>LR990618.1:32043731-32643731 GCA_905147815.2 Phalera bucephala
ACATTTTATTATTATGTGACGCCATAATCTGCCTTTAGACATGCAAAATATAAAATTATAAGTTTAATTCAAGCAATTGAGTCATATTCATTATTCAGGTTAAAATATATATTTATAATTATCATCATCAATCATATTTTTTTGTTATACATTATGTCAAATAAAATTACGAATACTAATTACTAACTTTTCCAACTATATAAAATTTTATGTCAGATATTATATATAGATTATATATGTCAAGTGATATAAAATTAGTTATAGTCATTTATATATAAATTAATATTAGATTAGTGATCCAACATTTCATCACAGAGGTATTCAGTCACACTGTAGTAGGCTGTATCCTGTAAAAGTCTCTTAACCTTACACTTAAAGATATTTAAATCTCCTATTTCTAAAACAGTCTTAGGTAAATGGTTATAGTCACGTGGTCCCATACAAAAAACGCTGTTGGTATACATAGCTGTTTTATGTGACGGACAACCGATTTTGAAGTTATGCCGTTTACTTTTATAATTGTCAAACATGCTTATATTTCTTTTATAAATATTATTAACTCATACATATATAGACAAGGCATTGTTAATATTTTTAAGTTCCTAAAGTAGGGTTTACAGCTATCTGTTTGCTTGAGTTTACAAATAGCTCGTATGCATCTTTTTTAAACTATAAATACTTGATCGCTGTTAGTGGAATGACCCCAAAATATTATGCCATATCTTAACAGAGATGCAACATAGCCATTATAAGCAGTTAATACTGCAGACTGGTTCACAACCTTGGAAAGCATATAGAGTGCATAAAAGTCATAATATATGTTTTTTCTAAATTAATTTTCAAATTCATTGATGTCAACCATTATATTATACTTAATAAAGTCCGATTTATTTAATTTTCAAGACCTTCCTTATCTTTACCTCTCATAACTACAGTACTGTCATCTGCAAATAAGATTGTGGGGTGATGAGTTATATTTGGACGGTCATTAATATAAATATTGAATAAAAGTGGTCCAAGTACGCTCCCTTATGGGACCCCAAATTTTACATCTCTGTAGGCAGATAAATACTGTATTTCTTTTTACATCTTAGGACATATTCTAGTTATTTGTGTACACTGTTTTCTATTAAAAGATACGACTGTATTAAATTTAGGACGTTTCCTCTTATTCCATACATATGTAATTTCTGTAATAGTTTACGGTGATCCACATGATCAAAGGCTTTGGTGAGATCCATGTATAACCCACATACTGGTATTTTTTTGTCAATGTTTTCCATAACTATTTTCAAAAACTTATAGATTGCCATGATTATAGATTTATTTTTTCGGAAATCGATTTGATCCTTGGCAAACAGGTTCTTAGTTTCAAAGAAAGTATAGATTCTGTCTTAAATTACTCTTTAAAAATTTTTGGAAATTACTGGAATCAGTGTAATAGGTCTGTAACAATTCATAGTGTTTGTCGTTTTTCTTGAATAGTGGTTTTATTATAGTACGTTTGTCTGTCAGGAAATACACCATGCATTATGCATAGGTTTATTATATGATATAACACTGGGGATGTTTTTGATGAAACAGTCTTTAAAATAATCGTAGATATATTATCGTACCCAATTCCTATTTGTACTTTTTAAGTCTGAAATTATCAAGTCGATAACGTCAATATATTCGTTCTAAGCCCTCAGATGTCCTTTAATTAACCGAATTAAAAAAAGGAGGAGCTTCTCAATTCGACTGTATGTTTTTTTTGTATAGATGTTACACGATAATTCCGCCATTTATGAATCGATATTGATGATTCTTTTTTTGTTTGGTAGATCATACTTTAGAGGTGGTCCCGTATAAATTTTATCGAATTTTTTGATTGCAGCAATTTTAATTTGTATTGGGTTCAATATAGCTCCGGGGTAGTCCCATTATAATTTAATTTCCTTGGATCTTGGACTTGAAAGATACACCACGGGACTCCTTGACCGCAAACAGCACGAATGTGTAAATTAGTTACTATTAGCATTATATCAGTCAAGTAGAATAATATAAGTATATAAATATATATAATAAATTCACTCATCACTTAAAATTGTATAATAAAAAACCTTTTTAAAAAAAGGAAAACCGACTTCAAAAAGCAAAAAATGAAACTTTGAAGTCGGTGTCAAGTAACCAACTGCACCAATCAGCACCGACTGCAAATATTTATTTTTTGCTGTTTGTAGTCAGTTTTCCTTTTTTTTTAAAGTTCTTTATTATTAACGTTTTCACAACGAAGCCTGAATTTCGTTCTGATAAAGTGAATACGACAAACTAGGCTAAGATTGCATAAACTAAGGTGATTGACTGGGTTGTACATTTGTTCGTTACAGTTACAACACGTTTCTGAATAAAACCTATTTGTATCTCATTACGAAATAAAGGCAGCAGCAAATAAAATCCATAAAACAACGAAATTACTTTTCCTCATTGCTTCCTCATTGTTATGACGTCAATAACCTACAAATGATCAAACGAAAAAGAAAAATGTCTGGCATTACTGTGTAATTACACTGTTGCCTTGATGTTTCAATCAAAAAGTTTCACACTCCTAGTGGTTTGTTACTTACCCCTGGTTAGCGGGTAAAGTATCAGTCTTAATTATCGATATCGATACTGCATAGTATCGATTAGGAGTGATCGTTATATTACATAACTGAAAAAATAATCTATTATTAATAAATAATCAAATCACCTATTATTTATTACCTCAGGCAAGCGTTATTTTTTAAGCGTTACTTATATTACATATTGTCCGACCAAAACCGCCTACCAGCCTGCCACGCGACACAGCGACACTGACTGGACTTAAGGTCAATTTCACTTAGACGTATAATATTTTTGTCAAAGGTCACGTGTTATATTATGCTCTAAGACAACTACATATGATCTATTTTTAAATGAGTGTCCAGTAATGAAAGTAATATATTATTAGGTTATTTATTATGTTCCCCGCCAATATATTTGTTCGTATTATACGTTATTTATAACGTGTTGGTTACTACGTTAGATTATTTTTTTAATAAAATCAGTGCGGATCACTGGCGTGATCTTGTATGACGTACTTATGCATTTATCGTGGGTTTGTGAGGGATTGCGGCGTCGCGTGTCAAATTGTTTGCAAATAAATCGTTGGTTTGTTTATTGTAAGAACTGTAAATAAAAGTTAGTTTTAGTTACGTGTAAATAATTAATTTATTAAATATATATTTAATTTTTAACGTTTAACAGCTCACGGCGGCGGCGCGGTGTGTTTTGCGACAATAATCAAAAGGCGTCGTTCAACGAAGCGAAGAAATAACTATTATTAATAGCGTAAAAAATAATAGGCGTTTTAAAAGTAGCGTATCGTTATAACGCGTTTTTAATATATAGCTGTTGCGAACACTCCTAGTATCGATGTCTTACTTTTTACAATCAGAAGTTAACCAAAATAAAGTATGTTTTCACCAGAACGATAAGTTTTTATTTGTAATCACAATTATTTGTTTCACCGTCAAACATAAAATAAACACCGTCACGCGTACACTCTGTGAGCGGGGGTGGCGGAGGTGAACTGTGTACCCACTTTTTGCTGACGATGTTAGTTTCCATGTAATAGGGGGCGAACCTATTGCTATTATATCGAACACAATGGCAGACTGCATTGAAGCTGGTTTTTTTTTCTGCAGAAAAATTACATTTTTGTCCTACCACGTGATGGCTATGCGCATTATGTGCCAGTAGACCAACAAGGCAGTATTTATGTTTCGTTAAAACCTGATTATTTATAGACACGTATAAAAAATACTGAATACAAACGCGGGTTACGTACGCTTGGAACTAGTCATGTGTCGTAGGCAGTTTTACAACCCAGTGGGAACACAAACGCTTAGTCAGATACAAACATATATCTCACACAAGATTCGTCCCAAAAGAACAAACTCGCAGGAATTGAAATAAATAAATCGATAGCTCTTCTCAGATTCAAATAGTATTGCATCAATGTGTATTCAGTAGTATCAACAATTGAATCCTAATTTATCGATACTGTTCCCGTATCGATAGTATCGTCGTAACACTATTTGCTACTTATCCCGCTGCCTGACTGACGGATAGACGTTCTTAGCGTGTTTACATGTGGATAAAGCATCGTTTATATTCGTCTGGGCCGTTGAAAGCTTGCTTATCTAACACTTAGTTTGATTGCTTTCTATTTGATACTGTAACTTTTATATTCTCCTAGTGTGTAGCTGGGAATTTTGATGTTACGGGGTAGAAGAAAACCTTCCTTTTTTTACAGCCGTGGATACAGAAAAGGGGGGGGGGGGGGGGGGGGAAATGGGTTTCAATCGGTGCAATTGCACCCTTTCCTGACTCGTGACCAAAATACATTATTTTTCTCAAATTTTGAGTTGTTTCACTACGGGGGACCTAAGAAAATCAATGGATCAAATGTATTTCACTTGAAATCCTACTTAATATTATAAATGTGAAAGCTTCTATGTTTGGATGTTTGTTACTCAATCACGCAAAAACGGCTAAACGGATTTGATTGAAATTTGGCACACACAGATAGTTTATTATCTGGATTAATACATAGCATACTTTTTATACTGAAATGTTTTCGGTAAGTAAGGTTCCTGTCTAAAGTCAACGCTACGAAGCCGCGGGCGAAAAATAGTTACTTAATAAAAATAAATTCCTTCATTTAACATCGTTCAAGTTATTTATATATCGATGGATAACAAAAATATATCACTTTTCTTCTAAGAACGAATTTCCTTAAAAGATAGGTAAAACACAAGGATGGTTTTAACATATTAGGTGTTCATATTGGTTTATTCTTATTTACCGCAACATTTCATCAATAAAATTCTAAATATGTATAACAAATATTTTACGTTCGCCCGCAGCAAAGAAATCCCTCCATGACAGTATTTTTTCCCCGCTTCTTTTTTTTAGGCAGTGATGTTCTGATTTATTGCGTATAGAGCCAAGGTATTGGCTACAACAGATGGCAGGGTGACTCGGAATTTTCTGAAGCAATTTGTGAAATTATAATTCCGTTTCGCCAGGTGGATTCTGGTCCCTTAGTCTAATTTTTTTAAATTTGGGCACTTGACCTTATTTTTCTGGGATTTAATTTGAAATGTTATTAAGGGTTTTTCGGGTGGGAGTTGCCGTAATGCTAGCACGATTTGCTTTTGCTTTAGAACTTATAAAATATTAATAAAATTTTCCTTGATAGTGTAATATAGTTATTGAATAAATAAAGTGTTGTAATCCTTCAAAAAAGAATAACAACTATCTCAGCTTCGACCATATTCAATCACTACAGAATGATGTTTCATAATTTTCAAGCTCAAAATATTAAACAATATTTAAAATCATTTGTTTCCTATAAGTTAGTGTTTGCGTAAGATGTTTTTAATAGATTTTCCACGCGTCGTTCGGCGCGGTAATTCGACCGGCGGCCATTAGTGTTACAAAACTTCCGATAAGTGTACGGAATACGACGGTGATTTTGATTTTACTACAATAACGGCAAATCATGTTCACTGGATCGTAATTAATAATAATGTTTTCATCATCAATCCTCACTTCCAGCACATTCCAGTCAATGTATGGCATCAGCCTCCTCCTCCTTCTTACACCACATGTTTCTATCCTGAACCAATTTTGACCAGGTCTTACTTAAGTACGTCTTACTCGTGAACGGGTGCTGCTTGTGGAGACTGGTCCACCCTGAATCCTCTAGCTTTTCATTATTACATATATTTAAAAATATTTAGTCATAAGGCATCACACTGGAGTTGGATCGCTTAAATGATTTTGTATAATATAAAAATATGTATATCTATATAAAAAAAAATGAAAAATAAATTAATGGATAATTAGACAAAAAAGACAAGTCCGCTGAGTTTCTCGCCGGATCTTCTCAGTGGAGGCCACGTTCCGATCCGGTGGTAGAATAGTAAGTTAAAAAAATGTCAATTTAACAACTTGTAATCAACCCCGCAGGGTTTGTTCAAAATAAACGATTTGAGTTTGAGTATGATGTTTTCTTGCAGTGCGCAAATACGCAGACTTTAAAAAAGCAATATATATGGATCAAATCATATAAAATGAGTGTTGTATGTACGATAGTTTTGAAGATAAGTTGAACGCCTTATGTGCTTGATAAGTTTTAACAAGGGGCCCCTAGTCCGTTACTGCAATTTTAATATAATTGTTGATCATAATTGTTAGTTTAGACAGTTTCCAATCTACTTATTGAATGCTATCCAATTCTTGTGGTACGTATCAATAATTCTCAAGGTTTTCCATAGTCGGAGATACCAGTTCAAACAATTGCCGACTTTTGGCATAAATGTCATAGAACGAATTTTGTAACGTATCATAATTACAAAACATGTAAAAAATAGCAGACTTGGGGCACAGGTGGACACAAACCTATTCTAAGTTTTTAGAATAACGTGAATATCACAAATGTTTGTTTCATGTTCCTATTAGCGACACGCCCCGGCTTCGCACGGGTGAATTATACCCATGAACCTTCCTTTTGATGCGGAAGATGTGCGGAGTGAAGCTGATCGACCGTATCCGCAACAGCGTAGTAAGAAAGCGAGTAGGTATGTAAGATAGTATCGGTGTAAAGATGAGAAAGGGTATGCTCCGTTGGTTCGGGCATATAAAAAGAAGGTCAGAAGAAAGAATGACAAAACAGATATACAATGCGAAAGTGGAAGGATGTAGGTACCGAGGAAGACCTCGACTATCTTACCATGACCAAATAGACAAGTCTTATCTAAGGGAAGAGTCAATAGTCTCCGTAACCGGCGAGCGTGTATGAGACGAACTATGAGAGTGGAGGAAGCCAGAGAGGTCTGTAAGGAAAGAACCTGTTGGAACTCTGTACCCTCTGTCTACCCCGCAAGGGATCTGGCGTGATGATATAGATAGAACCTTCCTTTTGAATTACTCCTTCCATTTGTGAAAACCGTATAAAAATCCGTTCGGTATTTATTGAATTTATCAGATAGACAGACGAACAGACGCGGCAGAGGGACTTTGTTTTATAATATGTAGTGAGTATGACCTATGTATTTGCTCTTCCCTACTTTGCCCAACTGTGCCCGGCATAGGTAGAAATGCTATTTTTAACCGACTTTACAAAAGGAGGAGATTCCTAATTCGACTGTATGTTTTTTTGTATGTATGCTACGCGATCATTCCGCCAATTATACATCGATTTTGATGATTCTTTTTGCATTGAATTTAATATAGCTTCAAGGTTGTCCCATTTAAATTTCAGCAGTATGGGACCTTGGACTTTGAAGATACACCAGGGAACTCCTTGACCGCAAATAGCACGAAAGTGTAAAATCAGTTACTATGAGCATTATATCAATCCTGTAATCCTGTAAGTACCTTACTGTATAATAATGTAATATAGGTTTATTAATATACATAATTAATTCCTCATCACTTAAAATTGAAAAATAAAAAACTTATTAAAAAATGGGAAACCGACTTCAAAAAGCCAAAAATTAATATTTGAAGTCGGTGCCAAGTAACCGACTGCACCAACTAGCATCGACTTCAAATATTTATGTTTTGTTTTGGAAGCCGGTTTTCCCTTTTTTAAAAAGGTGTTTTTATCTTTTGTATATAGCTGCCTTTTAGCTACATCAAATAAATAACCTTTTTAAGTAGAATAAATTGTAAACTATTACTATTAAATTGAAGACATTCCATGTACATACGTACATGTTATGTTTATTACCGTTATAAAATATACATAACAGGTGATTTAATGTATTTCTACTTACTCTCGCAACTTGGCAACACAAATATCGGTAAGTTATTTAAATATTAACTAGGGCTTCCCTACTAAGTTATTTAATTTTCATGTCTATATTTTTCTTTATGTCTCTCTGTATCTATATCATCACGCCAGATCCCTTGCGGGGTAGGCAAAGAGTACAGAGTTTCAACAGGTTCTTTCCTTACATACCTCTCTGACTTCCTCCACTCTCATAGTTCGTCTCATACACGCTCGCCGGTTACGGAGACTCTTGACTTTTCCTTCAGATAAGACTCGGTTTATTTGGTCGTGGTAAGATAGTCTAGGTCTTCCCCGGTACCTGCATCCTTCCACTTTCACATTGTATATCTGTTTTGTCATTCTTTCATCTGGCATTCTTTCTATATGCCCGAACCAACGGAGCATGCCCTTTCTCATCTTTACACCGATACTATCTTTCATACCTACTCGCTTTCTTACTACGCTGCTGCTAATGCGGTCTGTCAGCTTCACTCCGCATATCTCCCGCAGAGCTCGCATTTGTACCGCATTTATCCTACTTTCATTCTCCTTCTTACATACCCAGCTACCATATAACAGCGTTGGGACAAGAACTCTGTTATGTATGGCCAGCTGCGCCTTATGGCTTAAGTACCGGCTTCCAAGTAGCTTTCCCATCGCACCATTTACCCTGTTCCCTGCACTCACTCATCTCTCTATGTCAGCGGTGTATTTCCTATCCTTACTGAAGGCGCATCCAAGATATACAAACTCATTCACTTGCTCCAGCACATCGTTACCAACCACAATCCTTACTTACATTTTTTCTTTACTTTAAAAAAAAGTAACCGCAACGTAACTAGGAGTGGTTCCTGTGTCGTGGGTGCGTTTATAAACACGATATTCACATACATAAGCACGCAGACCAAAACAAATAGTTGGGAGCCACAGAAAAATTTGTCCAGTGTGCGGTTTAAGCTCTTAACACTGGACCAAGCCGTCGGTCGATGTATTTATGTATTTTAAGGTGATATTACAAAAGTGCGATTTGTCACTTGTTAACAGAAGGCTTAAAAAATAGGTTTTATTGTCCCACTGCTGGGAATATCCTTTTCTTCATAATCTAGATGAGAGACATTAGTTCTTACTCCACCAGGCGTACCCAGTGCGGATAGAGGTAGGTTTATGGTCATTTGTTGTTGAAGCTTATCAAGCTGCCTATAAGGCTTCCAACCTGGCTGAACAACTACGACGACTAATGGCATAATGTGCCGTCATGAGACGCTTGAATGTGAAAATGCCACAAACGGTCTCCCGTGTCCGACCGACCAAGCCGAAAGCTGCTTTGCTTAGGTCAGCGCTAAAAACACCGCGGTTGTGAAACGCTACAGAACTAGAATCGGAATATTTTTATTTATAAGTACTTACCTATAAATGTAACACCTTAACTTCTCTATTTAGTGTGAATAAAAAATTGAATTGAATTTATATAAACCTGTATTGCATTTATGAATCGTCAAAACAGTAACAAAGACTACCACCACTTTGAAATGTCATTGCCGTGGAGAAGAAGTTCAAAATACACTACGATTACTACAACAAATTAAACAAAATATAATGATAATGATGATGATCTATATCACGCTGTTGGGTATGGAAGCACAATGTAGGCTAGTCAGGTAGGCCTAAATGAAATCGACGAAATTGTACTGCGCAGAGAATCCCTTATTTACAGTGAAGAAAAAGTAAAAGTATCCCTATGCTAAAATAGAATATGCTGAATTTATACAAGTATGTTTTCCTGTACTAACTTTTACAGACAGAGGGCGTAGCACGAACATATTAACGTTAGCGTAATGATATTGTGCAAGTGCGAATCCTTCAGATGTTTAGACATATCATCCGCAACGAAATCTGTCTATTCAGTAATTGAACGATTAATGGTACAATCAATCACAAGGTGCATAGACCTCAATAAATCACCTGTGAAGTGTTCCATTACTGAATAGACACGCAGTGTCACGAATAGGGAGAAATGGAGAAGTCTCGCAAAAGCCACAACGAACCTATTACACGAAAGCCACAACTAACCTATCAGACGATCTATGACCACGACCACTCCTCCAGGAGTGTACGACTAAGAAGAACGGTATCGAGTGAAATATTTTTTATTTGCTCGGTTGTCTTCCCAAGTTTTTATCCTGTATCTCAATCATTCATCTAACCTTGTACCGGATTAAGTAGTTAAATATAGATTCTTACGTCACATCTGTAAGCCATAATTAAAGTTTATTTTTATTGCATACAGTTTATAATTGAAATCTATTTTTATATTGGTAACACGTACCGCTGCTGCGGGTTGTTCATTCATTTGTAGGTTATGGTGACTCAGTCTGTAGTTTATGGACTCTAGAAATTGATGACAATTAGTTTTTTTTTAGCTTATGACCATTTTAAGAAGTGTTATTTTTAAATAACATTCTTATTATTGCGACCGGCATCTTAGAATAGGTAGGTGGTCAGAAGTATTTGGTAGTCGGCAAATCAAATTTGTTGGTTATGAAGGGCCTGAAATGTTCCAACAGCAGGTAGATAGACAGACCTGTCTCCGATTATCCGCAAAAGGTCCTGCGTGCAGTATGACCTAGTTTCTCTTACTTGAGATATGAGAGAAGGTCTTTGCCCATGAGTGAGGCAGTACAGGTTACGGTCTAGTTATCTAAAAATTTTAGTCCAAACTAATACCTAACATAGTCTTATCATATCTGTATATATTTTACAAAGTAGGTGTCGGCAAAAACTATCTTTTTTTACCAACCATACGGTAAGCATGTTTCCGCAGTGAAGTTTTACGACTCGTGGGGAGATAAGCCGCTGATATAAATTAAACTTTATATCCATTGACATACAGGTGTATCCTGTATTTACAACCTTCTAGACATGAAGACTTTTAGACTTTTTCAAGATATTGCAAGTAAAACAGCGTCATAAATATTGGATCTAAAAAAATATCCATGGAAGCATTATCCCATTTTTTCCGTCTTCTCAGACGGCACGAACGTTTTTGAGAAACCTTATGCTTTATAATAGAGACTTGCAAAAAATGCGAGGATGCCGCATCAAACTTGGGAGCTAGAATAAAAATTGGTTTCACGATTATTTTTATGAAAAAAGGATAATAACCTCGTGAAAGATAAAAAGATGAGGAGTGATAGTGTAGCTCTGGTATTTTGGCAGCACCCATAAAGAATGGGTACATATTTTTTTATTCCTTTGTGTACTTGACGCAAATTATGGTTATTAGCGCCAAGCCTATTAAAACAAATATAAACTTAGCCATATCAAAGACCTAACTACTGAAGACATGTTAACAATGTTCTATACCCAAAAAAAGAATTATGCTCATTCATATTAGGGTTAAATAAAAACTAATTTGGCGAGGCCCATATCAAACTCACAAAGTGCCTCATACGTTATAATTTCTACGCTGAACCGAACGCGACAAACGCGTTTCAAAAAAGGAACGTGACCTGATTACTGACGGAAACTGTCAGCCGTCTGTCACGGTAAAACGTCACAGGTACATATTTCATTGGTTTATGATTGTCAACTCTATTATGAATTGCATAAGTGTAATAATCGTTTACGTTAATTTCCCCTCTTATTGTTCATAGGGACCCTATTTCTTCGCACTTCCATTTAATAGAATGAACGTAAGAATATACGGGTCGACTTTATTATTTCCAGTTCAATTGAATTGTTAGTCAATTGTAGGCGTTAAAACAAATCCGTTGAAATCCGAGGGTGTCTTAAGGATCCTCTTTGATACGACTCCTGAAAGGTAATGAATTCTTATTTAAAGAAGGGAAATCCTTTTCAGGACATTTTAAATTACGATTTTCAACTCGAATTAAATGTTTGTTATCTGTTTTGTTTTACTTACTTCTTTTGTTGTCAAAGGTTTAATTAGAAGAAAGAGAATAAGCAATGTGACCCATTATGCAAAGTACGGATATAAAAATAATAAAAACAATGTTAGAACTTATTTATTTTTACACTGCGATAAGGCTTTTTTTAGTATCGCCAGATAAAAAACAAACAATTTTAAGATATGTTATTATTGCAAGTACCATTCGGACTTTAGATAATTTCAGAAATGCAGGTTACAAATAGACCTTTTATGAAAAAAATTAGCAATTTGTTCTGCTATATTTAAGTTTCCGAAAAAGTTGACAGAGCTATTAGACAATCTAACACGGTTTGTCACATGAATAGGGCTTTAAAAAAATTCTAAAAATATCCATAAAACTTTTAACATAATAAAAAAATACGTTCAAAATACCAACATATATTTAGGTCTTTAAACAAAACAGAATTAAGATCAAATCACTGGTAGGTCTTTCAACAGAATCACATCATCATGACGTCATGAAAATTCTTTTCAAACTACCAACCACTAGTTACTTACATAAATTCACGGAACTGCCAACACAGCAATTACAACAAATAATTGTTCTTATGCTAGCATATTTAGCATTCTCCGCGATAAAAAGCAAGTATTCGGAGCAACAGTAAAACACGGTACCGTTCGGAATAGTGTTGCCAAGTTTTTATGGCTGAATTTTCAATCATCCGATTGAAGTTCGGCGTTGCTCTGGATTGAGAAGTCGCGGGTTCGATTCCCACACGGGTCGAAGGTTTGTGTGACCCACAAATTTTTTGTTGCGATCTGAATGTTTGTGTATGTGAATTTTATGTTTGTAAACACACCCACGACACAGGAACAGTTTCTTGTGTGGGGGCTACGTTTATAAAGTTATCGATCAACTAAATTATAACCCAATAAAAGTGTGTTTGAATATAAAAGTGAAATAATTGACCTATTTCATTTATACAACATAACTTCTTTCAATTTTTTATGTTATGAATATTTTTTATCTGATGTTTGAAAAAAGAAATGTAGTATCCAATCAAATACTTATAGACAAGGGTATCAAGTACATTTTTCAATTTTTAACTTCTAAAGTAGAAGAACAAGTCAAGAGTCTCCGTAACCGGCGAGCGGGTATGAAACGAACTATGAGAGTGGAGGAAGCCAGAGAGGTATGTAAGGAAAGAACCTGTTGTTACCCCGTAAGGGATCTGGCGTGATGATATAGATAGATAGAGATAGGAAGCAGTAGTTTTTTGGCGCCTTTTAATAGACGCCAATATCTCATTTATTATTTGTGTATATAAAATGCGAAATTGAAAGGATATAGACAACGGGAAAGGTTCAGTCTACCTTTATCATGTCGGAAATACCGTGTCTTATTTGTTGGGAGAGTCAAGAGTCTGTAACCGACGAGCGTGTATGAGACGAACTATGGAAGTGAGAGAGACCTTTCTACTCACTGCCTACCCCGCATGGGATCTGGCGTAATGATATAGTAGTAATATTTATTTGTGGGTTACCATTACTACTAGGGGACTTTGTGATAAACATTCAAGTCTGTCTTACGGATTATAAAAAATGTCTACATGAAATAGAGCATTAAGTATACCGAATTTTTAAATCATATGGCAGCCCTAGTTCAGAATCACGTAAAAGTTATCGATGAGCTCATAACCGCTATTTTGCAATACGAATTAGTTTGACGTGAAATAATAATTGTTAACACGAATTTATTTGCGTGGATTACTATAAAAGTGTGTTAAGGTGCTACTGTTATGTGAATTTCGTAATGAACACTTAATTATAAAAAAATACGAAGGATAAGCGACGACACTTAAATATAAATGATGGATATTGGTGTCGATGTGTTTCACACACGATTTTATCGCTCACGCACGATTTAAATTGTGTTTCGACTAGTATTATATCGTCGGGTGTATCCTTTGCATTGTTCTTTTAATAAATACTTAAGCGACACTTAATCGTAAAATCTTCAAAATAGAAATTGTTCGTAAGACACAGAAAGGAAAAAAGAAGAACAAGATAAAAGAAACCTATTGTAATAAGTAACCTATGATTGTAGTTTTTATCGCCTAAATAAATAAATTCTTCCCACGAAATTTGTTTAAATATTACGGTATTATAAATTATCACAACAAATTCAGCTTTCATTAGCTTTAAAACAAAGTAAAACTATCAATTAATAACACTTAACTAACCTTTGTTTTAAGCGACAGAAAATTAATTCCACCGTAACCATTGTCTTAATAATTCCCATTATATCATTCGAATCTTCTCTGGAACTATTTGAAATTATTCTTAACAGCTGTTCACGGCGCCCACTTGCTTGGAAAAGACGAAAATTAGACAATTACTGAGCCCCAGAGGTCTCTAGAAAGGCAGACTATTTCTCGGCAAATTCCGCCTTCAACGATAATCGTTGGCAGCTTTTGTGTCGCCACCGCGAGATGGGAGCACTGGCGCGGAAAATGACAAGATGGGTGGAACGACGATTTTTTATAAAAAGAAAGCTTTCAATGTTACAGAATGTCAGATGCACGATTAGGTACCTACGCTTGCAGGTACAAGAATAAAATTTAACTCTTATATTAAAATTTTTACAGATATATTTCGATAACGTAGAGCGAAAATTAACTAACAGGGTTTGATATGTCATTTCGATTTACGGTTTTTCGCCCTACGGGTACGATTTGTAGTTTTGTCGCTTGTGTTATATAGACATATTACGTTGTCAAATTATTAGATGACATTTAAGGATGCATCATTAAGGATGGTGTTCGATGGTATTCTGGTATGCCGCGACTTTATACTTAACTTTGTTAAAAATTTTAAAGTTTAAAATTGAGAATACAGGGTTTAAAATAATTTAAGAAATAGATGTCTATTCGTGTTTAATATATTAAATGTACAGTCTCACAAAAATATTTTAGCCCGTGGCCAAAATCGGAACTAACTATATCTATCTATAACATCACGCCGGATCCCTTGCGGGGTAGGCAGAGAGTACAGAGTTCCAACAGGTCCTTTCCTTACATACCTCTATCGGAACTAACGATGTCATCTATAACTGTCACTTCATGACAGTAGCAGAGTTGCTGTTTGCTATGAAATTACCCAAGTTCTTTTTTTAATTAGTAACCGTTAGGACCCTCCCGTTGAAATATTACCCTGGAAGTGGGAAAATTTTACTAAATGGTAACCCAAAACATACCAACGCCCCTTGTCAATGTCATCCACGCGCCAATATATACTTGTAACATTATATTGATATTTTTTGCGATGAATTTGACATTTGATAGATGCTATTTTGTTTAATTTTAATTTTGAGCAAAGCTGAAACGACTATTCTGTGGACGAATAATATATGACGGCATTGTTATTATCAATTTATCAAACAATATTATTTATGATGAAATTCTTATATTAACAATAATCAAAACTGTAATTACAAATATCTGATTAAAAATAATAATAATACATAATATGTTATCAATCAGCCTATTGCAGTGCACTGCTGGACATAGACCTCTCCTAACACGCGCCATTGCACACGGTCCTCCGCCTTCCGCATCCAGTCTGTCCCAGCGACCTTTTTGAGGTCGTCGGTCCATCTAGCTGGGGGCCGTCCTACCTTACGCTTACCAAGTCGCGGTCTCCACTCTAGGACACACTTGCTCCATCGGCCTTCGGTCCTTCTGCAGATGTGACCAGCCCATTGCCACTGTAGCTTACTGAGTTTGCGAGCTATTTCGGTAACTTTGGTTCTTTGTCGGATTACCTCGTTACGAATTTTATCCTTCAAAGAGACGCTGAGTATAGCTCGCTCCATAGCCCGCTGTGCTACTTTAAATTTGTGGACTAGTCCCACTGTGAGTGGACACGTCTCGGCCCCGTAGGTCATAACAGGTAGGACGCATAATATGTTAATAACTATCTAATAGAAATAATATGTGAATATTATATTTTAATAATGTTATATGCTTATAAATTTTAGCCTATAAGTATTTTAGCCTAAATATTTGTATGCCATGAAGCTGGATATGGTGAAATACCTCAATCACTAAAGAACTTATGTAATATGTACGCAAATTTCGCAAATATAGATATGATTATGATTATGAAACTTTCGAAATTTTGACGGGAAGTAGTGTACATACAGTATCTACTACTAAACTGTTTGAGGTAGGATTATTCATGAATTTTATTCATCGTTATGATTATTTTTATTGGATTAGTTTAGAACCTTATTATTCTATTCGACACTGTCAGAAATGGCTAAAAAAGAGCAGTAAACTATATTATCAGTTGCAGTAAAACTTTCATTGATCTTCCTATCAAACTTAATTTTCCAAAATATTTATTTTACTGCTGATTTGACACTTAATGGAGACACACCGTGTTCTGAATATCAAACCAGATGGCCCACAAGTGGGTGCATTGACACACATCCTTGCGGGCGCTCTGTGCATTCCTGTGCGTCCAAGGAACTCAAATTACCCACGTACCGACCACGTCACTGCCTTGATCCAGGTCGTGGGGTCTTTAAATAGTGTCATATGTAATGTAGGTACCCTTGACACTTATCTTTGTATGTCTGATGTTGCATTGGGAACTGACTTGCCAAAGACGCTCTACCTCTCTACCAATTTTCCAGTAAATGCAAAGCTCTTAAATCAGTTGCATATTTATTTATCCTGATTTTAAGAGGATCTATGGGAGTGGAGGTAGCCAGAGAGGTCTGTAAAGAAAGAACCTGTTGGAACTATGTACTCTCTGCCTACTCCGGGATATGGCGTGATGATATAGAATGGAATAGAATTTTGGAAATGTTTACGGAGATTAATCATTTTGGGATGGAAAGTGATTATTGATTTCGATTTTTAATGAGAATTAAGTTGTTTTAAATAGTCCTGAGATAGTAGTTGGAAAAAAGGAACATGAGAAAAATAGGCCGGTTGAAAATTCTTTCCTCGTTTTATAATATAGGGGGGTAGACCATATTGTTGATTAGGTTCTTTTAGAACAATATACGTGTAACAATATAAATGGAAAATCATCTCTTTCAGGCCAAATAAAGTACTAATTTTGCCATTAAAATATTTGTAAACTTGTTATTTTTACATATGACTTTTGAAACCGATAGCTACAATTTTGTGTATCTGCTAAAAATTCTTTTCGTGTACGAGTTTTGGAACTAAACGATGTTAGAGTAAAACTTGTGCTTGACAGCTTTAAAAGCCCCTCATAAGACTTCCTGGACTGAATCCTACCACAAGAAATCTTATATTAACATACACTATTTCCTTACACCAAGAGGATTAAACCCTCTCTTGCCTTAAATACGTTTGTCCAAGGATTTCGCATGTCTGTTAAAGTTTCAAGGCTCTTATTCGCAATGACCAATTAAACGTAACGCGGCTCGTTACGACAACGTCGTGATTTGATTACCTAATCGTACTCCAGTGGCATATAGAATACTTGTATTACTTGCTTTTTTATACGCAGCCCCCATACTTGGAATTTTATTTTTTTTCGCCGCTAATTGCAGCGCGACTGGCTCGTTAGAGAAGCAAGGCTTCATGCGCGCACGTCACTTGGGGTACCACTGAAAATCAGCGCTGTGTTGTGGTTACGCTGCGACACACCTTTACGCTGAGTTACCCCATTAGTGCGGTAAATAGTTGTAAGTAAATTTAATTTTAGTTTTCGTAATATCGTTACTTGACTGTTAGCACATACATAAACATTCAGATAGTCAAACATTTTTGGATTATACAAAGGTTTGTCCCCTACGGGGATCGAAGCCGTGACTGCTCGATCCAGTGGGCGAAACGGCTTAAGCTTTTAACCACTAGATGAATACGGAATCATTCCACGCAGTTATCGTAACGCGCCGCGTTTGGTTATAGCGAATAAGGACCCAGGATATTGAGTCGACAGAAACCGCAAACTTTGCAACACCCGTCGTGTTTTGTTACAGAAACTTAACACTTGTACTTAGGGTGTAGTTAGGGCACCCAGTGTTTCTATATAGACATAGTTCTACTTAGAAATATGTCAAAATAGGAGATAAAATGTAAGATGTCTCTTATTATCATTATTATTCTTTCATTTAATGTATTATTATAACACTTTAAAAATCTCTATATTTTAAATTCATATGTCATTTTTTTTATTATACCTCCTAATTACATAAAGATTAAAAATACACACCGTCACGCCTATATTCCCCAAGCGGGGGTGGCAGAGGTGTACTGAGTACACCCACGTTTCGCCAACGATGTTAGGTCCCATGTAATAGGGGGTGAGCCTATTGCCATATACCGGACACAATTTAAGACTCCGGACTCGTACTGGGGAGTTTTCGTTAGAAAAACTACACTTGTCCGACCGAGGATTTGAACCGATGACCTCTTGATCACAAAGCGATGCGCCTACACCAATGAGGCAGTCAGATCAACGAGCTTAAAAATAAATGTTATTATTGTTATCTATCTTACAATTAAATCAAAATAAAATAAAAGCAGCACAAAACACTAACACTAATTATAAATCTAAATCTTGTCTGCGTGGCATGGGCGCAACAGCGCTGTCTGCATCGTCTCGCTGACCAGCTAAGCTAATTTCTGAGGAATAAGCCAGCCCTCTTGTCACCTTCATTTAATTGTTTTAACCACTTGCGCTTCGCCCAATGGATTGAGTAGTCGCTGGTTCGATATGGGACAAATATTTGCGTTACCCACATATATTTGTTTCGGTTTGGGTGTTTGTATGTGCAAGTTTTATTTTCAAGGCTAAGCTTTTTATATAAAAATAAATAAAATATCTAAGTTTTTCAAATCAATACAATAAAGTAATACTCGTTATTGGGCATTTCTTGATAACATTGTCAAAACAAAATTAGTAGCAACATATACAAACGTGAAGTTCGCCAACTCGCACTGGGCCAGCGTGGTGGACTATGGCCTAAGCTCTTTCAGTTTGAGAGGAGGCCCTTGCCCTACGGTGGGACAGTTTCTTAACAGGGCTAATATTATTATTATATACAAACATATTTTGGATAAAAACAAAATTGAGCCTTTCTCTTGATATGTACTTAAACAATGTCACGCCTATATTATCCAAGCGGGGTGGCAGAGGTGTACTGAGTATACCCACTTTTTGCCGACGATGTAATAGGGGGCGAGCCTATTGTCATATACCGGGCTCAATTACAAGATTACAAGACTCCGGACGCATACTTCGTTAGAAAAACTACATTTTTCTGACCTAAGATTTAAAACCACGATCTCGTGATTACAAAGCGATGCGCTTTGCCACTAGATCAAAGAGGCAGTCATATGTACATATATGTATATATTTGTATTTTTAACCTCTATATTAGCCCCTATATTATTTTACTCTTCAGCAAAAAGACGTCCACTGCTCGAAATAGGCCTTGTTCAAAGATCGTCACCTCGGCCGGCCTTCCATCCTGATCATCGAGTGGTAGAGTGAGTGGTTGTTGGTGTTGTGTAATCCAGAATTCTGTTGGATCTGTACGCATAGAGCTTTTATTTGCGGCCTTAACCAGATCTTGCGTAGTTCCCGATGCCGCGTGGTTCCCGATGCCGCGTGGTTCCCGGCTTAGAATAGGACCAACCCATCTCATCCCATCGGGTGTCGTACAAGGCGACTAAGGGAAAACTAGGGAATGGGCAGCAGCGTTCCCTTAACACTTCTACCATCAAAAACTGCGCTCGCCAACCCGCCTGCCAAGCGTGGCGAGTATGGCAAACACCCCCAATTTATTAAAATGGAAGATAAAAATAAAACCAGGCCCCTAGTCCCCGGCGGTCCTGTTCGTCCTGGCCACGGTAGCAGCTATGGTAACGACAGGACAAGGGGTGCTAAGAATCTCCGGCAGAGATTCGGCTACCACCAACATCGAAAATTGGCCCTGGTGACATACAATGCACGCACGTTAAGGACAGATGAGAAGCTTGTTGAGCTGGAAGAAGAGATAAACAAGTTGCGGTGGAATATTGTTGGTTTATCGGAGGTCCGAAGAAAGGGCGAGGACACGATAACCTTAAAATCCGGCAACTTGTTTTACTACCGGGAGGGTGAACAGCAGTCCCAAGGTGGTGTCGGATTTATCGTCCACAAGTCACTCATAGACAACATTGTGTCCATCACTAGTGTGTCGAGCAGGGTAGCGTACCTGATACTCAGAATATCCAAAAGATATTCGCTGAAGGTCATACAGGTCTCCGCACCGACCTCGGCATACTCAGATGATGACGTCGAAGTAATGTATGAGGACATTAGTAGAGCCATACATACTTCCAAAGCACACTTTACAGTGGTTATGGGTGACTTCAATGCGCGGCTGGGCAAACGGGGCGATGATGAGTTGAGAGTGGGGCAATTTGGATATGGGCAGCGCAACCCCAGGGGTCAGAGGCTGGCCGAATATCTGGAGAAGGAGGAACTCTTTCTTCCGGAAGCCGCCTCATAGAAAATGGACCTGGATGAGCCCTGATGGTTCCACAAAAAATGAGATAGACTTCATCATGAGCACCAAGCGACAAATATTTAATGATGTCTCCGTGATTCACAGGGTAAAAACCGGCAGTGATCACCGAATGGTCAGAGGCACATTAAATATTAATGACAAAATGGAAAGATCGCGTCTGATGAAGTCTACGCTCCGACCTTCTTATGCACACATCCAAAACCCCGAGAACTTTCAACTCGAATTGGCAAACCGCTTCGAATTGCTAGACAGCAGCGCATCAGTGGACGAAATCAACAACAGGCTGGTAGAGACTGTCCATACGGTCGGGTCCAAGTATTATAAGCCCCACCGTAAAAAATAGACCTCAAAAACTATCTAATTCCACCCGAAACCTCATGGCTGAGCGACGTTCCATGACGCTCCAAACCTCCGATGATGCTAAGTCCTATAGGCAGCTCAATGGACAGATACTGAAGTCCTTGCGTCACGATTTACGGTCCTTCAATACAAGGCGTATTGAGGAGACCATAGCACAGAACAAGGGCTCCAAAGTGTTCGCAAGAGACGCGTCTATTGGGCAAAGCCAGTTGACGAAGCTGAAGACGGAGGACGGAAACGTAACGTCGAATAGGTCAGAGGTGCTCAGGGAGATAGACAGGTTCTATGGGCAGTTGTACACCTCAGTAGCTGAACCTGTTGTTGACTTGGTAAAAGACCCAAGAGCCAAGCTAACCCGACACTACACTGAAGATATCCCGGACATCAGCCTGTACGAGATTACGATGGCTCTCAAACAACTCAAAAATAACAAAGCACCAGGCGAAGACGGAATTACCGCAGAGCTTCTGAAAGTGGGCGGAACGCCGGTACTTAAAGTCCTTCAGAGGCTGTTTAATTCCGTCTTGCTCGAAGAGAAAACGCCGGAAGCATGGAACAGGGGAGTGGTGGTACTGTTTTTCAAGAAAGGTGATAACACTTTACTGAAGAATTATAGGCCCATCACACTGCTGAGCCATGTTTATAAGTTGTTTTCGAGAGTCATCACGAATCGTCTCGAACGCAGGCTTGATGACTTCCAGCCTCCCGAACAAGCCGGTTTCCGGAAAGGCTTTAGTACCATAGACCACATACATACGCTGCGGCAGATTATACAGAAGACCGAGGAGTATAATCGGCCACTATGCTTGGCGTTTGTGGACTATGAGAAAGCCTTCGATTCGATCGAGACTTGGGCGGTTCTTAGATCTCTCCAGCGATGCCGCATTGACTATCGGTACATTGAAGTGTTGAAGTGCTTGTATAATAACGCCACCATGTCAGTCCGAGTACAGGGGCATTGCACGAAGGCGATCCCCATAAAAAGAGGAGTAAGGCAGGGAGACGTCATTTCTCCGAAACTGTTTACGGCCACCTTAGAGGATGCCTTCAAGCTCTTGGAATGGCAAGGACTTGGCATCAACATCAATGGCGAATACATCACTCACCTTCGATTTGCCGACGACATTGTGGTCGTGGCGGAGTCGCTGGAAGATCTAGGACGAATGCTCGGTGACCTCAACAGAGTATCTCAACAAGTGGGTCTTAAAATGAACATGGACAAAACGAAAATAATGTGTAACGTCCATGTCGTACCCACCGCACTCACCGTTGGGAACTCTACTCTTGAAGTTGTCGACGAATACATTTACCTGGGACAGGTAGTCCGGTTAGGTAGGTCCAACTTTGAGAGAGAGGTCAATCGACGAATCCAACTCGGCTGGGCAGCGTTCGGGAAACTGCGCAACATCTTCTCATCCAAAATACCTCAGTGCCTTAAGACGAAAGTTTTTAGTCAGCGTGTGTTACCAGTGATGATATATGGATCAGAGACGTGGTCTCTTACTATAGGTCTCATAAAAAAGCTCAGAGTTGCTCAGCGAGCTATGGAGAGAGCTATGCTCGGCGTTTCTCTACGCGATCGAATCAGGAATGAGGAGATTCGTAGAAGAACCAAGGTCACCGACATAGCCGTTAAGATTAGCAAGCTGAAGTGGCAATGGGCGGGCCACATAGCGCGTAGATCGGACGGGCGTTGGGGCAGAAAGATTCTAGAGTGGAGACCACGTATTGGCAAGCGCAGTGTGGGACGACCGCCTGCCAGATGGACCGACGATCTTGTGAAAATCGCAGGAAGTCGTTGGATGCAGGTGGCATCGGACCGGTTACGCTGGAAAGCGATTGGGGAGGCCTATGTTCAGCAGTGGACAAGTAGAGGCTGAGATGATGATGATGATGATGAACCAGATCTTCGGTTCATCTTGTAGGAGGCTACTCACTTATTGGTTTTACTTTTTACTAAGCAGATGGTTACAAAAAAGTTAAAGATGTTGGTAAATGGATCAGAAGTTTAAAGAGGAGATGGGCAGGACACTTGGTGAGGCGTGAAGATGGCAGGTGGACTGTGACAGAGTGGTGGCCCAGAACAGGACGCGGACGGTCAGCCATCAGACCATCAGCTAGATGGAGCGATGACATCGTGAGAGTGACTGGCAAATGGTAGAATGGATTAGCACAGGACCGGAACGAATGGTGTATTAGAGGAGAAGAGGCTTACACCCAGCAGTGGGGAAATACAGACTGCTTGATGATGAGGAGATGTTTAAAAATATAACTTCGAACGTAAGGCATGTCCTAAAAAGTGTATTTCAATAAACAAGCTTATTCCAATTGTCACGCTCACATTTCCACTCCAATAACATGCAATCCCGCGGTTCTCCGCTAATCCCCCATTCCCGGCATTGACAGGTTTTCATAAAGATTACGTCTCGAGTCGAGAGATTCGCGGGAACTCGGGGGATTATATGAGCGGGATTGTCGCTTGTGTTTAATTTAATTAAAATAATAATTCAATTAAAGTTCGTGGAAGCCGTCGTTGGGGAGGGCTGTGAATGAAGTGTGGGATAAAGGGTGTTTTAGTATGTAATTTTTGTGTATAATAACATAATTGGGATAAGCGACGATCTATTTATAATATGTGCGATCTGACGTGAACGGATTGAACTTAGCGCGAAAATCAGTAAGGATTTCAATCTGAGATGTTTTAATTTTAGCGAAAACATAAATTGCGAATACGGTCGGTCACCTTGACTCACACATCTTTTATCCTGATTTCATCCTCCTTCTTACATCCGACTCTGACTGCCATATAGCAGCGTTGGGATAAGCATTCAGTTATGTATAGCTAGTTGCGCCTTTTGGCTACAGTGCCGGCTCCTAAGAAGTTTTCCCATCGCACCATTCACTCTGTTCCCCAAATTCCCTCTTCTCTCTATGTCAGCGGTGTATTTCCCATCCTTTCTGAAGGCGCATTCAAGATATACAAACTCGTTTACTTGCTGCAGCACATCGTCACCAACCACATATATAGATCTAATCCTTGGTATTCAAATTAGCTTCTCTCAAAGCTAAGGCATTATCTACATACCATCTACTTGCATACAGGATATTGGAATGTGCGTATCCCTCCTAACTGGTATGGATGGCGTTGACAGGCGGAATTTCATTACGAGGTCGCCGTATATGGTTGCAGTATCAGAGAAACTATTAATTAGTCGAGATATATTTTCTTAGAGATGGTGGGATAGAGGTGTGTCGTCCATACCCCACAACAAAATATAGATGGAAAAAATTAAAAATGCTATTTGAAAAGAATAACCTTGTAGTTTCTTGCCCTTCTGACTCCCAAGAATGATATTCCGAAGTGATGGTAGAACTCTTTGTTACTTTTCTGACGATTGAACTATTCAGGTTTCGCCACATAGCCGACAAAGCGCGACGGAAGCGCGACGGTGACGCGGCTTGGGGAGTTGGGCGCGGCGTGGGAGGGGAGTATGGGAGACGCCAAACAGCGCAACCACGCTCGGAGCGACGGAAAACGTCACAACCGAACGTAGCTGAGCGCTTCCGTCGCGTACCCGTCGCGCTCCGTCAGCTGTTTGACCAAACCTTAAACGAACTAGCCGAGCGCTTACATCGCGCTCCCGTCGCGCTCCC
Organism: Phalera bucephala; assembly: GCA_905147815.2. Lineage (NCBI taxonomy): Eukaryota > Metazoa > Arthropoda > Insecta > Lepidoptera > Notodontidae > Phalera > Phalera bucephala. The sequence goes on from LR990618.1 coordinate 32,068,044, forward strand.
TGTACTATTTTACCAAATCTTAAGAGTGCAGGAAGCCAAAGAGGTCTTTCTATTAGGAACAAACTGTTGGAGCACTGTATTCTCTATCTATCTATCTATAACCTCACGCCAGATCCCTTGCGGGGTAGGCAGAGAGTACAGAGTTCCAACAGTTTCTTTCCTTACATACCTCTCTGGCTTCCTCGACTCTCATAGTTTGTCTCATACACGCTCGCCGGTTACGGAGACTCTTGACTTTTCCATCAGATAAGACTCGGTTTATTTGGTCGTGGTAAGATAGTCTAGGTCTTCCCCGGTACCTGCATCCTTCCACTTTCACATTGTATATCTGTTTTGTCATTCTTTCCTCTGGCATTCTTTTTATATGCCCGAACCAACGAAGCATGCCCTTTCTCATCTTTACACCGATACTATCTTTCATACCTACTCGCTGTCTTACTATGTTGTTGCTAATGCGGTCGGTCAGCTTCACTCCGCACATCTTCCGCAGAGCTCGCATTTCTACCGCATTTATCCTACTTTCATTCTCCTTCTTACATACCCAGCTCTCGCTACCATATAACAGCGTTGGGACAAGAACTCCGTTATGTATGGCCAGCTGCGCCTTATGGCTTAAGTGCCGGCTCCCGAGTAGCTTTCCCATCGCACCATTCACTCTGTTCCCTGCACTCACTCTTCTCTCTATGTCAGCGGTGTATTTCCCATCCTTACTGAAGGCGCATCCAAGATATACAAACTCATTCACTTGCTCCAGCACATCGTTACCAACGACAATCCTTACATTCGTTCTGGTTTCTTCCCTTTCAAAAACCATAATCTTGGTTTTCTTCACATTCAAGTGTATTCTCTACTTTCCTGATAATCTCTTCCAGGTGAAAAAGTAACTATCATTTTATAGTATCTGCCTACCCCGCAAGTGGCGTTATAATATAGATAGACACAGAGATACTTAATCGAGATACTAGATAAATCTTAGTTGGGACAAAGTGTAGATTTTTCATCGTAAAAATCCTAGTATCAGAATAAAAAATTCATGCTAGTATATAAAAATTTTACAAATTTTAATGTTTTTTTACGAAAGTTTGGTCATGTGGTTAGAGCGTAGACCGCTCAACTCACTGGATTGAGTAGTCGCGGGTTCGATCTTCGTTTTGAACAAGTTTTTGTGTGACCCACAAATCGCTTACAAACGCACCCACGGGAATAATTTCTAATATGCGGCTACGTTTTCCAACTGTACCAAGTGTGTTATATTCCACTAAAATTATTTCCACAAGGGCAATTCAAAATTACCAATTATCAAAGTTAATATAAATACCCAAGCTCCCTTATCCATTTTACAAGGAAATATTGTTTCATAATATCCAAAGTTAATATTAAGTCTTGTGCTTAGTGAGGAAACTTTCCAAATTACATCGTGCTATACAGAAATACGTAACTAATATAGAAGTTTAGTCAGGAGGGTATATTGTAGTTACAGCTTTATACTATACTAGCTGTGCCCCGCAGTTTTATCCGCCACGAAGCTACTACGGTAAGAACGCATCGCCACTTCATTTTCGCATAGCGTTCTTTCTGAACTTTTTCTTTTTGCTCGGTTCCTAAGGGCCGTAGCGTGATGTGTAAGCCTATAACCCATCTCAAGAATTTGGCTGCCAAATGCAATAATAGTTTTTCAAATCTTACTGGCACGTTGAAACGTAAGAACAAACTCATTAAGCTTTATTATATTAGTATAGATTATGTCTATGGAGTCTTATCTGCGGACTGAGCATAAATCATTTGACGTTATATAAGGAAGAATCAGTTCAATCACCACCAATATTCACTTAATAGTTACATATGCACAGGGTATAGACTTTTAGATATATTTATTCGTTTATAAAATAAAATGGCAAGTAAATAAGATACATTTTTAATTATTTAACAAGTTTTTAAATTCTGAACCCATCTATCTATCTATCTATCTTATTACAATAATCACCACAATTGTAATTTAATGACCGAGGGTAGATCTTACTCAAGGGAGTTCTCACGACAACCCTCCTTGTTGTTGGATCAAAACGAAATGGCCGTGAACCCGTCGACAACCGACGATCAGCCAACATGGCGGTTTCAAGATGTCGACCTTTCGCAGTGTTGCCAGTATTTAAAAAACGCGACTCCGAATTTTAACGGCGACAACAGTTATTGTAAGGTTGGCGAGGACTCGTGCTGTCACGCTCATCTTGGCAAATCAATTTGTAGAATGAAAAGGATAGCATATCAACTCAATAGCGTAACTAAGGTCAATCTGTTCATGTTGAGTCTTTTGAGGGGAAAGTCAAGAGACTTCGTAACTCGTGAATATTTGTCAGACGTACTACATAAGAGTGGAGAGGAGAGGTGGGTACGGATTGGATCTGTTGGAACTTTGTACTCTCTGCCTTTTTCTTCTTCTTTTTTAATGAATGGCCTCACAATATGACAGTGTACTTCGCCAATCTCAAGTAATAATAGCATATAGCAGTAACTTGTAAAAATTGGCGGGGTTTTTGCCGTAATGGCGACTACAGTTGCCATTACGGCAAAAACCCCTTTACTACCTGCCTATCCTGCAAGAGATTTGGCGTGATGATATGTAAAGCTTTATATATAGCACAAGACAATGCAAATTACATTGCCTAAGTTGGTGAGGAAGTGGCGCTGCGTACACTCACATTTCGCTAACGATTTTAGTTCCCAACTTAATAGGGGGCCAGTACACCGAGCACAATTCTAGACTCGGGACTGATGCTGGGAAGTTTTAAAAATAGGAAAAAGTACACGTTGCCTGACCTTAGATTCGATCTCTACCGCTCTAGACGATACTGGACCAACGAGGCAATTATCTGATTCAGTCTAAGGACATCGACGGTAGGACATAGGAATCTTCCAAAGATTGCCATGATGACAAGTGAATGAATGCAGAGGGCTTAGTACGAATAGATTGACGTTAGCCTAACGCTATCGAGTTGATACGCCATCCTTTTCACTCTGCAAATTTACGACACAAAGATGAAAGTGATAGCATTCTTTCTTGACAACGTCACGTTAACGTCAATCAGTTCTTGCTAAGCCCTATTAGGGCTACAAAAACCTTGTTTTGACATTTGACCTTGTAGTAACGTTGTTGAGAAAGCGAGCTGTCATGTTTATCTTTATTTAGTAAACGTGTATTGTGAAAAGGATGGCATATTAACTCGATAGCGTTACGCTAACGTCAATTTGTTCGTGCTATGTTCTGTTTTCAGTTACATATTTATAATTAACGCGGTCTGGCTTTTGTTCGTTTTTAATAATTGACGGCTTGCCTGGCGCGGACGTGTTTACAGATCGGTTTAATAAAAACCGGACCAAGTCCGCGATTGAAATCCGGCTTATGCGGTGATAACGATGCAGTGTCCAGGAGATCTTATCTTATCTTGTCATTGGCTTATCGGACCGAGGAGACCTCAGGCGCACTTCGACCCGTTGGGATCTTTTGTGCTGTCCTTGCCCTAACGCTCTTACATACCTGTAGAATCGAATACTCCCTGTACCAGGCTGCAGATTCCAGCAGGAGGAAAGAGCGGAAATTCCTCTGGGTTTGGATAGGCCACTCCCAGTAGCTTCATTCGCCGCGCCGCCAGAGCATCGCAGTGGCATAGAACGTGCTTCATGGTTTCAGCTTCTGTCCCACAGTTCCTGCATGCCACGTCGCTGCAAAGGTTCATCTTATGTAGATGTTCTTTTGTGCCATAATGGCCAGTATAAGCTCCGATTAGTTGCCTTAATTGTAGTCTGCTATGTTTTAGCAGTCTCTCGCTGTCGCTGTCACACCATGTGGAAAGGAAATCCTTGGAGTGTCTCAGCCCTGTTTTAGTTTCCCATTCTCTCCCGTGTTGTTCTTGGGCATATTTGAACAGCGCTCCTCTGTAGGCACCATCTGGTATGCCTATGAACGGTTCTGGACCAACAAATTTCTCCATTGCTCCCTTTTTGGCTAAGTCATCCGCACGCTCATTGCCATCAACCCCCGTGTGCCCAGGGACCCAGACTAATCTAATCGTGTTGCGCGCTCCACATCTGTCAAGAAGGTATGCGCACTCCACGGCCAGTGCCGAGTTTAGCTCATAGGAGCTGATGGCTTTGAGGGCAGCCTGACTGTCACTACAAATGTAGATTCTCTTGCCTGTAATTCGTCTGTCCAATATCTCTTTTGCACAAACATTTATCGCATAGGTCTCTGCTTGGAATATTGATGCAAACCTACCCATGCTTTGGCTTAGATTGTATCCTTCTGTATATACACCGGCTCCTGTTCCAGACTTGGTTTTGGATCCATCCGTGTACCATATCATTTGTTCTTTACCTTGCTTGTTTAGACCACTTTTCCATTGTTCCCTGGTAGGGATGTGGGTGCTAAATCTTTTGTTGAACATGTACGTGGTCAAGATCTTGTCACATCTCATGTTCCTAATGTCATCTAGTTCCTTGTGTGGCGCTAGCTTGGTGTGTTCAAGGCTTGGCGCTGTTATGCTCCATAGTCCAGTTTTCTCCAGTCTATAGAGCGCCTTCCTCGCCTCAGTCTCAATGACGATGTGTAATGGAGTGAGCTTAAGTAACCGCTCCATAGCTGCCGTCGGTGTTGTTTTGAATGCACCTGTGATGGCCAGGCAGGCTGTCCTTTGTAGTTTCATTAGATCGTCCCTGCAGGTTTGTATTTTAGTTCTGGGCCACCACACGATGCATCCATACATTAATATCGGTTTTACCATAATTTTGTATACCCAGTACATTATTTTGGGCTGTAGGCCCCATGTCTTTCCATATGCTGACCTGCACATATTCAGTACTCTCAATGCTTTAGCAATGGTATGGTCAACATGTGCATGCCACCGCAGTTGCTTATCCAGTATAACCCCTAGATATTTAACTTCAGTGGCCCATTTAATTTTATTACCGTACATATGTAGATCTTGCAGACCTGTTAGTACCTTTTTTCGTGTGAATAGGATCACGTTAGTTTTCTTTGGGTTAACCGAGAGAGTATTTGTCGTGCACCAGTTTGTGACTTTGTCTAGAGCTTCCTGCATCAGTGTCGATACTGTATTTGGAAACTTTCCATTGACTGCTATCACTATATCGTCCGCATATCCAACTCCGTAGAACGGACCTTTGTTGATTATCCTCAAAAGAGAATTCACTACCAGGCTCCACAAAGTCGGCGATAAGACACCTCCTTGCGGGCATCCTTTAGTCGTTTTGACGAAGAGACTTTCTTCTAATATTGTAGATTGGATTATCCTGTTCTTTAGCATGTTTTTGATCCATCTGATTAGAGTTGGTTCTATCCCATGCCCTGTAGCAGCTGTTTCAATGGATGAGAATGTTGTGCGATCGAAAGCACCTTCAATATCCAGAAAAGCTGCAGCACAGATTTCCTTTTGCTGCAAGGCCATCTCTGCGCGAGTCACAACATAGTGTAATGCACTCTCCGTAGACCTACCGGGTAGGTACGCGCATTGCATCTTATGTAGAGGATGATCCTTTAATGGACTATCCTTTATGTGCCTATCCATCATTTTCTCAAGACATTTTAAAAAGAACGATGATAAGCTGATTGGTCTATAGGATTTGGTATCCTCATAATTCGGTTTTCCCGGTTTGGGGATGAACGTCACTGTTACCTGCCGCCAGATCCTAGGGGTATGCCCAAAGGCCACACACGCCCTGAACAATCTACACAGGTGTTGGTTGAGTAGTCGTTCCCCCTCTTGTAACAGAATGGGATAAACACCATCCGGTCCAGGGGCCTTAAACGGTTGAAAGCTCTTCAAGGCCCATTTGAGTTTATTCTGTTCCACGACTTTCCCTGCCGTTTCCCAGTCAGCTCTGGTTGTTTTTAAGCTAAGCTCATCCATGTTGACATCATACATGGTGTCCTCTTCCTGTATTTCTACTGAACCCGGGAAATGCACGTTGAACATCATTCTCAATGTTTCTTTCCCATTATTTGTGAGTTCTCCTTTCTCATTCCTTACTGTAGTAAGTGGATTTATTTTGGCCGTAGATATTGCCTTGGCTAGCCTCATACCCTCTGGGAGGCTGCATATGCTTTGGCAGTGTCTTTTCCAGGCCCTTCTCTTTGCTTTCCGCACTTCTGTGTTGAACCTCGTGAGTATCATAGAGTAAGCACCGAAGTTCTTAGTTGCTTTTGCCAGATTAAATGTCCGGCGGGTCTCTACTCTCAGCTTTGCTAGTTCTGGCGTCCACCACGGTACACGCTTCGCTAGGACTGTACTCTCCGGACAGTTGTTAGTCCAGGCGCTATTTACCGCCCTAACTACGTTATCTGCTTCAAACTCTATATCTAATATGGAGTTGAGCCTACCTCTGACCTTTCCAAGCTCTATCTTTAGGTCTCTTTTGTACGCGGCCCAATCAGTGTTCCTGGGGTTGCGCCTTTTTACATTTATGTTATTCATTTCAGCTTCGTACCGGAAACATATGTAATTGTGATCTGAGGATGAGATCTCATTGGAGACATGCCAGTTGCCAATTTTCTTACTCGCTTTGTTGCTGGCAACTGTGATGTCGATAACTTCCGCCCTTCGTTTATTCACAAACGTGGGCTCATTGCCTTTGTTAAGAATTTGTAGAGGAGAACTTACCAGAAATTCCAGAAGTTTTTCCCCTCTCTGATTAGTGTCCGAGCTGCCCCAGACGATGTGATGCGCGTTGGCATCAAAACCAATGATGAGCTCAAAGTTGTTTGTGCTGGAATAGTCGACCAAGTCACGTAGTTGTGTTGTAACTGGGTCCGCATATTCGTAGGGCAGATAGGCAGCCGAGAAGATAACATCCCGACTGCCCGTTTTACCTTCCAATTTTAATTTCACCGTGGTGAGATCCCTGTGACAGAAAGTGGACAGAGGCATTGCACTTATGCCATTTCTGACAAAAATGCAAGTCCTCATGTCATTGGTTAAGCAGTTATGGAACAGGTTACCTCCCGCCCCATCTAAGCCCCGTATCTGTCCCCTATATATGTAGGGTTCCTGTATTAGTGCTACATCAAAGGTAACCCTGCGCAGCTGGCGATCTAGTATCGCCGTAGCCGCCTTAGAATGATGTAGATTTATTTGCACACACCTTAGACCAAGCTCCGTTGCCGTCGAGTTTGTGTACGGATTAGGAAGTCCAGACAAGGGACTCCCCTATCCAGCATAGCTTTCGGATAGTCATCCGCTATGATGGCCATCCTTGTTGTCGTCAGGGCATCCTTGAAGGAGGACCCAATGCGAGCTCGCTTTATGTCCCCCGTGGTATCCCTGGCCTCATCGCTAATCTCCCTTGCCCGTTTCGTGAGTGTTACCTCTTTCACAGGTGATCGGGAGATGGCAGTTTGCCTAGCCAGCTCCATGCGCCTCCTTCTCTTAGCAAGGCCGCTGGCACGCTTGCGCTTCTTCGGGGAGACCTGGTCACGCAGTCTGCCAACGCTGGTCGCCTGAGCGGTACAGTTTTCGGGTCCAGCAGAGCCAGGCGCCTTGACCTCCGCCTTGGCAACCAGGGGTAGACCGGAAGACACTGACTCTCCCCTAGAACCGCCTGGTTGTTTGCTTGTAGGGACCAGACTGGCGCCACCGGTCGGGTTCGCTGCCGTCACTTGTCCCTTTGCCTTTTTGTTGCCCGTAAGCTTGGTGTTTCGCCCTGGTGGGCCTTGTGTGCATGATGCACCTTGTCCCCTTTCGGAGACCATGTTGGGGTTTAATTTTATTTTGTCCATATGACCTAAAAAGTTTTCGCTCTGATGATTCCCCACCCGCCACGGAGCCCTCACCTTTGGGGATGCTATATAAGCACCAGGGCTATCACCAAAGTATAGGATTCCAGGATGAGTTGTCCACGAGACTAACGTTGTTCGCCCTCCCTCCCACGTAGTGTAGGCTTACACCGCCGCCTGCGGACCCCTTCACCCCAGAACCCTAGCCTAGCCCATCTGAAGGATGGACTTCAGCCGATTGACTACCACGCGGCTACGTGATAGCCTCCCGTTTGGACAGAGATCCAGACCGAAGAGGCGTGTTGCCAGCGACAGACAACAACTGCCGGTCCATCGCCGACTCAACCTCCAGGACTCCTTCACCTGCTGTACGGGTCACCGCGCACGGCACGAACACGCAGGAGATTGTCCCCCCCCCCTCCCCCCTATGCCCCTGCCGCAGCACCCAATCCCAAGCACTGCGCCATGTCGGGTCATCCGCCATCGCCAACAAGATCCCCCGTAAGGGAAGTTATTGACGATACCCGGGGTGCACCGTCCCGTGCCCATTGTCGTTCCTCTGGACGTATCCGCGGGACTGGCAATGGGTCGGGCGCACTTGGAGGTTACCCGACCGCAGCACCCCCAGGAGATGATCCTAATTACGCGAAGCGGTTGACCTGCCACTTGAAGCACTTGCGCGGCTTCTGCTGCCGACGCTACCGACGAAAGTCACGCGATACTCGATTCAATTAAGCGCTATATAAATCAGCGGTTTATTCCGCACTCGTCCCACTTTTACGTCCCACATTGCAATAAATTAATAGTAAAAACAAAGAAAAACAAGGTGTTTTTATTTTTTTGGTACCTAATAGTATGTTATTGTACTAAAGTACTGTTAGAAAAGAAAATATTGAAATATTGACGATGTGATCCAGACGGAAATCGGCAACTGCATGAACTCCGTTATTGTAGACGATCGAACGCTCGCATATGGCTTATGTAGCCAATCTTCTTGATAAAGATCCTCGCACATTGCGGGCATGTGAGCACCCCTTAAAATATAAGAATAATTGATCGTCATCGGTGGTCGGTCTTTCAATTGATCACGCTTTGTGTCAATGTCTGCGCATCTCTGAACTTCAAAGTTCCGGACTTTGGATTTAACCAAAGTCCTCCACTCCGGTTGGTTGGCGGCTTGTTTATCCTACTGAGAGGGCTCTGTTCTACAGCTGTGTGGAGCTTTTGCAGATCTATGTATCCAAGGAGTCCACCCTGCTTGCTCCTTAAGTTCAGCATAGAAGATGCGCGTCGGTACTCGCTGCTTTGCTATATAACATTACAGCGCTCTTAACTATGACCCTAATTCCCAATATTATCTGCTTTGTCTCAATTTAGGAAAAGGATAAACTTTTAATTGTTACTTATGGCCTCTTCAACCATCCTCGAGTATATTGCTGGTTAGTTACTTCTCTATTAGCGTTACTGGCTAAGAGAAGGAGAAGAAAGAATGACAAAACAGATATACCATGCGAAAGTGGAAGGATTTAGGTACCGGGAAAAACCTAGACTATCTTACCACGACCAAAAAGACCGAGTCTTATCTGAAGGACATGTCAGGAGTCTCCGTAACCGGCGAGCGTGTATGATTTTTTTTGTGTGTTTGAATGATCTACGCTGTTGGCCGCGGGGCCTTTACAGCTTCACCGGACAAGAAGGCGAGCGTGCAACCACTACGCTCGAGCCAGAAGGGCAAGGGGGCAACTAGCTCAAGGGCGGGGCACCTCAAGGAGGAACGGCCTCGGCTTGGGCAGTCGCTATGGGGGTATACTAGGTGTCTCGCTGTGGTGCTCTGCACCGGCCGGCGGACAAGGAATTCTTCGACCTTGCCGGCGAGGTCGGTGTCTGATCCTGTGTGCGGTATCTGTATTCGAAAGAAGGGATGTAAGGGCATCGAGAGGTTCGGTGAGAACATGCCGCGGACGGCGGTAGCGGCTGATAGGAGGAGAGTTAAGTTCGTAGCCGGCGGCGGCTACAATAAACGGATTTCTATGCTTGGACGCGTTCGCAAAATATCGGGTTGTCGCCTTTTAAATAAAGGCGCGAATAGGTTCGAGACCGAGATCGGAATGGCAGCGTGTATGAGACGAACTATGACAGTGGAGGAAGCCAGAAAGGTATGTAAGAAAAGAACCTGTGGGAAATCTATACTCTCTGCCTACCCCGTAAGGGATCTGGCGTAAGGATATAGATAGATAGATAAAACTGTCTAATATAACCGTCGGATAGAGCTACTCAGAGCGTACATAGACTAACTTTTATTGTTATCATAGCCGCAGACAAAATTAAATGCAAACAAGCAGATCATTATGACAAATGTCACAGCTGAGTTTTAATAGTAAAAACTAATTCTCGGGGTTTCGTCTAAACAAATTAACCTTTCTGCCGACCTCTAGACGACGTGGTCGTGAGCTAATTTTTGATAAAAGTATTATTACTTAACATTTGGTAATGGGTAAAAAGTATAAAGTAATTTTGAGACTTCAGTCGCATTAAACGTTAATGAAAACAAATATAAAATTAAAAACAAAACGTAAAGGTACCCATCATAGTCAGACACAGTGTTACAAGGATCTTTTGGCCCGCGGCCAATATCGGAACGAACGCAGTCATCAAGTGAAATGCCACTTCATGACAGTCGCCGAGTTGCCGTTTGCAATGAAATTTACCCAATTATTAGTATCCGTGCGGACCCACCCCTTGAAATATTTTCTTAGAAGTGGTTAAATTTTACTAAATGATAACCCTGATTTCACGCCATGGAGGTAAGACTTAAGAGCATAGAGGGATTATAAACTGAATTCAGCTGTACAATTTTTCTGGACACCTGGTACTATTTAGGTAAGCAATTTAAAAATCTTTGTTTGTATTTCCTTTATATACAAAATATTATGGCTTGTCACTTTGACGTGGCACTCGTAGCGCTGTGCGACCGCGGTGTTCTTACCGATTACCGAGGTTAAGCAGCGTTCGACTCGGTCGGCCCGAGATGGGTGACCGTTTGTGGCATTTTCATATTCGAGCGTCTCCGTACTTCGGAAGACACTTTAAGCCGTTGGTCCCGGCTACCACTTAATGTTGTAGTCGTTAAGCCGAGTTGGAAGCCTTAAAGGCGCCTTGATAAGTTCCAACAGCAGGTGGCCATAAACCTGCCTCCATCAATCCGCACTGGGTCCGGGTGGTGGAGTATGACCTAATCTCGCTCACCTCGATTTTGAGAGAAGGCCTTTGTCCAGCAGTGGGCAGCATAGGCTGATATTATTTATTATTTTGACGTAGGCTTCATGAAAAATTTATCGGTTAATATTTGTTGGTCTAGTGACTGTGTTCTCGATGACTTTTTATTTGTTTTCAAGTTATAATTAATGTCAAAATAAAGTGTACAAGAGTGTAACTGATTACATTAGATCTGTCCCCTTTCTTATCACTGACATGACATAAGTGTAAGCAGTACAAATATATAATCTTGTAAATGCTCCCTCTATGCTTCTAGTACCTCTATGTTTCACACCAACGCCCTGTCAATGTCAAAATATCCTTGTCACAGTATAGTTAACGTATTTGTATTACGGTAGAAGAAAGGTCAGTATCACCTGGAGGTAAAATAACAAGAAAGTTAATCAAAAAAGTCACTCCGAAAGTATCCGCGTTCACATTCCATTCACACGCCACCTTCTTGTATAATTCATGTAACGACACCCCGCCGGGGGTGGACACAACCCTTATATTTAATTACGTGCGCTATCAGAATACAAACGAACCCCCGGGGTAACTATCCTCACCCAATAACGGAATTAATCGCGTGTTCGCCGAAACTTTTCGCACGATGTGTCACAGCTTTGCGACAGAGGGCTCACTGCATACTAAACACCCTGTTAGTAAATATAAAAATAAAGGCAAAACTAACAGCCCATGAATGTTTCCCACAAATACAAAGCTTTATGCAACCGCTTTTGTTTGTGAACATGACTAAGCCGTTGGCGGGCTTTTATGGCTTCACCGGATAAGGGGGTGTGCGTGTAACGTCTACGATCCAGTTGGAAAGGCAAGGGCGCTCAAGGCCACCTTAAAGAGGAACTGCCTCGGCCAGAGCTGTTGCTATATAGGAGGTTGCTATATGGGAGGGTTGCTATATATTGGGTGTCTCGTTGTGCTATTCTACACCGGCCTGCGAGCAAGAGATTTTTGCTTTTGGGGACCTGCCAACGCCACATCCCCTATACATAACATAATAAACGCAAGACCTGAAAGTAGTGTGTTCTACATCGGTAACTGAATTGATTCCAACAAATTTTAATGTATCTTACATTTTTTTTAAATTTGCAAAAACGCTTTTACTCCTTCGGTGTGCTATAAATAACAAAATTTATTTTTGACTTATAGCAATGAGGAGATTTCAAATGTATTCCTAAAACGTATTTCTCAAAACGCACATATACACGTGCAAGTTTCATTGTTAATTGGGGTATAAAAGTGCTTAAAAAAGGGGAAAAACCTTTTAATTTGGAAATTTGGTTTTTGTTTTGAATTTATGAAGCAATTCTCTAATCGGGGTGTCTGAGGTCTTGCGTTTATTATGTTACACCTTTTATATGAAGACCACGTTATATATACCTTCTGTCCACGTTATTTATATTAAGTCTGCAGAAAGGACCAGCTGTTCCATTATGCTGTGAACGTGTTTTGTAATAATGAGCTAATTTTGAACATCCCTGAGTCAGGCTTGACCTTATCCCAAACGCTGGCGATGCATTTTCCGAAGAGGGGGTGAAGGGTATTACTAAAGAATCGTTGCTAAAAATAGGTGGAGGGGTTATTTTTCTCGATCGTTGGTCTCGGTCGATGTAGGTTTGCGTAAGGCCATTAAAATTAATTAACTTTAAAAAAGACAAGCCCTCTAGTGGTTTCGGCGGGAAGTCGAAGAGTGATGTCGTCAATTTATTTTATTTTCCGAAACTTGTGTTATTTAGAATAATAATGTGTAATGTTGGTGAAATATTAAACATTATGTATTCTTGGCCTAACTATGACTGACTGAAGATAATTGTAACAAAGTGATAGAACGTGCCTTTTCGATTTTCCTCAAAACGGCCGTCGCAATTGGTATGTAGAGTATCCATCCATTGCTTCACTATACAGAGTGGGGTACATCACCAATTTCATAATCATCGTTGTCATCAAGTTCATCGGGGAGTACAATTAATTTATATTAGAAACACGATTATGCATCTTACTGGACACTGCCAAAATACACTTAAAATTCGTGTGTGTGTGTGTGTGTGTGATCTACGCTGTTGGCCGCAGGGCCTTTACCAGGGCCTTTACGTGCCACCACTACGCTCGAGCCAGTAGGGCAAGGGGGCAGCTAGCTCAAGGGCGCCTCAAGGAGGAACGGCCTCGGCTTGGGCAGTCGCTATGGGGGCGTATACTAGGTGTCTCGCCGTTGTGCTCTGCACTGGCCGAAGGGAGAGGGATTCTTCGACCTCGCCGGCGAGGTCGGTGTCAGATCCTGTGTGTGGTATCTGTATCCGAAAAAAGCGATGTAAGGGCATCGGGAGGGTCGGTGAAAAGATGCCGCGGACGGTATTAGCGGCTGATAGGAGGGGAGTTAAGTTCGTAGTCGGCGGCGGCTACGATTAGCGGATTTCTATGATTGGACGCGTTAGCGAAATATCGGGTTGTCGCCTTTTTAATAAAGGCGCGAATAGGTTCGCGACTGAAATCCGACCGAAACAAATCGGCATTAGTCTGTGTAGTGAAGTAGGACCTATTGTCTCTCATCTAAATGTCCAGTGAAGCTGTAAAGGCCCCGCGGCCAAGAGCGTAGATCACTGACTTACACACAAAATATCATCTAAATTAGTAACATAAGCCTTTAGTTAGCAGTGGTATAGTATTTGTCGATTTATTATAAATGTACTTATTTTATTTAACGTACTTATATTATTTTAAAAACATCCGACAAGCGCGTGCCCGCTAAGTGGCTGTCAAGTGCCGTGAGTGTAAACAAATAAATTGTTATTGATGAATGAATTATGTAAGAATTCTTGTTAGAATGTGTTAGTGAAACGAATTATGTTGTTGGGAGTTGAAAAATGTAAGTGATAAACAGTGTTTGTTTGAGATTCTCAACGGAAATGGTATTGCATATATTTATGTGTATAATGAAACCTTTACATTATTGTAAAAACTGTTTCGTTTTTCACGGTCTATCTAGGCCGTAATCTAGGCTATTTATTTAGTAGTTTCCGAGGTATGTTTAGATGTTTTTTTGTTTAGATGACCTAAAATTAAATGTGCAGGTTTATTTATTAGTTATTTACGGTTAGAAAGTGCAATAAATCATTTGTCAAAGTTTTCTGAAAATTTTCCTAAAAGTATTTGTATACGTAAAATTTTCTGTATGTTGAGGTAGTAACTTTAAAAGTATTAAGTGATAAACTTTTTAAATGTGTACTTAAATAAAACACGTCATTATCATAAGTCTACTTTATATTTCAAGTGAAAATTCGCTGTAGTTTTTGATTTATCATTTTTTTTTGCAAACGTCGGCATAAAATTACTTTCGCTCGCCCTGGCTGCTTCCGAAAAAGTACTGCAAACTTTGGCAATGCTTCCCGATCACAGGGGTTAAAAGTGTGCATAATAACCCCTATACTAATAAACATTCTATAGCTGCGGAATAGTTATACAATGCTTTGTTTTCTTCTTTCGAATGTCAAATGGCAGATGACAGAAAGAGGCAAATCAGTGGATAACTATTCAGACGCCTTACAACGTTTATTAGTAAGGTCATACATAAGGCTCCTGCTTAAACAAATTATCGAAAATGACTTATAATTCTCAAGGTATTGCATTATCATTATCTAAGTTACCATTAAACAAGTAAATCTATATACCTTGTAAGTTGCCCATCCAATTTTCACGACAACATAAACTTCTTCCAGGTGACGAACCCTGTCACTTTGCCACCATAATCCTCCAGATGCCCCTAATAAAAATCCCATATCCCATATCAGCGGAGGAATAAAAAAGCGCACCATATTTTGCATGTATAAAGACGTATACCAAGATCTGAGCAATAAAATCCAATTTTACGACGCTATCGGGACTCCGATATGACCCTTGAACCTTTTTACGATGATTTTAACACTTGACATTAAGTTTTCATAACCAATTTTGGATAGCATCGTATTAAACATAAAATTGAGGCTTAACGACTGCAGTTTAGGGACCACAGATGGAACTGAATGCTTATCATGACCTTCAAAGCATGAACGTCTTTTTATAACTATAAAATAAAGTTTTGTTCCACCGCTACAATTACATACTTCAATATATTTTTGTTGTCGTTACGTTTTCAATGTTTTGTAAGATCTAAAATAGTAAAGCAAGAATTTGATATATTATCCTTATAATATATTATTCGCATTATTGAGTTACGTGGAATCGCTTCCCTCCAAGATACAGGACGTTGAATCCTAGTTCGGAGGAAAGGGACTATATTTTACATTGATATTAAATTGTAAGCCTATTTGTTAATTTAATTTAAGCATTAATTTTACTATTTCTGGCTTTGGTGGTCACCTGGAGCATACCTCCAGTTAGATACCTTTCTCATCTTTACATACATCATACGAAAAAACACCGGAAGAAGGAATAACAAAACAGGAGTACAACGCGAAAGATGAAGATCTAAATTATCTTATCATGACAGAATAGACTGTCCTATCTGATAAGCAAGTGGAGAGTCTCCGTAACCGACGAGCGTGTATGAGAAGAATTATGAAAGTGGAGGAAGCGAGAGAGATCTGTAAGGAACGAACCTGATATAGTGCTGGGCCCTAGTGCTGGATCGATCAGGGAGATGTTAAAAGTTTGTAAGAAATATATTGGTGCGCGCATAAGCTTCGATACAATGTGCAAAATGTAAATATGTGGTCTTTGGGGCCGCCGGTAAGCGTTTTATCCCGTCCTTGCCCATTTTCACCTCAAATCGAGTGAATATTAGACGTGTAAAAACTTTCAAATATATGGGGTACATTCTCGCCGGCAACCTTAAAGACAATATGTCAGAGGTCAGAGGTAATATGCTGATCGATACCGTAGATTTTACCGTTGCTCTGACGATGTTAAGATCACGCTCTTTAAGGCGTACTGTCAAAGTTTTTACTCGAGGAATCTATGGGTCAGCCACACCAAAAGATCGGATGCCCTGCGTATCCAATATAACAATATCTTCAGAATGCTGCTGGGACTACCCCGGTTTTACAGTGCCTCGGAGATGTTTGCACAGTATTAAACTGATGGTTTTTCAGCCATCATCCGGAAAAAGACTGCAACATTAGTGAGAGCGGTGAGGCTAAGTCCCAACAGCATACTGAAGGTTGTGGTGTAAGATATTGCCTCCCCTATATGGCAATGTCTAATAAAAAGATGCATGGTAGTGAATCAATTTATTTCTACTAACACCTAGAATTTAAGCTTACTAACAAATAATGGATTCTTGTCTAAGCAAATAAATAAATAATTATTATTATAACTGTACTCTCTACTCCATCGAAAATCTGATTGCACCGAACGTTGTAATGTACCATTTTTGTAGCTAAAAAGAAAGCGAATCAAGTAGGTACAAGTCTTGTTTTACGAAAGTTGTTATGTTGAGGTTTTAATAACACTTCCAATCTCGTTTTAGTACAAATTTATTCAGGTATCTAAAATTCTATTGCAAAACTATGTATATTGTATAATGCACCGCACCGCTGCGGTCAGGGTATTGTATTCCCAATGTCCAAGACCAGACAGCGCTTTCAATTCGCTAAGTAATGCTATATGCTCAGTTTGGTATAGATAGAATACTTAAAGAACTAAAAGTTGGCATTTAATTGTAGGGTATATAACAAGACAGAACTACATAAAACTGCATTTTCATTTCGTAAAAGAAGAAGGATTTTACGAGATGCGTTTTGCAAGCCTTGTTAATACACAGGGCTTAAGGTTTGGTCATATAGCTGACGGAGGGTGACGGAACGCGACAGACGCGTTAGGCTACGTTCAGTCGTGACGTTTGTCGTCGTGCCGAGCGGGGCTGCACTGTGTGGCGTCTCCTGTACATTTCAGTACATTACAACATCCCAAGCCGCGCCTCCGTCACGCTCCCGTCGCGCTGCGTGATGACATTCTTTCACATTACAAATTTGCTAAATGAATATGAATGTCACAGTACGATTTTTCGACAACGTTACGACAACGTCAATCTAAGGGTTTAGTAGGAACTGACAGACGTTATAATAACGTGGTTTAGGAAGCACGCTGTCATTTTCATCTTTTTTAGTAGATTTGTAGAGTGAAAAGGATGGTATATAAATTCAAGTAAACTATCATATCAAGTAAACTATTTAATTGTAACCTAAACATTGTATCCACACAATATGATTGAAAAAGAAACAGAAAGGAAAAAAGAGAAAGAAAATTAAACAAAAAAAGGCCAAGCCCGCTGAGTTGCTTTGCCGGATCTTGTCAGTGGAGGCCGCGTTCCGACCCGGTTGTGGATTAGTTAAATTAGATTTAAAAAATGTAAATTGTCTATTTGTAAGCGCCCTCGCGGGCTTATACAGAATAAATTATGTGAGTTTGAGTTGAGATTCGATAGCGTTATTATAACGTTAATCTGTTTGTGCTAACCTTTTACACCCTCAGGATATTAAACTTTTGTAAAAGTTTTACAACGGTCGATAAACATTGGCACCCCAAAATATTAGTAACATATTTAAATATTAATCAGACTAAGAATAATAATGGATTTTAAATTGAACTATGCAGCTACGTAATGCGATTGGCGTATTTCGTCGCTACATTGAGAATCTCGTAAATGCAATTTTGGAAATATTTCTTTTATTTGCAATACTCATAAAATTTGTCCCAATACACCAAAATTGCGTATTGAAATCATTTTAAATGGTTCAAGCACAGTTCGTTTCCTCCCGTAAAGTTCCTCTTTTGCACATCCGAGATTCTCGACTATCTTTAAAGCGTTGATTTGTTAATGTGGTAGCAATCTAATACCCTCAGTCTTATATCGGCACTTTCTACAATAAGGATATAAATGCTATCACCATATTAGGCAATGTTTGCGAATCTAGTTGGTTACCAGACAGTACTGTAACATTACGAGAAAGTTGTCAAGCTACCGCCGGTTTACAATCTGCTCAATTACTTTATGTGCCAAATTCATATACACTTATTACTCTTCAGGAAAACCAAAAGTCGTCTGTTATAAATAACATATAAATAGTAAGCACAAAGCGTTTTAAAGGTTTCCACGTATATACATATATGTGGAATATTCCAAGAGGTTTCCTGCTTTCATATTGTTCATTGTGAGGAAAGAACCTGTTGGAACTCTTTACTCTCTGCCTACACCGCAAGGGATCTGGCGTGATGATGTGTTGTTGTTGTATACTGTTCATTATTTTCTGAAAAAATATGTCGTCGACGTCTTTATCACAGTGTGCTTTCTCTATATAGTTCTTTATTCAATTTTCTGATAATCACCATCAATTAACATCATTTTAAAATTTTTAAATATATTGTTGGTAATACATAAAACTTCTCCACATTTAGTATATTATTTTGCTTTTTGTGTTCCGTGGAAAAATCTTTGAACTTTGTTCAGTCATCTGTGGGGAAGGCCTCACTAAAAATATCACTTTGGCCTCCTTTAACACGGTAGGTTTGAGGGTTTCCAACCGGGAGTCACCATACTCACAAGAGATTCTTATATGGGAAGGACTTAACCAAATTATAAAAGGGATTCAAAAATCCTATCTATATCGATGTCATGTCAGATACCTTCTGCCAAAGAGGTTTGTAAGGAAAGAACCAGCTCTGGCTACTCTGCAAGGGGTCTGGCGTTAGTATTCCTAAAGGTCTTACACTATAAAATGAATGTTCATGATAAACGGCGGGACAATTGGAGCGAGTAATGCAAGCCGACGTGTGGCGGTTTTCAATCGGCTTTTACGTCTCCCGAATGATAAACAGCTCGATGATTCACTTTACGTACTTCATTATGTACTTTCTATTTTAAGTAGATGTACTGACTGGAGTAAACAGCTTAAAACTTCAGTGTAGAAAATAAAAACCCCATTACGTCTAGAGGTATTTCTTAAGGTTTGGTTAAATAGCCGATGGAGCGCGATGGGAGCGGGACGAAAGCGCTCGGCTACGTTCAGTCGTGACGTTTGCCGTCGCACCGAGCGGGGCTGCGCTGTGTGGCGTCCCGTACATTTCAGTACATTACCACTCCCCAAGCCACGTCACCGTCTCGCTCCCGTCGCGCTGCGTCGGCTATGTGGCGAAACCTTTATTAATATTATTACGTCTGTAGGCCTTGGAGTCATGTTAACGTATATTTCTATAGCTTATAATTTTTAAACTGCCCAGCATGTATATATTTAAATCAGAATTTGTTAAATAACATAAACACCCGTTTATTCAAACACATCGTAGGTTTCCTAGAAGCACAAGGAAACGTGAAAAGATTGTTTTGCCTAAAATTCCTAGAAGTACTTTATGAAAATTGTTATGCAATGTGCGGTCTAAGGAGTTTTGTGTAGCTTTCATATCGCCGACAATCTTATGTCATAATTCTAGATCCCGATTATGGGGAATTCACACCAAAAATTACCACCAATTAAATCAATTATTTTATATAATTCCTGCGAAAAACATGTGAATTTTACATTTGTTGTATATCTACGCGATCTACTAATCTATCACTGGATCAGAACGCGGCCTCTACTCGCTCCAAAACGCTCGCTTGTCTATTTTAGTTACACATTTTGTCCAATCTAAGATTCGAACGCAGGATCTCGTCATTGCCACCTACCCATTGGCAGTCAGTTTGTGTGTACTTAATAATACAAACAAATCTTCAATAACCTACAATAACACAATACTTCAAGATGATGTTATTAATAAAAAATAACCTCAAAATGTACCAGGCCACAAACAGTGCGAACACTATGAGTCATGCGCGTGGGCTAAGGTCAACCTGATGCGGGTCTGATGTACCATCTTTATGCTTACGCGTGCCGGGTGACGTCAGCGCACACCGTTGTAAACAATGGAATATGTATTGGTACAATCGTGAGTTTAATGCCATCTACTTGGTTAACTAACGTCGATTTAAGTGTTACCTGGATGCTCTAGCTCCACTTGTGTCGTAATGGCTTTAATTATGCGTTAATTAACACGCTAACTGAGATGTTACGCATATGGCATGCCACATATGCATTTTCTTTTTTTATTTAATTAAACATACATGTTGCATCATACTAAAATATACAATAAAGATGTGTCATAAACTCATTTGAGGTTTAACGCATAGCAGTGTCACTGGATAATGACTTAAAGCTATATTTTAAATATGTTCTTTAATTTTCCTTACTATAAAACCGACAGCGTTATAGCAATTTCTATATTATAAACAATACAAAATAATTTTTATTTAAATATCCTTTTTAAAAACGAGCTTTTATAACAAAAACATAACGAAAATATATTTCCATCATCAGACCTCGGAAACCGTACGTCCGTACACGTCAAGACAAATCCAACACGGTGAGGTTATATTAAGTAGTCGGGTGGTTCCATTGGTCACCTTTCGTCTTCATCATCAGACCCTGAACCCTATCTGGTTTTAAAATACTCGTCAATACCAATCTAACAAGCCTAAACAGGAGGCGCTCGTAGTGCTGTGCGACCGCGGTGTTCTTACCGATCACCAAGGTTAAGCAGCGTTCGACTCGGTCAGCCTGAGATGGGTGGCGGTTGTGGCGTTTTCATATTCGAGCGTCTCCGTGCTTCGGAAGGCACGTTAAGCCGTTGGTCCCGGTTACCACTTAATGTAGTAGTCGTTAAGCCGAGTTGGAAGCCTTAAAGGCGGCTTGATAAGTTCCAATAGCAGGTGGCCACAAACCTGCCTCCATCAATCCGCACTGGGTCCGCGTGGTGGAGTATGACCTAATCTCTCTCACCTCGATTTGTGAGAGAAGGCCTTTGCCCAGCAGTGGGCAGTATAGGCTGATATTATTATATTATAAACACGAGATTGTTACGTTGTATATTTCACATGCCCCTATTGCCACATTCCGACTCTATCATCAGACCAGCTTCATGGTACTATATTTTTGCATTGTCATCGACTTTACATACATACACACACCGTCACGCCTGTATTCCCCAAGCGGGGGTGTTAGGGGGGGGGGGGGTGGCAGTGTTGTACTGAGTACACCTACGTTTCGCCGACGATGTTAGGTCCCATGTAATAGGGGGCGAGCCTTTTGCCACAATTCTAGACTCCGGACTCGTACTGGGAAGTTTTTGCTAGAAAAACTACACTTGTCCGACCTGGCATTTTAACTCAGGACCTCGTGATCACAAAGCATATGCATTGTCACACGCTTTGTCACTAGATCAACGAGGCAGTCTTTTTACATACACACGTATGCCAAATTTCAATTCACTTGGATAGCCGCAAGTGCTTGAAAAATGAATCAGAAGATTTGAATCGGAAAGACAGACAGACAGGCATACGAACATTGCAAGTTATTTAACTTTTATCCAAAAGCTTGTAAAAAGGCGTAATTCAGATGTGGCCTTAATCTAGCTTTGAAAGTGACAGTAAAACCTTAATACTAACTCGACTGGCAGTTTAATATAGGCATTCTTCTAACATTTTACGCTTTGTTTAAAGAGTTTTTCTACAAAGGCGATAGAAGCATGATAACGATCGATGATTATCATTCATTTGTGCCATATTTGGAACTCAATCTATATAAGGTACGTTCTACGACTTACAGGGGTCTTGAACCTCCCCACCTCGAAACTGTGAGGATGTTTCATGGAGGACTTATAGGCGGAAGTTTAAAATCATCTTGACAATTAAAAATAATCTGGTTAAATTTGCCTTTTATAAAATAACACATTTGAAAAAATGTTGCAATCACACGTGCTAATCAGGACGTTACGAACCATGTACAAAACTCTTCACGAGAGTCAAACAGGAGACCATTTGGTACATTAAGCCGAGCTTTTAACGCAACCATACTTGTTATAATATATTATATAAATTCTAATTGAGTTATGATTGCCGACCGCCATTCACGCTCGGAACTTAAAGCACTCTGAAATTTAAGTGTCATAACGGATTTTGTAAGGTTACGTCGACCTTGACAGGCTTAATGTATTCAGTCCTTTTGACTCCCCCTCTCCTTAAGATAAGAGGGTCTGAACACACACAAATCGTAATTTTAAGACACAAGAAGTCGTGAAACCGCGTGAATTTCGTCGTTAGTTATCACAAGCTCGCACAGATTGTTCGAAAAAAAAGAGCACACCGATGTGTGCGATCTTAGAATAAAAAAAAGAATCCAGAAGCTCGGGGCGCGCTTCTAAGTGAAGCAACAATTACTACCTGCAAAGCAAGTGATCACACGTTCTGCGAGTAGTCACTCTGTGACCGTCGTGATAATAACGTATTCTGCGCTTGTCAAATTAAATTGAATGATGCCATCTTGTGTCGTTCCTGCCTGTAAATGCTGTTGATTTAAAAATAAACATATGGGATCATATTTCGTACCTAACTGGTGCGTTCAGGTGCCGTATTATTTAAATATCGAATTAATACTTCCGTCTGTAATTGTCATAGTAAAAGACGCGTTCATTTTCTAAGTGTTGCTAGTATCACAATTTTATTTTTCCCAACTTTTATTTGCTGAGGACTTTATTTGTTATTCATATAGTTACCATGGTTTTAATATTTAGTTAAGATGATGAAAATATATTTTCTTTCATATGCATTAAAATACACATTACCATAACAATGATTTTATTATCATCTACTCTAATGACATCAACATTTACCCCAAAAAGTAGTTATCTTTCCGTGCTGCCAACATTACGTAGGTGGGAAGTGCGGTGAGTGCGGGACGTTTGGTGGATTTTTGGCTTCAGCGCGCGGAATGTAATTACGACTGGACGCGCCTTCGGGATTATTATATTAAGGTGTCGATTTAGAATTAGTTCGATCCAACTATAGCCAACGCGAGGACGTGTTGAAAGGCTGCAGTTTGCTAAAATTAACATAATAAAAATATTTAAGGTCATTAATAATTTAAAATTAATTTCTACAGTTGCTAGCTACGAGTATATAGATGCGAAAATACGGGTATATCCAAACGCTGCCGTTTTTTGGCTGTCATATCGTTCGTGATTCGTAATCTTGTACGAATAATATATCGATGCGAACGCGTCTTGTACTGCATGTACATGCTATGTGATACATTTATCGATCGAATATGGGCTCGCCGCACGAAAAAAGGCACCACCAAAAGGCAGGCAATAGTGGACTGTACTAAAAATTAACAGGCTTCCCCTTTTTTTGCAAATACAACTTTAAGTGATACGTGTAGGGTAAATTATGCCCTACTTTATGTATATAACATAAGTATAACTACTTAGAGTACTAATTCGAAGACTGCCTCGTTGGTCTAGTGGCAAAGAGCATCGCTTTGTGATCACGTCCTAAGTTCAAATCCTAGGTCAGACGAGTGTAGTTTTTCTGATTAAAACTTCCCAGTACAGGTCCGGAGTCTGGAATTGTGCCCGGTATATGGCAATGGGCTCACCTCCTATTACATGGGACCTAACATCGTCGGTGAAACGTGGGTGTACTCAGTACACCTCTGCCACCCCCGCTTGGGGAATATAGGCGTGACGGTGTATAACTACTTACGTTGATTTTGGGATGATTTTTAGTGTAACTTTTGAACGGGACGGTGTATCTTGTTATGATACGATGGATACAGTGGCTAAAATTTCGTAGCATTTTTACCTGAAAAGCCTTTAGGTTGTAACTCTACTTATAAGGGAATACCCTTAGGAATTTGGAAGTATTTTAAGAGCAATATTGTGTTTTGTGAGGCTGTCTATTTCCAAACTGAATGTTTGACAAAGCAAACTGCGTGTTTGACAAAGCAAACTGCGTGTTTGACAAAGTAAACTGCATGTTTGACAAAGTAAACCGCATGTTTGACAAAGTAAACTGCATGTTTGACAAAGCAAACTGCGTGTTTGACAAAGTAAACTGCATGTTTGACAAAGTAAACTGCATGCTTGACAAAGTAAACTGCATGTTTGACAAAGCAAACTGCGTGTTTGACAAAGCAAACTGCATGTTTGACAAAGCAAACTGCGTGTTTGACAAAGTAAACCGCATGTTTGACAAAGCAAACTGCATCTTTGACAAGCAAACTGCATGTTTGACAAAGCAAACTGCATGTTTGACAAAGCAAACTGCATGTTTGACAAAGCAAACTGCATGTTTGACAAGCAAACTGCATGTTTGACAAAGCAAACGGCATGTTTGACAAAGCAAACTGCATGTTTGACAAAGCAAACTGCATGTTTGACAAAGCAAACTGCGTGTTTGACAAAGCAAACTGCATGTTTGACAAAGCAAACTGCGTGTTTGACAAAGCAAACTGCATGTTTGACAAAGCAAACTGCGTGTTTGACAAAGCAAACTGCGTGTTTGACAAAGCAAACTGAATGTTTGACAAAGCAAACTGCGTGTTTGACAAAGCAAACTGCGTGTTTGACAAAGTAAACTGCATGTTTGACAAAGTAAACTGCATGTTTGACAAAGTAAACTGCATGTTTGACAAAGCAAACTGCGTGTTTGACAAAGTAAACTGCATGTTTGACTAAGTAAACTGCATGCTTGACAAAGTAAACTGCATGTTTGACAAAGCAAACTGCGTGTTTGACAAAGCAAACTGCATGTTTGACAAAGCAAACTGCGTGTTTGACAAAGTAAACCGCATGTTTGACAAAGCAAACTGCATCTTTGACAAGCAAACTGCATGTTTGACAAAGCAAACTGCATGTTTGACAAAGCAAACTGCATGTTTGACAAAGCAAACTGCATGTTTGACAAGCAAACTGCATGTTTGACAAAGCAAACTGCATGTTTGACAAAGCAAACTGCATGTTTGACAAAGCAAACTGCATGTTTGACAAAGCAAACTGCGTGTTTGAAAAAGCAAACTGCATGTTTGACAAAGCAAACTGCGTGTTTGACAAAGCAAACTGCATGTTTGACAAAGCAAACTGCGTGTTTGACGAAGCAAACTGTATGTTTGACAAAGCAAACTGCATGTTTGATAAAGCAGCTACAGTGGTTTAGGGCGACATCGTCCGCTATTTTATTACTAGTGTCTTATTATTAAGTTTCTAAAGGTTTCCATGGTTTGAGTCAAAGAGCCATAGTGAAAATTTAGACATCGTTTAATCAATGGTAGACAGGTACTTACAGCTCCTACAGAATAAGTAATAGGTAATAGGGGCCCATATAATAGGGGGCGAGCCTATTGCCATATACCGGGCACAATTCTAGTCTCCGGACTCATAAAGCGAATTTTCGTTAGAAAAACTTCATTTGTCCGACCTAGGATTTGAACCCAGGACCTCGTGATCACAAAGCGATGCGCTTTGCCACTAGACCAACGAGGCAGTAATATATAACATTATCTAATATAAACATTCCTCTGCCAATATTTGATGAAGTTCTCAGAATTATTTATGATCTGTTTCACCTCTATCTCTCGACAAATTTAGGCTACCTACTTCTTCTTCTTCTTCTACTTCAAGTTATGGCTTCACACTAATTATAAGTGTATTTTGCCAGTGTCCAATGAGATATATAATCGTGTTTAAATTAATTCGACTCCCCGATGAATTTGATGACAACGATGATAATGAAATTAATGAAGTACCCCACCCTGGATAGTAAAGCGGTGGATACTTTACATACCAATTGCAACGGCCGTTTTAAGGGAAGTCGAATAGGCACCTTTTATCACTTTGTTACAATAACCTTCACTCATGCACATATAATGACACATAATGGTTAATATTCCACCAACATTACACATAATTAGTCGAAATAACACAAGTTTTGGATATTAAAACAAATTGACAACTTCACTCGTCGACTTCCCGCCAAAACTCCGGCTACCTACTTATTTTTGAACGTGTTTAGTCTGTGGACAGCACTTTCATCTTTTTTTTTATAAGAAAAAAAAACTTACTTTGTAAGTAGGTAGTTATAGCCTATTTAATTAAACGCTCGCATTAATTTTTTAACAGCACTGATAGCCTAGTGGTTAGACCGTTGGACTGCAAAATCACTTGCTTTAACGGTGAAGGAAAACATCGTGAGGAAACCTGCATGCCTGCGAGTTTCTCGAAGGTGTGTGAAGTTCGCCAACTCGCACAGGGCTAGCGTGGTGGACTATGCCCTAAACCCTCTCAGTTTGAGAGGAGGCCCGTGCCCAACGGTGGGACAGTTTCTTAACAGGGCTAATATTATTATTATTATTTTGTGTGAGGCACAGGGAGGTTTCAGGTCTGGAAGAGGATGTTCGGATCAAGTTTTCTCCCTCCGCAACATCGTAGAAAAGCATCTGGCAGTAGGCCGGAAGGTTTTCTGCGGTTTTGTGGACTTCGAGAAGGCGTTCGATAGAGTCGTGCGAAAGAGACTTTGGGACATTTTGCCAGAGTATGGTATAAACGGCACCCTGTTGCGAGCCGTCCAGTCCACCTACGTGGACAGCAAGGCATGCGTACGGGTGGGTGGTAACATGTCACCTTGGTTTGACGTTAAAATCGGCGTCAAGCAGGGTTGCGTGTTGTCCGCTAGACTGTTTATAGTGTATCTGGATAAAAGTCTTCAAAGACTGAATGCGATGACTGAAGGGGTAAAAATGGGTGATCTAGTGATAAACCACCTATTGTATGCAGATGACGCGGTTTTGATAGCGCCAACAGCCACTGATCTGCAAACCCTAGTCACAGTTATGAGAGACGATTGCATGAACAATGGCTTACATTTGAATGTGAAGAAAACCAAAATTATGGTTTTTGAACGGGAAGAAACCAGAACGAATGCAAGGATGTGGTTGGTAACGATGTGCTGGAGCAAGTGAATGAGTTTGTATATCTTGGATGCGCCTTCAGTAAGGATGGGAAATACACCGCTGATATAGAGAGAAGAGTGAATGCAGGTAATAGAGTGAATGGTGCGATGCGAAGGCTACTTGGGAGCCGGCACTTAAGCCAAAAGGCGCAGCTGGCCATGCATAACGGAGTGCTTGTCCCAACGCTGTTATATGGCAGTGAGAGTTGGGTATGTAAGAAGGAGAACGAAAGCAGGATAAATGCGGTCGAAATGCGATCTCTGCGGAAGATGTGCGGAGTCACGCTGACCGACCGTATTCGCAACAGCGTAGTAAGAAAGCGAGTAGGTATGAAAGATAGTATCGGTGTAAAGATGAGAAAGGGTATGCTCCGTTGGTTCGGGCATATAGAAAGAATGCCAGAAGAAAGAATGACAGAACAGATATACAATGCGAAAGTGGAAGGATGTAGGTGCCGGGGAAGACCTAGACTATCTTACCATGACCAAATAGACCGTGTCTTAGCTGAAGGGCAAGTCAAGAGTCTCCGTAACCGGCGAGTGTGTATGAGACGAACTATGAGAGTGGAGGAAGCCAGAGAGGTATGTAAGGAAAGAACCTGTTGGAACTCTGTACTCTCTGCCTACCCCGCGAGGGAGCTGGCGTGATGATATAGATAGATAGATAGATTATTTTGATTTTTTTAAAGTGCAGGGTTCAAACTTCACCCTGTGCCCAAATTCTGCTATTTTTACGTGTATTTTAATTATGAAATGCTACAAAAATCGTTCAATTACAATCGTGCTAAAAGTCGGCAATTGTTTGAACTAGTACCTACGGCTATGGAAAACCATAAGAATTATTGATAGCTACCAAAAGAATTGGAAAGCATTGAGTTAGTAGATGGAAAACTGTCAAAACTAACAATTATGATGTCAATTATCAACAATTTTATTAAAATTGCAATAACGCCTTGGGGCCTTGGTCCAGTTATGGAAATTCATATGAGATTTCTCGAGATTCTTATTTGCATTTGCTAACGACGAATAAACTATTTTACCTAATACTTTAATATATAAAAAGTAGTCTATAAATACTGCCCCACAGCTGGGCAAAGGATTTCTCACTCCACAATTTTATTTCGCCATGAGAATCCAGTGCGATTGGTCGAGGCAAGTCTGTGGCCAATTCTCTGATTACATATAAGATAAGACCGCGTGGGGTTGGAAGTGCCATGTTATTAATAGTAATGCCATGTGTTGTTCTCTTATAATTACGGCAATGTTAAAGCGCAGCGTGTTCTGCCTGACGAGCTTGGGGTATTGCTGCTTTGTAGACACAAGGTGGCTACCGTCTTTGGGGTTCTGGTCTGGTCATGCTCACTATAATGTCTTTGCTTGCGGTGGCTGTCTGGCGCGGGTCTCTCCCCTCCCTCCAATATGGTCAAGGGGAGTGAGGGCTGTTCCAGCAGTCATACTCGTGAACGGGTGCTGCTTGTGGGGATAGGTCCATCTGGAATCCCTTAGACGCTCTTTATCGATAACATCATTAGATTTATATGTCGATGTAAGGCATCACACTGGAGTTAGGTCGTAAACTATTTAATAGTAACCTAAACATTGTATCCACACAATATGATTGAAAAAAAACCAAAGGAAAAAGAGAAAGAGAAGTAAATAAAAAGACAAGCCCGCTGAGTTTCTTCGCCGGATCTTCTCAGTGGAGGCCGCGTTCCGATCCGGTGGTAGATTAGTAGTTAAATTAGATTAAACAAAAATATAAATTGACTACTTGTAAGCACCCCCGCAGGGCTTATACAAAATAAATTATTTGAGTTTGAGTTTGTATTGCTTTTGGACCTTATTAAGCCGCCCTTAAGTTTTTCAACTTGGCTTTACGAAGCCTGAACCAAAGCTTGATGTACTTTTCGAAGTAAACAGACGCTCAAAAATGTCACAAACGATTACCCATCTCTAACTCTGCCTCACCTTACTTATTATACCTGAGAACACCGCGGCCTCGGAGTGCTATGATCGCCTTTTAACTTTAACCTATTTTAATAAATTACTTCTCTAGTCTACGCTTACAGTCATACAAGGGTCTTATGGCCCACGATCAATATCGAAACTAACGCTGTCATCAAGTGAAATATCACGTCATGACAGACGTATAGTTACCGTTAGCTATGAAATTTACTCAAGTACTTTTTTAATTAGTAACCTTTGGTGTGTGAATGACCTACGCCGTTGGCCGCGTGGCCTTTACGGCTTCACCGGTTAAGAGGGCGAGCGTGCAACCATTACGCTCGAGCCAGAAGGGGAAGGGGGCAAATAGCGGGGGCATCAAATTACAAAAAAAAAAGGAAAAAAAAACTTTAACCTCTACTGACGTACCGTATCAATCAAAAGCAACAACCAATCACTGTTACAACTAAACTAAAAACCAAAACAGAAAAACAAAAAGGAAATGGAAGCGGCATGTACTAACTACAATAAAGCAGAATTAATAAAATAAAACTAAAACATAAAAAAGGTGCGGTACGAACCGAGCCCGCAGTGCTTACTTATTTAATAAAAATAAAAAAATAGCGGGGGCGCCTCATGGCCACACCGACTTCGCCGGCGAGCTCGGAGACCGATCCTGTGTGCGGTATCTGTATCCGAGAGAAGGGAAGTAAAGGCATCGAGAGGGTCGGTGAGAACATGCAGCGGACGGCGATAGCGGCTGATAGGAGGGGAGTTAGGCTCCTGGTCGACAGCAGCTACGATCAGGGGGTTCCTATGATTGGATGCGTTCGCGAAATATCGGGTTGTCGCCTTTTTAATAAAGCCGCGAATAGGTTCGAGACCGAGATCGGAATGGACTAATTAGGAACCGTAATTAAATCCCATCTGTTGAAATACTTACCTGGAAGTGGGAAAATTTTACTAAATGATAACCCTAATTCCACACCAACGCCCTTGCCCTTGCACTATACATATTTATTATGAAATAATGCGCTTGAAAATGTTAATGTGCTTGGTGACAGGCACATTTTCATTTTGGAACTTAAAATGATGAAATGTAGGTGTACTATATACACCTATGCGTAGCTCACTGAGGATTACAAACGTAAGAGGTATTTCAAATTCACTATTCTAACTAGCACACAAAATCTTTTCATACAATACAGTTCAACGACCGGCTACCTGTCACATAGAACTACACCTATCCCTCTTTAACACCCCAACGTTGTTATTGTCTGTCCTTCTCTACCGTTCATAGAACGTGCAAGCGACAGGCATTGTTAGTGGTTCTTAATCGTTGTTTTCCAACAAGATACTTAGTTGCACGTTTAGTTCGTGTTTTGTTTACACAGTGTAAGAGAATTGGCTTTGTGTCGGTTCGATTTTTTGATGGAGCACGCTTGTGATTAGCAGACGGTTTATATATGAAATCGATCATTTGGATTTGGAATTACGTTGAGTCGTCATGGAGTAAATCAAAAAGTACAATATATCTTATCTCACTAATATTATAAACGAGAATTTTGGCGGGAAATCGAAGAGTGATATTGTCAATTTGTTTTAATTTCAAAAACTTGTGTTATTTCGAATTATAATGTGTAATGTTGGTGGAATATTAACCATTATGTATTCCTATATGTGCATGAGTGAAGGCAATTGTAACAAAGTGATAAAATATGCCTTTTCGATATCCCTCAAAACGGACGTCGCAATTGGTCCAGGGTGGGGCACTTCATCAATTTCATCATCATCTTTGTCATCAAGTTCATTGGGGAGTAAAATTAATTTAGAAATGAATATTCGTAAACTTGCATATATATATTGCAAATTGCATATTGCAAACAATGGCATAATGTAAATGCAATTGCTACAAAAAAAAAATTGTTTCTGCCTGCGACTTCATCCGCGTGGACTTTAGAGTCTTACATTTTTTCGGGATAATAAGTATCCTATGTGTTAATCCAGGTAAACTATTTGTGTACCAAATTTCATCCAAATCCTGTTTGGCTGTTTTTGCATCACTGAGTAACAAACATCTAAACATCCAATTATGACTGTTATAAGATGCCATTTACTTGAAATACTCTTAATTGAGCTAGGTACATTTTTTCTCACTATAAGAAAGGTAAATTGTGTTTGTCTATCTATCTATCTATAACATCACGCCAGATCCCTGGCGGGGTAGGCAGAGAGTACAGAGTTCCAACAGGTTCTTTCCTTACATACCTCTCTGGCTTCCTCGACTCTCATAGTTCGTCTCATACACGCTCGCCGGTTACGTAGCCTCTTCACTTTTCCTTCAGATAAGACTCAGTTTATTTGGTCTTGGTAAGATAGTCTAAGTCTTCCCCGGTACCTGCATCCTTCCACTTTCACATTGTATATCGGTTTTGTCATTCTTTCCTTTGGCATTCTTTCTATATGCCCGAACCAACGGAGCATGCCCTTTCTCATCTTTACACCGATACCATCTTTCATACCTACTCGCTTTCTTATTACGCTGTTGCTAATGCGGTCGGTCAGCTTCACTCCGCACATCTTCCGCAGAGCTCGCATTTCTACCGCATTTACCCTACTTTCATTCTCCTTCTTACATACCCAGCTCTCGCTACCATATAACAGCGTTGGGACAAGAACTCCGTTATGTATGGCCAGCTGCGCCTTATGGCTTGTGTCGGCTCCCAAGTAGCTTTCCCATCGCACCATTCACTCTGTTCCCTGCACTCACTCTTCTCTCTATGTCAGCGGTGTATTTCCCATCCTTACTGAAAGCGCATCCAAGATATACAAACTCATTCACTTGGTCCAGTTGTGTTTGTGTGGCCATTATAAAAAATATTATCCAATAAGAATATATTTTGTTGAGTAGCATTCCTAGTTTATTTGCATTCACTAGGTATGCGTTTACTAGAAACCTAAATACACAACATTTTATAATAACTACTAAGTACTATTAATGAAGGTATTGCTATAAAAATTCTACTAATAAGCTACCTAATTATTTTTTTTTGTTGCTTTTTATTCATAGTATTATTTTCAACACGCCTTCTCGGAACTTGAATAGGCATTTTTTTGTAATTATTATTGCGCTAGTTTTACTTATTGGTTGTTTATTTTTAAGAATCGATAAGTTTCATAACGTTTTATTTTGTCTAAGAACGAATACTGAAGGTTATCAGGGTATTTTAGATAAATTATGGAAATGTTTACAATATTGTTACGACTTCAATACACCCTGATATCTCGTGAACCCTTTGAATCGGGGGATGTTATGTTTAAAACGCATTTCTTTCCCTTTGGTCCCCTTAGGACATATTTTTTATTCCACAATCATTTTTAAGTAGTATTAATGACTGCGTCGTTGGTCTAGTGGCAAAGCGCATCGCTTTGTGATCACGAGGTCTTGGGTTCAAATCCTAGGTCGGACAAGTGTAGCTTTTCTAACGAAAACTTCCCAGGACGAGTCCGGAGTCTGGAATTGTGCCCGGTATATATAGACTGGCCCTCTATTACATGGGACCTAACATCGTCGGCGAAACGTGGGTGTACTCATTACACCTCTGCCACCCCGCTTGGGAAATATAGGCGAAACGGTGGTGCACAATCATTTTTCACTCCCGACGAACGACTCAAATATTAAATTGTACTGCGTAATTCTACCTCTCCTTATATTTCAGTATGGCAACACTCCCAGCAAAATGATATTTTGCTGGCAACAAGGAACGTCTAATAAGCACTGACAAGGACTATAAATTATACTTCCTAAGTTAATAAATTAGTTTTGGGGAAGTTACCAATAAACTGTGACGTTATTATTCGGTTATTGGTGTAATTAGGTTATATTTGACGAGGAAATTAAATGTTGAGTACTTTGTTTTCGCTTATAACGAGTTACGTCTTAACAATATGAAAAGAAGGATATAATTTTATAGCGCAGTAGACAGACAGTAAGGTTTAAAGAACTTTATTTCTCATAAGAACATACATAGTTCACTTAAATGAGATTATCGATCGATATCGAGAATGAGAGATCACAATTATCGAACTGCCGCGAGTATCTGTCAAAACCCGGATTATATAGTGTTAGTGTTCCCAGACGAATAAATAATTAGTATGTTCACATAAATCGACTATTTGTGTTTGACAGATACTCGTCATCGAATATAACCGTTAAATTGAATAATATTATGTTTCAACGTAATCTAACATTATGTATCAACGTAACTTAACAATACTGTGAAATCTTAAGACTATAATTATCACTTTGACGTCGTTATCGAGTCTCAGACACTACACAAATTTCGTATTTATCCACAAGTTCTAGTATATCATTATTTCCTGTTTTATTAATATTTCTCGTATATATATTTCTTAAGTTTAGTTTTGAACACATTAATCCTGCTGCACTCTTTTAATTCATTTGGTAAGTTATTGTAAAGTACAGTACAGGGTTCCATCAGGTTTTTTTCTTACAGGCCCTTATCCTATAATCGCATAAGCATTTTTTCAACGCTCGTTAATTAAGCGCTGGAATGAAACAAACGCCATTTTTTGAAAATCGCTTCCAGCGCATCATCACAAAGCACTTACAGCACTGGATAAATGCCCGTGTGAACGAGGGATAGTTCATATCATATACACTCGCCGGTTACGGAGACTCTGGCCCTTCAGATAAAAAAAACCTCCGTCACGCCTATATTCCCCAAGCGGGGGAGGCAGAGATGTACTGAGTACACCCACGTTTCGCTGACGATGTTAGGTCCCATGTAATAGGGGGCGAGCCTATTGCCATATACCGGGCACTGCCGCTTGGGGAATATAGGCGTGATGGTGTAATAATAAAAGTAATAACCAATGCAAGCGGTACTATGACGAAGTACTAAAATACGTATGGTTACGTTTTCGGGGTAAATAAATGCCGAATAACGTGCGAAGTACTTTATTAGGCGCTGTACGCACGAAACAGTACGTCGAATGCAAGTACACACAACCACTAAACACACTAGTACTACTCTCGTTAGTACCCAAATACTGCTTCGAAGTCGCTGAGTCACTCGTAGTATCCCTATACAGTTGCTAAGGTCGCCGGTGTATTCCACTTAGATCGCTTGTTCCCGATTTGATCGCTTTCGCTTCCCAAAAGAGACTGTCCGTCGCTGCGCTGAGTGATGCTGCCTTTAAATATAAAAGTTTTAGAACGGACGCGAACCCCCTTCAAGTACATCAGTATGTCCAGGTTCATCAAACAATAGCTGGCGCATTCCACAAAGCGTATTATTATTACGTACTCTACTTGTTTACCGCGATCGCGCGCCGGAGATAATAAAAGGGGGGGAACCTTCTAGACATTTTAGCACTCAAACGCGCATTCTAATTCTTTTTTTAATGATCGTTAAGAAACCTAAGGGTATGTTATGCGTTTTAAAATAATCATCCCTCGATATAGGGTTCACGAGATGTCGGGGTGTATTGAAGTCGTAACAGTATATAATATCGCTCGTGACCGTACAAAAATGACATATATTTTGATTGTCAATTGAACACTACAATATGGCGACATTTATTCCAACGAACCTTAACAGACATTTCGTGTAGGGTGGTGCATCGCTGTGACAGAGTATTATTATAATACATACTCGTATTTTGTGTCGCTGTTTATGTTTTTCACGGGTCATTGTAAATGGAGGCACTGAAAATGTGTAGGCTCTCTTTGTTACGTTCCGGGACTCGGTAACCAATATTTCAGGGTGACCAAGGGGTTTAATTGCAAAATTCTCTAAACGAACGCATGCCAAATGTATGATTAGATTGGTCATATCATAGAGATAAGACTAAAACATATAATGAGAGTTAACAAGATTATATATTTACACTGCTTACACTTATGTCACGTCAGCTATAAGAAAGGGGACACATCTATCGTAATCAATTACACTCTTGTACATTTTGTTTTGACATTAATTATTACTTGAAAACAAATAATAAGTCACCGAGAACGCATTTACTAGACAAACAAATATTTATCGATAAATTTGCGTGGAGCCTACGTGTAAATGACAAGCCATTATATTTTGAATAAAAAGGAATTGCGAATCATGTAGGACTAAAGATTTTTAAAATGTTTACCTAAATGGTTTCAAGTTTCCACAGAAAGTGTACAGCTGAACTGGGTTTATAATCTCTCTATGATTTTAGTCTTATCTATATGGGTCATAGTCACAACTATTGTCATAATAAATGAGTTACAAATTAATCTTTAACTTTCTTTTTGAGAAATACCAATTCCTTACCAACAAACTAATACTTACAATTGTGTAAGTAAGTAATGAGTATTGCCAGTTACGGTAACATTCTCCTTTTTATTATGCGAGGTAAATATCTTCTCTAATCCCTTTGTGGGGAAAATACCTACGCTAAACATGCGCGTGCACCAAGTATCTCGGTCCATTTAATGTTATTTAACGTCCTTCTAAATCCCGTACAACCAAAAATATCCTAATCCCCTCGCTTTATTGAGTTCTAAAAAAACGCGCGAATAAACAAAATGCCATCGCGAAAATGGCCGCCATTTTCATTCATATTTCGTCGGTCGTGTTCCAGCGATTACGGTTTGCGCGGGAAGCGGTGAGGTTTCTTTTTTGCGGCAATTTGGACGGTATTTCCATTGGACTTTTTGCGGCCAGTTTTAATCGGTGTTGCTATTTTTGAGAGGCCGTCAACGAGAGCGTTTCATTTGGGTTCCTTTTTGGAACGCTGTATGGACGTCTCGGACATTTTTAGGGTGTTTATATTATTATTATTTTAATTAAGTTTTTTGTGTCCGTGTTATGGGTTTCTTTAATATTTTTTTCGGTCACTGCTATGAAGTTTAATCATAAAATTAGTAACTGATGATAATTTCGTGACATTTTCCTGTATCGAAAACTACGATATCCATTATTGGACTGCTTCACTACATATTGGTTAACTATCACCATAATAACCTTTGTAAAACACTTTTATAAAGACTTTTCTTTCTTTCCAGGTCAAAGTAACAACTAAAATGCGATGACGTGAAAGCGATGCTGCTGCAGCAGGTGACGTCGTCGCCTGGTCCCAGCGGCACGGCCAGTCCCAAACTAGCTCCCAGTCCACGGCCAAACCCTAGTCCCAGTTTCAATGCTAAACTAACAGGCAGTCCAATCCTAAGCGACGGGGCTTCAAGTTCCAGCAGTCCAAAATTGGGTAGCAATAGTCCCAAGTTGGGCGCCAGTCCGAAGTATGGCAGTCCTAAGTTGGGGAATGGGAGTCCAAAGCCTGGGAAGGCCTTGGAGGACGAGGCCGCGTTAGAGAGATTTCAAGCCGAACTGAAAGAGGGCTGGACGGTGCACACGGGGAGAGATGGAAGGCTGTATTATTGCAAGTAAGTGGGTTAATAATTAATATATTTCCTTTTTTATGCACTATGAGTCGTGCGCTATATTTCGTTGCAAATCATGTGTCACAATTGATACCCTGAGCAGCGACAACGTGTTTATGGCATATACCATGACATGTTACTATAATATTTTTTAAGAATATATTGTGTGGTTCAATCACGCCTTTCATAAAACCGTACACCGAATATCTTAGTGGCCCAATAAATATACTAGTAACTTTGTAAGACTATTCAAAAATAAGTTTTTTATGTAATACAGAAACAAAAATCTACTAAATTGTTAATACACTCTGCATTAGAAACACAGGTAAAGTGTCCAGAACAAAATTTCAATAAATAAACTCCGTATTCTACAGAAGCAATACAAAAACCTGGCAAGTTATAATTGAACATCCCATATTAAGTTCCACAAAACATTTCCGCAGAGATGGGAATTGAACTAGACACCAAATTACTGGTTGCTGCAGCGCCATACTCCGCCACAGTCGCTAATACATGTAGCTTTATAGTTTTGACTTGGCTACAATTCGGGAACGGTCTAAGTTAGGTAAAGTTTAAGTACAACCGACTACTTTAGTCAGGAAAGTTAGTTTAAATAATTTTAGCTTTAGCAGAATGTGGAAAATTATCAGGATTTTTTGTCGTCGGCATTTGTTTTATTACTGCTGGATTGTTATTTTAATCAAGATGTCTATATGGGAAGATGTTTTAACCCAAAAGCAATTTAAGAGATCGCCGTGTAAATTGCCAACCGGCAGAAACCGGAACAAGAACAGTTAGTAATTTTCACAGATCTAGATCCAATACAAAATTGCATCACGCAGTTTATTTTACAATGTATGCGGTATTTCTCATTACCTATCCTACAATTTACTACATAGCTACACATTCGCTCGTAATAATCCACGTTGTGAAAACATGGTCTGACTATACGTAAATACAATATGGCGACGCTCTCGGCTCTACAATGGCGCGAACTGAATCTCCGCGCGGGACACGGTTGGCACGTCAATATTTTCCCGCCATTGTGCGGATAGGGTTGTGGGAATATAAATTTCATACTCCACAGGTTTCTTTGTACTTGTCGGGATTTCGGAAAGGGTTACCTAAGATGACCACGCGCGACGGCTTGGTGTAGTGGTCTAAACGTGAGCTGTTTCGCTTACTGAAAAAATTAGGTAGGGCTTTGGTGCGGCACAGATCTTAGTATAATCCACAGATATTTGAGCTAGGAATTTATAAAAATAGAGAAGATATTTTCCCAAAATTTCTCGTGTTCTGAAAGTCATATGTGTTAATGACTTGTGTTATGCTACTCTATTGCTGTTTCATGGGTTTACACCGTAAGTTTACTACTCCCATTATGTACAACAAGACAGAAAGTCACTTATTTACTTTTGAAAACTGCATTGTTATCATTTCATAAGACCGATACTTACACTTTGAGCGGGAGTGATAGCGGTATACTTTGTACACCCACATTTTCTGACTCAAAACTCATATGGAGGAAAAACTACTATTTTTACACCAGGCACAAATCCAGGCATTGCACTGCTATCGAGAAGTCTTTGAATATAAAAGCTTCAATAACACTTTGTTGATCCCAAATTTAAATTTAGGATATCGTCATAGACAAAACTTGACCAACAGCGTAGATCATTCACACACATGGACAAAATTTGACACTAAAAACTCAATAGTAAAAAAAGGGAGGTCTCCAATTGAATCTACAAGTCAAGTTGGGTTGCTATTGTCCAATCGATTAACAATCCTGTCCTTGCCAGCCAACTAACCTACCTTTTCGCTAAAGAATTAACCGATGTAAACTAATTCCTTACCAACCGCACTCAGTCACCTCGTAAATACCTGAGCTATATAAATCGGACATGAAGTAAGATTGTGTGACGTATGTCTGTTTGTTCACCCAGCACCTGCCAACCTCTAGACTCCGCGAGGCAAGCTGTAAGGTATTTGCATACAAATTGAATGAAGCGACGCTGACGGAAACGCTTCGCAGTTGTGCAATCACATTCAGGTTCAACACTTGGCTTATCGTGGACTGAAAGGAGTTCTTGCTTTATAAGGTAACGAGACTTGTTTCTTGGCTTTTTCATATTAGCAGTTTGAATATTTTGTTTTCATTAATATACTCGACTTCGTTGGTTTAATGGTGTCTAGTTAAGGTGTCGATCACGAGGTAGAAAAGTTTTTAGTCCAGAGTCTGGATTGTCATCCTGTACCTTTCATGTCGATTCGATTATTTAGTACTCTGGTTCTTTATTACCATCATGACAACCGATACTATGCTATATACATACATTTATCAACCAATTTTGATCTTACACAGTTACTCTATTTTTATTTTCATAACGTATGTGTAGTATGGGTGCAAAATAACTTATTTTCTTCTTTTATGTATTCGAGGAAAAGAAGAACTCCGAGTTGGCTAGTAACACATAACGAATAAGAAAATGAACGGGTCACGACGATCAATAATGATTGTACCTGAATTAATAGGTAGAGTGAAATAGTCAAGCTGATTAAAATATTCGCGAATACTAATTTTCTATTACGTCTCTATACACCTGGCAATATTTGAAATTAATTTACCACTGGCAACCCTGGCGGCATGATGGCGGACGCGCGTCACTCGTTCCCGCCTTCATTAGACGGATTGAATTGAGACAATGTACGCGATATCCGTTTGTAAATTATACGCGCACGCCCAGCTTATAGCTACATAATACACTTTTGATTACTTATTTCCTGTTAAAAGACAATGGAGTTGTGTAACAGCTGATTAACAGATACGTTATGCTTGGGTCTAACCTAATATCGCGGAGTTGTTTCTCTCCCTTATTTACTCGTGGGCCCAGTGGGTAAAAAATCCAACTTCTCTTATAAATTCAAAGTGATAAATGCGACTTTTTAAGTTAGGAAAAAACATACAACTGCCCCTTTTCCCTTAGGAAAATACTTACTACTATTTTAGGAAGAAATTCGCGGGTAAAATTGGGATGTGTGCAGCACATAGGTAGCCAGTCATCGTAGCGATTTTTGAAGAAGGCCTATGTCCAACAGTGGACGTCTATTGGCTGATATTCTATCTATCTATATCATCACGTCAGAGGCTTATCTCTGCTATTGCTATTTTAAATAAAATGTAGTTCATTGACACTGAAGTTGTTCATTTTTGAAAGATTTGGTGATCCTATAACCAAATGGTATCACTATGGGTTTCCATAGGCATACCACTTGGAAATAATTGTTATTGTTTGGTAATCTGGTAAACAGTGACAAATCAATTATTTGTCTATTCGGTATTTTGTTATTATTCTGACGGTTTTGACAAATTATATGCAATGATCTTCGTTTTCACACAATCAAATCGTAATCGTTTGATAATACTATTGATAATGTAATAAGAAGGCTCAAGGTCACCCAAAGGGCGATGGATAGAGCTATGCTCGGAGTTACCCTGCGGGATCGAATCAGAAACGAGGAGATCCGCAGGAGGACGAAAGTCACTGACATATCACTCAGAATTGCTAAACTTAAGTGGCAGTGGGCGGGGCACATCGCTCGTAGAACTGAACTAATTTTTATCTATCTATTTATCAATATCATCACGCCAGATCCCTTGCGGGGTAGGCAGAGAGTACAGAGTTCCAACAGGTTCTTTCCTTACATACCTCTCTGGCTTCCTCCACTCTCACAGTCTTCTGGTATAACGGTCGTAAAAGGAAAAGCTTGAACTTTTTCCAGATTGCAGGATTTTAATTAAAACACATTGTGTACACTCGCGAACTAAACACAAAACTACACAATCCTGGGCAGTATATTAAAAAGATGGCGGAACAAGCTCCCTGTTATCCCGGAACGAAAGTAAACCGCGCCCGATTGTACCCGCCGAGCCCTTTGTGCATTTCGCCATGAAAAACGATACGTGAGCGTGGATGTACCGTGCCTGGATGCGATAATGATAAAACTAATTTTAGCGATATCAAGGATATCGCTAAAATTGGTTTTATTATTATCGCGCTGTGGTGTTCTCAGCGA
This sequence comes from Phalera bucephala, assembly GCA_905147815.2. Taxonomy (NCBI): domain Eukaryota; kingdom Metazoa; phylum Arthropoda; class Insecta; order Lepidoptera; family Notodontidae; genus Phalera; species Phalera bucephala. Next base: position 32,108,373 of record LR990618.1, read on the forward strand.
TCACCAAGATTAAGCAGCGTTCGGGTCTGTCGGTCTGAGATAGGTAACTGTTTTTGGCATTCTCATTTTAGAGTGCTTCCCGTACCTCCCGTGCGTTAAGCCGTTGGTATATTATACTATTTTTGTGATATGATTACAAATTACCCATATCTGGATTTTTTCCTTTACTTGTACCTTCACCAGAAAAGAGGGCGAGCGTGCAACCACTACGAGCCAGAAGGGCAAGGGAGCAACTAGCTCAAGGGCACCTCAAAGAGGAACGGCCTCGGCTTGGGCAGTCGCTATGGGGGAGATGCTTGTACCGTAAAACTTTGCATCTTGCATTGACCGAAAAGCTTAATGTATTTACATCACAAAAGGATTGTTGATCTTTGACTTACTTACATGTAATAGGAGGCGAGTCTATTGCCATATACCGCACAATTCCAGACTCCGGCTGACACTCGGAATTTTTCAATAGAAAAACTACATTTGTACGTCCATGTCAGTCCGAGTACAGGGGCAGTGCACGAAGGTGATCCCCATAAAAAGAGGAGTAAGACAGGGAGACGTCATTTCTCCGAAACTGTTTACGGCCACCTTAGAGGACGCCTTCAAGCTCTTGGAATGGCAAGGACTTGGCATCAACATCAATGGCGAATACATCACTCACCTTCGATTTGCCGACGACATTGTGGTCATGGCGGAGTCGCTGGAAGATCTAGGACGAATGCTCGGTGACCTCAATAAAGTATCCCAACAAGTGGGTCTTAAAATGAATATGGACAAAACAAAAATAATGTTTAATGTCCATGTCGTACTCACCGCACTCACCGTTGGGAACTCTACTCTTGAAGTTGTGGACGAATACATTTACCTGGGACAGGCAGTCCGGTTAGGTAGGTCCAACTTTGAGAGAGAGGTCAATCGACGAATCCAACTCGGCTGGGCAGCGCTCGGGAAACTGCGCAACATCTTCTCATCCAAAATACCTCAGTGCCTAAAGACTAAAGTTTTTAGTCAATGTGTGTTACCAGTGATGACATATGGATCAGAGACGTGGTCTCTTACAATAGGTCTCATAAAAAAGCTCAAAGTTGCTCAGCGAGCTATGGAAAGAGCTATGCTCGGCGATTCTTTACGTGATCGAATCAGGAATGAGGAGATTCGTAGAAGAACCAAGGTCACCGACATAGCCCTCAGGATTAGCATGCTGAAGTGGCAATGGGCTGGCCATATAGCGCGAAGATCGGACGGGCGTTGGGGCAGAAAGATTCTAGAGTGGAGACCACGTATTGGCAAGCGCAGCGTAGGACGACCGCCTGCCCGATGGACCGACGATCTTGTGAAAATCGCAGGAAATCGTTGGATGCAGGTGGCATCGGACCGGTTACGCTGGAAAGCGATTGGGGAGGCCTATGTTCAGCAGTGGACAAATATAGGCTGAAATGATGATGATGATGATGACGTCCTAGAACCGTGTGAACGCAACGCGCATTATTCGCCATTAGGCTAAAGTGGCCATCAACACCATTACTTTTTTGAACATCCACGGCGTTTCCATAAGTTCACTTTCCATGTAAACTAACATATGTTGGGAAAATTAATAGCGTGCTTGTGGGCGCACAGAAACAACACATAAACAAACCCGGAGAGGAAAACATAGCTACACTTATTCCGGGGCGGTGATTAATTAAAATTACCCATTAGCTATGTTACCCTCTATGCTAAGATAGTTTCTTTTCAATCGGCTTAAAAAAGGATGAGGCTCGTTTGCACTTCTTATAATAATAATATCAGCCCATATTGCCCCTACTGCTGGGCTAGCCTTTAGGCCTTCTCTCACAAATGGAGGTCTCTCTTATAATTCTTAATAAAAAAATTACACCGTCACTTTTTGTGTGTGTGTGTGAATGATCTACGCTGTTGGCCGCGGGGCCTTTACAGCTCCAACGGACAAGAGGGCGAGCGTGCAACCATTACGCTCAAGCCAGAAGGGCAAGGGGGCAACTAGCTCAAGGGCGCCTCAAGGAGAAACGGCCTCGGCTTAAGCAGTCGCTATGGAGGTTGGCATACACTAGGTGTCTCGCAGTGGTGCTCTGCACCGGCCGGCGGGCAAGGGATTCTTCGACCTCGCGGGCGAGGTCGGTATCTGATCCTGTGTGCGGTATCTGTATCCGAAAGAAGGGATGTAAGGGCATCGGGTGGGTCGGTGAGAACATGCCGCGGACCGCGGTAGCGGCTGATAGGAGGGGAGTTAGGTTCGTAGTCGGCGGCGGCTACGATTAGCGGATTCCTATGATTCGAAGCGTTCGCGCTTATATTCCTCAAGCGGGGGTTGCAGAGTTGGACTGTGCCCATCCACTTTACGACTAATCTGATAGGGGGGGGGGGGGGGGGGGGACTACATAAAAATCTTAAAAAAAAAACTTACTTCAAAAAGCAAAGGCAGTACCGGTTAGTGTAGTCGGTTACTTGTCACCGACTTCAAATATTTTTTGCTTGTCGAGGTCGGTTTTTTTTAAAGATTTTTATTTTACTATTTTAAGTGACAAGTGAATTATTTACTAATATTTATATACCTATATTATATTATTTTGCTGAGATGTACAACAAGGTCATCTATACATGCTTGCTGTTCGCGGTTAAGGAGTCCCCTGATGTATCTTCAAAGTCAAAAGTTCAATACTGATTTCATTTCACTAACCCAACGCAAAAAGAATTATCAAAATCAGTTCATAAATAATGGCGTTATAAAAAACACAGACGAATTGTCGACCTCCTTCTTTTTTGAAGTCGGTTAATATTCTGATTAGTTCTATGGCAGGGTACCTATAGAATTGACCTAATACCCATAATATCTCAATCTACACATCTGTATGGCTGGTCGTTACGGAGTTCCCTGGTGTATCTTCAAATGCCAAGGTCCAATACTGCTGAAATTAAAATGGGACCACCTTAGAGCTATACTGAACCCAGAAGAGAGAGAGAAAAATAATCATCAAAATTGACTCATAATTGGCGGAATGATTGCGCAACATACGTAAAAAATAAACATACAGTCTAATTGAGAACCTCCTTCTATTTAGACGTCGGTTAAAAAGGCCACCATTCTAAATACTTGTCGCATCACCCGCAAATTCTTAAATGATCATCATCCATATCATTTTTAACTTTTATTATTTAATCTGTCACGCTTGGCCAAGGCCCGCATGATAGCAAAAAAGCCCTGTAAAAAGGGAGAAAATCAACAAACTTTCTATAATAATAACAAATTTGAACACCGGAAATAATAATAAAAGTTTTTTTTGCAATGCACAAGTAGTTTCATGAAAGCTTATGACTAAAAAATGTACTTAACAAGATGACATGAAGTAAGGTAACAATTCTATCTCTCTAGTTATATCATCACGCCAGATTCCTTGCGGGGTAGGCAATAATTATTAGATAGAAATAGGATGTGCATCACAAAAAGGGTCTGCAGACAGCCAGCGCTGATCTTAGTTAGCACCTTTTACCGGACTCTTGATGTGACTGCATGATACACCACAACATACTCAGAGAAAAGAAGTCTTTGCTCACAATATGACTATGAAAAAATATTTATTGTTATGTATGTTTATATAATTAGGTGTGCATACTGAGTCCTTAGATTTACGCGAATATTACACATAAAATAAAAATATTTCACGGATTTCATCGCGGTTTATTTTTGATTTTTAGTTCCCGACGTTTCGAGTGCTTTGTAGCACCCATGGTCACGGGAGGGACTGAGGTGTTAGACGTCCAAAAGGCAAAGTTGATCCGGGTACCCTCAAACTTCTTAATTATTTTTGTTGATCCGATCTATGCAGAATGAGCTCACGGTGTCTTGAGGTCTTGCAGTGTTATGCTTGGTTTTGGATTTGATTATATTAATTACCGGATCTTAAGTCGATGGAAGCACCCAGCCATCTTCTGTATTGAAATTAGGATGTTTTTTAATTTTAATAGCCTCGCGAACCATCCTTGGTAGGAATCGGTGTTCTTTCACGAGAATTTGTGGTCTATCAAATCTGATGTTATGGTGGGTGCGGTCAAGGACATGTTCACAGACTGCAGACTTCTTTGAGCGACGGTGTTTTAGGTCCTAAAGCAGTCGAAACGTCGGGAACTAAAAATCAAAAATAAACCGCGATAAAATCCGTAAAATAGTTTTATTTCATAATTAGGTGTGTGTTATATATGCATGTATCGTAAATTAATCAATATTAGTGTACGCCATCAACTGCCCATTTCTATCGTTATTTGTTATCTTTCCAACAGCTGTCTGGAAGAAATTGCTATCAGCAATAAGACCGCCATTTATACTTATTTATTGTTTACAATTTGTTTATAATTTTCGGTTTTTGCTAGTGTACAATAAAGTGTACTATTATTATTATTGTGCGTTTCGTACAGACCGTGTGTGTGACACAAAATATATTATTAAACTGGCCCAGTGACGTAGCTGTAGTACAAAACCAGAGCGTCCTAAATATGGAACACCAACAATGGTCCACTCCACATTTCCCGTGGATCCCATAACAGACACACTGGGCTGTTACGACATCTTTTCATTTCACTATCTATTGCGCCGGCGACCCACATATGTCGGGTATGCGTTTCCATATGCGGACGATACGGGAATTCAATTCACTGGTTAAAATTGAAATTTAAAACGGTAAATGCGTGTATGAGACGAACGAGAGTACAGGAAGCCAGAGAGATCTGTAAGGAAAGAACATGTTAGAACTCTGTACTCTCTACCTACCACGCGAGGGAGCTGGCGTGATGATATAATAGATAAAATTGTAAATGACCATTGGCAACTTTTTGTGTGAGTTATTCAAGTTTCCTTAATCAGCGAATGTTTATGAAATGAACTATTAGGGTTAAGACAAAACAGCCTTTTGCGGATAGGATTGATTGAAACTCCTAATATCTGAGGTATAGCCAAAAACTGAGTGGCTGTAATGTTGATTGTTCACTCAAATCAAATCAACATTATACATTATGTTTGTGACTAAGAAAATTACTGATTATATTACTGTTAAGAGGTAGTTTCCAAAAAGGAGATTGTTTTTTTTTTATTTTCCCAAAATGTATTACAAAAACGTAACGTACATAACAATGGACACACATCAATCGTCGAAGCTTTTATCCTATCAATCTGTTTTGATTTATGAGCCGATAAATACCGGCCGGTGTCTTCCAAAGTCTTCTGGTTGCGTTAGAGGGGGGAAGCCGTGTGTAGGGGGAAGGGCTTCACACTAAACTCTTTTGAAGGGGTATTGAGGTCGCGACATCGTTTTACTTGTTGTAAATGTTTGGACAAGTGTTGAACGCCGGTATTTATAGATAATTGGAATATGTTTTGTTTAAGTGGAAGGATATAAGCGTTCATAGCCGCGTGTTCTTAGCGATCACTAAGGTTAAGCAGCGTAGTCTGCCTGAGATGGGTGACCGTTGGTGGCATTATCAATAAGTCCACAGCACCTTGTTCCGAAAACGACACCTATATTTCCCAAGCGGGGGTGGCAGAGGTGTACTGAGTACACCCACTTTTTGCCGACGATGTTAGTTCCCATGTAATAGGGGGCGCGCCTATTGCCATATATCGGGCACAACTCTAGACTCCGGACTCATACTGGGAAGTTTTCGTTAGAAGAACTTCATTTGTTTGACCTAAGATACCATAAAACTCTTTGTTGTAAAATGTCTTTGCCGTATTTTTTCTTATTAGAGTTAACGACTATAGAAAGTCTACTTGGCTACTGTAGCAGGCGTGTTTTTTTACTGTACTTTTACTCACAGTTAAACCACCGTATTTATCCAGTTATCCTTTTCGTCCAGCGTGGAGTGGTCGGCACCAGCACTGAATAATTCATGGTTTAAGCTCAGCTCTTAACTTGCTGACAATACTTTAATCTCGGCTATCTAGGGCCGCACGCTATGACGGTTGACCGCACTGTGATCACAGAGTAGGTTACTATAATACAGTTTTGTGTGACTTCAACTTGTATTAAGTATCGTATTCATGAAGGGGCAAATTTCTTGCGACGCGTGTCGCTTGTGATGTCGCGCGAAGTCGAGGGACGTCGCCCGGCAAATGTCGCATGATCTCGCAGAGATTCCATAATTGTTTGTCCATTTTGTTGCACAACACACGTCTCCACTTTACGTCTACACACACGGACGATTTAGCGCAGTGGTTAAGAGCTTAAGCCGCTCCGCCCACTGTGTCTAATAGTCGCGGGTTCGATTCCCGCACGGGACAAATCTTTGTGTGATCCACAGTTATTTGTCCCAGTCTGGGTAAATACCCAGACACACAAATGTGTATGTGAATGTTCATGTTTGTAAACACACCCACGACACAGGAATAAATCCTAATGTAGGGCTACTATTTATTAAAAAAGAAAAAACGAAAAAAAAAACACTGACTTTTTTTCCTCAACAACAAGGAAACGCGACAATCAGGAACAGGTCGCAGAATATCGCCAGACTTGTCGAGCCACATTGGTCGATTACGTCTGACGTCACCAATGAATGTGCCGCGACACGTGTCGCTTGTGCTGTCATGCGACTTGAGCGTGTACCTCATCAATCACATTAACACTTTTATTATAATCTTGCTTTGCTGTAAGAAAGAGATGTAGATTTACGCTGTTTAGATAGATAGATAGATAGATAGAATACTCTTTATTGTGCACACCAAATACATTATAACAAAACAAAGTAGTTGTTGTAAAATAACAAGCACAATTGGCGGTCTTATTGCTAATAGCAATTTCTTCCAGACAACCAAGTCGAAAGAAATACAACAAAACTAAAGGGCAGTTGGTGGCGTACAGTTATTCGAATAAAGTAACTATACATATACAAAATATGACATACATATATAGTAAGAAATATATTAAATTTATACATAGTGCAATAGAAATAAACGTAACGTATAAATAAGGATAGGTAAATACAAAAGGTTAGAAGTTATGACAGCTTTTCACTATTGACAACAGAGAGGAAGTGGTTCTTAACCATCATTAGTAGCAAATGTCTGTGCACGTCTAATTGACTCAGGTAATGCATTCCACAAGCGGACAGCTTGAACTGAAAAAGATTTATCATAGAAATTTGTGGAATGCATCGGTGTTTTTAGTCTGAGATTTTCCGATGACCTTAGGAATCTTGAATGTGTTTCGTGGAGAAACTCAAATCGTTCTTTGAGATAGGATGGAGATGCTGGATTGAACAGGATGTTGTATAAAAGCGATAACAAGTGAGTATTCCGGCGAAGACGAATTGGTAGCCACTTGAGCTTAGAACGGAATTCTGAAATATGATCATATTTTCGCAAACCAATATGGATCTTATGCAAAAGTTTTGAAGCCGCTCAAGTTTATTAAGTTGGCTCTCAGTAAGATCGACATACCTGGCGTCTGCATAATCAAGGATAGGAAGAAGGAGGGATTGTGCGATTGAATTTTAGTGGCAGTGGGGAGAAAATTTTGCAGCCTCCTCAATGAACCTGCGGAAGCAAAGATCTTGCGGCTGAGATTTTGAAGATGTGGACCCCAAGTAATATTGGTGTCGATGTAAATCCCCATTTTTTTTACAGTGGGACTTATTGATATTATGACACCGTCAAATTTTATCGGGGGAAGTTTCGACCAATCGACACGCGTAGTAAGCCTAGAGCTACCAATAACAATAGCTAGCGTTTTAACTGGGTTGATCGTGAGGCCATGACTTTTACTCCAGTCGCATATTTTATTTAAATCTTCATTAATAGTGTAAACAGCCTCCGACAACCTGGTCAGTGGAGCTTGTGAGTAAATTTGGAGATCATTTGCATAAAGGTGGTATGAAGAACGTAATTGGTTGGAAATAGAGTTAATAAAGATAGCGAAAAGCAAAGGAGATAAAACGCCACCCTGTGGAACACCGGCATTCGTATTGCACCAAGAAGAGTAAGTATCTTCGATGCGAATGCGTTGCCGGTGACCAAACAGGTAATTACGAAACCAATCAATCGCCGTTGGAGATATGTTAATAGAGCATAGCACTCCAAGTAGAATATCAAAGTCCACTGTATTAAAAGCATTTCTGAAGTCGAGCAACGTAAGTATAGTTAGATTACTATTTTCCATTCCAAGTCTGATATCATCCGTAATATTCTGGTGAATATTACGGATGATATCAGACTTGGAATGGAAAATAGTAATCTAACTATACTTACGTTGCTTTACGTTTTGAGCATAACTATTTTAATGTTACTATGTCGTATAAAAGAGACTGAGATGCTCTGGTGAGCAGTAACAGTACTATGACCAGGGCGAAAACCGGACTGAAAAGGATTAAAGAGCCCTGTCTCTTTTATACGACATAGTAATATTAAAATAGTTATGCTAAAAACGTTGTCGTAAAAACTTCTTTCCTTGTCGCCTCGTCGCTTTTGTTAAGGAAGAAGTCACAGAGTAGAGACAAGTGTTGCGCAACAAAATGGATGTGAACGATATGGTGCAATCAGTTTCAAGCTACATTTGTCGCGGGACATTTGTCCCCTAACGACTTAAGGCTATGTACTACTAGAATACTATTTTAACGTTTCACTTTGAGGACAGCTTGGACTAGTGGCTTAGAACTCGAGTCGCTCGGCTTACTAGATTGAGTAGTTGCAGGTTCGACACCTGCATAGGATAAATCTTCGTGTGACCTAAAAATGATGAAGTTACGATCTAGGTGATTGTCGTGTGTGAATTTCATGAATGTACCTGCGATTCAGGAATGATTCCCGCTCCATCGCAAAATTTGCAAATACCCATAATGATAACCACACGCTAAATGTAACCAAAATGTACAACCATCAAAAACCTGTTGTTCCAATCCAACCAACTAATCAACTGGTTCCTAAGGTGACACCTTTAAAATGAAAATAACAAAAGTTCAAAATAATTCCAACAATCATCTCATCTAGAAAATGGTGTGCCTAGTAATGAATTCGTCCCACTCAAGAATCGAAACAGCGACCATCTGTTCTAGTAGGCCTCAACCTACGCTCCAATCAATATAATATTTATCTTTGTCATGAAAAATTTGTTCAAACATTGATTTCGTTAACTAAACAAATATCATCACACTAGATCCGTTGTGGGGTAGGCAGAGAGTACAAAGTTCAATGTTTTCGTTAACTACAGAAATTTGTACTGCCTTGTTGGTCTAGTGGCGCTTAGTATGGCTGGGAAAAAAGAGATCGTGAGTTAAAATCCGTACAAAGTGTGCTTTTTTCTAGCGAAAATGTCTCTGTCCGAAGTTTGGAATTATGTCCGGTATAAAGGCGACAGACGATATGATCATTTCCAACTACATTCAGACTTAAAATCGTCGGCGATGTGTGCCACTTCCGCTTGGAGACTATAAACTTTTCTTTTTTCTTTTTAATAAAAACGTAGCCCCACACTAGGATTTAATCCTGTGTTGTGGGTGCGTTTACAAACATGAAAATTCATATACACAAATACCCAGACCGAAACCAATAATTGTGGATCACACAAAGATTTGTCCATGCGGGAATCAAACCCGCTACTATTAGACCCAGTGGGTGGAGCAGTTTAAACTTAACTCTTTAACCACTGCGCTAAATCGTGCGTCAAATCGTGACAGTGTTTAAATATAATTGAATTTACATAGCTTGATCATTGTATAAATTGTGTTTTTATTCCTTACTAGCGACACACCCCTGCTTCGCACGGGTGGATTACATATAAACCTTTCTCTTGAATCACTCCGTCCATTCGTTAAAACCGTATGAAAATCCGTTCGGTATTTATTAAGTTTATCGCGTTCAGACAGACAGACGCGGCGGGGGATTTTGTTTTATAATACACCGTCACTCTATATTCACCAAGCGGGGGTAACAGAGGTGTACTGAGTACACCCACGTTTCGCTAACGATGTTAGATCCCATGTAATAGGGGGGGAGCCTATTGCTATATACCGGTCACAATTCCAGACTCCGGTCTCATACTAAAAAGTTTTTTTGTTAGAAAAACATCATTTGTCCCACCTAGGATTTGAACATTGAAGACACCGTGATCACCAAGCAATGCGCTCTGCCACTAGACCAACAAGGCAGAGTTTTAAAATATGTATTATAGTGATTATCTATTTATTTATAGTTCCAACAGGTTCTTGCTTTACAGACCTCATTCGCTTCCTCCACTCTCATAAAAAATAACATCTCATTACAAAAAAAAAAAAATTAAATTCTAAACAACATATTCTTTAACTTCTACACTCTTGATCTTTATGAACCTCATAAAGATATCCCCAAATCCAGACGACAACTGAGTGAATCCAATTCGCAATCAATATTCTTTGGAGCATTGTACAGCTGATGGACGAATAATGCCGCCCCGGGGTTGTCCGGGTAGCTCAGTTTAAGGGTGAACAGGATATTGGGGCGTTTGCCCTGGGGCGTTTTTACCCCAAACTGAAATGAGCTTTCCAGGATTTTTTTTTCGTTTTTGAATTCTGTGCGCGAGCGTCCAATACAATGGACCCTGTTGGGATTGTTATTGCTTCTTTAAATGCAGCCTTCTTCATCTTTATGGCAGTGAGCAGGGAAGTAGACATGGAACGGGGGAGCGCGAATATGTATACAGGGTGACATTAATTGTGGCTTGATGGTCTAGTGAGGACTCGTGTAAGTGGCGAGTATGATACAATCGTAGGTCGAACAAATTGTGGATAATCATTTTCATTTAAAAATACCTTTTTATAAACAAGCTTTTATAGCAAAAACACAACGAAGTTATCTTGCTTAGTTGAGGAGTTCCTATGGCTTCTGGTTTCGTCATCAGACCTTGGGCACCATCCGGGTCTAAAATACTTGTCAAGACAAATCCAGCGAGCCCAAACACTGCGGGGTTATATTAAGTAGATGGGTGGTTCAATTGGCCAAGTTTCGGCTTTATTATCAGGCCCTGAACACTATCTGGTTATATAGTACTTGTCATTATAAATGTTACAAGCCTAAACACGAGGGGGACACGTTGTATGGTTCACAAATTTTTATGACCACCTTCCACCACTCCAGCGGAAGACCAGCTCCATGCTACCATATTAATGCATTGTCACCGACTTTACTTACGTATGCCATATTTCAGCTTAATCGGATACCCGCAATTGCTTGAAAAATATTTCAATCAGAAAGACAGACAGACAGACTGACAGACAGACTGACAGACAGACTGACAGACAGACTGACAGACAGACTGACAGACAGACTGACAGACAGACTGACAGACAGACTGACAGACAGACTGACAGACAGACTGACAGACAGACTGACAGACAGACTGACAGACAGACTGACAGACAGACTGACAGACAGACTGACAGACAGACTGACAGACAGACTGACAGACAGACTGACAGACAGACTGACAGACAGACTGACAGACAGACTGACAGACAGACTGACAGACAGACTGACAGACAGACTGACAGACAGACTGACAGACAGACTGACAGACAGACTGACAGACAGACTGACAGACAGACTGACAGACAGACTGACAGACAGACTGACAGACAGACTGACAGACAGACTGACAGACAGACTGACAGACAGACTGACAGACAGACTGACAGACATACGAACATTGCATTGTGTCAGAGTAATTGTGACTTGCCCCATTAGACCTTTACGTCGTTTGGCGATACGTGGGTGTACACAGAACACCTCTGCTATACTGCCAATATAGGCGTGACGAGAATCCAGCCGCAGGCCCAAGAAGATAAGGCGCCGTGTCACGCGCGCTTTACACGGAGACACACACACAGACGTGGTCTGCGTCATAGACACAGACCGAGGTCCGCCCTGTCGCAGACGAAATGCCCACGAGGCGACTCCTGCGACAGAGCACTCGGCCAAGTGATGGACACCGGGGGGTTTTAGTGGATGCGAGCCCCACATAACTGCCACACCAAGCCTAGTCTGGTGTGGCAGTATGCGGCAGGCATTTCCCCCCGAAAAAAAAAAATTTTTGACGAATATTTCTTTATTATATTTTATATCTAATGACATCACTTCAACAATTTGCGGACACATACCAGTAACAGAACGCAAGAAGGCGTTAAGAAAACACCTTTAGTTCGCATGCACATGGACACAGTACATTGACCTAAATGCGACAAGCGGCCCGCTGGTCCTTGCTAAGTATATATTTTAATTGTATTACACCCAATACGGCACTTTGAGTTAAAATCAAATGCGGGCTTAAATCTATTTACCTTAGAAATTAAATAGACTGGGTGGTACTTTTTTAAATTTGTATGTACAATTCAGGGCCCTTATTCGTTATGATATATATGAGATAAACACGTAACGCGGCGCGTTACAATAACTTTGCGAAATGTTCGTTATGTGGTAATAATATTAGCCCTGTTAAGAAACTGTCCCACCGTTGGGCACGGGCTTCCTCTCAAACTGAGAGGGTTTAGGCCATAGTCCACCACGCTGGCCCAATGCGGGCTGGCGAATTTCACACACCTTCGAGAAACTCTTAGGCATGCAGGTTTTGTCACGATCTTTTCCTTTACCGTTAAAGCAAGTGAAAATTAATTTTTAATACGCTCATGCTTTTGATAAGACAGAGTGCGTGCCTAGGTTCGAGACGGTTTGAGTCCATCGGTCTAACCACTAGGCTATCAATGCTTTTTTCGTTATGTGATACTTCATAGAGAATATCACTCGATTTCAAGAAGTTTCCGCAACGCGTTACGTTCGGTCATCGCGAATAAGGTTTGTTTATAACAACATGCCGTGCGATGTTACTTTATACATGCATATTATAATCAACCTTATAACATATACATACAAAAGCGGTTATCCCTTAATCAATCAAAATTGATACAAAATTCCGTTCAAACTCGAAACTATTTGTATTTCAATAGTTCAAAACTGTAGCGAAACCACAAGTATAAAGCACTTCGTCATTATGGCTTTCATTGTAGGGCTCCCTAGCTCTCTTTCACAAAACTATTTTAATCTCACTTTGCCGTGAGATGGAGAAAGAAAGAGGCGGAGATATAGACTGCGTATATGCACATTTCTTACAGTCAAATAAGATTATAACAGCTTTGGCAATGAGATTGTGGTACGCGCCATGTTTCTATCTCGCTCACTTGATGATACGACATACATTTTATAAGCAACAAAGTTTAAGCACCTAACCATGTACTTATGTTTTATAAGCCAGACGTGTTATGTAAAATAATGGTCTTTAAATTTGGGGGTAGGTTTTTTATATTACTTTGGGGTCGAAGTATAGCGATTGTATTATATATTGACCTGGGTGTATTTTGTACTCATTTATATTCAGTGACACGGTCATTAATTTATACTTTTTAGCATTGAGTTATTTACCATCATCATCATCTCATCTTATACTTGCCCAGTGCTGAACATAGGCCTCTCCAATCGCTCTCCAGCGCAACCGGTCCGATGCCACTTGCATCTAACAACTTCCTGCGATCGTCACAGGATCATGGGTCCATTAAGTTATTAATTTAAAAAAGAGACTTGAGATTTCTTATGTACTACCTACCTACTAGGGAAGACATCTCAAGTAATTGTTTTGTAGCAACAATTATAGTGCATACACTCTAGTTCCCTTAGTTCCGGGTATGTTCCACAACGTGACACCTTCGAGTGCTAAGTTTTATTGGACAATATGCCTTTTTATACACTGAGATACAGATAAAACAAGTCCAGAAACAAAAGAATGTATTATCTATCAAAATACAAACGTGTTAGCTAACTGTGTGCTTCAAGTTGAACGCGCCATTTCTCGTGTGACATAGCTTCTTCATGTAGTAAATTAATATATAAAAAATAACTCAATGCCTTTAAGGTATCTTTCAAGAGACGCAATTTTATCTCTACCTCAAGTTAGGTGACATGTTTCTAGATGTAAAAGTTGCGCTGCAATTATCAATCCATGTTCATCATCTCATCCATGTTTCGAACTGATTTATTTTCGCAGTTTTAAGTTACGAATACCGCGGTTTGGTTAACTTTGAAAGTTTGTCCCAAATCTGTGGGATTAGTTTCCAAAGCACGGGCCATTTTCCTCCATTATATTCGGACCATATTACCCTCATTGTGTGTATCCTCCTTTATGACGGGGTTGATGAATGTGGATCTCATTTAATGGTCCTTTAGAAGTGCTATTGTATCTTGCTGTGGCATTTTGTCGCATCAAAGGACTGTGATTTTACAATTATTTGGTAATACTTTTAAGCATGTTTTGTATATCATTGTTCGAGATTACGTAAGGCGTAGGTGTTTCCTCTTCCAGTAAGCGTTACAGATGTTTCAAGTTGTACAAATCCTTTAAAGAAGTTTATATTACAAAGTGCTTAGGAAAACTTGTTTGGTTAATATAGAAGATTGCCTAAAGACATTTATAACGAAGGAGAAGTCATATATAGAACCCGCTTCAGTGGTGTGTACATTTTAGTGGTCAATATAGTCTAGTGGAGTTATGGCTGTTCCAGTAGCCACACTCGTGAACGGGTGCTGCTTATGGGGACTGGTCCATTTGGAATCCTTTAGACACTCTTTATAAATAGCATCATTCATCTCATATCTCGGTCGTGTCGTAAGGTCGCATCACACTGGAGCTTGCTCGTAAACTATTTAATTGTAACCTAAACATTGCATCCACACAATATGAAAACAAAAAAGAAAGAAAAAAAGAGAAAGGGAATTCAATAAAAAAGACAAGTTCGCTGAGTTTCTTCGCCGGATCTTCTCAGTGGAGGCCGCGTTCCGATCCGGTAGTAGATTAGAAGTTAAATAAGATTTAAAAAGTATGTAAATTGACTATTTGTAAGCGCCCCCGCAAGGCTTAAACATAATAAATTATTTGAGTTTGAGTGGCAACGAGATAAAGAAGTGGACGTCATTTTAGGTTCTCCTCAGATCTATAAAATAGGTATTTTTCGGTATAGGGCGCCATGTGACAAACAAGCGTTACAGTTGTATTCATTTTGTTGATAGGGGACGTCATGTGAGGTATCCAACTTAAAGAACAGAAGGAGTTTCTTTATTTAAAAGCCATGTCATCGACAATAACCAAAATTTTATATTAATATATTATGCCCATTTATCATACTGTGTGAAGTATCTTTTTAGGCGTCTCACTTTCCAATGCGGGTACTCAAATTATAAAAATTATATAAACAAGGAAAACAAAATATTACATATTATAACCATGAATTACAAAAAACAAAATAAAATTATGAATTTAAATAACAGAAAAAATAAAATCAGAGTTAAGGGACACTAAAGAAAAAGTAAAAGCTGAAATACATGTTGTTAGTAGAGGACTTAGCTTTGAGCCGTATTCATTTTGATAGCAACGTGATTTTGTGCCGCCATAACGTCTCTGAAATAGCTCCTTTAGACATGGAAGTTTCCTTACGATAAAAGTCTTTTCATCGAAAACTCTTTTAACAATTCCACCGTCAATGAACCAACTATTGCTTAACCGATAAACCGTAATTTGACGTAATTGTGCCTCAGTTAGCGATAACTGCGAGCGGACGTTTCTTAGTTAATTGACGTTATCGTGTTGGAGTTCATCTTTAACTGGTTATTGTTGCCGGCTCGATTGAACTTGCCAGAAGGGGCTTTGATAAGTTTTGTACTGTTTAAACCCATGATAAAGTAAGAATAGCATTGGCAGGCTACACGGTCAAACGCTCTCCTTGTATAGGGCCAAAGGCTGAAATTCCATTTTAAAACCTACGCTTTAGGTATCAAATACAAAAATACTTTAAATAAATATAAGAAATACCAATTACACGTTCTTACATTTAAAAAAAATAATTATTATTAATAAATCTCTATATAAGAGAACGTGTAAAATGGTGTTAATTTATGTTGTGAACCTACAAAAAAAGCTATTTAAACATTTTTTTTTAATTTTAATGTTCCACATTTTAAACATTTTCTTAATGCAGCATATTAAAATTAGACACGAAACTTGTTTAAAAATATATCATCCTTTGGAAATTATTATCATAGAAGGTTTCTGCCCTTTATAGATCGGAAGCAGTTTTGCCATTGGGATTTATTAGCAAGATAAGGAAAGAACCTGTTGGAACTCTGTACTCTCCGCCTACCCCGAAAGGGATCTGGCGTGATGATATAGATAGATTTATTAGCAACTGCCGCTCTTATTGTATTAACTTGGTTCTTCGAATGGACCCTTCTGAGACAAGAAGTGTTCTCGCCCCACATGTGCTTATCATGTCAAATACTGACCACAATTTATAACGGTTAACTTGATACTGGCAGTTAACAGTTAATTGGTAACGAGAGGCCGGAGTACGATACTCCTGGGTTGGGTGACCAGGTTGCTTGGAAAATTAGGACAAATATTTTCTATATTTTCCTAAGCTTCTGATTTAAGTTACATTGTTGCGGGGCTGATGTATGATATGTTTCTCCATTTATCCCTTTTCCGAAGAAATAATAATTAGAACCTTCATTTTACAATTGGAGGAGGCGCTCGTAGCGCTGTGCGATCGCGGTGTTCTTACCGGTCACCAAGGTTTAGCAGCGTTCGACTTGGCCGGCCTGAGATGGGTGACCGTTTGTGGCATTTTCATATTCGAGCATATCCGTGCTTCGGAAGGTACATTAAGCCGTTGATTCCGGTTACCACTTAATGTGGTAGTCGTTAAGCCGAGTTGGAATCCTTACAGGCGGCTTGATATGTTCCAACAGCGGGTGGCCATAAACCTGTCTCCATCAATCCGCGCTGTGTCAGCGTAGTGGAGTATGACCACCAATCTGTCCAGTATAGCCTGATATTATATTATATATTTTACCATTACTTAACAAATTTTAAAATTAGCACCTACAACGTAATTGAAACTCAAAGTTATTGAAATCGTTTATAAATTATAGCTGCTTCAAACAAAATGTTAAAAAAATATTTTGATCTGTATCCGAATTCAAAATTTTCATGTACAAGTTCCATTTAAATTATAGTCTTCCAATCTCATTGCCAATGTTATACGTCGACATTGTATATAAGAGTTATATCTTCAGTTAATAACATAACTTTATATTTTTTTTCGTGGCAATTGCGTTTACGTTATGCCATTGTACAAAGTTTACGAATATTCATTTCTAAATTAATTCAACTACCCAATGAACTTAATGACGAAGATGATAATGAAATTGATGAAGTGCCCCACCCTGGATAGTAAAGTGATGGATACTTTACATACCAATTGCGACGGCCGTTTTGAGGGAAATCGAAAAGGCACGTTTTATCACTTTGTTACAATTACCTTCACTCATACACATATAGGAACACATAATGGTTAATATTCCACCAACATTACACATTATAATTCGAAATAACACAAGTTTTGGAAATTAAAACAAATTGACAACATCACTCTTCGATTTCCCGCCAAAAAGTCATAATTTTAATGTATTGTTTATTAATTTTTTATTAAGTATAATTAAAAAAAAAATATTTTTATTTCAGGATGTCCAAAAAAACACCGAATACACAGACCAAATACGCTTGATTAAATTTTAAAATGGTTAGACATGGGGAGTTATCTCGAGACAATTAGAATGAAGAGCTCGCTGAGTTCTTTGATCCATGGCTTCATTGGACCATCCTGGATCACGGCGTTAATTGAATTAAGACAATGAATTATTTAATTTTTTATCTTTGTTGTATAGTTTTAATGGATGAAATATTAAAGATGACGGACATTTTTAAGGGCTGTTATTTAGCTTTGTATCTGGCCAGTAACAAAAACTTAAGGTAGTACAATAAGGCTTATTAATGATTTATATACATAGGTTGTTGATTTGTGTTCTCGCAGGATTAATAGAATAATTAATTAATAGGACTACTTAATTATTCAACGTTACTTAAAGCGTGTTGCGTTTGTTTAAAATTTGCCCTAAAAATAAAATAAACGCTGTATCCTATATTCCCCAAGCGGGACAGGTGGAAGTGTACTATGCACTCCAATTTTTCGTCGATCATGCTGGGTTCCAATCTAATAGGGGGTGCGCATATTATCATATAGCTGGGCACAATTCTAGAATCCGAAATAATACTGTGTAGTTTTGGTTAACAAAATTACACTTTGCCTAACTTAGGATTTAATCTTAAGAACTTGTTGGACCACGCGCATTATGCGCCACTACACCATCGAGGTATTTTGTACTCATACTTTTATTAACACTCATTAGACAGAGAAAAAGCTTTTGTTACAGAGAACTAAATACCCTATAATCTATCTATCTATCTATAACCTCACGCCAGATCCCTTGCGGGGTAGGCAGAGAGTACAGAGTTCCAACAGGTTCTTTCCTTACATACCTCTAATTATAATTAAAAATAAATGAAATAGATATATTTCATTTATTTTTAAAAACGTAATTCTTGTGTCATGACAAAATTGATATGCACAAACACGTAAAAAGAAATATTTGTCTCGTGCCGGGGTCGAACCCGCGACATCTTGATCCAGTGAACGGAGCGGGAGATCTTTTCTACTGGACCAAGCCGTGCGTCTTTTAATGGAAAAAAGGGCGCCAGAGGTATGTATTTCTTGTTACAGAGGACTCTACTCTGTGCCAAGACCTTTTTCATTTGATAAACCGATCGAAGTTTAGATAAACCCACAGCGCTGGCAACACCAAATAGCTATAATAACGGTTATGCAAGCTATCTACAGCGCTGCGGACTGGATAGCCATCGAGTGGTTTGTATTCATTAGCTACGTCGACCGATAGCGAGCGAGACACACGGCCGAGGATAACGTCAAACAATTTTTTGTTAGATTTCAAAAAATATGTACGTTACATTTATTTACACCAACAGTAATTTTCTCCAACTCATTTACTAGTTTTATGGTGTATCTTTAAAGACTGCAAAAGACCATGCTGTTGGTAAGACATTTAATATAAAAATATCATGCGTCAAGCTTATTAAAAAAACTTATAAGTATAAATATCGTATGCCCGAAGCGGTAATGGCAGAGGTGTAATTTGTATTTTTCATATTGTCAAATAATTTTTTCTAAATTCTCAAATCATGGTCTATGGTAAGCTACGCATGGCAAATGACGAGCTAGAGAAACATTACAAAAAATACTTGAATTTTCTCTACTCTTTACCTCAATAAAACTCTAACAGTGACTAACAGATAACGCACAGCTTAATGCAGTAGGTATAGAAGCGGGAAATTTTCACGTGAAGTTCGCTATGTAATATAGACAAATACTATTAGAGGATTTTTGGCAAAATCCATTCTCTAAGGAGGTTAAATAGGGTTAAATCATCAAGAAAATGTAATCAAGCACTACACAGGCACTTCTTCTGCCGCATACGGTTAGTATGAGTCTTTACAACTCAAATTGTTTCCGTCACTTTTCTCGACCGTATGCCACCGGTCGTCTGCCACCCCCTCTTTAACCCTACACGAGGGTGGCGGTCGCTTCCCCCCAATTACCTGCGCTACGTTTGAAAAGGAATTTTTCACAGTAAATTTAAATGATTTGATAAAGTTACGCCGAGCGCCTTTGCAAATGTTCTTGAGTTAGATTTTTTTAGGATTATAAGTGAGTTTCTTTGACGGGCTTTCCCGTTCTTTTTTGCACCGGTTGTTTTTAATTAGAGGATTTCTTGGGGTGTTTTTAAGACCGTAATCGGGTTAAATTCGTTCTGTTAGTTTTAATGAAAATATTAATAGTAGAAAATTGTAGTTTGGTAGATGCTTGAGAAAAATGGGGTTGCGAAATTTGGTGGGATGGCAAATTTACTAGAATCAAGTTTACGATCTCGCGGTATTCCTAGCGTTATCAAACCTAAAGCTGCATTCGGCTCGGCCGGACTCAGGTGGGCGACCTTAGAATTTTAATAATAAGACACTATTATTACAATGGCCGACTGTTTATGACAACAATACATTCGAGTGTTTTCGTGCTAAGGGATGCACGTTAAGCCGTTGGGTCATGCCTAGATACCTAAAAGGCGATTGGATAAGTTCCAACAGTAGATGGCCTCAAACCTACCTCCATCAATCCGCACTATGTCCGCGTGGTGGAGAATGGAATCCTCTCTCGTGGCTTTGTGTCCCTTCAGTATATATATATGCATACCCACATGAGTAGATTTTTTTATTTAGCGGAACAGTTTACACTTTTTTACATAAGTCTAAATGAATATCTATATTTGGTATATAACGAATATAACGTTTGCTTTTAGAGATCATAAATAACAAGAATCTAAAAATTCAGAAATAAATAACAAATCATCGCACCTATATTCCCCAAGCGTTCTCGATAGGTATGTGTAACACACCGTCACGCCTATATTCCCTAAGCGGGGGTAGCAGAGGTGTACTGAGTACACCCAGTTTTCGCTGACGATGTTCGGTCCCATGTAATAGAGGGCGAGCCTATTGCCATATACCGGGCACAATTCCAGACTGCGGACTCATGCTGGAAAGTTTTCGTTAGAACTACCATAACGTGTATACTACCATATCGTCGATGATATTAGGTCTTAATATATTGCATTTATACCGGACACTATTTCAGACTCAGGACTACTACTGAGAATGTTTCGGTAAAGAAAGCTTGAATAACTCTGTACGACTTAAAATTCGAACCCAGGACCATAAGGCAGCAATACAACACTCCACCTATCCGGCTCGGGCAGAGAGTACAGTGTTCCAACTGGCACTTAAAATTTTAGCGAACCCTCAAATTGTTGTCTACGATACCTTGGCAATAACGAGCGTGTATAATTATGTCAAAACAAACAATTTGAACAAAATAACAAAGTTTTTGACAAATTCATTTATCAGTTTCTATTACCTGCCTTGATGGAGTCGTAAAGGATTTAATATTTCTGTTGTGGCACAAGTGATAAATTACAAGCGTTACAATAAAATACGTTTAAATATCACGAAAGACTTTTGGAAAAGGGAATTAGGAACATCCAAATATCAGCAAAATAATCTCAACTAGTCATCAGAATTAGGAGTGTATCTATGACCGCATTTTTCCCTTAATTTAGCTGTTACGATAATGTTACAGCATCCATATAACATGATTATTAATGGCCAATATCATTTACATATCGATATATGGCCATATTCAATATTCAATTCAAATATATTTAATAAATAGATTTGCTTACTGTCAGTAGAACTTTGACAGATTTTCCATACAAATGTGTCAAAATTCTATGCGTAAGAGTAGGCTTGAGTTAAATATTGAAACCGGCCATTAATCTCTGCTGTCCTGGATTATATTTCTTAAAAAATGGTGGCAGTGTTTATACTCGCGTGTAAAAAAATATATATTATTTTCATTATATTTAAATTATATTTTAATATAGCAATTTCATGTCGGTGCATTGTTCGGTCTGTGACAGGAGAAATATCTGAATAGTAATAATATTTTTTTTATCTATTAAACTTAGTCAAATCATGATATAATCACGTTATAATAAAATATCGTTCAAGTATACCACTAGATTTGACGAAGGATTCGTTTCGTTGTCAGAGAGTAGGCCGTTCCTTTTACTGGACCAAATAGGTCATACCTTTATTTTACCCACACTTTAATTACCTGGGTAATCAAAAACGGCTAATTAGTGTCCAATGGTCACCCAATGGGAAATCACCCAGGCACGGAATGTCATGTTTGTAAAGACACCTACGACACAGGAATACGAATGTGCGGCTACAATTCCTTTAAAAAATAACTAAATAATGGATCTATCAAAATATTCTTACTTTCAAATGCTCATCACTTACACCACCCGATGTTTCCCCCAGTTTTAAGTTCCCCAACTAATTTACGTGACGACTTGACGAGATGGAATTAATTGAATCCCGGGGCCTGCCGCAATAGAGTTACGGCCGTTACGGCTACGAGTTTTCAGGAGGTGCTTTTAGGCATAGAATGTTACGTAAAATAGTGAGGTAGACTTAGCTAGATGCTCTCCCGAAGGTATGCTCGCT
Source organism: Phalera bucephala (assembly GCA_905147815.2). Taxonomy (NCBI): domain Eukaryota; kingdom Metazoa; phylum Arthropoda; class Insecta; order Lepidoptera; family Notodontidae; genus Phalera; species Phalera bucephala. The sequence goes on from LR990618.1 coordinate 32,130,464, forward strand.
GTTCGAGAGGTGTTAAAATTCGTCCTTTTACACGAGCTGCCTTTTGGCGTATTCCACACAGAGGCAGTACAACGCTCTGCGCATACAATATAATACTGCGTTTAGAGTGCTGATGGGACTGCCCCGGTTCTGCAGCGCGTCGAGAATGTTCGCCGAGGCGAGAGTTGATTGTTTTTTCGCCATTAGAAGGAAACGGTGCGCATCCCTGGTGCGGAGGGTTCGGGGCAGTTCCAACAGCATCCTAAGAGCCGTGGCTGATAGGCTCAGCTGCATGAATCATTGCTGTAAGGTTCATGTATAGACTTGATTTGTGTAACTAATTGCGTTTTGTTATTGTTAATATGTCTTTTTACTAACCCTAATATTAAGTCTAAATGTTCTATTAACACGTGATCCCAGTAGGTCGAAATAAAGACTTTATTATTATTTGCAAGTCCTTGAAAAATAAAGCGATGATTTGCAGTAGGTTGAGTACATGGGTTAAAGCTAAATATGACTTACGACTGTTACCAACGGCTACGAGATTTTCTTACAGCAACGAGTATTTATGAAGCTTAGAATGTTAAAGAAGGTAAAAAAGATTATTTTGGAACGAATTACGGCTGTGAACCGGGGGCCAGCTGGATGCGAATTACGGCTGCTCCCAACGGCTACGAGTTTTCAGGAGAAGCCTTTAGGCATAGAACGATTCGTAAAACACAGAGTAAGGCACAGCGTCATCATCATCATTTCAGCCTATACTTGTCTACTGCTGAACATAGGCCTCTCCAATCGCTCTTCAGCGCAACCGGTCTGATGCCATCTGCATCCAACGACTTCCTGCGATCTTTACAAGGCCACAGAGTGTGGTAACGTTTTGCAAGACTTAGAAACATTTGGTAATAACTTAATAACGGCTACGGGTATTCAGAAAGCGTCCCTAAGCTTAGAACGCTACGCAGAATAGAGATTTTAAAAGATATTTCAAAATTTCGTGACGCATTGTAGTTAGCTGTCAATTTTAGGAGAGCTGGATGCGTGTTACGAGAGTTAGCAACGGGTACAAGTTTTCAATGAGAGCTGCTTAGTGTATAATGTTACGTTAAATAGGGAGGTTTTGAAAGACTTATTAAAGGACATTGTTCTGCGCCCGTACATGATTTGCCCCAGAACCAACAGCAATGAAAAAATACTTGTTCGATTTCAAATCACCTATAAATTCTATTAAGGCATTTATTATTAAACGGACAAGCTGGAGAATCGCAATATTGCAAAAAGTTAATAAATAAATCATGATTTTGAGGTTATAATTCGGTAGCCATTGATACATATGAGATGAAAGATGTCGGCGACTTCGATATAAGTACTCACAATACTTTGAAATATTGGTTTTAGTTTGCAAATTGTCCGTTAGATACGGATATTTGCCATTATTTTGATAAAATAGATAAATAATGAGGGCATGGGTCAAATGTTTGTTGTTTCTGGGGCAATTTTCGACAATGTCCTTTGGTTAAAAATTACAGTTGGCTATAAATCTGGGTAAAGTTAATGATGAAATGTGTAAGTTGAGGAATATATGCGTTAAAAATGCTTGGATATGTGCTGTTCCAGTTCCACCTGAATATGGATGACATGTTTAGCTATCATTATTTAACATTCCCTCCTAATAATTTTATAAAATTGATTATTTTTCTATCTCTGTAAATGAGAGAACCATGTAGCCATTCTCACGAATAGTATAACTTGGTTGATATAATTTGGACTCACCTGATCCTACATTGTTCTCCCATACCCCACAGAAAAATGTAGATGGAAAAAATGGAAAAAAACTATTTTAAAAGAGTAACCGTGGATTACTTGACCTTCTTCTCCACAGGAATGACATTCCGAAGTGGTGATCTTAGTTACTTTTCTGACGATTCATAAATACTATAATGGTTTAAAGGAATAAAAAATATTCTGATTCATAACCGGTGTTTGCTTAATGACGGGCCGTCAACTTTAATGAATTACCAAACTTGACGATTCGTCAATTTTAACATCGAAAGGTATCATACATGTTAAAATAATAAAAGTATAGTTCTTACAAAAAATAGCACAATTTTGATGGATTATTATCGTAGCGGTCTACGCTGTAACCGATATACCAAGACGTCGTCTCTATATATTATGATAGTACAGCTGCAAATTAAAAACTTGGGTGCTCTCGTAACATCTGTTAGCTAACAATAAGGTGCGAGTAGAACACTTCAAATTATAATTAATATCGTGACGATATATTAAAAAATATTATTTATTAATTGCATAATTAGTGATTGCTTATGATGGGCCGTCAAGTTTTTACATTAAAAGGTGTCCAAATACACGGCGGAAAAGCAAATACTGAATTTAAGAATTTTAGCACAATTTTGACAAATCGATTATTGTCATCAAAACAGTCATAGTCATCGCTATAAATTATGTATTATATACAAAGTCTCTGCTATTCATGAGACAGTTTCCATCAAAATGGCCCCCGTTCCGTCAACACGCATTATTAAAGACATATTATATATCCATTTGCTTCAGAAAATTGAAAACTTGGGTGCTCCTGTAACATCTGCTAGCTCCCAACAAGGAGCGAGTGGAGCTCAAATTATAATTAATATCCGAGATCCGCCTGCGTCGCGGATTACCGCCTGATGGATAGGCGGCGGCACCGACGGTGTTACTGCTTGTGGCAACTAGTTGCTTGTAAACTTATCCGTATTACTTGAGTCTAAGTAAATAACTATTTGTTTTGATCGCTTGCTTTGATCTAAACAGCAAATTTATCCTATTTCGGAAAACAGCGCCAACTGCTGGGTCCAACTATAGCACAGAACCATCGAGTTAACCCCATAAGTAAAAATAATAAAAGCCTATACTGGCTCTCTATTGGGCAAAGAAGAGAAGGCCTTCGCCTTCCGTCACAAATCGAGGTGAGAGAAATTAGGTCATACTCTACTACGCGGACCCAGTGCGGATTGGTGGAGGCAGGTTTGTGGCCGTCCGCTGTTGGAACTTATCAAGCCGCCTATAAGGCTTCCAACTCGTGTTAACGACTACTATAGTGAGTGGTAACCGGGAACAACGGCTAAACGTGCCTTCCAAAGCACGACCAAGCTCGCATATGAAAATGTCACAAACGGTCTCCCATCCCAGGCCAACCAAGTCGAACGCTGTTTAACCTTGGTGATCGGTAAGAACATCGGGATCGCACAGCGCTCGGAGTATCTTTTAAGCCGTTTTGGAGGAGAATAATTACGAATACACACCAGAATTTTATCTAAATAAAGATGTACTACACAGTAAGTAAGATGTTTCTGGAAATGCATTTAGAATGCTTGAGACTATCCTGATCGCATTGGAATTGGTAAGAGGAAAATTTACTGAAAGATAGAAATAAATGTTATTTGTCACAGCACGAGATACAATATTTAGCTGATATAACACACATATCAACAATTCAACCGTTCAGTTACAGAACGTTCAAACTATTAACATTGTCTCGAAAATATATAGAAACACAAAAAACAAATACTTATGTCGAGTATGTCTCATGGCTGAGCCAAATAGGTGTCCAGATCAGTTTAGTTCCAGGCACAGTGCTAGGCGCCGATTTTCATCTGGAACCCTTTTGAGTATTTACAGCAGTGCTGTTATAAAAAACATTTTGTTTTAATCACCGTGTTTAAAACAGTTATTTCGACTGTTTTTAATATGTATTTTAAACAATGTCTTAAGCAACTTTGATATAAGTATGTAATAGATTTGAAAATAAAACATTCGTATGCACGAATAGGATCTTCTTTTTAATGTAATGTTTTTTTTAATGTATATAAATAATATATTTTATTTATTTATTATCCTCTTTATTGCTTTGATATCAACAACAATCTTTATCAAAATACAGGATGGAAAAAAGTTTCTATATATGGAACCGACTAGTCAGTCCCACTCGACTAAATAGGTTTTTTCCTAGTGACGTTCCTCTAAATATAAATAATTAAGATTTTTTTTTTATTATTATATATGAAATTATTTTTCTTAAAATAATCTATATCATCACGCCAGCTCCCTCGCGGGGTAGGCAGAGAGTAAAGAGTTCCAACAGGTTCTTTCCTTACATATAGAGAGATAAGACGAACTATGAAAGTGGAGGAAGCCAGAGAGGTATATAAGGAAACAACCTGTTGGACCTCTGTACTCTCTGCCTACCCCGCAAGGGATCTGGCGTGATGATATAGATAGATAGAATATTATTTATTTATTTAATATACAGCTCGGAAAATGAAGTGTTATATACTATTTGTAACAAAGTACATCGTCACATCTTTATCCACCAAGGGAGTGGCAGACATGTACTGTGGCCACCCACATTTCGCCAATTAGTGTGTTTTTCCATTATAGTTACCGTCACATTACTAAGACTTCAGACTGCTACTGAGAAGTTTTCATTGGAAAACCCCCAAAAACACTAATCTAGGTTTTGAACTCAGGACCTCGTGATTGCTAGTTGTATCATGCACCACTATATCAAAGAGGTATTCTTAATTTATTTCCCTTTTATAAATGTAATACTAAATCTACTTTAATACGAAAAAAATTAAGTATGTTCAAAGCAAATGGGAAATCCTTTTTAAGCATTTACACGACACGGGACCGGGCGGCGGTGGCGGGACGGCTTGTAAACAGAACGATTTTAACACTTGTAATCAGCGGTGACCACAGGGTTGACTTACATGAGAAAGTCAAAAACCTTTTACTTGTATAGGCCAACAAAATTGCTTGCAAACGTCAAAAATATTACATTTTTTACAATTACCACCGGATCGAAACGCGGCCTCACTCTGAGAAGATCCGGTGAGAAACTAAGCGGGCTAGTCTTTACTTTATTTTATTCTCTCTTCTCTCTCGACTCTCCTTTCTGTTTATAAATAGAATGATAATTCTTTTCTTTTATTCAACCAAATAAATAAATATATATATATATATATATATATATATATATATATATATATATATATATATATATATATATATATATATATATATATATATATATATATATATATATATAAAATAAACACAGACACGCCTATATTCCCGAAGCGAGGGTGACGGAGGTGTGTGCATATTCTCTTTTCGCCCTTTTCGCCGACGACGTTACGTTCCATGTAATAGGGGGCGAGCCTATGGTCATACCGAACACAATGCCAGACTTCGGACTGATACTGGAATTTTTCAATAGAAAAACTGCATTTGTCCGACTTAGGATTTGATTAAATCAATTCAAAACAGTCAAAAAATAATTATCTATTTCGTTTGTGTATTTTATGTGTTTTCGTGTATTTTATCCTATAAATAACCTTTCATCTGATGGTTGAAAAATGAGCCTTAAGTTAAATAAAATCAAATAAGTAATTATAAGTTCAGCATTTCCTTTCTAAACACAATTTAAATTTGTAAACTGCAGGTGACAGCCCTGTTCAGCGCCGCTCAATAAATATTTAAATTGTACCTCCAGGTTCCGCGGCCAGTAATTGGGGTTCCACCTGACGGGATGAAGTTTGCGCGAGAAAGTCCGGTTCATAATATAATTTTCCTACATAAAAGAGGTTTTTAAAGTATCTTACGCTGAAAACGCGCCTAAAACGGTATTTAACCAAAATACCGTTTTTAGGCGCTTTTCCAGCATAAGATCTGAGAGCTAAGCACGCAAAAGTTTACGTAAGCGTGCCGCTAGCAAGTTGATTTCCTATACTTAATACACTAAAAGCGTCCCGCTAACGTCAATCTGTTTGTGCTAAGCCTTCAGGAATGATATTTTGCAACAAAAGTCACATGATCTGCAAAAAAGGCGCATCTAAGCTAGGCTTGAGCTAGGCCCGCGGACGCGTGGAACGGGGGCCCTGAATGTCCTTCACAAGCGACTCCGAGGAGAACGGCGGCGTGGTGCAGCCCACGTCACCGTGAGCACAGTGTCGGTTCGGTGGGAAGCGTGTTATTAAGTCTCCCTCCGATGGTAGGCTCTTTAGCGCGCGGCCCGAAAGCGGCACCGGTGCGTTTCATACGGAGATCCCGGAGCCTCTTCAAAGTGCTGATGTCGGCCGCCCTAAGGTTTTTAGTCGGCAGGAATCCGACACGCCCCGCAAGCTTCTCCCGAGGCTCGCGGAAGTCGTATGCAGGATTTTCCCCAGGTGAAAAAAGGGCCGCTGATTATACAGTAGTGAATGTATCGATAGGAATAAAAGACTGTCTAAAAACGGATTGTCAACCAAATCTTCAGCTCTGATTTCTCCTATAAAATTGCCCTTTATACTAAATAGCGTTGCCAAAGATCAAACCCAATACAAAGGAAGAAGCGTTAACACTACAGAGCAACATACTATTTCCTTCTCCAATTCCAAGAAGCGTCATTTTAAACGCAAACTGTCTAGTGTGAACACTTCTATTGCTTTTCCAGGAATCACTTTCGCAACGGACAAGTGTATATTAATCTTAATTTACAGTTACAGTGCTGTGAAAAAAGGAATTCGTTTCCTGATTTTTGTTAGTAATAATTTTTAGCAGTCCGGGGTTAGATAGTTTTTTTTTTTTTTTTTTTAAATAAACGTAGCCCGACACTAGGATTTATTCCTGTGTAGTGGGTGCGTTTACAAACATGTAAGTTCACACAAATACCCAGACCGAAACAAATATGTATACAATTGTGGAGCACACAAAGATTTGTCCTGTGCGGGAATCGAACCCGCGACTATTAGACACAGTGGGCGGAGCGGCTTAAGCTCTTAACCACTGCGCTAAATCGTCCGTCGTAATTATATAAAATTGTGCCCGTTATAATGGCAACAGGGTCGTCTTCTAATACTGAGAGTGAACATCGTCGACTATTTAGGGTATATTTTTGAAACGAGGCAGTAAGGGTATCTTTTTTTTTGATGGGGAAAATCCTTCATAGGGTACCCGCTGGCCATGGAGGGAAGCGAGGGGTTATGCCGGGACTCCTATCGGCTAAAACCCAAACCGAGCTCCAATTCGTCGCTGTGGCTGGTGCGGGTTACGGGAACGTATGAGCAACCTTCCGCAACCTGCCAAGGCTGTAAGGGCAGATACCTCAACCATTGTAGATACAGGAAAACGGTCTTAGAAGACTATCTTTAACTTTTTCCGACATTTGGAGCTCCATTAACAGATTTTAAACTGCCCTAGCAAAAATCCATTCTGTATATAGGTGTACACCTCACACAGTATGAACTGTGTACACCTCAGATCGAATTATAATACCCAATTTACACTCAGCCACTGCCACCACTTCTCGCCGCGAGCAATGAGCAGTACCGCACTTCAAGCTTCGCTCTGTTTCTCTTATGTTTGCGAGAACTCCCGCCATTAGATTTTTTACCCCGAATTGATATTGTTTTTATAGAAAAAATCCCCAAGGCAATTTTATACTAGCTTTTCCATGGTTTTACTGATGATCTTCTTCTAAAATTATTTATTCCCCATAATTCCAGAAAGATTTCTGAACCCAGACTGAGTGGACGCGGCCTGTCAGTCTTTTGACTTCCGCTTAAATAGCCGCCACCGACCCCCGCGCTTTGATGTGATAGTGTGGGAATGGAAGTAGAGGTAAGTGCCCCGTTTATACGGCTAACCTTCCCATACTTCACGCGGAAGTGAGCGGTGTGTAAATTGGGTATAAGGTGTACACGAATATATAGCCGTGTAAGCATACCGCCACCTCCGCAAATATGGTCAGTATTTTGATCAAAGTCTATATACGTCATGGTGTTTCTATGTACACGGTGTATATATAACACCGTGATGCCTATATTCCCCAAGCGAGGGTAGCAGAGATGTACATAATATCCACTTTTCGTCGACGATGTTACGTCCCAAATAGGGAATGATCCTATTGTTATTATACCGAACACAATGTCAAATACCGGATTCATACTGCGAAATTGCCCATCGAAAATTTTACACTTCGACCTACGCGTATTATTCGCTAATAAACCAACCACTGTCTTTACTCTTTGACGCAGTTTAATAATATTTGACCCTAAAAACTTTACAACCTTCACAAAGAACTTTAACGATTTATAAGATAAAAGAATATTATTTTTTTGTCGGTTCCCTTTATTATTTCACCGAGTCTCGGCTCGTTAGGTGCTGTATCAACACGGGGTACCTCCGCTGAGTGGCTTATTTCCCCTCCTAGCGAGGCCACCGATTCTCAAAGTCGTAATATTGAAGTTGGTAATTCAATGGAAGGGAAGTTAAGTGATGATTTAAAACGACGGCGTGTTTTAACTATTTTTTATCCCCCCACGGGTCAATCTTTCCACAAATATTTTGGTTTGGGCGTTTGTTTATGCAAATTTCATAATTGTGAACGCCCCCATGACTAGGCATAATGTACCAAGATAAGCAATATGCGTCAATCATAAGATATTACCATGATAATTTGAAATTTATTGCTACACTTTAGAATTCATTTTCGAATGTGACGTCAAATGAGATTAAAATGTTTTGCTTATTTATTACCCAGGTTATAGATCAGCAATAATGTACAAATGATTAAAATTTTCTATAGAAAATTAAATTAAATTCCTCTAAATTTAAAGTTCTAATTCGAATGTTGTTGTTGAATCAAATGTTTTTGCTAATCGAAGTCCAATTACAAGTGTAGTGCTAGGTTTTATATACAACAGCTTGGTCTAGGGGTTTCAGCGTAAGTCCTTTGGATCAATATATCGAGTAGCTTTTTAGACCCAATCTGACCACCGTCTCTGGGGTTGTATGCTCACTATAATGTCTTTGCTTGCGGTGGCTGTCTGGCGCGGGTCACTCCCTTGATGGCTGTTCCAATAGTCATACTCGTAAACGTGTGCTGCTTGTGGGGACTGGTCCATCTGGAATCCTTCAGACACTCTCTATAAATAACTTCATTAGTCTCATATCTCGGTCGTACGGCATCACACTGGAGCTAGATTGTAACCTAAACATAGTATCCACACAATATGATAAAAAAAATTTAAAGGAAAAAGAGAGAATTAAATAAAAAAAGACAAGCCCGCTGAGTTTCTTCGCCGGATCTTCTCAGTGGAGGCCGCGTTCTGATCCGGTGGTAGATATGTAGTTAAATTAGATTTATAAAAATATGTAAAGTGACTATTTGTTAGCATCCCCACAGGGCATATACAAAATAAATTATTTGAGTTTGAGTAGTCATAGGTTCGGTCCCTGTGTGCTACGAATGAATATTTGTTTCGGTGTTGATGTATGTGAGATTTATGTTCGTAAAATCATCCATCTTACAGGAAAAAAAGTTCCACGTTAATTAATAAAAAAAATGTAACTTGATAAGAATAAAATATATCTCATACTTCACTTTTGATTTTTATTACGGTTTACTAATTTATTTGGGACTTAACATTGCCGGGTATATACAATACACCTCTGTCACTTCTGCTTGGGTTAGATAGGCGTGAAAAGTATGTTTTACATACCTATTTCAGCAATTTAAAAATTGTTGCGAACAAAAAGAAAATTTGAGCGCCACTGGCCCAGACGGTCAAATAAGAAATAATATAAAGAAAGAAAAAAAGACGCGTCCAGCCTCGAAGGCAATCAGTATCTATATTCCTATGATCGATCGTGCAGGACGCAGGACGCGTTGGTAAACACATCCATACAAAAACTATTGCAAGAACTGATCGCCACCGTGCACGCCGTCGCGGACGCGGCTGAACGCTTTGGTTTGGGCGTACCTTTAGTTTAAAATTGCCCGCCTCGTTGGTCTGGTGGCAAAGCGCATCGCTTTGTGATCACGAGGTCCTGGGTTCAAATCCTAGGTCGGACAAATGTAGTTTTTCTAACGAAAAATTCCCAGTATGAGTCCGGAGTCTGGAATTGTGCCCGGTATATGGCAATAGGCTCGCACCCTATTACATGGAACCCAACATCGTCGGCGAAATGTGGGTGTACTCAGTACACCTCTGCCACCCCCTCTGGGGAATATAGGCGTGACGGTGTGCTTTAGTTTAAAACATGATATATTTTGTCACAAGAATTATATAATTTTTGGAGTATTTCACTTATTCTATCGTTGTCACATATTTATGTGAACCCCGCCCCTATTTGTCTAATGATCAGTTGAAGCAGTGATAGCCTAGTGGTGAGACCGTTGGACTGCAAAGTCAGAGGTCTCGGGTTCAAACCCAGGCACGCACCTCTGGCTTTTCAAAAGCATGTGCGTATTAAAAATTAACTATCACTTGCTTTAACGGTTGAAAGAAAACATCGTGAGGAAACCTGCATGCGTAAGAGTTTCTCGAAGGTGTGTGAAGTTCGCCAACCCGCACTGGGTCAGTTTAAGAGGTGGTCCGTATCCAACGGTAAGACAGGGCTAATATTATTATGATTATGTTAGAACACACACACACATTAACTTTAAGAATATCTCCAAAGGTTGCTCAGAGGCATTCATTCCTTCGAAGCAGTCATAGATTAGCTGATGTCGAGGAGCAGTGTACTATAAATGCCTTTTAAATACTTTATATAAAACTCAACATAATAATTTAAGTATTACTGGTGTTATTTATCGGAAAATTCTAAGTAGCATTCCGTAATTTGGACAGCTTGTTCCCAGATTTCCATACCTAATTATATTACCACGACTTCGATTGTGCCTGATATAATGGTTTTATATGAACAGACACTGTGCTTCGTCTACAATTTCTGTAACAATGTTACACAATTTTGATGTTAGTAATGTTTTCCGTTAGCGCCCACAAACACTTAATTATTTTGTATTATCTTTATAAATTATAGCCCATGTTATATTCTTCTTGTAAATTATATAACAGTAAAGTTTCATCACAATTCGTTCAGTAACGTCCTCACAAATATTCGCGTTTATCATATTAGTAGGATTTTCCCAAAAGGCGAATTGAATGTGTATTATATGGCGTACACACCACGTCATGCTCAAATCGCCGTGTCTCCAAACGAACCCTAACATACAATACAATATCATAACTTTAACAACCGTTAACAGATTTAATTATGCAATAAACCCTCTCAGTCTGACCCCCTTCCCCTCAATCAATCATAAAACGAATCACCTTCCAAGATAATAGCCAAGCATTTATTATTATTACATATTTTTTATTTCCCCACTCGAGGTGCAACTGGGACCTTTTTCGCTATGACCGATTATCGTAACATGACATGTTACGATAAGTCCGTGATATGAGATTTTGGGGGTCAAAGCGGCTCACGTCCTTAGGATCTACTCTCGATTCTCTACACGTGGTCCCTGGGCAGTGCTATATGAATAGCACCTTAAACTCAAACCGTTTATTCTGCATAAACTCTGCGGGGTATTTACAAATTGTCATGTTTACATTTTTTTAAACTTATTAATCTACCATCGTATATTAGTAAGTCGCGGCCTCCACTATGAAGATCCGCCGAGAAATTCAGCGGGCTTGTCTTTTTTGACTAATTCTCCATTAATTTTTTTTCATCATTTTCTGTATAGATAGATACATTATTTATGCGGTTACAGATCCAGTGTGATGCCTTACGACTGAGATATAAGACTAATAATAATATTTTTAAATATATGTTATAATGAAAAACTAGACGATTCTGGGTGGACCAGTCTCCACCTTCCTTCCTTCACCGATGGTAGGCTATGGCCGTGGCTGGTCACTACCCTCCCAGCAAAGTCATGCCGCCAAGCGACGCAGTCGTGTTTCGGCGTCATGATGCGCGGAGTTGCCTTACGAGAAGGCGAGTCTAGCCCGGTCATTCTATAACTCGGTCTAAGGGGGGTCTTTGGGCAGTGCTAAACGAGCAGCACCTTCACCGGTGGTAGGCTACGGAAATAGCTGGTCACCCTCCCAGCAAAGTCATCAATCAATCAATCAGCCTATCGTAGTCCACTGCTGGACATAGGCCTCTCCTAACACGCGCCATTGCACACGGTCCTCCGCCTTCCGCATCCAGTCTGTCCCAGCGACCTTTTTGAGGTCGTCGGTCCATCTAGCTGGGGGCCGTCCTACCTTACGCTTACCAAGTCGCGGTCTCCACCAAGTCATGCCACCAAGCAACTCAGTCATGTTCCGGCAAGTTGTCTTACAAAGAGGAGGGTCTAGCCCTCACTTTTGTCTCCTTAGCCTATTTACTCTCAACTTACAAATTCAGAGCTATGAATTCAGAGCGAATAGGATAAAACCACAGTTAACATATGAAAAACAGTTGATCATCTTAGTACTAGCGATCCGAATGAGAATAACTTACACAGACGCGCGCTCTACGCGGCTTCTCGACAGTGTTTAACGGGTAGCTGTACTTTCTGAGAACTGCCGAGAAGCTACATAGGGCGCGCATCTGTGTGGGGATTTCGGACCGCTATTAATAAAATGTTCAACTGTTTACATATGTTAACTGTGTTATTACTGACTCAGCGAGTTACATCTTCGGTTCCATGGTCACTTTCCATCAGGTGAGATTGGGGTCAATCGCTGACAAGTCCTTGATAAAAGAAAAATATCCTTTATTGGTATTCCAGTGGCATACCAAATTCCATTGCGCGAACATTTCACGAAGTTATCGTAACGCGCTGCGTTTGCCCATAGAGAATAGGGGTTCTGTAAGGATACTAGGCCCATTATATTGAACGTCCTTCCCGGGGTCTTGCAAACAAAATAATTTATTTAAGGGCTGTTTGCCGACCCAATGGAAGAAGTGTTGTTTTATGTACAAAAGAAAAGTTGTTTCAGGTTATTATCAAGATTTTTATAAGATTCTTTTTTATACCCTTTGTGTATGAGTGTGTGTCTGTGTGAATGATCAACGCTGTTGGCCGCAAGGCCATTATACCTTTACCGGATAGGTGGACCAGCGTGCAACCACTGCGCCCCAGCCAGAAGGGCACGGGGGCAACTAGCTCAAGGGCGCCTGAACGAGGAACGGCTTCAGCTTGGGCTGTCGCTATGGGAGAGGGCGGGCGTATACGTTTTGCCGTGATGCTCTGCACCGGCTGGTGGGCAAGGGATTCTTCGACCTCGCCGGCGAGGTCGGTGCGGTATTTGTAACCAAAAGAAGGAAAGTAAGAGCATTGGGAGGGTCGGTAAGCATATGCCACGGACGGCGATAGCAGTTGATAGGAGGGGAGTCAGGTGCGTAGTAGGCGGTGGCTTTTTTATACTTTTGTCTAGTGATATTTCTTGTGCCCGGTGGCTATGAATCTTGTGATGAAATTGTAGGTAGGACATAGTGATATTGGGGTTTTATGTATAAACATTCTCAATAGTAGTCTGGAGCCTTGAATAGTGCTCGGTTTAATGGCATTACGTTCGATCGTTGGCGATATGTAGGTGTACATAGTACACTTCTGCTACCCCCGTTTGAATAATTTAGACGTACCGATAAATATCGGTATAAAATAAATAATTTTTCATCTGGGGTACATAGTGCACCTCTGCCATCCCCGCTTGATGTATTGGCGTAACGATCGGTTGTTTTTATCAATATATGTTTACCAAATTAAAAACTATCTATCTTTTTCATTGTCCCTGATTTTATGGGAGATAGGCAGACAATTCCAACAGGTTTTTTTTTCTTACTGATTTCTCAGACTTCCTCCACTCTTCTTCGAAACCTTCAAGAAAAGTGTTGCCTGAATTAAAATTATATATAATGGGTTATTCTCCTCCGTTATTATTGGGAGAGTAAATGTACTGCACTCAGAAACATCACTATGCCAAATTCCATGTTACTAGACGAGATCCTACAGTTAATTTCAAAAAATCGGATATAAAAGATAGTAACCTTTTTAGAAGGCGTTTGATAGAGTCGTGCGAAAGAGACTTTGGGACATTTTGCCAGAGTATGGTATAAACGGCACCCTGTTGCGAGCCGTCCAGTCCACCTACGTGGACAGCAAGGCATGCGTACGGGTGGGTGGTAACATATCACCTTGGTTTGACGTTAAAATCGGCGTCAAGCAGGGTTGCGTGTTGTCCGCTAGACTGTTTATAGTGTATCTGGATAAAAGTCTTCAAAGACTGAATGCGATGACTGAAGGGGTAAAAATGGGTGATCTAGTGATAAACCACCTATTGTGTGCAGATGACGCGGTTTTGATAGCGCCAACAGCCACTGATCTGCAAACACTAGTCACAGTTATGAGAGACGACTGCATGAACAATGGCTTACATTTGAATGTGAAGAAAACCAAAATTATAGTTTTTGAACGGGAAGAAACCAGAACGAATGCAAGGATTGTGGTTGGTAACGATGTGCTGGAGCAAGTGAATGAGTTTGTATAGCTTGGATGCGCCTTCAGTAAGGATGGGAAATACACCGCTGATATAGAGAGAAGAGTGAATGCAGGTAATAGAGTGAATGGTGCGATGGGAAGGCTACTTGGGAGCCGGCAAAAGCCAAAAGGCGCAGCTGGACATGCATAACGGAGTGCTTGTCCCAACGCTGTTATATGGCAGTGAGAGTTGGGTATGTAAGAAGGAGAACGAAAGCAGGATAAATGCGGTCGAAATGCGATCTCTGCGGAAGATGTGCGGAGTCACGCTGACCGACCGTATTCGCAACAGCGTAGTAAGAAAGCGAGTAGGTATGAAAGATAGTATCGGTGTAAAGATGAGAAAGGGTATGCTCCGTTGGTTCGGGCATATAGAAAGAATGCCAGAAGAAAGAATGACAAAACAGATATACAATGAGAAAGTGGAAGGATGTAGGTGCCGGGGAAGACCTAGACTATCTTACCATGACCAAATAGACCGTGTCTTAGCTGAAGGGCAAGTCAAGAGTCTCCGTAACCGGTGAGTGTGTATGAGACGAACTATGAGAGTGGAGGAAGCCAGAGAGGTATGTAAGGAAAGATCCTGTTGGAACTCTGTACTCTCTGCCTACCCCGCGAGGGAGCTGGCGTGATGATATAGATAGAACCTTTTTACTGCTCTAGAGGAGAAACGGATTTTTAAAAATGACCCACGCATTTGCCTGACCGACATATTATATACGTACATAAAAGAAACAAAAAAATACCGCACCTACGACGAAAATATAAAATGTAGGGGCATGAAAGCCACATTTAGTGGCAACACATCTCTATTTGGGTAAAAAATCTTGTGTAATGTGCCATGTTGTGGCTCGAATCCGCCACCCGTGCGGTCTGGCAGCTCGCCAACCAATCTCTGCGCACATAAAGCTAATTGCAAAATGGTTTTTACTGACATATTTATGTACTGGAGTCAAATCGTGAGAGAGTAGGAAGCCAGAAAGTTTTGTAAGGAAAAAACCTGTAGGAACTTGGTACTGAATGTGTGAATGATCTTCGCTGTTGGCCGCGGGGCCATTACAGCTTCACCGGAGAAGACTCTGTACTGTTTGCCGACCTTCCAAGGGATCTGGCGTGATGATATAGTAAAGTATAGACTAATTACAAATCGAACCCTTAGGAGCGCGTTTTTTTATAAGTAACACTTTTTTCTGTGAAGGATTTGTCCCATGCGGCCATCGAACCCGCGACTACTCGGATCAGTGGAAGGAATGGCTTAAGCTCTTAACCACTGGATCAAGCCGTCCGTTGAAACTTCCGACAACTTTTCTACTTTGACTGACAAGATGACGTAATTGTCATTAAGTTATGCTTAAGTGTGCACTGTCACGCCTATCTTCCTTAAGAGGGAGTGGAAAAGGCCTATAGCAAGCTAGCAACGGCGTAAACGTACCCAAGATACTGGAATAATTTCTAGTGGGACTACATTTTAAACTACACACAAACTAGTTACAAACTAGTTTCTGCCCGCGACTTCGTCCGCGTTGACTTTAGACAGGAACCTTACATTTTTCCGGAATAAAAAGTATCCTATGTGATAATCCAGGTAATAAACTATCTGTCAAATTCATCCAAATACGTTCAGCCATTTTTGCGTGATTGAGTAACAAACATCCAAACATCTAAAAATATAAAGTTTCACATTTATAAAATCTTGTGAAAATCGCAGGAAATCGTTGGATGCAGGTGGCATCGGACTGGTTACGCTGGAAAGCGATTGGGGAGGCCTATGTTCAGCAGTAGACAAGTATAGGCTGAAATGATGATGATGATGACATTTATAAAATTAATAGGATACCTAACATCGACGGCGATATTAAGAGGTGTACACAATACAACTGTCTAGTCTAGTCATTCTCATGTAGACTAGCCATTCTCAGGAATAGTATAATTTGCTTAATTTAACTTAGACCCACGTGATGAACAAACTGCATCGTTCTCCCATAAAAAAATAAATAAACTAATTATTTATAATATAACAATATATTTATATTATAATATAATATTAGCCTTTTTAATAAACTGTCCCACCGTTGGGTGCCGGCCCTGGGAGGGTTTAGGCCATAGTCCACCACGCTGGCCCAGTGCAGGTTGGGGAACTTCCCACACCTTCGAGAAACTCTTTGGCATGCAGGTTTCCTCACGATGTTTTCCTTTAGCGTTATAGCAAGTGAAAGTTAATTTTTGAAACGCAGATATAGATATTTAGATTCGTATTTATTTTCCTTTAATTGTGTTTTCTTTTTCTCTAATTCTGTGTAAGGACCGCCTGTGGCGGTAAAAGCCTCCCCTAATTCTTTGCACTTTCCTCTTTGTTTGGCGATTCGGTGCAATCACCAGACAAAGAGAAAAGTGCAAGGCGTTGGCCTTGGCATAACGATATTGCAAAAATTGCCGGATTTGCAATATCGTCATGCCATCGTTTTAGTGGTCTATCCTGTTCGCGCTTTTAGTCTCTTGGTACTTGGTAGTTGGTTACTATCTGGGTCCAGTTGGTTACTATCTCGTTCATTCTACTGGTTTCCATTCTTTAAATGTGTCCTAAAAACTTCCACTTAATTATAAGTATTTTTTTAACTATATCGTTCGTACCTGTTATTGAACGTATAAAACTATTTTTTACTCTACCTCGCAACTGTTCTCCCATACCCCACAACAAAATGTAAATGGAAAAATTTGTAAAATTTTCTATCTATCTATCTATCTATAACCTCACGCCAGATCCCTTGCGGGGTAGGCAGAGAGTACAGAGTTCCAACAGGTTCTTTCCTTACATACCTCTCTGGCTTCCTCGACTCTCATAGTTCGTCTCATACACGCTCGCCGGTTACGGAGACTCTTGACTTTTGTAAAATTTTGTTTTAAAAAAGTAACCGTGGAGTTTCTTGCCTTTCTTCTCCACAGGAATGACATTCGGAAGTGGTTGTAGAGTCTTTGTTACTTTTTTGACGAGCCATAAATAGTATAATAGTTTATATTTATAAAAATATTCTGATTCTGTCACTCCTGCCTGGGAAGCGTGACGATATTAATTTTTTGTACTAGTGGCATTTTGTCTACACTATCAGTATTGCTTTTTTATTTTAATAGGGCGGGGTAAGAATTTATACATCAGCTCTCTAAGTCTTCCCGGCCGTGTCGGGCACCGAACCTGCGACCGCTCCCTGGCACGCCGCCAACACGCCTGCTGTTGATAGCGCACACGAATCTCTAGTTTAGTGGCGAACCAGTTAACTAACTAGATATCTTCGTGTCTAAACTGGAATTTATGATACATGTCTATGATATATTCCGAGGAATCAAAGATCAATGATTAATCAGTGCTTTTTTGTGATTGAATACTTTTAATCAATTCATTGCAAACGGCGCGACAGGCCATGTAATAGCGACAATGTGGCAGAAGACACGCGACGCGTGCCAAAGCATCTAATAAATCTATCATGAGCCACTCACAAAGACGTCCACTGCAGAGCAAGGTCTCCTAAAGCTCGCCACGACCATCCAGGTTGTTATCGTAATATTTTCATAATTTAATAAATATTTTTATAATACTATGGAATTTAAGAGAAAAAATAATTTATTAGGATTTTAGAGCTATATTTTACAGTGATGGTTATTGACGCGGTTGTTGTGCCAACAACTTCTATGGCGCTTGACCCTCCAGACCTGTCATTGATTCTTTAAGTTCTTTATCATACCGCCTATGTTTGAGTAGAATCTGATGCCATAGACCGATTAACAACATTATCGATTATAAAACGAGTGGATCTATTATACTAACTGGACAGTGGCTAGTCTATTTCTAGAATTGAATTCGGAAAACGTAACACGGAGATCGAATCTTCCGCAATTGTGAAAAATAAACCAAGCAGCGACGAAAGCGATCGCTTTTGGTATAAAAACCGTAGCAGTCGGGAACTGAATCCAAGATTTGGCGCAACGCCAGCCACGCCCTCTGTTCTTACTTCATGGAAAGTTATAGCGTTTATTTGTTAGAGAATCTTGACTTACCTCCTTGGGCTACATGGTGTGACTAGCAATCCTATGAGGTCCTTCATACAACTCCTTATTTAATGTATTTTGTTCGTATGTCTGTCTTTCTGGTTAAAATTTGGTGATACATTTTTTAAGCACTTGCGCGGCATCTGCAAAAGCTGGTATTTGGCATACGTATGCAACATGATGAAAATCTTATCTGTGTCTTACCTAAAGAGCAAGTCAAGTGTCTCCGTAACCGGTGAGCGTGTATGAGATGAACTATTAGAGTGGAGGAAGCCAGAGAGGTCTGTGTTTGTGATCTTTATTGTAGATTCTAAATAAGACATGAACTGTAATTTTAAATAACTTATAATCAAGTAACAACTGGTTTAATATACTATTTAGACAAGCGCGTGAGTGCCGCCGATGGCGTCGGGTGTCGAATTAACCGACTGACTAGACCGGTGTATGCACCTCACCGCGCATCACCGTACTACCTTCGCTAGGCGCCGCTGTCGCGTCGCACAAAACTCAAACCTGTTGAAACTCTGTACTCTCCGCTTACCCCGCAAGGGATCTGGCGTGTTGATAAATATAGATAGGTATGCAACTTCGGTAATAATGCATAGTATATAACATGAAGCATGGAACCGGAAGGTGGTCATATCAACTACACAAAATAAACCCGTCGTGTTTAGCCTTATAGGATTGGTTTCGAAAAGTACACACACAGATGGTGTCCAGGTTCTGATAACAAAATAGGAAGGAGGCCATTGGAACTCCTCAACAAATGAAGGCTGGTTCTTAAAGATTGTAACTATTTTTTCATTTGCTTAGTGGATGAAAATTCAGAAGACTCAATCCTCTATGGAGAAAACTGAGGTATGTGGAACATTTACTGACATTTTCAAACGAAACACATCGGTTCCCCTCTCTTGATCACAAGGTCTAAGTTCCAAAGCTTAGGTCGAACAAAGTGTTACCAACGTTTTTCTATCAAAACATTCTTAGTAGCAATTCAGGATATTAAAATATACTCTTTATAATGGCAAAAGGCTTGGCGCCTATTACATTGCGGCTTATCATGGTCAGGGATACATTTGGATGTACACAGTACATTAATAAATTGTAATAATGCAAAGCTGGGTACAGGCCTTCTCTCAAAAATCGAGGTGAAAAAGATTAGGTCATATTCCACCACGCGAACACAGGTCGGAACGGCGGAGGCAGGTTTGTGGCCACCTGCTGTTAGTATGAAGCCGCCTAATAAGGCTTCCAACATGGCTTCACATTTACCATATTAAGTGGTAACTTAACCTAAGACGGTAGACGCTCGGATATCAAAATGCCACAAACGGCCACCCATCTCTCTCTGACCAAGCCGAATGCTGTTTAACCTTGAAAATAGCTAAGAACACCGAGAGCGCAGAACGCTACAAACACCTCTACCATTAGTGTCAAATTAATATATACGAATGGTTTAATAAAAAAGCGGGATATGTTTATTCATACGTAGGCGGGTACTATTATTGTATTCGTTACCCTTTGATGATTATAAAAATATTCGTATTCCTATGTTCGTTGTTTCGTTGAAATATTAACTACCCAGGTATATGTATGTATACAGCGTTAAACTCATATCTATTTTTATTTTAAAGTTGATGGCTCAGCGTGAAAGATAAGATGAATTATAGCTCCGTGTAGCAGGCGGAAAGTGGTGATGGTATCAGATTTTGTAGATATGTTGTGGGTTGTATAGGATTTAAATATATCATATTACATCAGATATGTTGTGGGTTGTATAGGATTAAATATATCATATTGCGTCAATGACTAATATAACGTTTATTTAAGATCAGTATCGCATAAAGATATGTTTTGTACAAACTAGTGATAAAAACGTACTTAATCATTTTTGGACCACTTATTCAGATATGAAGTTACTCGAATGTTGTAATCGGAACAATGAACTAATTTGCTTAATACTTTCTCTCGAGCATGTTTTTCTCCAAATTGTCGGTATGAAGTAATGAATACGTACTTTAAGTCAATTTTTACTCGTACTTTCCTTTTGTCTCATACGATTTTCTATGATTTTGTATACACACGAAAAGAACAATAATACCTAAATTACAATCCACACAGTCAGTTTTTTTTTTCAAAAAAACGTTGCTGGATACTAAGAATTATTCCTATGTCCTGAGGGCGTTTGCAAATAAATTTCACATCTCTACACCCAGTTAAAAACAGATCATTGTTGGTTACATAAAAATTGATTCCCTAGAGGATGAAACTACAAGTACTCGATTAGCCGTTTTATCATTTTGCCGAAGAAGCTTCAGTTTTCGTTAGTTTGCTATACGATATAGCGCGCAACAAGTTCGCTTGCAGTATACCATCACCTTCACCAACTTATAATAACACGCCATAATTGTTTTGTTATGATTAAACTATCATAAATTACTCACTTACTAGACTACCCGGTTTACGTTTGGAGTCGCGCCAAAATTTATTTTCGCTATCTTACTCTGTCTGCCCCCAAATGGAAAACATGAGTTCCGGTGGGCAGAATGAATGGTGAATCACTGTCCAAATATACTACGAAGTTGTAACTGGTTTTTAGCGGTTACCTTGCACATAGGTACAGGGTAATGTTAGCGAAATTATTTCATACTACAGTAATACTAGAGCGTTTTTGTCTAGGGTCTATTAAACTTTTTTCATAAAGCTGTTGGAACTCTGTAGGTACTCTCTGCCTACACCGCAAGTGATCTAGCGTGATAATATAGACATAAATGTTGGTTGTCAAAACACTAAGAAGAAGAATACAAGAGTTTTCCCATGAGCGGGTAGTCAGGCAGGTCCCTAGCTAGATGAAGCCACTCCACCTCCACCGGGGCTAGAAGATATAGATAGAGATTATTGTGCGTGTGTGAACGAGTACACTGTTGGCTGAGAGGCATTTACAGTTTCACCGGACAATCTGACGAACGTTCAACAACAACGTCACAGCTGGAAGGCTAAAGGGGACTTAAAGGTGCGTTAAGGAGGAACGGCCTTGGCTTCGGCAGTCGTTATGAATGACATATAAACTAGGTGTCTCGCCGTGGTGCACCAGTTGGCGGGCAGGAGATTCTTCAACCTAGCCGACGAGGTCGGTGTTTGATCCTGTGTCGTTTTTGAGCGAGTGTATTCCGGCCCTCATTTAAGTTGGCCTCTCGGACAGCTGTCCGTTGTTTGCTCTTACGCAGCTGCGTAGGAGCAAACAAACGTGTATTAAATAGGCTCCAGCTAACAGAACAAGGGGGCAACTAACTCAAGGTGCCTTAAGGAGGATTGGCCTCGGCTTAGGCAGTCGCTATGTGGGAAGGCATTAACTGGGTGTCTCGCCGATGCACCGGCCGGCGGGCAAGGTATTTTTCGACCTCGCCGGTTAAGTCGGTGTTTGATGTCTGATCCTATGTGCGGTATCTGTATTTAAAAGAAAGGAAGTTAGGGCATCGGAGGGTCATTGATGATATGCTGTGGTGAGCAATTCCGTCTGAAATTGGATTGGAATGGTTCGATAAGTTCACGAAAAAACGGACCGACGTTTTTTTTCATAAAGTCTCGTATCTCAAGTGGTGTTCAAGATCATCTCAACATATCAAACCATCCCTTCAGTGGGTCATCTTTAAGAGCATGAATAGTTATATGAACCCCTTTATCCTAAGTCTAAAGAATATAATCTATTAAGACTGTAACCAATTTTGCAACCCCCAATATTCTAAACGTCAAGCGAGCGAATTTATTCAATCTCCATCTTGAGAACACGGATTTGGCGACCGAATTTATAACGATTTTAAACTGCATTAACATAACAACATCACACTCTAATGTAAACTATAATTACAAGGGACAAAGTTCAATTTTCAGCATGGAATTCGAAATATTTGATACATTTTAAATAGATTTGTTCCACTAGCGAAATTAATTTCGGTCGCGCACCGGACGCTTAACGTTTGTTCTGACCTCGATCGAGGCGCGCCTTGCGATAGACTGGCTATAGGGTTACCAAGTTTTAATACCAAATATGGTAGGTTTGCCATTGCCGGTAAAATATAGTAGCAAAAAATAATAATAGGTTACAGATTAAAGGTATAGCATAGTTTTTGCTACTTTGAGCCCTCATCAAGAAGTTTTTATTTTTAAGAAAAGCTTTGATTACAATCTAATTTAGAATTATAAAACAATACACTGAGAAAATCTTATTACTATTTTTAGTAGTAGATATAGTAGAAAGATCATGAAGTAGAATAACGTAGTAGTAATATGCTCTTTGGTAATAAAAATGAAGAATACTTACGATTTTTTCAATTTTTTTTTTGTTTTGGATATTTTGGACCTTGACCTTGGATATTAATGATATTGACAGATTGAAGTCCTAACCAAGACCTAGCTGTTAATTTAACAGACCAGTATCGTTCACAAATTAACAAATGCGTTTCGTTTTATACTTATATTTTTGTTAAAATGAAAAATCTAACTTCATTTTTTGATCGCAAGAAAGTATAGTAGATTTGTCCACTTTTAGTAGTTTAGTATTCGGAGCCCTAATATGGTAGGATACTATATCATATAGTAGGACTAGCAACCCTAGGTCGCTACGTCAGGATGGCTTGTTTGATTATAATCTCCTTTGTTAATTCTCTCTTGCGGGATCTGGAAAATTGTTTTCGAGATGAACGATTTTAATATTGTATTAGATCTGTATTGTTATAATTCTGTGGTTTTGGGCTGTATTGTTATTCTTTGGGTTGTACGATTGTATTGTTTCGAACAGGGCATCGGCTTTTAGTTCTTTTTGTCTTTCAAGTTATTGATATTTTAGTTGGAGTAAGTCTGTTTGTAAGTCGTTAGCTATTAGCGAGTTATTTTATTTTAATAAGACGAATGACTCTTACTCGATGAGTTGTTTTCAAATAGTGTATCTTAAGTATACCTACATAATTATTATCAATCTTATTTATAATTTAGGTGGTTTTAGGCGGTAATCCTAAGTCTCTACATTAAAGAGTGCCGTCAGGACCGATTCATATATTATGTGGTGACACGGAATGAGGGTTTTATGCTAAAAGTGCATTTATTCGCCAGTCTGAACAACTTTTCTTCACAACTTTTTATTATCAGCTAAGCAATTTGCAAAAAAAAATATTTGAGAAAAATTTAAACTAGCAAAATAAAAGTTATATTGTGTGTGTGAATGATGTACGCTGTTGGCCGCGAGGCCTTTACAGCTTCACCGGACTTAAAGTTATATGGACTGACCTATAAATGCAATAACTTTCGGCATCTATCCCTTATTGTGTCACTTTTTACTGTTTAATCCACGAAGATCACCCACGCAAAATCACGTACCCTGCAAGTGAAAAGATGTGACTGATGGTGTGACTTAAACTTTTTTTTAAAGGGTTCAAAGCAATGGCCCACTTCGTTTCCTGGTCTCTGGTATACATACAAGCTGGTTGCTTGACGTAAATGCCGAGCGCTTGACTTAAACACGCCGGATGTCTACGGGACACACTCCGAGTCTAGTCGAGGAGTGTGTCTATAGGACTTCAGTACCGTCAGCAAAAATAGTAAAAAAAAAACGAAATAACTAATCACCACCACGCCTATATTCCCCAAGCGGCTACACCCACTTTTCGATGACTTTATTTTGGTTCCATATCATAATACCGGGCACAATGTCAGACTCCGTACTGAAACGGTTTTTTTTTCTATCGAAAATTTCCCAAATCAGGATTTTAACCCAGGTTCGCGATTATTCACCACTAGACCAACGAGGCAGTCAGCAAAAATAGAACAGGTCTTAGTCGCTTTTAATAAAACGATCCGTATACAGGACTGTTAATGCGACGCGATTGACTCAAACACGCCGGATGTCTACGGGACACACTCCGAGCCTAGCCGAGGAGTATATCTTCAGGTCTTAGTGCCGTTAGGAAATTTAGTAAAGGATTTGACGCTTTAAGGTTTTTTTATGAAACGAAGTTGTTTTTTATGAAATATTTAGATTTATTCCTGTGTCATGGGTGTGCTTACAAATAGGTGTGTATTTGACGTACACAAATATCCAGACCCAAAAATATTGTGGGACATACAAAGATTGTGTGTCCACGTGTGGGAATTATACCTGCGTCTTCTTGATTTTGTAAGTGGTGCAATAAATGTTCCAACAACTAGATCAAGCCATGATAATTCAATAAAAATGTCCTTTACATATCGTCGGGGATATACAAAACTGCATAACTAACAACAGACAATATCAAAATCATGGGGATTCAAAATCAAATAACAAATTGACGGACGATTTAGCGCAGTGGTTAAGAGCTTAAGTCGCTCCGCCCACTGTGTCTAA
Organism: Phalera bucephala; assembly: GCA_905147815.2. Lineage (NCBI taxonomy): Eukaryota > Metazoa > Arthropoda > Insecta > Lepidoptera > Notodontidae > Phalera > Phalera bucephala. Next base: position 32,155,222 of record LR990618.1, read on the forward strand.
TAGTCGCGGGTTCGATTCCCGCACGGAACAAATCTTTGTGTGATCCACAATTATTTGTTTCGGTCTGGGTATTTGTGTGTGTGAACTTTCATGTTTGTAAACGCACCCACGACACAGGAATAAATCCTAGTGTGGGGCTACGTTTTTTAAAGGAAAAAAAAAAAAAAAAAAAAATTATCTACAATTTTCATATTTAAAAATTCAATATAAATTCAAATAACGAAAACTACTACGATTTTTCTGCTTACCATACCTATCAGCACCTGTATACATAAGGATGTGCGCACACCGGTAACACATTGTAACGGCTAAGCTGAAGCCTAGACGCACTCGGTGTGTTGAGAACGCCCGTCGATTGTCGACTAGCTTTGAGATTACAGCTGTCTGAGAGCTTACATTGATTTAAAAATGCAAAATATTTCACCGTTTGCTTCTTAAGTTATTTAAGTTTATTTAAGTTAGGAATATGTGTGGTGTAGTCTTAAAAAATTACCCTGATTGACTTTCTATGATATGTGATTGAAATGATTATCTTTAAACACTATAAGAATACACTAGAAACTTTATTACACCTGTACATTACACACAATAGCAGAGCCCTTATTGGCTATACTCAAACGCGGCTCGTTACGATGACTCCTAGAAACGATTGTGTGTGTATGTGTGCGTGTGCATGTGCGTGCGCTTAACGATTTGGATACGTTTTTAATTACCAGATCGCGATATTAAAATTCCCAGATTAAAACTCTATATCTCCCAAACAAAGGAAACAAAATGATCGTCTTTCCATGCAAGTGTAATTTTCCAATTCTCGTAGTTGATAACGGCCACAGATTTCGGTTCGATCCATTAGTCTAGACCAGTGGTTCCGAAAGTTAACTGGACCGCGATCCACCTAACAAAACCTTCCAAATTCGGGACTCACCTTTTGGTTTTCATAAAAAAAAACAAGGAGCATAAATCATTTAGTTCCTTGCCCATTTTTGTTTTTGTTTGTTTCCTATTTTTCGTCTTTATAGTTTTAGCGTCATATTCAATTTTAGTTACTTTTGATCTCAATGAGTTGGATACGTCCAATTTGTTTCGGTATTTAGTTTTAATATTAACCGTAGCCGAAAATCCCGTTTGTGTGAATGATCTACACTGTTGGCCACGGGGCCTTTAAAGCTTAAAGCCGAAAATCCCGTCTCACATAGGTATAATGAACTGAATGAAAATAGGGCTTACATAGCTTTATCAAACAGAGAAGGATGGTTGACAGCAACTGAGAGCCAAAATTTCGTTAACTGCTTGTGGTTGAAACTCGTTTTCTTAGTCACTCATTTAGTAGTCGCCCGTCTGTTAGCCGGGGCGTTCTTATCGTTCTATTTTTCAGGGTCCACCCAATATTCGCTTAGTGAGTCGCGACACAAAGTTTGGGAAACGCTAGTCTAGTCAGGCAGACCGAATCGCTGCCAGACGTAGTTGCTATCTTCAGCTCCGATCAAACACTGCCGCCGGCGCCGAAGTAATGGGGGTTATAAAGGTATTCGGATTCAGAATTCGATTTGTAAATTCTTGTCTTTTTATCTATCTATCTATACCATCACGCCAGATCCCTTGCGGGGTAGGCAGAAAGTACAAAGTCAAAGTCAAGAGCGCTTACAAACGTCAAAAATTATTATATTGTTTACAATTATCACCGGATCGGAACGCGGCCTCACACTGAGAAAATTTGGCGAGAAAGACAGCGGGCTAGTCTTTTAAATTAACTGGACTGGCCTTTCTATTCATCAATCTTATTTTTTACAAAATTCTGTTTTAATAACAGAGTATTTTACAAACTATATTTAGGAGTTGCCGAATGAGGAGCTGCTCAAACCCAATCAGTTTTATCGTCGATATATTCGGAAATATTATAACATCCTTTACTACATAGTCTAGTTTCAATAGCCTTTTGAAACTTATTAATAGGCATATTTCGGATAGCTATGGGTATTTTGTTGTAGAAGCGTTGTAGAAGCGTAATTTGTAGTATATATACATTGCCCCTTAAAAGAGTTGCTAATTCTATGTAGACGAGTAGAATGTACAATAATATCATTTTTGTTCTGTGTATTAACATGTTGAAAGTCGCTATATTTTTCAAAGATACTGATATTCTTTTTAACATATAATAGATTTTCATATATAAATTGCGAGACAACAGTTAGAATATTTATCTCTTTGATTTTTTCTCTAAGGCACTAATTGCACGAATAGCCCTTTTTTGAAGAACAAAGATGATATTCAGTTTAGCAGAGCAGTATGCCATATGACATAATGCTATGGAAATAAGCGAAATAAACAATTCTAGCTGTTTTAAATATCAGTCAATAACCTAATTTTCTTTACGGCATAAGCCGCTGAGCTTAACCTATTAGACAGTTGTTCAATATGTGGGCCCCACTATAGTCTGGCATCAATAGTGATACCTAGAAATATAGTTGACTCTACAAGGTCCAACTCTTCACCATACATTTCTACATTGGTTCCTACCTGTCTTACATTTGGCATAGTAAATTTAATACATTTTGTCTTCTTCTCATTTATTTTATTTTATTTTATTTTAATACTTGAGAAAACTTACAGCTAATACAGTGAGTAAGTACATAACAATAAATAGAATAAGGCCAATTAAAAGTTTCCACTAATAGAATTTAGGAGAAGATTATTTGTATTGAACCAATGAACAATCTTAGACAGTATCTGTAACTGTCTGCCAAGGGGCAGTTCCTTTCTTTCCTTATATTGAAACAGCTATACTTGTTTATTTCGCTTATTTTCATAGTATTATGTCATATGGCATACTACTTTGGGGATGCTCTGCAGAACTTAATACCATCTTTGTTCTCCAGAAAAGGGCTGTTCGAGCAATTTACAATTTGGCCCCGAGAGCTTCTCTTAAGGAAAAGTTTAGAGAGATAAATATTCTAACTGTTTCATCACAATTTCTATATGAAAATCTTCTATATGTTAAAAAAAATATCAGTAATTTTGAAAAATATAGCGACATTCATCATGTAAATACACGGAACAAAGATGATCTTATTGTACATTCCACTCGTCAGAATTAGTAATTCTTTCATGGAGCAATGTATACGCTTCTACAACAAATTACCCATAGATATCCGAAACATGCCTGTCAATAAGTTTAAGAAGGCAATTAAAACTAGACTCTGTAAGAAAGGGTATTATAAAATTTCGGATTATCTTGACGATAAAACAGATTGGGTTTGAGCAGCTCCTCAATCAGCACCATTTATAAATGATGTACAAGAAAAAGAAAAAGAATGTGATACATTTTTTTTTTAAAAACAAAAAAATGGTTATCGGAAAGGCCAAACAAATTTAATTAAAAGACTAGCCCGCTGAGTTTCTCGCCGGATCTTCTCAGTGGTAGCCGCGTTCCGATCCGGTGGTAGATGTAAAAAATGTAATAATTTTGACGTTTGTAAGTGCTTATGTATTGGCCTATACAAATAAATGATTTTTGACTTTGACTTTGACTTTCTCTCCGTAAAAAAAACGTACCCCTACACTAGGATTTTATTGTGTCGTTTATAATCATGACATTCACATACAAAAACACCAAGACTGAATTAAACATGGTGTGTTACACAAGGATTTGTTCCGTGCGAGAACCAAACTAGCAACTACTCAATCACCAATCTATCTATCTATCTATAACCTCACGCCAGATCCCTTGCGGGGTAGACAGAGAGTACAGAGTGCCAACTGTTCAATCACCAATCAGTCGTCAAAATAAACACTGTAGACTATACTGACTTTTATCCTTTTTTCATTGGTGAAGCTCGAAACACTAGATTCGCATATTCCGAAAGTAAGCAAACTAACCTATAAATTAAAAATCAGTCTTGTGTCATAAAATATTGCATTATCGTCCAGTTTCGAAGTGTTTTGAGTCTCTCTGGCTTGTTTAAAACTTTCCGATAGTTTTAAATGTATTGCCAAAGATATTACGAAAAAGACAAACATACAGACAAACTGAACGCGAGTAAGGTGGAGAGTACAAAGTTCCACCAGGTTCCCCGCAAGGATTCTAGCGTAATGATATAGATTAGTCCATGGTCCAGGTTGTAAGTATATTCAGTCAATAATAAAATGTAATCAAAGAAGGATCGGCCATAAAAGTGTGATAAAATCAATCAAACATCCAGTGAAGTTGTTGGCAAGTGCGATCCTATTCAAAGTTTGAACGCATAGTACCTACTACACTCGATCCAATTCTCCCGACACAGTTCGCAGCTTCCGGCCGTATATCTGATTGAGATTGTTGCTAAACTGACCAACTTTCCGCACAAATGGTGTAAAGGGATGCTAGTGACTGGGCCAGACTAACTTCCAGCTTCTGATTAGGGAACTTCTAAATGAGAAGAAAAAAAAGGTAATAAATAGCCGCCTAAGTAATTATTATTTTTTAAACGTAGACCTACTCTAGATATTATGCCTGTGTCGTGGGCGTGTTTACTAACATTAAATTCGCATACAGAAAAAGGTACCCAGACTCAAATATTTGTTCCGTGCGGAGATCGAACTTGCGACTCGATACAGTGGGTGGAGAGGCTTCAGCTTTGGACCACTACATTACTGAATCAACCCGTATTTTAGCCGTCCATCTATCTATATCATCACGCCAAATTCCTTGACGCTTAAATTAAAGCCGCATATACATATTTTCGATACGACGGCTTAATGCAGTGGTTAATAGCTTAAGCCGCTCCACCCACTCGATCGAGTTGTCGCAGGTTTGATTCCCGCACGGGAAATCTTTATGTAACCTACAAATATTTGTTTTGGTCTGGGTGCTCCGTGTGTAAACGCTGCAGGAATGCAGGTGATGCAGGAATAATTGCTAGTATGAGGCTACGTTTGAAAAATTAACAATGTGTGTAAAAGACTGAAATCGCCGATGAAGTTATGTATCGACAGAAATGCGTCTTCTGATCGAATGGAATTAAATTCCTGTTCCTCTCGCCGACGCGACTAACAGTTCAACTCCCGCGTCTGTGCAGCGCTGAGCCAATTTTGTTTCAAACAACTTTTGCTTGACTCGCTCGGGACATTATTCGCTATGACCAAACGCGGAGCGTTACCATAACATCGTGATTTGACTCAGACTTTCCAGACTGATTCTGGGAATATTTCGCTAGAAAAACTACGACCTAGACGTTCGTCCAACCAGAATTTAAACCTAACCTCGTGATCGCAAAGCGCATTATTCTCCATACACTAACGAGCCAGTAAATCACAGTTAGTTGAGTATCTTAATACTAGTGGCTTCTAGGAAGTGTTCAACGGGCAGTACCCTTTGAGAGCTGCCAAGAAACCACGTAGAGTGCACCTCTGTTTGTGTGTGTGTGAATGATCTACGCTGTTGGCGCCTTTGTAAGCTTTTACACCGGAGAAGAGGGCGACCATACAACTGCTACGCTCAAGCCAGAAGGGCAAGAGGGCAACCAGCTTAAGGGCGCTTCAAGGAGGAACGGCCACGGCTTGGGCAGGCGCTATGGGGGAGGGCATATACTAAGTGTCTCCCCGTGGTGCGTGGTGATTTCTTCGACCTCGCCGGCGACGTCGGTGTCTGATCCTGTGTGCGGTATCTGTATCCGAAAGAAGGGATGTAAGGGCATCGGGACGCTCGGTGAGAACATGCCGTGGACGGCGGTAGCGGCTGATAGGAGGGGAGTTAGGTTCGTAGTTGGCGGCGGCTTTGATTAGCGGAATTGCGCGTCTGTGTGCGGGATTCTTGTTCGGACCGCCAGTACTGAGAATCCAAATAGCACAACTGCTGCTTAAGGGAAGAAGTAACTGCCCTTTTACAGCTTTAAGCTTACTAAGGCTGTATAATAATAAAGCTATTAAGTTTTACACCATCATGCAGCCTATACTTTTTTATACAACTTTAGTACAGCTTAAACTTGTAAAAAGGCAGTTACTTCCTCTATTAAGTAACATTTGTGTGTACTTGGGTAAGATGCCCAACTGTTTACATATCATGTTAACTGTTAATTAAACTCAACTAATTACATATTATGTTAAATTAGGTTAAATGGTACTCCAATGGCATAAAGAATATTATTACATGGCATAAACAATATTATGACGGACGATTTAGCGCAGAGTTAAAAGCTTAAGCTGCTCCGCCGACTGTGTCTAATAGTCACAGGTTCGATTCCCGCACGGGTGAAATCTTTGTGCCATCCACAATTATTATTTCCTCTCTAGGTATTTGTGTATGTGAATTTTCTTGTTTGTGTACCCACCCACGACACAGGAGTAATCACAGGGTAGGGCTAGGTTTAAAAAAATTGATTATTTAACGCAGTTATCGTGACGCGTCGCGTTTGGTCATAGCGAATAATGGCCCTGTTGCGTCAGCATGTTGAAGTGTCGGGATGTAGGTAATTTTATCGATGATTCTATTTTATTTTTTATTAATAGGTAGGGGGGACTGAAATAATTTATTTATTTATTTTTATTTGGACATCCAACAGCTTACTAACTACAGAGTATAAAGTTAACTTAATATTTTATTTATTTTTATTTTTTTAAAAAACGTAGCCCCACACTAGGATTTATTCCTGTGTATTCGTACATATTCGCACGTTACGTAATATTTGACGGACGATTTGGCGCAGTAGTTTAGAGCTTAAGCCGCTCTGCCCACTGTGTTGAAAAGTCGTGGGTTCGATTCCCGCACGGGACAAATCTGCGTGTGACCCACAATTATTTGATTCTGTCTTGGTATTTGTGTATGTGAATTTTCATGTTAGTACACGCACTCACGACACAAAAATAAATCCTAGTGTGGGGCTACGTTTTTAGTAAAGATAATATAACTAAATATAAATATTTTAATATATTATGATACTTCACCAATTAAAGGTCTATCCTTCACTAAATACAAGTAAATCGTGAGCCGTGAGATGACACGCTAAGAGATAATCTTGAAATTTAAAGTATTAGTTCAAACCATATAATGGAAAATAATGGATATGTTTATGCTTGTGAGAGTTTTATAAGAGATGCGAAAATAATAATTTAGAGGGAGAGACACAGTTAATAAATAATTGAAGTTCATAAACGTTTATAAAATAACATATGTTAAGTTAGTGTGTTATAAACCCATTTCGTTTAAAATTCTACCTTTAAACGTCACCCCCATAAATGTTACTCATATTGTAAGTTCGAACTGTATTTTTAGCAACATCATTGACACGTCTTCAATTATTATTATTAAATATTATTATATCATCTCGCCGGTTCCCTTGCGGGGTAGGCAGAGAGTACAGAGTTCCAACAGGTTCTTTCCTTACAGACCTCTCTGGCTTCCTCCACTCTCATAGTTCGTCTCATACACGCTCGCCGGTTACGGTAAATCTTGACTTACTCTTCAGATAAAATATATAATATCAGCCTATACTGCCCACTGCTGGGCAAAGGCCTTCTCTCACAAATCGAGGTGCGAGAGATTAGGTCATACTCCCCCACGCGTACTCAGTGCGGATTGGTGGAGGCAGGTTTGTGGCCACCTGTTGTTGGAACTTATCAAGCCGCCTTTAAGGCTTCCAACTCGGCTCAACTATAACCACATTAAGTGGTAACCGGGACCAACGGCTTAACGTGCCTTCCGAAGGTGATGATATCGATATCGAGTTACACCCTACACTACAGCCCTAGAGTATTTATCGGCATCCGACGGCGTTGGCGCGTCCGCATCTGAAGCTCTACTTATTCACAGAATATCATGCTCTTTGTCACTGAATACCTTTGTGCATCAACTTAGCAATGGATAATTTCACAGGTTAAGTGAAAAATCATATGAAATAATATTTTTTTGTTGTCAACAGAATATCTAAGAATTTTGTTACTGCATACCTTTATTCGTCGTGTACGTTAGTTATGGAAAAATCACAATTAGCACGCAAAAATCATATAAAATTACTTTTCATTAGCCGCCTATGCTATTTTTCTTCACAATGGCTTCATATGATATAGCATATTTCGCGGATGGCATTGTTTATTTAGCAGAGAACCAAGGTTACCGACATAGCTCAGCGAATTAGCAAGCTGAAGTGGCAGTGGGCAGGTCACATATGCCGCAGAACCGATGGCCGTTGGGGCAGACTGGTTCTTGAATAGAGACCGCGTGTCGGCAAACGTAGTGTAGGGCGCCCTGTAGCTAGGTGGGGAGACGATATTCGTAAGGCAGAGATTGGAGAAGGAGAGCTGAAGATCGAGCTCAGTGGCGTGCCATGGGAGAGGCCTACGCCCAGCAGTGGGCTGACACGGGCTGATGATGATTGTTTATTTAGCAGATCATTTTCATTCTTAAGTTGAAAATAGCAAATGCTTCGTTACTTAACTCTAACTTTTAGAGAATAAAAACATTGCTTGTTACATTCCTCAATTCAGTTACCTGCACACATATTTCACTTTATGATCTGCTGGCTGTACTCGCTACTTTGTTTACGTGATTTCCAGGCGTGTATTTCACACCATAAAGTTTTTTTTAAGCAAAAGGGAGGCTCTATGTCCTTCTTTCGGATAAAAACAAACTCCTCGCTAAATTTGATCACAAAATCTGTTCAACGGTTTAGGCGTAAAAATGAAACAGGCAGATAGAGTTAAAGTCGAATTTATAATATAAGTCAATCTATCTATCAATATCATCACTCCAGATCCCTTACGGGGTAAGCAGGGAGAGAGTTCCAACAGATTCTTTCCATACAGACCTCTCTGGCTTCCTCCACTCTCATATTTCGTCTCATACATGCTCGCCGTCTACGGAGACTCTTGACTTGCTCTTAGCATAAGACACGGTCTGTAATATTAGTATGGATCTCAAATATGGTAAAATGTAATGTACACAATACATCTCCGCCATCCCCAGCCAGGAGGTGTAGGCATGACTTAGTCTTATGTTATTTTTACCTTTTATTTATAAGCACCTTCACCCTTTCATATAAAAATACTCCACCATAATCTCATATCTTTAATACCATCCAAGGTTATAAAACCCAGGCTAATCCTGCCAAATTTAAAAGGTCGCTCTCCCAACCTGTTGCGCACGCAATCCGTCTAATCTTTATTTGGGAACATAAAAATCTCAACGGAAATCTTGGGGTAGTTTTAAGAGGTCACCGACAACTTGGGCTGTTCGCTTTTACAACTGCTGAAGTGTTAAAGAGGTTTAAACTTAAATGTACTTAGTATTTTGTGTCTGGGACTTGCAGGGATTTAGAGATTTAGATATATGTTGACGTATTGTATATATGGAGGACTATGACCGTGACGGGCTATAGTCTTTCCACCGGTTACGGGTACGCTGACGTTAAGAATTTCACGTTTCTAGAAATGTGGTGAGTGTGAAATAGAATCGATTGAATATCATATCGAGAAAATTTATAATGAAGAATGAATAGATATTTATAAATAATAATTTAGGAACAGAAAGAGAACAAAATAAAAAAACCCTCATTATTTATTTAGGAATCAAGCCGTTGGTCAGAAAAATCGCCTGACAAATCGCTAGACTCGTCGCTTACGCTTATTATAAAAAAAATCTATAACACTCTCTGTTCATTCACGTTTATTTATTGAATTAATTGAAAATGAGAATACTAAATATTTCAGTCAGATACATAGAATAAATATATTCGTAAAAAGTCAGCAATCGATTTTGTACATTTAAAAAAACAACATATCTAATCGATAACGTTTCCGTTATGTCAGTCCCTAAAACGCAAACCGTTACAATTTACATAATTAAGTAATAGTGTTTTATTAAGTTTTAAGCTTTTTTTAAATAATTACGCAAATTTATGACCAGTATTTTTAAATTTAAGAGTAACGTAGATTTTTGACGTAATTTTATATTCTTGTTTATATTTTGGATTCTATATTTTCAATATTCTTAATTACAATGTGCGTAAAATGGAATATGATCAAACGTCACCGTACCCATGTCTCGTGAAAAAGACGGCGCGCAATGTGGTTGGCGATCTTAAGGTCCTGGGTCTTAATTCCAGATCGAACAAAGTGGGGTTTTTCTACCGAAAATATCATGGTGACGGCCTCAAGATTGGCACTGTTGAATATTTATTGCCGTTATACCGGGCACTTTTCCGGATTTCAGTCTCGCCCTCTCTTTAAATTACAAACGTTTCTGAACATACTTCTGATATTATCAACATATTTAGATTCGATTTAGATCAAGAAAATATGGGTGAAATAAAACTATTTTACGGATTTTATCGCGGTTTATTTTTTATTTTTAGTTCCCGACGTTTCGAGTGCAGCACCCATGGTCACGGGAGGGACTGAGTCCCGTAAAATAGTTTTATTTCATGTGTAATATTCGCGTAAATGTAAGAACTCAATAAGAAAATATGGGATTTGATGCTAAGCAAATGACAAAAGTGTGGAAGCAATTTGCGAAACTCAGTATGTTCAGTTACTTATCGGTGATCCATTCATATCTCGTTTAAGAGATAACTTTGATGCGCCATCGATCGGTTTCAAGATTAATATTCTCCGTCTCATCTCGAAGTTTAACAAGTCATGTTGGAACGCAATCGTAAAACCATTTGAGGGTAAAAGATACCGTTGCTTTGACTTGAGATTATTCTGGAAACAATATTGGAGATATAGTATATAATTTTGATGCTATGATGGGCATGACCACACTCGGTGTTGTATAATCCGATGAACACCGATATAATAATATTAGCCTATATCATCTCTCACAAGTCGAGGTGAGAGAGATTAGGAAATACTCCACCACGCGGACCCAGTGTAAATTGGTGGAGGCAGGTTTGTGGCTATTTGTTGTTGGATCTTTAAGCCGCCTAGGCTTCGAACTTGGCTTAACGTCAGCTATATTACGTGGTCACCGCTATCAACCGCATAACACCTTTATAATACCTGAAGTAGGTATTGGCATACATTTTCTTCAGAAAACTACTGCAGGTCGTAAAAATAATAAATAATAATATTAGCCCTGTTAAGAAAATGTCCCACTGTTGGGCACGGGCCTCCTCTCAAACTGAGAGGGCTTAGGCCATAGTCCACCACGCTGGCCCAGTGCGGGTTGGCGAACTTCACACACCTTCGAGAAACTCTTAGGCATGCAGGTTTCCTCACGATGTTTTCCTTCACCGTTAAAGCAAGTGATAATTAATTTTTAATACGCACGTGCTTTCGAAAAGACAGAAGTGCGTGCCTAGGTTTGAACCCGAGACCTTTGACTTTGCAGTCCAAACGTCTAACCACTAGGCTAACACTGGTCGTAAGCCTCCTCCAAAAATCGTAATCGACGACGGGCTTTGTGATGTATACATCCAGTTTTACTAGTGATTGTCATCAGGTCATCGGTAGAAATATGGAGAACGTAAGACAGTAAAGATGACCTGGTAAAAGTCGAGAGTATATCTAGACGCGTTTAGCATAAAGCCGGACGTCCTGACGATCTTTGGCGGAGGTCTAAGTTTTGCAGTGTTAGTATTTTTAGGGGAAGAAGTATCCTAAAAAGTAGATATAAACGGGTGTTTATCGGATTCTCAAACACAACATGTTGTAATGCCCATCATAGCATCAAAAATATTTAGTATGGCCCCAACATTCCAAAATAATCTCCAGCCAAATTTAATAACAACCTTAAGTATAAAATCATAGAGCACCAATATGTAATTTTCGACATTATCCTATCATCATTTTGAACTCATTATAACTTATCCCGAAGAATTTCTGGGAAATCGAACATCTTTAAAAAAAAATTTTGACAATGAAAATTATCGTAGAGTTCGTAAGCTGTGTGCAGAGACGGAATATGCCAAAGGTTTGTTGCCTCATGTCTGAGTGATAAGCGATTTAGTTTTAAGCTTTGCCCGATACAACCAAATATTGTATTGTTGAAAAAGAAAATTTAGTTTAATTTCTCTTATATTAGCTTTTGAACGATGGCTCTCAAACAACTCAAAAATAACAAAGCACCAGGCGAAGACGGAATTACCGCAGAGCTTCTGAAAGCGGGCGGAACGCCGGTACTTAAAGTCCTTCAGAGGCTGTTTAATTCCGTCTTGCTCGAAGAGAAAACGCCGGAAGCATGGAACAGGGGAGTGGTGGTACTGTTTTTCAAGAAAGGTAATAACACTTTACTAAAGAATTATAGGCCCATCACACTGCTGAGCCATGTTTATAAGTTGTTTTCGAGAGTCATCACGAATCGTCTCGAACGCAGGCTTGATGACTTCCAGCCTCCCGAACAAGCCGGTTTCCGGAAAGGCTTTAGTACCATAGACCACATACATACGCTGCGGCAGATTATACAGAAGACCGAGGAGTATAATCGGCCACTATGCTTGGCGTTTGTGGACTATGAGAAAGCCTTCGATTCGATCGAGACTTGGGCGATTCTTAGATCTCTCCAGCGATGCCGCATTGACTATCGGTACATTGAAGTGTTGAAGTGCTTGTATAATAACGCCACCATGTCAGTCCGAGTACAGGGGCATTGCACGAAGGCGATCCCCATAAAAAGAGGAGTAAGGCAGGGAGACGTCATTTCTCCGAAACTGTTTACGGCCACCTTAGAGGACGCCTTCAAGCTCTTGGAATGGCAAGGACTTGACATCAACATCAATGGCGAATACATCACTCACCTTCGATTTGCCGACGACATTGTGGTCGTGGCGGAGTCGCTGGAAGATCTAGGACGAATGCTCGGTGACCTCAACAGAGTATCTCAACAAGTGGGTCTTAAAATGAACATGGACAAAACGAAAATAATGTGTAACGTCCATGTCGTACCCACCGCACTCACCGTTGGGAACTCTACTCTTGAAGTTGTCGACAAATACATTTACCTGGGACAGGTAGTCCGGTTAGGTAGGTCCAACTTTGAGAGAGAGGTCAATCGACGAATCCAACTCGGCTGGGCAGCGTTCGGGAAACTGCGCAACATCTTCTCATCCAAAATACCTCAGTGCCTTAAGACTAAAGTTTTTAGTCAGTGTGTGTTACCAGTGATGATATATGGATCAGAGACGTGATCTCTTACTATAGGTCTCATAAAAAAGCTCAGAGTTGCTCAGCGAGCTATGGAGAGAGCTATGCTCGGCGTTTCTCTACGCGATCGAATCAGGAATGAGGAGATTCGTAGAAGAACCAAGGTCACCGACATAGCCGTTAAGATTAGCAAGCTGAAGTGGCAATGGGCGGGCCACATAGCGCGTAGATCGGACGGGCGTTGGGGCAGAAAGATTCTAGAGTGGAGACCACGTATTGGCAAGCGCAGCGTGGGACGACCGCCTGGCAGATGGACCGACGATCTTGTGAAAATCGCAGGAAGTCGTTGGATGCAGGTGGCATCGGACCGGTTACGCTGGAAAGCGATTGGGGAGGCCTATGTTCAGCAGTGGACAAGTATAGGCTGAGATGATGATGATGATGATATTAGCTTTTTAGATGTCTCGCTATATTATTTGGCCAGCGAATGTGACCGAAACATTAACCCCCATACTAATAAACGTTATGCAGCAGCTGTATAGTTGCACAATACTTTGTTTTTGAATATCAAATTACTTCTTACACAACAAGTGGGTAATTCACCCTATATACACCATTATTACTAAGCCCTTTTAGCCTCTTATTCAATAGGCGACAATCTCCTGCGACATGTGTCGCCTCAGATGTCGGACGAAATCGGGCGACGTTGTGGAACGACCCTCGACAACGTTTGTCCCGACTTTATATGTCCATATTTATTTAATCGGTTGCGATATAACACCCGCAAAGTTTCATACATCGTTCGTCTATATTGTTGCGCAACACACGTCTACATTTTGTGACTTCTGTCTCAACAAAAACGATGTCGCTAGACTTTACGGGCGATGTCTAACGACGTCGCACGACATCGCCCGATATTTCAAGCGACACTTGTCACGGATCATTTATACATGAATACGAGACTAATAAACACCGTCAAGCCTATACTCCCTAAGGGGGGGTGTACTCTACACAGTATGAGACTAATGTTTCGGTTATATCGCTAGTAACTTAGCCCACGCGTGAACACAAAGTGGTATATTACGAGCACTTGTCCCGACTGAGCCGTGAGGCAAGAAGGGCTTCTTTCTGTCCGTAATGAATGGAATCCAGCGTGTTTAATGACGGGGCAAATTAACCCGGCTTGTTGCCCTTTGTGTCTCGTATAGCAGGGTAGGGGCAGCAGGGGCGTTTGTAAATATTAGGCTGGGTTATGAAAATGTGAACGGGCAACTGTTGATATGGTTGCTCACTGGGCTTGAAATCTTGCTTCCATAATACAACTACATTTTAAAGAGGGCTCAAAGAGGGATATTTGGGGTAAATCCGACTAATATTATGAATGCCGAAGTTTGTGAGGATGCATGTTTTTTACTCTTCCACGCCAAAACTATAGCTATATAGCTTATACATCAGAATGAATACATCAGCTATAATTTATAAAGATACATACGCAAACGAAGTCGCGGGCGGCCGGTAGTGTCGAATAATGTGTGAATTAGGCGCTATATGCACAAAACAATACGTAAAAGACTAGTACATGTAAGTACTACACACACTAGCACTCACGAAAACATTACTTCCAAGTCGTGTAGGAACTCGCCAATGTCCGTATATCGTTGCTACGAACACCGATGTGTCTATTCCTCAGATCATATAAGAAAATTTTCTTATGCGATCTGAGATCTACCTATTACAAATCGCTTGCTTCCTCTAGATGTTTGCTTTTGCAAAAAGACTGCCTGTCTGCACTGAGTGTTCCTTTAAAATAAGAGTGAAGTGTTCTCGCAGCTAGCCATTACCAAGCTGAATCAGTCAAAAATCGATCAGTCCAAGATTGGTACTAGTTTGTAGCATATTCGGTCGTTCCCGTGCCTCAAAAGGTTCTCCATTCCGATCTTGGTCTCGAACCTATTCGCGCTTTTATTAAAAAGGCGACAAGTCGATACGAGTATTTTGCAAACGCGTCCACTCATAGAAATTCGCTAATCTGAGCCGCCGCCGATTACGAACCTAATTACTATCAGCGGCTAACGCCGTCCGCGGCATATTCTCACCGACCCTCCCGATTCCCTTACATCCCTTCTTTGGATACAGATACCGCACACACAGGATCAGACACC
This sequence comes from Phalera bucephala, assembly GCA_905147815.2. NCBI lineage: Eukaryota > Metazoa > Arthropoda > Insecta > Lepidoptera > Notodontidae > Phalera > Phalera bucephala. The sequence continues at coordinate 32,170,434 of LR990618.1, forward strand.
GACCTCGCTGGGAAGGTCGAATAATCCCTTGCCCGTCAGCCGGTGCTGAGCACCACGGCGAGACACCTAGTATACCCCCTTCCCCATAGCGGCTGCCTAATTCGAGGCCGTTCTTCCTTGAGGCGCCCTTGAGCTTGTTGTCTCACCTTGCCCGTGCACGCTCTTGTCCGGTGAAGCTGTAAAGACCCCGCGGCCAACAGCGTAGATCATTCACACACACACATACGCTTCAGAGGCCATGTTATTTGATCGATCCCAGTTATTTAATGTGATAGTCGTTAAGCCTAGTTGAAGGACTTATAAGAGGTTTAAAAAGATCTAACAGCTGGTGGCCTCAAGGCTGCCTCCGCGTTTTATTTTTGTAAAGTCTCGAATCAGAAATTATGTATCTCGATTTATAAGTGAAAATCCTAAATTTACGACAAAAACTCGCAAACTTAGTTCATTTAAACTCTCAGAAAAGATCTCGAACTTTTGTTTTTAGTTCGAAACAATTCTTTAGCAATTCTGTTTGATCAAGATAGACTTATTTCCGACTTAGTTCTAATGAAAGGGTTCGCCTATATTAGGGTACTCTCTTAATTTATTTTTATAAAAGTTTTTGAATTTTTTTTCCTTTTTGAGCTGTAGTTTATTTTCAAGGAAACGAATTTTAATTCTTTTTAAGGTGGAACAAGTTATTTTTATTGTTAATATTTTCATTTCATCATAAATTTTATCTAATTTTATTAATGATACCATAATGCGATAATTAACTTTTTAACTTAAACATTATATAGACATAGCCAATATTGCAATGCGTTCATTGACATGTGGCCAAGTGTTATTTTCATGGCCTTATTTAAGAATCAGAATCAAATCGATGTCGACAGGGTCGTGGATTGGTCATGCTCACTAAAATGTCTTTGCTAGTGGCGGCTCTGTGGAGCGGGTCATTCTTTTCCCTCTAAAATGGTTGAGGAGAGTGATGGCTGCTTCTCAGGTCATACTCGTGAACGGGTGCTGCTGGTGGGGACTGGTCCGTCCCCTGCCCTTTCTCTGACTGAACGTGTACCATAATGCTGTTGAATTTTGTCTCGTTCGGCATCACACTGGAGCTATGGCCAGTTGTTTTGTACGCGCTCTTTACATATTTTATAGTAACACTTTCTCTTACTATTATTATTATGCTTTTTATTATATACCTCTACAACATCTCTATTTTGTAAATGAGAGGACTATGTAGACACTGACCAATATCATGAATCTAAGTACACTTATGATTAATCTATACTTAAGCACATCTATTTAGCTCGTTCTGCATTGTTCTCCCATACTCCATAAATGCAATGTATACAAAAAGAATTGTAAACCTCATTTTTAAAAAAGAGTAACCGTGGAGTTTCTTGCCCTTCTTCTCCACAGGAATGACTTTCCGAACGGGTGGTAGAGTCTTAAGTAATAATAATTTTCTCTTTTTGACTATTCATAAGTGCCTTTTGGTCTACATGAATAAAAAACTTTTGATTAAAAAAAAAAAAAAAACTAATTTATTCATGTAAACCATTCTAGTAATTATGAATCGTCAGAAAAGTAACAAAAAGCGCATTGTTACATCCGAGTTAATGTTTAGGTGGAGCATAATATAGATATATTCACTCTTACCGTTTTGGGCATAGTTTCATAAGCAATAACATGTAATAAACATTACTTTTTAATCTTTCCTGTAAACGTCGCCTAAGTTTTAGTATAAATCAAAAATTAATTTAAAAAATTATAATTTATTTTACTGCCTCGTTGGTCTGGTGGCAAAGCGCATCGCTTTGTGATCACGAGGTCCTGGGTTCAAATCCTAGGTCGGACAAATGTAGTTTTTCTAACGAAAAATTCCCAGTATGAATCCGGAGTCTGGAATTGTGCCCGGTATATGGCAATAGGCTCGCCCCCTATTACATGGGACCTAACATCGTCGGCGAAACGTGGGTGTACTCAGTACACCTCTGCCACCCCCTCTGGGGAATATAGGCGTGACGGTGTTATTTATTTTACGTTGAAAGTACCCAATACCATTTTGACATCCCTAATTTTCTTAAATTTATCTTTGTTATATTTTTCCACCCTGGGGCCGGTGGGTGTTGGCGTAATTTTTATTATTTCCAAAACTAATAGCGGCTTCAACGTGGAGCTTTTGTGGTGGTTAATTTTCCGGCGTTTTAGTATAGACGATTTTTAGGCGATAAAATCGGAGGTTTAAAAATCTGACCAACATATGTTATTTTTTATATAGCTATCTATTTTTGTTATATACTTAATAAATGTCGTAATGGGATAAATCATTCTCAAAATTAAGAACCGTAAGCCAGTAATTATAACAATTTGTAGGGTGTTTTAGCTTTGACGATTTGACTATATCTTGACGCCAGATAAATTGGAAGCGTTTCGCTTCTATTTTCTCTCCGCAATAGATAGTTCTTTCTGCTGACCACTTGAATATTGACTTTACAATTTTAAGCATTCTATTAGAGTCAACGACTGTTCCGTCACGCTTGTATTCCCTAAGCGGGGGGTGGCAGAGGTGTACTGTACCCACTTTTCGCCGACGATGTTAGGGCCCGTGAATAGCGCAGGAACCTATTGCCATAAACCGGGCAAAATTCCAAATTCCGGATTGATACTGGGAGTTTTTCGATAGAAAAACAATATTTGGAACCATAACCTAGGATTTGGACCCAGGACCTCGTGATCGCAAAGTTTATTATTAGTCACTAGACCAACGGAAGATAAGGACTGCAGAAAGTAATGTTATCCAGCCCTAATCTCTTGCGGGGTTGGGCTGAAAGTACAGTTTCAACAGCTCTTTCCTTGACCTATCTCGCTTGCTCTATTCCCATAGTTCGTATATACCCGCTCGCCGGTAATGGGGACTATTAATGCAACTCTGTTTAGTAATGGTGAATTGTAGAATTTCATAAGATATGGCCTTAAACATACGAGTACACCCTCGTATGTTTAAGGCCATATCCTACGAAATTATAAGAGATAGTCGGAATATATTTGACTTTAAAACGAGTCATGCTGTCATCTCCCTTGCCAGCCGAATATCAAACAAAAATCGGTCTCGCATCACTGACAGAGTTGAACGCTGCTTAACATCAGTAATCACTTAAAACATCGTGATTCGGAAGCGCTATGAGCACCGCATAAAAATTAACAACTGCAGTAGAATAATAAACATACTAACTGATACATACTCCGTCTTATTAATATTTTACGAAATTGACACGATTATCGTGTGACGTCGTGTCGTGCGCTTTAAATAAGTTTCCGGTGGCCATTATATTTGCTCGGTAATCTTAGGAATAGTCGTTACCGTCTGCTGAAGGATTTTAATTCCTTTTATTATGAAACTTAATTTTCTCACACTTAAGAGCCGCTTTGCGAATATAAAGAGGGACATATTTCAATAAATCATGCATTTACCTTTAAAGTAATTAGTATTTATTACACGTAGAGAATACATTTGAAGTACCTTAAATGAAATGTATCATTGTTTATGTATAATGTTATGTATAATATGTATAATAATGGTCATATGAAGTACACAAATCCATATATTATATTATTTATACTTAAATCATAACTATATTATAAACTATATATCTATACATATTACTAAATAAGCAAATAAAAATCGCTTAGACTTTGATTTTAATTACGATTGTAGAGTATCTGTATAAATAAATTGGAGACTGGTGAAGTCTTCATCTGGGTAAAGTAAGATGAATCTGTAACAAAAAAGAAATTAAAATGAAAATCTTATTGACGGCTGATAATTTAGAAAAATAATAAAATTATTTTATAAATTTTTAGTCCATCTCTCGTTTTATCCACTATCATTCACGCTTGCCTGTCTCGTCTCGTTTATTTTGTTATTGTAAGATAGTCTCGGATTATATTTAATCTTTTATTTCTTTCTTTTTAGGTAAGTTTGCAGACTTCATTTCTTTAAAAATATTGGTAAGATTATATAAAGTACTTTACATTTCTCTTGGATTATCACGCACCGCAATGAGCACAGCAGAGAACATGAATAAGGCTGGGTGGCATGGGCTAAGGTGGTTAAGAAAGAAATGCACATGAAACGGAACTGTGCAGGCCTGTGAAGATTACATATCCGCGCTGCCCATTTGTATGCCTACTTCTCTGCATATTACCGCACAAGTGAGCTGATTGTAATCCAAGAGTACCTAATATTCATCATCATTAATTGAAACATGTCCACAATAGGACATAGGGTTTTATCAAATATCAGTTTCCGGCTTTGTGCTATGTGTATATACCCGCGACCTTTTCCCCCCATTTCTGGCTAGTTGCCCTTATTGCCCTTCCTGAGAGAGCGAATGCTTGCTTCCTTGTCCGGTGAAGAAGTAAAGGCCCCTCTACCATCGGCATACTAACACACATACATACAAAAAGGCGGGTTTCTCCAGGTGTATTCCAATTTGTTCTGCGATTTTGTTCAACTCATAGAATATATTGGATTAATTTATCGTTTTGTTCTACTGGTTAATTTAATACAATTAACGGTTCTACTACAAACCGTCACGCCTATATTCCCCTAGCGAGGGTGGCAGAGTTATACTGAGTACACCCACGTTTTGCCGATGATGTTAGGTCCCATGTAATAGGGGGCAAGCCTATTGCCATATACCGGGCACAATTCCAGTCTCCAGATTCATAGTGGGAAGTTTTCGTTAGAAAAACTACATTTGTCCGACCGAGGATTTGAACCCAGGAAACGACCTCGTGATCACGAAGCAATGCGCTTTGCCACTAGGACAACGAGGCAGTCATTGTTCTACTAGTTCAATAACATCTGCATCTAGTAACACCGCGTAGAAAATATAATCATAATATCATTATCAGATATAAAAGAAATTATTAAGGTCTGTAAAACTGTTTAGTAGTATATTCCCAAAATCTAGACAGCCGTCTAGAGATGTAACTTGGAGATTATTAAATGAAATATGTTAATTAGAGTCTGCTCGCTTTAGCTTCTAAAACTGGTCTCTTTTTTAACATCCATTTATTTTCTTTTACCAGTCCAATAAATATTACTAATTTCATGGATCTTATCGTGGTTCGCTTTTACTTCGCAACTTCCTGAAGGTAAAAATAAACAGAGGCCTTAGCACAAATAATTTGACGTTATAGTAATATTATCAAAAAAGCGTGCTGTCGCAGTTCATTCTAAGTATTTAGTAAATTTGGAGTGTGTAAAGCGTCTTGATCAATACTCGAATGCGTCACCCTAACATCAATCTGTTCATGCTAAGTTGATGCTAATCACACTGCGAAATATGTGCTATTTTATACGCTATTTTAAGGATACACTGGATCGGAATCCTGCCATCTCGGTAGAATCACGCTCAGGGTACGTGACTCTCAATACAAAAAAGTTTCTCAGTTCCAACAACGACCGATTTCTACCTTCCTTTTAAGGTCGAAAATAAAAAAAAATCTAAATTAAGCAGAATATGCTTTCCAAAATATTTAAAGTACCTTCCCTCAGTGTTCTATAGCCGCGGGACGCCCGGTATAATAAATATTTTCTTTCTTTAATTAATAACGTGCTTACTTTCTCAACGGCAGTCCGTCCATTAGAGTACGAATCGTAGACGTGTAGGGGACGGCGAATTTCTGCGCGGCGTCCACATGTTGCACTACTTCGTACGCCCATTCGGACCACTGGAAGAGCCGAGCTGTGGACATAGGGCAAAAACTCTTTTATCGTAATTAATTACTTCTTTGACCGGTTTGCTTTGAATTGGTAGGAAGAGATGTATAGTACTCCGATATTTCTCCGAGATCTTTCAGTGTTCCGTTTTCTTTACGGTGTTTTCAATCAAGTGCCAAGTGCCCTTGGCCTTTGGCATACCCTTACATAACCAGAATAACGCCACTCGGCCTTCTTATAGATATTGTATGCGTATGTGTTTGTATGTGTTAGGGTACAATCAAAAGGGCAAAGGATTTTATAAAAAAAACAGCGAGCGTGCAAGTACTATGCTCCAGCCGAAAGAGTAAAGGAACCCCTAGACTCGTTAACGGAAGGACGTCTAAAGGGAGTTCTTTTAGAGAGAGAGAGAGTTTTTTTATAGAAACTTGGACTTTTAAAACGGCTTTGATCAAGTGGTCTGGGATGACGGCCGCGGTAATTTATAAAGCCTACTGAGCCTGTGGCTAAGTGAACTTTCTACAGTCGTTCACGCCAATAGAAAACGGAAAAGTGTAGGTACAGGAATAAAAATTTACAACGAAATATTATGTATTTAGAACAATGCGTTAGCGATTGCGGCAAGAGAATGGAAACAACCTTTCATTTGAAATAAATGGACAACGTACATTCAGTTTCGCTAGCAGTATCCAAATGGCTGAGGTCTGGGATGTCCACGACGAGGTCTACGTCTTCATCTTGCAGATCCAAGAATACTTCTCCCGTCTTCTTTTTCAGTTTGTAGGGATAGGTGACTTGGATAGTCGCTAGAAAATAAATAGACACATCTTGGTAGGATGTAAAATTTCCTCCAGATTTACATTTAGTTCACTCCCGTGGCAATTTGCCGGGAGGTAGAGATTAAATTGAGCAGCGCTGGTATATAAGGTATTTGCTAAAACTGATGCTGTTTGCTAATATGGCACTTTTAGCCGCGGAGCGCACACGTCACTCAAGTTGTCAAATAATCATACACAATTATGTAATATGACCTTAAACACAAACATTTCCTTTAACGTATGGCAGTGGCGTTTTAGCAGGATTTGTCAAAGGGAAGATCTTCCAGCCAGGCGAGTGTTGTGTCTGGCGGAGCCTGCCACTCTCCCCGAGAGTTGTTGTCGGGGGCTTGTATATATGTTACACGTCGTGCGCACTCTAATATCGCGTTCTTGACATGAATTGCGAATTGTCAGCCCCATATATTGGTAGGTAGTCGCAACTATGTAGTGATGTATAGGGGTCGCTACAAACGTATATAATATTCGTGAAATTCGGTTGTCCTTCAGCACGGGAACTCTGCCAGTCTCCTAGGTAGTCTGCTAAGCGCTGTCAATTCTTTCGTTAGCACTTTACACAACAACCAGCATGCTTTCTTCTTCGCACCGCTGCTAACGTTAATTGTTGTGCTAAATATTTCATGTGATAAAATGCCTAACTCATAACTCTAGACGTAGATTGCCTAAGTCTTTACTCCTAACACTCACATTTTATTAACTCCTCCTTCAAATGAAGTACTTAGCATAACATTTAACACTAGCAGCGGTTAGAAGGGGATTACGCGCTAGTCGTTACGTGCTATTGAAAGTGGCGATAACGCTCAGGAGAGCCCAGAAGGATGGCAGTGTTACCGAGCTGATGGAGGCTCTTTTCCTGATGACCTGATTACTTAGGCTAATTTGTGAAGTGCTTGGTTAGTGTAGGTATGATATGAGAGCCAACTAGAGGACGATTTGTTCTAAATCTAATAGATTATTGCGATGCGTTATCATACGGTTGTAGGAGAGCCTTTACCCCAGCGATACCGTGTGCAATGATCTTTTTGCCTATATGTAGTAGATGATTATATTTAGTTAAGGCGTAAGGTCGGCTCTTGAGGGGAACAATAGGGGTGAGACAATGGACGCACGGCGTGTGCCGACGGACAAGAGCCATTCAGTGTGAATCAGCCGATTCTATTGACTACGAGTATACATCATATCAGAGTCGTGGTCTCTTACAATAGGTCTCATAAAAAAGCTCAGATGTGCTCAGCGAGCTATAAAAAGAGCTATGCTCGGTTTCTTTACGTGATCGAATCAGGAATGAGGAGATTCTTAGAAGAACCAAGATCACCGGCATATGCCATAGGATTAGTAGGCTGAAGTGGCAATGGGCGGGTCACATAGCGCGATTATCGGACGGGCGTTGGGGCAGAAAGATTCTAGAGGGGAGACCACGTATTGGCAAGCGCAGCGAGGGACGGCCGCCTACCAGGTGGACCGACGATCTTGTGAGCATCGAAGGGAAGTCGTTAGATGCAGGTGACATCGGGCCGGGTGTGTTGGAGAGCGATTAAGTAAGCCTCCTTGGCTTATGTTCAGCAGTGGTCGAGTAAAGGCTGAGATTATGATGATGACACATCGTATATACATATCATACATCATGAGGTCCTAGGTTCGTAGGCAAACAAATTTATTCTTGATTCATATTAATATGGAGATATCAAATGCATTCCTAAAAGGTATTTCTTAAAACGCACATATACACGTACAAGTTTCATTGTTAATTGGGGTATCAAAGCGCTTAAAAAACGGGTTATAATCTTGAAATTCGGAAATTTGGTTTTCGTTTTGAATTCCTGAAGCAATTCTCTAATCGGGGTGTCTGAGGTCTAGCGTTATTAACGTTACACCTTGTATTGTTTGAAACGATGTATTTTTTAATACTTTTTGTGTAAACTGATGTTAATTTACATGAATCATTACACGAACGATCTAAGTATTTCTATCTATATCATCACGCCTGATCCCTTGCGGGGTTGGCAGAGAGTACAGAGTTTCATCAGGTTCTTTCCTTACATACCTCCAAGTATTTGATATATAAAATCTCTATCATCTATTGAATACCACTGGTGTACACTGATAAATGTGCAATAATATCAATTTGCACCATTTTTAATCTATTCTTACCGATTGTGTTAAAAGGTTAATTCAAGTTGAATCAGAAATGCAAAAAAGTATTGAAACAATCAGTTCCGTTAATTCTGAAAAATGCTTAGTTAAATTAATATGCACAATAACTTACTCATTTAAAGCCTTAGAAACATGGGGGTCAGATTGAAAAATAGCGGATTTTTTCTGATGCATAACGTCTAAAAATATCAAAGTGTTATAACTCGAGTGGTATCACCTTGCACTGAAGGTACAAAGTTTTGAGTTGAGTCCGCTATAGTGACAATAGTCGCAGGAGTACCTACAGTTGTTTATTACGACCAAACTCAAACTCGAAAAAAATATTTTGTATCAGCCTTGCGGCAACAAATAGTCAATTTACATTTTTTTAAATCTAATTTAACTATTAATCTACCCTACGGACCGGAACGCGGCCTCCACTGAGAAGATCCGGCGAAAAAACTTAGTGGGCTTGTCAATTTTATTTAATACTCTTTCTCTCTTTTTTTTCAATCATATTGCGTGGATACAATGTTTAGGTTACTATTGAACTGTTTACGATCTAGCTCCAGTGAGCCTTACGATTGATATATGAATCTACTGATGTTATTTGTAAAGAACGTCTAAAGGATTCCAGATGGACCTGAGAAGCTGCACCCGTTCACGAGTGTGATTACTGGAACAGCCATCACTCCCTTCGACCGTATTGGAGGGAAGGGAGTGACCCGCGGCAGACAGCCACCGCAAGCAAAGACATTATAGTGAGCATGACCAAACTAGAGCCCCAAAAAGGGTGGTCAAATTGTGTCTACAAAGCATAAGACCTTAGAATAAGATTATATCTATTCTAAGGTTACGACGTAATATTTTGGGGAATAAATGTCCGTCACACATCCGTTGTGTTGTATTCTTACCGTTTCCAGTGAACCGCATTAAGGGCCCTGAAAGCAATGAAAAGTGTAAATTTCTTTTTGAAAAAAAACGTTGCTTTTTTGCTTTTTTTTGGGAATTATTTCTGTATCGTGGGTGTGTTTCATCATCATTATAATTATCAGCCCGTGTCAGTCTACTGCTGGACATAGGCCTCCCCCATGGCACGCCACTGAGCTCAATCTTCAGCTTATCAGCCAAACGTAGTGTATGACGCAGGGATTGGAGAAGGATAGCGTGGGTGTATTTATAAACACAAAATTCACATGCACATACACCCAGACTGAAACAAATATTTGTGGGCCCCATAAAGATTTGTTCCGTGCGGGGATCGAACCCGCGACTACTTTATCCAGTGAGCGGGGCGGCTTAAGCTGTTTAACACTGGACCAAGCCGTCCGTCGAAATATATAAATATATTTAAATTATTAAAAAGACCAGACAAGCTTTTGACAAGACAGCTTTTGTAGCCAGAAAACAACGGATATTTCTTTCTTAGTTAAGAAGTTACTATCCCGCCTCTTTCTAGAAGGCCTCCTTCCAGTTTCATCATCAGAACCTGCTCGCCGCCTAGGTCTATGCTACTTGTAAAGACAAATCCAAGGAGCCCAAATACGACGGGGTTGCGTTGCGCGATTCGAGAGTTCTGAGAGCTTAGCACGAAAAGATTGACTTAGCGTGACGCTATCGAGTTGATATGCCATCCTTCTTACACAACAAATTTAATAAATAAAAACGAACGTGACAGCATCATTACTCACAAGTGTTGTCACCCTAATGTCAATATTTACGTGCTTAGCTCTCCGACAATCATTTGTGGATAATAAACAGAGCGCTTCCTTCACCAGCAAATTGATATGCAATTTGACAAATTCGTTAGTATTTTTTGTCTATTAAAAAAAACGTAGCCCCACACTAGGATTTATTCCTGTGTTGTGGATCCGTTCACAAACATTAAAATTCACATACATAAATACCCAGACCAAAAGAAATAATTATGGGTCACACAAAGATTTGTCCCGTGCGAGAATCGAACCCGCGACTATTATAATAAATAATATATATCTAGTGGGCGGAACGGCTTATCCTCTTAAACATTGCGCCAAATCGTCCGTCAGTTTTTGTAAATGTTTATTTAATTTAATAAAAAACCCTTTTTTTTACGAAATTCTATATACAATGAAATAAAAATAATGGGATTCTGAATATTACCATTCTGCCGCGGGATTGGTTTGGTGAATGCTGAAACAATAAATGCAACAATCATTGATCAATTTAAAATGATTTTACAAGTGAAGGCAAATTGAAAAAGCCCAACTATGAGAAGGATATCTTGTTTACTTAAAAAAATAATGTGGACACCTTCAAGCAGACTCTGGTAACCACGAAGATCTATAGTATATGTTAGCATAAATCAACGAGCCCAAACCCGACGACCTTTCAAAACTCTTAGTTCCTATGAAGTTCCCACACGCCATTGATTTAACTATAATTTTTATTTCATATTACAATGTTTGGATGATTATGTAACTAATAAGATACAAAATAGAGATAGACAGCCATTTACAAGTCTTCAGTAGCCGTCCAGAGTTCGTAATTATTTTCTCAAGTAGTCGAACTGCTTAGTGTAACACTTCTCCTCCAAAAATTTTGGTATAAGCCTAATTAATATAAGGTGGATGTGCGAGTGAATCAGTTTGTATATCTTGGATGCGCCTTCAGTAAGGATGGAAATACACCGCTGACATAAAGAGAAAAGTGAGTGCAGGGAACAGATGAATGGTGCGATGGGAAAGCTACTTGGGAGCCGGCACTTAAGCCAAAAGGTGCAGCTGGCCATACATAACGAAGTGCTTGTCCCAACGCTATTATATGGCAGCGAGAGCTGGGCTTGTAAGAAGGAGAATGAAAATAGGATATATGCGGTCGAAATGCGAGCTCTGCGGACCGACCGCAATCGCAACAGCGTAGTAAGAAAGCGAGTAGGTATGAAAGATAGTATCGATGTAAAAATGAGAAAGGGTACACCCCGTTGGTTCGGGCATACAGAAAGAATGTAAAAAGAAAGAATGACAAAACAGATATAAAATACGAAAGTGGAAGGATGTAGGTACCGGGGAAGACCTAGACTATCATACCATGACCAAAAAGACCGTGTCTTATCTGAAGGACAAGTCAAGAGTCGCCGTAACCGGAAAACGTGTATGAGACGAACTATGAGAGTGGAGGGAGCCAGAGAGGTATGTAAGGAAAGAACCTGTTGGAACTCTGTACTCTCTGCCTACCCTGCTAGGGTTCTGGCGTGATAATATAGATAGATAGAATATTAGCTATTAGTAGACTTACCCCGATCGGGGTCAATACAATCGACGACATGATTCTTCACCTGATGGACTTTCAGCGGCAGTTTCAGTACTATGGAATACTCTTTGTTGGTGTTATCGAAGCTGAAAAAAAATACATATACTTTCATACATTTTTCACGAAAATAATCATGATCGCATTTTTCCAATATTTTTCAGCATGAATTTTATTCATAAATAAAAATACTTTTGGCTTTTGTATAAACAGTTCATCCAAATTAATCCCGGAGGGAAAGAAGAATACAAAAATTTGGTGGCCCAGTTTTATATTTATAATGAAAATATTTCCCGAATCCCTTTCAGAATAATGTGAGCAGGCACGCTAAAAATTTAGATGTAGGTAGTAGGTGCGTTTACAAACATGAATTTCACATTCCAGGCCGTAAAAATGTTGGTGAGTCAAACAAGGATTTGTACCGCGTGGGGATCAAATCCGCGACTACTCGATCTAGGGTTTGGAGCGGCCTAGGGTAGGTCCAACGCTCAAACAGAGGAAATTTTTATTAACAAAATTAACTGAAAAGGTCTGTAAGGAAAGAACCTGTTGTCTTTGCTTACACCACAAGGGATCTGGCATGATAATATAGGTAGATTGATAAAAAATTGTTCACCAAATTTTAATCGCCACCTATCTACCGCGTTCAGCTATACGAAAAAAATAAGTTAATATTCGATTTTAGCGGAATTTTGTCAGCAAAATTTGGGCCCTGACCAAACCAAGTCGATATTTAATAACAGAGATAATAATAATATACCTATACTATCCCAACGCTGGGCTCTTTCATCACCACACACACCCCCCATTAGTATTGAATGACCTGATGGCTAACACTAAATGGTCCCTTACCACCTATATAATAAATTATGATTCTAATCGTACCTACTCACAATTGTCTTACAATACACCCAATCATAAGGCAAATTTTACATAAAATTGTAAATAAGTTCTATATTATCACGCCAGATCCCTTGCAGGGTAGGCAGAGAGTACAGAGTTTCAACAGGTTCTTTCCTTACACACCTCTCTGGCTTCCTCCACTCTCATCGTTTGTCTCATACACGCTCGACGGTTACGGAGACTCTTGACTTGTCCTTCAGAGAAGACTCGGTCTAAATGGTCATGGTAAGATAGTCTTGGTCTTCCCCGGTATCTACATCCTTCCACTTTTGCATTGTATATCTGTTTTGTCATTCTTTCTTTTATTAATAATATATCTATACTGTCCTATTCTCACATATGAAGTTCAGAGAGATAACGTCATAATTTACCATCCGGACCTAATGCCGATTGGTGAAGGGAGGTTTGTAGCGACCTGCTGTTGGAACTTATCAAGCCGCTTACAACACTTACAACTTAACGACTATTACATTAAGCGGTAACCGGGACCAATAGCTTAACGTGCCTGTCGAAGCAACGTTCTATGATAATGCCACAAACGGTCACCTATCTCAGACAGACCGGCCGAACGCTGCTTAACCTTGGTAATCACTAAGAACATCGTGGTCCCACAGCGCTACGAGGTAACAACAATTCCAATAAAACAGTCAAATTAAAACCTCCTCCCACAAGAAGGGCCGTTGACCTGGTGAAAGCAGGATGGGTACAGGTACAGCGAAGCTGGTTGCTGTGGTGATCTTTTCGGGAAACCTTTATCCTGCATTGGACATCTTTTAACTGCTGATGGCATACCTCTACAATTGCTAAACTTGTTTAATAAGCTTCTTACCCGATGCTGGCCAGCTCGCTATCCTCGAATCCGGTGAGCATTACGCAGGTGCCGGTGTCCCCGTACTTGAACGCGAAGGGTTTGTACGTGGGTATGTTCAGGTGTTTGTTCCCAACAAGGACATGGTCCCGCAGAGCGACGTACTGACGCTTGAAGCATTGGAAGTCCGTTGTGTGACAGGCTATTATGTAGCGGTCTGAAATTCATAGAGATATAGAATATAAATAACGTAGACGTAGCCGTGGTATCTTACAATAGGTCCCACAAAAAAGCTCAGAGTGGCTCAGCGAGCTATGGAAAGAGCTACCTACGCTCGGCGCTACCTGATTGAATCAGGAATGAGGAGATTCGTAGAAGAATCAAAGTCATCGACATAGGATTAATAAGCTGACGGCGGGCCACATAGCGGGAAGATCGGACGGCCGCTGGGGCAAAAAGATTCAAGAGTGGTGAAAATGTATAGGCAAGCGCAGCGCGTGAAGATCCGAGCAAGTCGTTGGATGCAGGTGGCATCAAACCGGTAGTGCTGGAGAGCGATAAGGGGGGGGGGGGGTGTATGTTCAGCAGTGGGGACTAGTATGGTCGATCTGATGGAAAGTAGCTTTAACCCACGATGTTACGACGAGCCGGGAGGAAACCGGTTGTACTGGAGCGCAGAGTGATTGGGGAGGCCTATATACAACAGTGGACGAGTATAGGCAGAGATGATGATAAAACATATAAGACTGCCTCGTTGGTATTGTGAGACATGGTGAGGCTGGCGATCAGGGTTCAGACCATGGTTCAGACAAAAGGTTGTTGAGGATTTCTATAGCAAAATTCTAATTCAATCTCAGTAGCAGTCGGACGTAACCCAAACTAATATTATAAATTCGAAAGTAACTCTGTTTGTCTGTCTGTCTGTTAAATTTTGATCAAAAACCACTGAATAGATTTTGATCTAACTTGGCAAGGAAATAGATTTTACCCAGGGCAAGAACAGAGGCTACCTTTTATCTATAAAGGATCTCAAGGGTGTAAAATACAAGTTTGAAAATAACGCGAACGAAATTGCGGGTACAGCTTGTATATAAACAAGAACAAACAGATATTTTTTGCTAGCACCCAAGAAAAAACTTATTAAAATTGAGGGAATTAAAACTGATTTTCCCCAAATATTTCCTCCCCCTACATTGCAAAAAAGGGGCTGACAGACGTGAGGGATGCTTGTTTATTTATTTTAACAAAATTACACCTTTTATTCAGTTAAAACATTTGTATTTTATTTACCAATGCTCATCGTATTGTTAAATGAAATACAAAATGGCGTTAACTCCTTCATAAATATTTGATGGTGTGGAATTTTTGATAAAGCTCGCGCGAGAAGGCATTGTTTGGGCATACCCAGCTTTGCATTTATTATTCTTTCCCGACCCTGTGATGCTTAGATTAATACCACTCTAAACCAATGGCGACCATGTATGTTTCTTTTAACTGACTTGGAGATGGCACACCAGGTAAAAAAACGCCATGACACGACAGGTGTGTCATAAAATAACACGAGCATGTGGCAGATGACACGCGACGCGTGTCCAAACATTTTTAAAATAAATATTTCCATTATATTGAAAATCAAGAAAAGATATGAACATGGCTAAAGCCCTATATTTTTACGCCATGGCTGATGACGCGACTGTAGGGCCAACAATTTCTTGGCACAAAAATATACGAACTATATACATACGTATGTATCCATACTACTCAATATTATTCTCCTACTGGAGAAATTATTTTAACTTCCATTTGGGGCAGTTTACGTTGATAGTCCAATTTCAACGCAACCCTAACAAAGAAACGATCTAGACCCTAGTCCCTAAGAACCCTGGCGTAATATTAATGGCAGAGGGTCGGACGGGCCCGGGCCCAGTTTTCTGAATATTTCAACAATACATTTCATCGACTTGTAAATATATATAATAATATGTGAACGGTACTCCCTTCTACAAATTTAAATACAATTACTCTCAAACTCCCTAAGTGGGGGTGGCAGAGGTGTATTATGTACACCTACTTTTCGCCGACAAAGTTAGGTTAGGTTAGGCTTAAGGGGCGAGTTTCTTGTCATACAACCGGGCACACTTCCAGACTCCAGACCGATACTGAAACCTACGCTTTGTTCGACCTAGGACTTGAGTCTAGGACTTTACAATCGCGTTACTGGCATTATACACCTCTAGACCAACGAGGCAGGCAAGTTTTATATTAACAAAAAGCATACTCCATAGTGTGATCTAGTAGTATCCCGCGACTTTGCACCCGGTCGCCAAAAGCGCCATCTACTGGGCCCAACTATAGCTAAGACCCATCCAGGTGAACCTATAAGTACTAAAAAACGCCAAAATCGATCGTCGTTTAGGAGTCATAAGTCATTTATTTCATTTTACAAAATACATTTGTGTTGAAATTTAAAATAAAAACACACGTAAAATATCAACTATTAATTATCAAATATTATAACTTATTATGTTTTTTCAAGTCAAAAATAATGTCAAATAATCACAAAATAATATCAAATGTATAAAATAATCGAAAATATTAAAATAAATAAGCTGTAGTGAGCACTGTATTTCATGTGGTTTTGTCGTTGTTTTTTTTTTTTTATTTTTTTTTTTTTAAAACGTAGCCTGGCACTATATTGATACAAGATGAAAATTCACAAACACAAATACCCAGACCGGAACAAATAATTGTGGATCACACAAAGATTTGTCCCGTGCGGGAATCGAACCCGCGACTATTAGACACAGTGGGCGGAGCAGCTCAAGCTCTCAACCACTGCGCTAAATCGTCGTCAACAAACTCCTCTATAATAGCTTTTAATCAATATGAGCATCTTCAATTTGTTTTTAAAAATGTTAAAACTAGAAATGCCCTTAAGTTTAATAGGAAGTTTGTTATGAAATTGTACGGCCTGTACCTTCGAACAGTGTGGCACAATATTTAGCTTAGGGTAGGTATTACTCGTCAGATATTTTCTACGACTTTTTTCTCAGGTTATCCTTTCAAGCTGTATCTGAAACTTATCTAAATTTTTATTAAGTTTTGTCAGAAGAACCAGGATATAGAGACTTGGCACTGTCATAATTTTTAACTCAGTAAAATTCCTACACGAATCCGTTTGTTTCAGTCTTAGCATAGTTCTGAGTGCTTTTTTTCTGCATGGCAAGAGCTAAATCAATGTTATATTTGTAGCTATTTCCCCAAAGCAAGGAAGAGTAGAATTACGAAGATACGCAACCGGTATTTTATGTACCTATGAAGATTGAAAGTTTGATTGTGTCGACACGCGAAAATGGGTGTGCTACACGAAAACTTGTTGAACTATACAAATATACACTTAATAACTTACCCTGTTTACTTGGAACCAGTCTCAAACCAGAGGCAATATTTGCTAGAAGCACTAAGAACAACAAAGACATTCTGAAGAATGAATTGTAGCGAACAGTTTCAACCGAACATGCTCGCCGTGCGGAGATGACTGCGTTAATTGATGTTTTTTTTTATAATTGTTCAACAACACGATATAGTGTGAACTTGAGACAATATGAATTCGCAATTGGAGTATGAATAAACATACCGTCACTCCTTTATTGCCCAAGCCAATTTGAATATGATATCATCAATCTATTTATTTATTTAATGTACCTAACATAAACAGGTTACAACCTAAACAAATGATAAATTAGAAAACATAATACATACACTCACGCCTTTATCCCACTGGGGTAGTCAGAAACTACAGTTTGCCACATACTTCTTTCGCTTCATCTACGTCCATACATTTTCGTCGATTAAGAGTGCTACGCACTTGACTCTTTTCCAATAGATTTTTAATTTGGTCATGATATGTTTTCCTTGCAGCTTCCAAAAAAAAGCAGTGATAGCTTAGTGGTTAGGCCCCTGGACTGCAAACTGTCAGAGGTCTCGGGTTCGAACCCAGGCACTCACCTCTGTCCTTTCGAAAGCTTGTGCGTTTTATAAAAATAATTATCACTTGCTTTAACGGTGAAGGAAAACATCGTGAGGAAACCTGCATGCCTAAGAGTTTGTCGAAGATGTGTGAAGTACGCCAACCCGCACTGGGCCAGCGTGGTGGACTATGGCCTAAACCTTCTCAGTTTAAGAGGAGGCCCGTGCCCAATGGTGGGACAGTTTCTTAACAGGGCTCATATTATAGGTTTTCTTTGGGGGACCTCTTCCGACGCTTCCACTCACATTTGCTCGATATATCCCTTTCGTTTGCCGCCTGTCACACATCCTCTCCCATACCAATTCAACATACCTCTTTCAATCCTAGTCACCACGTCATCCTTCAACTTACATCGGTTTCTAATCACACTATTCTTCATTCGGTCAGCAAGGATGACTCGAAAGAGCGCATTTCTACAGCATTCACTCTACTATAATGCTTCTTTTGCTACACCCAACATTCACGGGCATACGTAAGCGTAGGTACCATTGTGACGTCACACAGTCGATCTTTTGTTGAAACAGACTGACTACACACCATGGCGGGCAAGGCACCGATCACTTTGTTGCCTGAGATCACTTTCCTTTCAATATCTCCGTCACACTTTCCATTTCTCGTAAACATACTTCCCAAATAAACAATTTTTTTCAATTGTTCCACTCGACCAGATAGTGATACGTTCTAACACTGACTCCCTGATAACTTCTGGTGTTGGTGTTGTCCGTCAACCTTAGCTTTGAGCCTTTGGTCTACCACTACAAAGTCGATCAGGCTCCCACTTTCATTCTTTACCTAAGTATTGTTATGGTCAAATAGAGTATTTGTTACCACGAGATTCTGTTCCTCACATACTTTCAACTAGTCCATTCCATTCTCATTCATTCTATCATCACTCTTTTTTCCAAAAATACTTTCAAAACCATCTCTTTTCACTCCGACCCAACCGTTAAAGTCTCCTAACATAATGATGTTTTCATTTACTTTACAAGTATTGAGTATATCTCTCACACTTTACCAAAATGCCTCCCTCTCTGAGGCTGGGCAACCCGTTTCTGGAGCGTAAACGGTCAAGACAAGTATGCGCTTAATCCCAATTTTTTTAACGAAAGTCAGAGGAGTCTGGGACTCACACACTCATCCCAACACCCTGGCAGGATCGCTCGGTTTCCAGAACTCCGGACCACACTGCCATGTACGTACCATGATAGGACATTTCCCTCCCCTTTTTTTTTTGGACCAACACCATTTGGAATCCACTAATAAACATAATTTTACGTACGCCAAAAGCCCTGCGAGTATACAGAGAGAACAGTGTTCGAATAGGTTCTTCCCTTAAAGAACTCTCTGGCTTCCTCCACTCTCATTGTTCGTTTCTCATTTCTCATTGTTCAGACAGTTGTTACCCGTACATAGGTTTTTTAAAAAGATTCGCTAGCCGGTGTTGGTATCTTTGACCAATAGCTTAATACTGCTCTAAATTACCCCTAAATTACATTCAGCGTTTACATTACATTCGTGATAAAAAATGAAATAACACAACACAATTTTCTGTGGCAACACTGATGTAAATGACAGTTTCTATTTTCGACACACCAAAGGGACTTCAGGATCACTAAAGGGAATAAATAGGTTTAAGAGACTAATCAAAATAAAAGTAGGATATACAAGATAAACTGGGTGGTAAACCCTTTTGTAAGGTCTTTAAAAGTACTTAAAACACGTGCAGTATACTGGATGTTGGAACATAATAAAAAAGGTTCTTTAACAACCCCAACCTCTTCAGCAATATTAAAGAGACAGATCTATAAACTGCGTCTTATATCTACGTTTGTCTCTTATACAAGTAAGGTTATGATACCACTGTTAAAGAGATGTAACCCTCTGATCCCAAGTCCTTACACACAACGGCGGCTCCAGCTTTGTTTAGTGCTTATAACAATAGAGGTCTAATAAAGCGTCTCCCGACCTTGACTTGTTTCACTCTATTTACGCCATTCCATACTCTTATAACTGGGTTTGCCCGGTTCTATAAACATAAAAAAAAAATAAAAATAAAAGTGTATGTAAGGAAAGAACCTGTTGGAACTCTGTACTCTCTGCCTACCCCGCAAGGGATCTGGCGTGAGGTTATAGATAGATAGATAGATAAAAATAAAACCGACTTTTCAAAACATAAAATAAGTATTTGAAGTCGGTACCGGTTAGTGCAGTCGGTTACTTGGCACCGACTTCAACTATTTTTTTTTTTGCTTTTTTATATCGTTTTTTTTTGTAATAGATTTTTATTTTACAATTTTAACTGACACGTGAATTATTTACTAATATGTATATACCTATATTATATTATTTTGCTGAGTTGTACAGCAAGGTACCTACATGATTGATAAAATAACCATACTAACGGAATCTATACATTCGTGCTGTTCGCCGTTAAGGAGTCCCCTGATGTATCTTCAAAGTCCAAAGTTCAATACCGATTTCATTAAAGTGGGACCAGCTCAAAACTATACTAAACCCAACGCAAAAAGAATAATCAAAATCAGCTCATAAATAAAGACGTTATAAAAAAAACAGACGAATTGTCGTCCTCCTCCT
Source organism: Phalera bucephala (assembly GCA_905147815.2). Taxonomy (NCBI): domain Eukaryota; kingdom Metazoa; phylum Arthropoda; class Insecta; order Lepidoptera; family Notodontidae; genus Phalera; species Phalera bucephala. The sequence goes on from LR990618.1 coordinate 32,190,743, forward strand.
TTTTTGATGTCTGTTAATATTCTGATTAGTTCTATGGCAGGGTACCTATAGTATTGATGTAATACCCATAATATCTCAATCTGCGCATTCGTATAGTTTGTCGTTAAGGAGTTCCCTGGTGTAGCTTCCAAGTCCAAGGTCCAATACCGATGAAATTAAAATGGGACCACCTTGGAGCTATACTGAACTCAATGCAAAAAGAATCATCAAAATCGATTCATAATTGGCGGAATGATCGCGTAACATACATACAAAAAAAACATACATTCGAATTGAGAACCTCCTCTTTTTTAGAAGTCGGTTAAAATAAATAAAAATTCCTAAAGATTCCTGCCTCGTTGGTTACCAAGTGTACTATAAGACTGGACTCAGGCATTGTGCCCGGTGTAATCACAATAGGCTTGCCCCGTATTATATTGGTACCTAACATTGTCGGCGAAATATGCGTGTATATAATACACCTCTTCCTCTCCCGCCTGAGGAATATAGGCTTGGTATTACCAGTACTAAAGAGACAGGACAAACTGCATATATCCACGTCTCCCACAGCAAAATAAGATTACAATAATATTGCTAAATAGATGTAAGCCTGTGATCCGAAGTCGTCACACACAGTGGCTGCCCCAGCTTTGTTTTGTATTTATAACAATAGAGCTCTGTTTGTCGAAGCGTCTGCCGACCTTGACGTGTTTCAGCCTATCTACACGATTCTATTCGTTTATAGACGGTTTTACCGGCTATTTAATACATAAGATCTCTCATGCTTCTTATTATCGAAGAAGTGTGCAGGAACGTATGTTTCATGCAACAGACTATTTGAACTAGTGGTCGCCCATTGGTCGAAATTCGACCATAATTAATTTTAATTATAAGCTTGAAATTATGAAGGTTCTATTGTCAAAGACTATACTTCTATAATCACAGATTTCGCCAAGGCTACACTGTTAACTTGCCTATTTTTTTCAAACAATTTATATGAAATTTAAATAAATGAAAAAAAAGATTAAAATAAAGAAACCTTTTTTTATTTTATTTTTTATTGACACAAAGAACCAAAAAAAATGCTGTACATTGAACTTGACATACATATTTCGATAATTTAATTAATGATACAAAACTTCTCTATAAACGATGATTTTTGTAAAAACTCTCATCGTTTGCTGGTTATGTTTGACATTCAGTAAGACTATAGACAAATAATATTAAAAAAAAAACAATATTAATCTATTCTAAATTTCAAGTGTATTGTGTCAAATACATGGTAGTGTGTGTAATGTGTTTTATTGATTTAATGTATTTTTATGCATAATTTATAAAAAATATAACCATTCTGCACTCCTTCTCCGATATAAACTATATATATAGTGTGGGAAATTGCATACATACGCCCGCGCAATTTTCGTAAAAAGGGGTACAAAGTTTTTGCTTCACGTATTAATATAATGATTAGATCAAGTCATGACAGAATGAGTCAATGTACATTTATACAAAAAAAATGCTCTTTGCGATCACAAGGTTTTAGGTTCAAATCGAAGGTCGGACAATTGTAGTTTTTCTATCGAAAAATTCCCAGTCCGGAGTCTGAGATTATGCCCGGTATATGGTAAAAGGCTTGCCCCCTATTACATGGGATCTAACACTGTCCGCGAAAATTGGATGTACTCTGTCACCCCCGGGGTATATAGGCGTGCCAGTGTTTATTTTATTTTTTATTATTTACAAAGGAAAAAAACGTTATCAAACTAAAATCTTGATAACGCCTTGCTCATCGATAAATTGTTTTAATTGAGCGTTTGTGCATATACAATTTGTTTCTGTATGCACACTCGCATTTTTATGTAACCTTTTGGGATTCTATTTATTTGTACCTCAATCGAAACATTTTACTGTTCCTAACGCCAGTTTAAAATGAGGGCAATAATACATAAAATTGCCGAGTTGCTACTGCACAGCCAAATATATCCTAAATAACATATATGTTAGCTATAATGCCTAAACCAATAGTTTCTATGCTTAGCAAAACGATATTTCAATCCAAGTTCCCCGCCAAGTTGCCAGCGGCGTATAACTTACGAACTTGGCAGGCTGGCCAAGTTTTATAGGTAAAGGGTGGTAGGGCAAGGAATTGCGGGCTGTTTACATGCTCGGGTTGACCACTTTTATGGCCAGTTCCCTGTTCACTGTCAGACGATAGGGCTGAATGTAATCCGAGAGTTACTGATTCGTAGGGCATTTATTGATGAATTTATTTTAATGGATACAATTTAGTGTGATTGTTTAAGAAAAAACATCAATAACGTTTGTTTGTTGTCTGGAATTATGCTCGGTATATTGATAACAGGCTCGCCCCCAGTGCATTGGGACTTAAATGGTGTAAATTTTTATAATCTACCACCGAATTGAAATGTGGCCTCCACTGAGAAAGCATTGTTATTCAGCGCGGCAATGCTGCCAGCGTTCTAGGTACACTACCAACTGGCAGGGGCGTGGAACCATTTGGACCTGTGTAAATATGTATATTTTTTTTTACACCCGTTTTTGTTTATAATTCTTTGCTGTTTTTTTTATATAATTGTATATACTGTATATAATATTCTTCATAATAAAACTGAGAAAGTAGATCCAGAGAGAAACTCGGCAGGCTCAACGATCATCAAGGTTTGTTAAAGAAAGAGTATTACAGATTTGAAAAATAAACAGATTTTCAGCGATTCATGTAACTGTTTGTACACCTCATTCTATACCCCTTGGATTACGTTTCTAAAAGATCTTTACCTAATATAGTGTGACAGGGATGGCATATCAACTCGCTAGGGTCACGTTAACGTCAATCTTTACGTGCTAAGCTCTCTCGTCAGCGATTGATACTATCTCACAAAGAGATAATGGGGCCGAAGATGTGGTTCGCTGACGCAGTAATGACCTATTCACTCTGAAATATGCTAAAGAGACAGAAGTTAGACCAGATCCATTCGAAATGGTATGACTATACCTGTCTCCTCGTAAAGCAACTTCGCGCAACATGCCGGATCCCGATTGGGTCGCTTGACGGCATGACTTTGCTGGGAGGGTGGTGACCAGTCACGGCCGTAGCCTACCATTGGTGAAGGTGCTGCCCGTTTAGCACTGCCCAGGGACCACCTGTAGAGAATCAAGAGTAAATCCTCCGGATGCGAGCAGCTTCGGCCCGCTGCATAAATAGCTTACCATTTTCAATCTGAAAGATACCAAATGATCAGCGACTTATGTAGCTGACGACGGCTTGTTGTAGTGGTTAAGAGCTTAAGCCGCACCACCTACTGGATCGAATTGTCGCGGGCTTGATCCTCGCACGGGTTAAATTTTTGTGTGACTTATAAATGTTTGTTTGGGTCTAGATATTTTTGTATGTAAAATTCGTGTTTGAAAACGCACCCACGGTATAATAATTCCTAGTATGGGGCTATGTTTTTTTTTAAAACGCTGTACACTTCAATCTATACCTCTTAGAAAGTTCCTAATAGATGTTTACCTAACCCTCAACCCTTAAGTTAATACACACCAAAGCGTGCATTAGAAGGTGTTAAACTGTTTACAGGATTACAAAGTTATCCGCGGCAAAGTTAGTCCCCGATTTCCTGACATTCAGTTCGCGCGCACTCGATAATTAAGTTCAGTGTTTAAGCTACACAAAGATTGAGTTTCTTGTACATGACTTATATAAAAAATATCATCACGCCTATATTCCCCATGCGGTAGTGGCAGAGGTGTACTGTGTACACCGCAGAACGACTAGACCCACACTAGGATTTATTCCTGTGTTGTGGGTGCGTTTACAAACATCAAATTCAGATGCGCAAACACCCAGGCCGTCTGGGTGTTTGTGCATGTGAATTTTCAGTTTTAAGCCTGTGTTTCCGGTTCGAATCTTGTAATCCGTTTTTCAAGCATTTGCGGGTATCCAATTGGGCTGCAATTTGGCATACGTATGTAAGTTTGATGACAATGCATTATATGTTACCATGGAGCTGGCCTGATGATGGAGTCGGAAGGTGGCTATAGGAACATATAGAATATACAAGCTTTTCAGATAGGTACTGACAAGTACTATACAACCAGATAGTGTTTAGGGTCTGATGATGAAGCTGAAAGGTGGCCAATGGAATCAACCATCTACTCAGTATAACCTCGCCGTGTTTGGGTTCATTGGATTTGTTTTGGCGAGTTTTTTAGACCTAGATGGTGTCCAGGGTCTGATGATGGAGCTGGAAAGAAGCCATAGGAATTTCTCATCAAAGCAAGATATCTTTGTCGTGCTTTTGCTATAAAAGCTTGTTTTAAAAGGTCTTTTTAAATTAAAATTATTATAATGTCAATCGGACCATGCTAATCCCTCAGATCTTACGATAATTACGTAACACGCATTGTACGCGGTGGTGACAACATGTATTATGAATAAACTCGTCCCCAAAACACACCACCGTAATAATATTATGTCAGCCTCCTGTCATCTTTCCGATGAGGACGAAAAGTATAAAGGAATAATTCAGTTCTTATATGTACCATTAAATAAAAATCTATCAGCGCCCGATTGCGTATGCATGGAAAAATTCTAATATTCCACCTCCAGGACTAACAGCATCACAACAGCTATCGCAATCCGTACTACATGGTCTTTATTGCCTATGGCCAAACGCGGCGCGCTATGCGAAACAATCGTGTAAAGTAGCATAAAATGATGATTTTACGAATTTATTAACTTAACGTGTTACCGGTTTAATTGGTCATAACGAATCACGACCCAGGGCCCAGTCACTATACGCGTATGATTTTCTAACTCGTTTTCCTAGAAGAGCGACAAATATAACAAAGTGTCTCGATGAAACAATATCAAATAGTAGGATAAACCATTTATTAAAAGCTTATAGATTTTCAACTCGTACATTTCTTTTATAATATTAAATTAAGCTATTAAAGGTCATTGACCAATATCTTTAGCTGCCTCATGCGTCAACAAACTAACCAGGCAGCTAATTGTACATATACATATTTTCATTTAACTATTCTCAAAATCAATTGTTTTATTCATGTAGACCAGAAAATACTTATGAATAGTCAGGATAGAAAAGGCTAGTGATTACTTAACACTGCCAACCAGTGGGAATGTCAGTCCTGTAATAAATTAGAGAAAGCACACGTTTATACGTCCAATTGTTAACCATTATGCTGGTCTCAAGGTACAGGCGTCGCCTGGTTTGAGGTCCACCAAAATTAAATGTACCGATTCTCATAGAGAAATGGGATCACTTCTTTCCCTCCAATATGGTCGAGGGAGGTGATGCCTGCTCAGGTAGTCATACCCGTGAATGGGTGCTGCCTACGGTGACTGGTCCGCCCACAATCTGAAATCACTGCTGAAACTTTGTTGTAAATTTAATTTTGTTATTATTATGAAATTGTATCTTTTCTTATATAGGAAATAATGGAAAATAAAATAGAAAAGAGGATATAGAAAAGAGAATAAGACAAAAAAGACAAGATCGCTGAGTTTCTCGCCGGATCTTCTCAGTAGAGGCTGCCTTTCGATTAGATGGTAGATTAGTAAGTTAAAAATGCAAACTTGACAAACTGTAAGTGCCGGCACAGTGCTTATACAAAATAATTGCTTTGTGTTTGAGGCCTAAGTATAATGATAGAGTGAGTAGTCTGTTCTTAAGCTGTGCCGGGTCTCAATGGAGGTTCGGGGTGTCAAAAAATATTAAAATGTACACACCGAGCCGTCTCTTTGGGTTTCCGCCTCAGTTGATATTAAGGGTCCGGAGAATGATGACGTGTTTATTTGCGTACCTCCCCCATAAAATGGGAGTGTTTTGAACCTTTGTTTCTTTACGTGTCGTAACACCCGAAGAGATAATTTAAGCGAGATTTTTAAGGGTGTGCGCTTCTGAAGAATATTTTGAAGTGTTTTTTCGGTAACTGAAGTTCAGATATTTAACCCTAAAACTGGCAAGGTTAGAAAAATAGTTAGAACATACATTTTATGAAATTATGAAAATTAGGTTCAATTAGGATCTCAGGGACTTCTGAAAAATATTTGGAAAATTCCATGATCGTCCATTTTTGAGATAATTCACGGTATCATAGAAAAAATGTATTTATTTTAAGAAAATAAGGTATTAGTTATGCAATAGGCGGAAACATGTGCGGCAACTATTTTCACCTTCTATCAAGTTTGCTAAAAACAAACTAACATTAAATGTACTACAGCAAACTCTAGTTTTTCGGTTTTTACCATGGTGAATACGTGTTTATCCCTTGTATATTTTATTATATTGATAAATACTCACACAGCTCGCTCGTTTATTGATTCGTTATGTATTTTGTATTTCTATTATATGAATTATATTCGCTTCTTGCTAAGTTATAAGTCGCGCTAAATTAATATCGTAGGTATCAAAAATACTTTAACGATATTTTAGGGTTTTTGTATCCTCTGTACAATACCATGAAATATTGAAACACAAAGGACATTGTCGAAAATTTCCCTGGAACCAACAAACATTTGACCCATGCCATCATTATTTATCTATTTTATTAAAATAATAGCACATATCCGTATCCAACGGACAATTTGCAATCTAAAACGAATATTTCAAAGTATTGTGAGTACTTATATCGAAGTCGCCGACATCTTTACTGAATGTCAACACACAATATTATAACCTCATATGTATTAATGGCTACTGAATTATAACCTCAAATTCTAATACTTTTGTGCAATATTGCAATTCTCCCGCTTGTCCGTTTAATAATAAAATTCTTAAGAGAATTTATGGGTGATTTAAAATCATACAAGTATTTTTCTGGGGCAAATCATGTATGGGCGCAGAACAATGTCCTTTAATTAGTCTTTACCTGCCATTTATGACTTTTCGGAACGGTATATATGGAACTACGATATCAGCATATCTGCTAAATCAACCTTGCCTTTACATTCTTTTTCACGCGTATAAAGTCAAAGTAAATCATCAAACTTTTCACGCTTGTTCTCCTTGAAGAGAACGTAGCACATAGTGCGCCCACATTTCGCCGAGGTAGATTTGGTCCAAAACTGACAAGAAGAACACGGCTCAATAAATTTTAGATTTTCTTGAATATAAAGGTTTTCACATGACGTTAGCAAGGGTCAGTCGCATAGAGGTGTTTAAGGCAGAAAGTTTCTCAAGTGGTAACTACTAACCGGAAGAGTGACTGGACTGGACAAGCCTCCTACAAGATGGAACGCTGACCTATGAAAACTAGATTGTTGTGTTTGTTGCCCGTATTCCTATCAGCTTGTACTACCAGTAGTAACACGGGCACACCACAACTAGGTGAAGGTTGCTATAAGATCAGTCGCTGTCACCTGCGCTGGTTGGGGAATACCTTAGGCATGCAGTGAACGTCTTTCGGCTTTTTTCTTTTCAGATATTTTCGAATTCTACAGACCGATAAAACCAAAGTCTGGGCCCTGTGAAACTTTAATTAAAATGTTTGCTTAAAAGAAATACAATTTTAATTTAAAAAGATCTTTTTAAAAACAATCTTTTATAAAAAATACACATCGGAGACCGACCGACCGGAGTACTATGGTACTTGTCAAGACAAATGTGACGAGCCCCAACACGTCGGGGCTATGTTGAGTAGTTTGGTAGTTCCGTCGGCCATCCGCTGGCTCAATCATCAGACCTTGTACATTCATCCGTGTTTACAGTAATACTTGTAAAGACAAATGCAATGAGCCCAAACACAGTGGGGTTAAGTTTAGTACTTGGGTAGTTCCGTTGGTCAACTTCTCGTTTCATCATCAGAACCTGGACATAATCTGGGTCTACAGAATCTATCAAGACAAATCCAATGAGCTCCAATACGGCAGGGCTATGTTGAATACTTAGGTAGTTCCGTTGGCCACCCTCTGGCTCCATTATCAGACCCTAGGCAGACATCATCCGGGTCTTCAGAAATCGTCAAGACAAATTAAATGAGCCCAAATACGGTGAGGTTATTTTGAGTAGTAAGGCAGTTCCGTTGGTTACCCTCTGGCTCCATCATGAGACGCTGGACACCATGCGGGTCTACCAAACTCGTCAAGACAAATCCAATAAGCCCAAACACGGCGGGGATATATTGAGTACTTGTGTGGGTCCAGTGGTCACCTTACGTCGGTTCGGTCACCTTTATTATCAGACCCTAAACACTATATGGTTGTAAAGTACTTCTCAACCAATCTAACGAGCCTAAACACGAGGGGGTTACGTTGTATAGTTCACATGTTCCTATGGCCACCTTCAGACTCTATTATCAGACCAGCTCCATGGTACCATATTATTGCACTGTTATCGGACTTACATACGTATGCCAAATTTCAGCTCAATCGAATTGGAGCAAGTGCTGGAAAAATGGATTACAAGCTTTGAACCGGAAAGACAGACAGACATACGAACATTGCAAGTTAAATAAAAGCTTGTAAAAATACCATATGTTTAAAGATTTCAAATGTAGTGGTTTAAAAGTTTTATAGAAATACAATAAAGACCGTCACATCTATAATTCTAAAGCGGAAGTGGAGCGGAAGCAGAGATGTCTACATTTCGTCGACCATGTTAAATCCTAATGTTAAAGGAGGCGAATAGATATAAAAACTATATATCAATTAAAACATCAGTAAGAGTCGGACGTTTTCTTTTTTTTTATAGGGTTGTATAAAATAAGCATCTAAACTTACAAAAGTGTTGCCACAAAAATAATATTTGATAACCCTAAATAAAATGAAAACCACGGGTTCAAATCGATCGTTCCCGAAAAAAAATTCGACGAGTTTTATTATTCCTGTTTGTTACCACTAATGTGATATTTCTTAGCTCCTCTCAACTGTGATGTAAGCTGTGTTGAGATCTTTTTTTAGGGCTTTACAAGATTCTCTTGTGTAGTATAATAATATGTACTAGAGATTTCCAAGGGCGGTTTTCCTTTTGTATTAAAAAAATCTACATGCTTTAGTGTATAAAATTTGTATTGTAAACTGATTAGTAGATTAAATATGTATTAGTAAACTGGCCTAGTCACAAACTTATTAGTTTTCAAATAAAAAAATAAAGGCCGTCACGCCAGTATTCTCCAAGGGGGTTTAGTAGAGGTGTACTGAGTACACTCATATATCGTTGACGATATTAGTCCCCAGTGTAATTAGTGGCAAGTCTATTGCCGTATAAAGGACACAATTCCAGACTCCGGAATAGGTCTATCTATATCATCACGCCACATACCTTTCAGGGTAGGCAGAGAGACCAGAGTTCTAACAGGTTGTTTTATTAAAGACATCTTTGTCTTCCTCCACCCTCACAGTTCGTCTCAGGTACTATTACCGGAGTGGGTACTATCGAAAGACGTTCGATAGAAAAAGCACATTTTGGCTGACCTAGAATTCGAATATAGAACCTCGTGAGGGTCAGCCGCACTACAGCCCGACAAGGATCTTTTGGCGCGCGGCCAAATCGGAACTAACGCTGTCAAGTGAAATGTAACTTCATAACAGTCGAAGTGTTGCCGTTTGCTATATATTTTACCCAGATTCGTTTGTTGAAATATTTCCTTGGAAAAAAAAAATTACTAAATGTTAACCGTACTTTCACACCAGCGCCTCAATGTCATTAATGTGCACGTTAATGTGTCGCACTATACCTATGTGTTACTAGACCTAAGACAGGACAGTCGTCAGTCACAAACGCGTTGGAGATATAGAAATTTCTACAAAATGTTATATAATGCATCTACTCGGTAAGTACGCTCTCTGATATCTTTTTATATAAAAATATTATAAGAAACACTGTAGGTATTCCTCAGTCACTAGTAGAAACGTGTGTGTGTGTGTGTGTGTGTGTGTGTGTGTGTGTGTGAATGATGTACGCTGTTGGCCGCGAGGCCTTTACAGCTTCACCGGACTTAAAGGCGAGCGTGCAACCACTACGTTCTAGCCAGCCAGAAGGGCAAGAGGCGACATACTCGAGGGCACCTCGAAGAGGCGCCCTCGGTTGGGACAGTTGCTGTAGGGGGACGGGTGCACTACTAAGTGCACCGGTCAACCGCCGGCTATGGGAGGGGATCTACTACTACGTCGTCGTCGTCGCCCGTATTCTGAGCGGAAAGAAGGGATGACAAAGCATCGGGGGGGTCGGTGAGAACATGTCGCGGCCGGCGGTGGCGGCAGGGGTCGGGGGGGAGATCGTAGTCGGCGGTGGCTACGATTAACGGATTCGCATGGGTAGATGCGTTCGCGAAGTGACGTGTTGACGCCTTTTTAATAAAGGCGCGAATAGGTTCGAGACCTACATCGGAGTGGATAGTAGAAACGTTTGTGGCACAATCTGTACCCAAAAATTTTATGTAAATAGTAGGTAGTTTGTGGTCAATCTACACACAGCAGGTATGCGGCTTAGACACAAATTAAATATAGTAGCTACTTTACTCAAAGTCTGCGGTCCTAAAGAACCGATCGCGCCCTATTTATTGTGTAGTTGGGGCACGATTTATGGCCGTCTGGTTTTGTTCTTTTTACGGCCGGTTTCAATATTTAACTCGAGGATAGATTTGCCTATGACCAGTAGAATTTTGACATACATACTAATATTATAAATTCGAGAGTAACTCTGTCTGTAACCTTTTCACGCCCAAACCGCTGAACAGTTTTGATCAAAGTCTGCAAGGACAAAGATTTCATCCAGGGGAAGGAAATAGGCCACCTTTCGTCTTAAAAATCACAAGTGTGAAATACACGCCTGAAAATAACGCGAACGAAGTTGCGGGTACAGCTAGTATTTTATATCAAACATCTGTCAAAATACCACTGACCGTAATCGAATCTGTCTTTCAGTGATATATTGAAATCGGTCATTAGTCTTTGGTTAGAAGGCGTTAAAACCTATGAAAGTGTCAACATAAATTTAATAGTTGACCAAATATTTTGTCCCCGTCCACTTACATTATGACTCATTGTATTTAAGACTACGTCTTAACTGTTTACTTGGATCACGTTCGACTAATGCCCGGTTTCAATATTCAACTGAAGGATAGATTTTCTTACTGTCAGTAGAATTTTGACAGATTTTCTATACAAAATATGTCAAAATTCTATCCGTAGTAGGCAAATCTTCGAGTCAAATATTGCAACCAGTCGTAAGAAGGACAAAACCAGACGTTGTGGCGATCCTTGGTCAAAGCCTATTATAGTAGAGGGCTTTCGCCTGATGATGGTATTACTGTGTGTATGACATTCAGGTATGTCGCCGTGAGTGTTCTGAATTAAGTTGCTGCTACAACTTGTGGTGTGGACAGCATTTAACTATGTTCCTTTGTGGTTTCACTGAGCAAATTCATGAGATAGACATTCCTGGTACAGATTAGAGTAAAATGCTGAATAAACAGATATTTTAGTTATGTTGCTCGTTCACCATTAAAAAGCTAAATTAACTAAAAATAACATACTGGTAGATAAAACTGTTGTCGCCCGGCTGCAAAGCTGCGGAAAATTGCTAGTTGCTTGTATAATGCTACGATTCCTTGGCGAAGTTGAATTAAATGTAGCCTGGCAATTGGCATATTATAAGATTGTAGAGGAGTATCAGTTTCTTGAACATTATATTTAATAAGTTTTATTTTAAAAATACTTTTTTAAAAACAAGAACCATAGACCGGGTCTTACCTGAAGGACAAGTTAGGAGTCTCTGTAACAGGCGAGCGTGTATGAGACGAACTATGAGTGTGGAGGAAGCCAGAGCGGTATGTGAGGAAAGAACCTGTTGGAACTCCGTACTTTCTGCCTTCCCCGTAAGGGATCTGGCGTGATGATATAGATATAGATAGATAGAAGATTTTATAGCAAAACAACAACGAAGATATCTTGCTTTGTTAAGGAGTTCCTATGGTTTCCTTCCCGCTCCATCATCAGGCTTTGGACACCATACGGGGCTAAAGTACTCATCAATACAAATCCAACGAGCGCAAACACATCGGGGTTATATTGAGTAGTTAGATGGTCCCATTGGCCACCTTTCGGCGTTATCAAAAGACCCTGAACACTGTCTGGTTGTATAGTACTTGTCAATAACAATCAAACAACCCTAAACACAAGTAGGTTATGTTGCATAACTCACATGTTCCTATGGCCACCTTCTGACTCCAGCATCAGACCTCCATGGTACCATATTAATGCATTGTCACCGACTTTACATACGTATGCCAAATTCCAGCTCAATCGAATACCCGCATGTACTTGAAAAATGAATCACACGATTTTAACCGGAGAGAGAAAGACAGACATACAAACATTGCAAGTTAAATAAAAGCTTGTAAAGTACAAGAGACCCAATGTAATTCTAGACATTTTCTTTTGATATCATTATCAGCCAAATGACGTCCACTTCATATCAAAGATCCCGCCTAAAGGTCGCTACAACAGCCAGTTGTGCTGCACGTGTTAACAAAAATGAAATTAAATATGGTAAAAAGAGGGTAGACAGAAATAATGATATCTGTTAATAATTTAAAGTGTTATGTTATTTCACTAGTATTGTTTTTTGTTGGTAATATCTAATTATAAGGAAATAAAAGGGACATCAATTTAAAAATTAAAGAAATTATTTATTTCTAGAGTCAAATGACACACACATAATTTCATATTCATATATTCTTTCATTTTCATATTCACATTATTTCACAATACACACAGACATGATGGAATCAGATACCAAGACAGACATAATAACAATATATAACAATAGTTACAATATTAAGGTACTTAACTTGCTTACCCGCACTCGTTCAAAAACTGCCTTCATTTCTAAAAATGCCTGGCCTTTTATACTCATCAGTTTACTACATAAATATAGATAGGTAAGTTACACATTGAAAATAAGCTAATCAAAGCACAGTAACAATTTAGTCTTTTTAACGAAAATTAAAAGAGCGGAAACGGATATAGTGATATCTGAAATAGTTCTGTATTATTAAAATAATCGTTAAATAATATATAAAACTTATAATATCAGCCTATACTGCCCACTGCTGGGCAAAGGCCTTCTCTCACAAATTGAGGTGAGAGAGATTAGGTCATACTCCACCACGCGGACCTAGTGCGGATTGGTGGAGGCAGGTTTGTGGCCACCTGCTGTTGGAACTTATCAAGCCGCCTTTAAGGCTTCCAACTCGGCTTAACGACTACCACACTAAGTGGTAGCCGGGACCAACGGCTTAACGTGCCTTCCGAAGCACGGATATATAAAACTTACTAATATATATTAAAACAACATCTCTTAAAGGAAATGAGATAACAAATAAATTCAAAGAGAACGGAAGTATTAGGCACCTATTTTACAACTACGATAAATCATATCATAACACCTCGAGAAGCTCTCGCTTGGCAGTTGGGTAAAGGGCCTGATACAGAAGGCGGTAGTATTGGACGCGGCGCGCATCGTGAGGAGATTTCTCTTTCTGGAGCCCTGACCACCGGTAGCTTGGGTCGTAGACCTCGCTGTCAGTGGAGCACATTGGAACTCTGTACTCTCTGCCTACCCCGCAAGGGATCTGGCGTGAGGTTATAGATAGATAGATAAATCATAGTCTTAAAACGATTTTAAACTTAATATTATAGTATTATCTTAGTAATCAATTGTAGTAAAAATATTAAATACATAACAAACGCATTCAGCTTTCACCTGCAACCTTCATTCAAATCCAAATTATTTATTTGCTAGAAACATGGATACGAGATGTTATTTTTACAAATCGATATGTAATAGTTCTGCAAGCTGTATTGATAATGATACCAGTATGTTATTTTGTGCACAATATCTATCCAGAACTAAAGGTTAATCAACCATCGATCAAATATAGGTAGATACACGCTCACCGCACGAAATTGATACCACCAAAAGGCAGGCAAAAGTAGTGGGTAAAGAATTAACAGGCTTCCGCTTTTTTGTAAATACAACTTTAAGTGATACGAGTAAGGTACAATATGCCCTAATTTATGTTTATATCATAACTATAACTACGCACGTGGATTTGGGGACGTTTTTTAGTGTAACCTTTGAACGTGACTTTATCTTTTTATGATGTATAGATGTAATTAACGTTTTTTTTCATTTCGACGGACGATTTAGCGCAGTGGTTAAGAGCTTAAGCCGCTCCGCCCACTGTGTCTAATAGTCGCGGGGTCGATTCCCGCACGGGACAAATCTTTGTGTGATCCACAATTAAATACACCGTCACGCCTATATTCCCCAGAGGGGGTGGCAGAGGTGTACTGAGTACACCCACGTTTCGCCGACGATGTTAGGTCCCATGTAATAGGGGGCGAGGCTATTGCCATATACCGGGCACAATTCCAGACTCCGGACTCGTACTGGGAAGTTTTCGTTAGAAAAACTACACTTGTCCGACCTAGGATTTGAACCCAGGACCTCGTGATCACAAAGCGATGCGCTTTGCCACCAGACCAACGAGGCAGTCCAACCCAACGACCAACGAAACAATAAAATAAAAATAATTATTTGTTCCGGTCTGGGTATTTGTGTGTGTGAACTTTCATGTTTGTAAACGCACCCACAACACAGGAATAAACCCCAGAGTGAGACTACGTTTTTTTTTAAAAAAGAAATCAACCATTTATTAAATTTCATACCATTTTTATCTTTATTTAAAGAGTTTATTCGCTACTCCGAATATGAAACTCCGTAACAGACAAACTAAGTTACATACTAACAAAAAAGTCTTACTGCTAAGAGTCTATACAACCACAATGTACTAGCCCTAAAACACTTCAGATCTTCTATTAGTCAATGCCAGCTTAACCATCTTGAGTATAGAGATCACTCCCTCAGACAGAGAATCTGAAAGAGAGGTATCACCACCCAGCTGCTTCCTGAGAACTTGATTGCGAACACATCTAGCCAAAATATGATATGTATCCCCATCCTAGTTGCAAACATCACAAAATGGTGAGCTGACTTTACGCATTAAATAAGCTAATTTATTCAAGGGCATGTGTCCAGACCTAAGTCGTATTAATAAGCCTAAATCACTTCATCCATGCATTTATTAAACCATGGTTGAAAAGAAGGTTGAGATTGAACCGTTCGGTACCATATTCCTTTTTCTTTTGATCTTTTTTTGATTTGATGATTTTTGCACGAATTGAATACGATCCCAGTAGTGGGGACTAACTGAACAATTCTGATCTGATGATTTGATCTGCCCAGTCATTTCTATCGATCCCAATGTGGGATGGTAGCCATTGTATAACTATTGATTTCATACCTTAGTTGTAACCTGTTTCTTATTTATCTATCTCTATCTATCTATAACATCACGCCAGATCCCTAGCGGGGTAGGCAGAGAGTACAGAGTTCCAACAGGTTCTTTCCTTACATACTTCTCTGGCTTCCCCCACACTCATAGTTCGTCTCATACACGCTCGCCGGTTATGGAGACTCTTGACTTTTCCTTCAGAAAGACTCTGTTTATTTGGTATTTCTTATTTATGTAACTAATAAATAAATTACTTTGACAAAGACGAACGCTACATCCCCGTCATGGGACGTGGCAATCTCACCCTTGTCTGAAACCACCCTTGACATTAATGAATTAAGTACACAGCTTTACGGTCAATACGATAGCTTTATAAACACCGCCACGCCTATATTCTCCAAGCGCAGGTGGCAGAGGGTTACTTTGTACACTCACTTTTCGCCGCCGATGCTAGGTCCCATGTAGAGGTCGAGGTTATTGCCATATACCAGGCTCAATTCCAGACTTCGGCCTGGCACTGGGATTTTTTCGGTAGAAAAACTACATTTTATCCGACCTAGGATTTGAACCCAGGACCTTGTGATCGCAAAGCACGTTATTCGCCACTAGATCAACGAGGCAGCATTATTATAAATGTGAAAGTTTGTATGTTTAAATGTTTGGATGTTTGTTACTCAATCGAGCAATAACGGCGGAACGGATTTGGACGGCGGAACAGAACGGATGAAATTTGGTTTTCCGCTCAGAATACGGGCGACGACGACGTAGTCGTAGATCCCCTCCCGTAGCCGGCGGTTGACCGGTGCACTTAGTAGTGCACCCGTCCCCCCACAGCGACTGTCCCATCCGAGGGCGCCTCTTCAAGGCGCCCTCGAGTATGTCGCCCCTTGCCCTTCTGGCTCGAGCGTAGTGGTTGCACGCTTGCCCTTAAGTCCGGTGAAGCTGTAAAGGCCTCGCGGCCAACAGCGTACATCACTCACACACACACACCCATGAAATTTGGCACACAGATAGTTTATTGCCTGGATTTGCACAAAGGATAGGATAGAACTTTTTATCCCATAAAATGTTAGGTTCTTGTCTAAAGTCAAGGCAACGAAGTCGCGGGCAGAAGCTAGTTGTAAATAAGTTCATACTGTCCCACTATTGGGCATGGTCGTTTTCCCAAAAATTGAGGTAAGGGGAAATAAGTCTCACCGCATTAGGTCTGCTTGGTGACGCGGATCCCGTGGGTTGCGGTGGAGAGGTTTGTGGACTGCCGGTGGAATTTATAAATCCTATAAGGTTTCTTCACGAAGACTTCAAGAGTGGTAATTTAGCTTGGTCGGTCTAAGACGGGTGACCGTTTATAGCATTTTTACTGACTTCAAAAAGGAGGAGGTTCTATGTTCGTCTGTGTGTATGCGTTTTTATGTATGTTTACCGGTATTTCCGTCAATTGTGAACCGATTTTGATGATTCAGTATAGCTCTAAGGTGCTCTCATTTTAATTTCATCGGTATTGGACCTTTGACTTTAAATATATATCACGGATTTTTTAAATGAAATCTGTATTGAACCTTGAAGTTTGAAGATACATCAAGGGACTCCTTAACGGCAAACAGCATGAATGTATAGATTCCGTTATTATCATCATCATATCATCAATCCTAAATAACTTACTGTAGAACGAAGCAGAATAATATAATATAGGCATATAAATATTAAGGATTAATTTAATCATCACTTATATAACTTTTTAAAAAAGGGATACTTACTTCAACAAGTAACATGTAAATATTTGGAGTCGATGCCAAGAAGGAGAATGAAAGCAGGATAAATGCGGTCAAAATGCGAGCTCTGCGAAAGATGTGCGCAGTCAAGCTGACCGACCGTATTCGCAACAACGTAGTAAGAAAGCGAGTAGGTATGAAAGATAGTATCGGTGTAAAGATGAGAAAGGGTATGCTCCGTTGGTTCGGGAAGAAAAAATGACAAAACAGAAATACAATGCGCAAGTGGAAGGATGTAGGTACCGGGGAAGACCTAGACTATCTTGCCATGACCAAATAGACCGTGTCTTATCTGAAGGGCAAGTCAGGAGTCCCCGTAACCGGCGAGATGTATGATGTATGAGACAAACTATGAGAGTGGAGGAAGCCAGAGAGGTATGTAAGGAAAGAACCTGCTTGAACTCTGTACTCTCTGTTTACCCCGCAAGGGAACTGGCGTGATGATATAGACGCCAAGTAACCGACTGCATGATTTTTATATTCGAGCGTTTTGTTGCTTTGAACGGCGCGCTAAGCCGTTGGTTCCGGTAACCACTTAATGTGATAGTGGTTATGCCAATTTGGAAACCTTATAGGCGGCTTGATAAATTCCAAGTGTAGATGGCCACAAACCTGCCCCCACCGCACGGGGTTCGCGCGGTGGAGTCTGACCTAATCTCTCTGACCTCTATTTATGGAGCCAGCGCAGCTGTGGGACAGTATAGGCCGATTTAAAATAAAGGTCAACAACATATACCTTTATAATTAGTTTAAGTTTTTGTCTAACTAAATTACAGGCAATAGCGGTCCATTTAGAATATAGACAGGCCTTGTACGAACGGCTATTAATCAGCCCTTGTTATGCCCTGGGCTTTTAGCTAAACAATTAATACTGAGTGCCTGGTGTATGGGCTTCGAAGTCAAAGACTAGGCTTTTCAGGTCATACCTAGGTTGTTTTGTACGTGAGTGGTATGTTTGGAGCGTGTAACTCATTGATTAATGGTAGGTTGAGAGGTATACTTGAAATGAAAGCATTGACTTTGTGTAAACCCCGCGGGGTAGTTCCATAATCGCAATTAAAGTTTTACAAGCTTTGTTCGTATGTCTGTCTTTTCGGTTCAAATTTGTAATCCATTCTTCAAGCATTTGCGGGCATTTCTTCAAGCCTTTCTTCAAGCAATTTGGATACATATGTAACTTTGGCGACAGTGCAATAATATGATACTACTGGAACGGGAATCGGCCTCTACTAAGAAGATCTGGCAACCACAAAGTGATTCCCGATACTGATTAAAGTGGGTCAATTAAATAAAATGTATGTCGCATCCGGGTCAGGAGTACAGTTTTTAAACGACACTACCACCATCAAAGTGCCTTACGCGCCGCGGTGAGTAGTCAGTCTGTCTCAACAAAGGCTCGACTGAATATTCACAATGGTGTGTTGGTACCTACGCTTATGTACGGCAGTGAATGTTGGGTATGGCAAAAGAAGCATAAAAGTAGAGTGAATGCTGTAGAAACGCGCACCCTTGCTGACCGAATGAAGAATAGTGTGATTAGAAACCGATGTAAGTTGAAGGATGACGTGGTGACTAGGATTGAAAGAGGAATGTTGAATTGGTATGGGCATGTGGAGAGGATGTGTGACAGGCGGTTAACGAACAAACGATTAACGTCTCTTGGAAAAGGTTTAAGTGCGTAGCACTCTAAATCGACGGAAATGTATGAAGAGATGTATGAACGTAGATGAAGCGAAAGAGGTGTGTCAGAATCGTATTATGTGGCAAATTGTAGTCTCTGCCTACCCCAGTGGGATAAAGGCGTGAGTGTATGTATGTATGATGTATGCTATTGTCATTATACCGGGCAGAATTCCAGACAGCGGATTCTGATTGGGATGTTTTTGATAGAATAAGTGTGCTTTCCTTTGTCTTCGCTAATATTCAATCCTTGTACCTCGTATTTCCAAGGATCCAACGAAGCAGTCACGATCAGATAAGAATATTTGTACATTATTAAATAGAATAAATTATGTAAGTAATTTAAACACTAATTTTTTCTTCTTTAAAAATATTCTTTATTTTAATTTGTCGCGTAGAATGCTAATTACTTAAATGTTAGAAGCATAAAACCTTTGGGTATAAATATACCTTATTAATTCGCTCTCGGACGAGGAATGGCGCAAAGTTTTACAGTAACAATAAGCTTTGTGGACCGGCGACCTTATTGTAATTCTTGCTTGTCGGCAGATGTGGGCCGATAGACGGGCAACATTAAGCCACAGTGTTGCTGCAATATATAGTAATATATAAAAATAAAAAGCCTTTTATTACTTTCAAAAAAACTAAAATAAAATCGAAATAACAATAGTGTGTACTGGTTAATATACTAATATATATCCCAAATTAGTGATACTAAAAAGTCTGGTTAATTTGCGAGAACCCCTCTTCGGGTGAAGGCCTCCTCCAAAGAAGTCCATTTGTCTTTGGCACTTGTGTTCATTTCGGGCCAGCTGCTCTTATGATGTCGTCATGCCATCTCGTATAGGGTCTTCCTCTGTAGCGTTTCCCTTTTGGACCGTGTCAGAAGGTGATTTTTTTAATCCATCTCTCATCTAGTCGTGCTTCATGTCCCGCCCATTTCCATTTGAGTCTTTGGGCGTGGGTTAGAGCGTCAGTAGCTTTTGAAATAGTTCTAATTTTTGTGTGTCTTATTTTTTGTCTTTTATTTATATTTAGCAAACTGCGTTCTAGACTGCGTTGGCAGCTGATGATTTTGTCCTTTATTTGTGTATTTCCAGGTCTGACAAGCGTACGTTAAGCACGGCAGAAGACATGAATTCAATATTTTTAATTCAATATTTGCTGCAATATAAACATATACAAAATACCTATACTATCTTATTATGACCAAGTAAAACGTGTCTTATCTGAAGGGCAAGTCAAGAGTTCCCCTAACCAGCAAGCGTGTATGAGTCGAACTATGAGAGTAGAGGAAGTAAAAGTCCTGTCTCGCTTCTTCCACTCTCCCCTACTGTGCAAAAGATCTAACGTAATTATTGAGATAGTTAGAATTATGTGTTCATAGGAAAGCGACAGAATCACCATGTGTCATATTAGAACTAAAAGTACCGAAACCAAGTACACCCTAAGTCCAGGGCAAACATCGTTGTACTATCTACATCTCTACCTATCCCTTCGGGGATACTGTGAGAAGCGTTTGATGTATTCACAGGCAGAAGCTAGTATGATCTTTAAAGTATCATTTTATTGGAAAATTTAAATAAAGAAGGTCTTTAATTAAACTGTTCTTTGTAAGATAAAGTTCCATCGCCAGCAACTATTCAGCAGCTCAAAGGTTGCCGGTCTGCCAAAACCAGTACTAGTAACAAACCCTTTAATTAGGAGTTTCAGTCGCACCCCTGTACATTTATCACGACGTTTCTCGGGAACCTTTGATAGTGCTCTCGTACTGTTTATCTGTAGTCCTTGCTTGAGGTTAATTAGTTCGATGCTGCGGAAGGTTAACTATCTTAGATTAACCGGGAGAAGTTAGTTAAACTTTAATTCTGAAACTAGAATTACAAGTTAAAAGTTGGAGGCTTGCCCTTTATCAAGTATGAGGTTTATATCATGACATCAGTGTCCCTGCAGGGTAGGTAACGAGTACAGTCTTCCAACAGTTTCTTTTCTTACAGACTGACGATTTAGCGCAGTGGTTAAGGGCTTAAGCCGCTCCGCCCACTGTGTCTAATAGTAGCGGGTTCGACAATTACTTGTTCCGATCTAGGTATTTGTGTATGTGAATTTAGTTGTTTGTAAACGCATCTACAATCGAAGAAAGATTAGCAATAATTCCTAGTGTGGAGCTAGGATAAAAAAAACGAAAGAGACATCTCACGGCTCCGCCACTGTCACAGTTCTTCGCATACACGCTCGCCGATTACACTTGGCTTGCCTCTTAGATAAGACACGGTCTACTTGGTCAAGTACGAGGTCATAGTTAATATTTCTCCGAAACTGTTAATCGTGGATGATTTTTTGCGAAAACGGATTAATTCTATTCTAAACTTTTTTCCAGATAACGAGCTTAAATAGCCTATACAGATTAGCTAAAAAATACTCCAATTCATCAATATCTTGATAATCCTACGCTCGATTGCATAACGACTCACAAAATATGATAAGCACTTAAATGATTAAAATATAATCCTGTCTTAATCGGCTTCAGAAAGTGAAAAAAAATAACGATAAGTTTGGCTATCGCTTATCATATTCAGTAGGTCATTCTCCATTTATTTTTTTGAGAACGTAGTCCCACACTAGGATTTATTTCTGTATCGTGGGTGCGTTTACAAGCATGAAAATTCACATACACAAATTCCCAGACTGAAACAAATAATTGTCAATATAATAAATAATTGTGTGTATCTATGGCCACACATAGATTTGTTCCGTGCGGGAATCGAACCCGCGACTATTCGACCCAGTGGGTGGAGCGGCTAAAGCTCTTAGCGACTGCACTAAATCGTCCGTTAACGTCAATTAAGCTGACATAGGCTATACAAAGGTCATTTATTAATTACATTCCTATAACACAGCCCCCACTAAGAAATGTCAATTGGAGAAATAAGGGGGATACGCCCTTTTGATCTTTGTCGTTTTGCTTCAACCCATAAGTAACTCTATATTTCTGGTATACTCGTAATATTATTATTAGTCGAAATCAATCAATTTTAAGTTGGTCCAAAATTCTATATATCATTGTCATGGAAATTCGGTTGATCGAAAATTGATAAATTTAAAGGTGATTTATTTAAACAGGTCTAACGAGAATGTTTTCTATATCCATTATCGACCCAGACCAAGTATCTCTCCTTTAAAATCGTAAATAATACACTGAAACAGTAGAAATACAATCAACGAACAGACAAAGCGAGTTGACAAAAACATGATAATCTAGAAACGCAAAAATAATGGCAATGAAAGCGCCTATTTACGAATCCCATCTTGATAATACCCATCTAAAGTTTGAAAGAATATCTTTACCCTCGTACAAGTTACCCTCAGTAACCAAGTTGAGATGTTAGTAAGGGAGACCCGATTGTTACAATTGGGCCCTCATTTGCAATGATCAAACGCGACACCTTATGATACCTTATCGTAACATGCTGCGTTACGTATAGGTATAATTAGTCATAGCGAATAAGGACGGAGATGATAAAAATGTGGTAAAATAGGCACCCAAGAGCATTAACAATGAGGTATCTATTTACGAATCCCATCTTGATAATATCAAGCACTACCCGAAATATCTGGGAGTCACAAATAAACCTCATTGCCATAAGCCTAAAATGAAAGTTTGGCAACGACTGCATGGGGTGCATCACGTGACGTCCTCTGAACAAGAGGTATGGGGCTTTGCTTCACTGCTGGAGAATACGCATGTCCCGTGTGGCACACGCTAGACTCGTGGATGTCGCGCTAAACGATACTTGTCGTATAGTCACTGGATGCCTAAAGCCGACTCCACTAAATATGATCTTCCCTCGAGCAGCCATAGCGCCACCAGAAGTGCGACGAGATGTAGCCTGTGCCATAGAAAAGCTAAAGGAAGTGTCTGGCATACGACACCTCTTGTATGGCCACCAAATCTTTAAATCGGCTCCGCACTCAGTAGGTATATGCAGGCAAAATTTATGCACATGGGAGTTTGCCTGCGATTGTGTTGCGATTTCACAGACTATGCCTCGCCTGCCGGTCGACCCCTTATGCCCCACTACCTGTACAATAGAAGATCTGTGTACAGCCCAAATGGCGCGATTGAGCTAGCCACTTACTGAGCGGGACAGATATGAACCATTGATACGAACAGAAGAAGAATATCAAGCTAAAGTTTAAAAGAGGAAACTCTCCCCTCGTACGAGTTACCCCTTCGTACCAGTAACAGAATTGTGATGTTAGTATCGTCGACTCGACTGTCTCATCTGGGCTTTAATTTGTTACAACCAGAAACACGGTGAGTTACGATAATTTCGTGAAATGATGGTCGCCATTGGATCACCATTAAATGCATCATTTCACGACATTATCGTATTTATTTGGTCATAGCGAATAAGTGCCCTGATAATGAAAGCGAGTTGATAAAAATGTGTCAAAATTCCTATTACGCCCAATTCTCAAAAACAATATCAATGAGACGCGTATTTACGAAATCCATCTTGATAATATCTAGCTAAAGTTTGAAAGAGTAATCTTCTCCCCTACGAGTTAACCCCAGCAATAAAGTTGTGTTTATGTTAGTAACGGCGACCAGACTATGTTACAACTGAGATGGAAAAACTTGGAATATACTTTTCGCAACGGAAAGATCTGGTTATGTATGTTATATATGTTACTGGATATATGTGTAAGTTTGTTTGTAGAGTTTATTCCACAGAATTCATTATAATAAGACACTAGAAGTCGTATGAGTCGCCTGATCTGGCACATTGTGTGATTCAGTACTGCGTGGATCATTGTATGCGATACCGCAGCTGAAATTGGTATTTTGCAGCATAACCAACTACGGAAAATCTTTTAAAAATTAAAAAAAAATATTATAATAGCCCTGTTAAGAACTGTCTCATCGTTGGGCACGGGCCTCCTCTCAAACTGAGGGCTTAGGCTATAGTTCACCACGCTGGCCCAGTGCGGGTTGGCGAACTTCACACACCTTCGAGAAACTTAGGCATGCAGGTTTCCTCACGATGTTTTCCTTCACCGTTAAAGCAAGTGATAGTTCATTTTTAATTCAAACATACTTTCGTAAAGACAGAGGTGCGTGCCTTGGTATGAACGAGAGATCTCTGACTTTGTAGTCCAACGGTCTAATCCACTTGGCTATAACACAGAATAGGCAAAACACACTATACAAAGCCTGTCTTGTGGTGGTTGTTTTTTGACATGCCAAAAGATGGATTGCGGTAAAAAAAGGGTGTTCCAATTCATGGAAAGGTATGTATACAGCAATAATGTAGTGTGCACACAGTCTCACTGTGTCTATTTGTTTCAAACTAAGCATGTGTGGCGAAGCGGTGACAGGATCTCAATTGTGTCTGTAATCTGATCAGTGACTGTTTCCTTTGCTTATTATTACTTATTTACGTTATCTGAAGGACAAGTCAAGAGTCTCTGTAACCGGCGACCATGAGACAAACTATGACAGTGGAGAAAGCCAGAGAGGTATGTAAGTAAAGAGCCTGTTGGAACTCTGTACTCTCTGCCTACCCCGCAAGGGATCTGGTGTGATATAGATAGATAGATTTGCGTTATTTATTGTTATAGTCAGTAGGTCTATAGTCATACCTACTAATAGTTAGAGTATACAAAAATAACAATAAATCATCCAACTGTTTAGTTGTGAATATTTAAGGTAAGTAATATTTATTCATGGCCCTTCATTAATAATTTTAGAGTGACTTAAATTTAAATAATATAATGATACAAAATAAATAGACAAGATGTTTATTTGCAACAAAAGGACACACACACAAAAATCATGTAGTACAGTTTAAATTATAATTTTATTGTAGTAGGTGTGTCCCAGTGGTACAAAAGGGACCACAGCACAGCGCGGCTAAATGCCGCGCTGTGCTGCTTCAGGAGTAAAACGCTGTTTTTTAGTTGCAGCCATGAAATTTACGCGAGAAACTCGTGCAGCGTTACAGATATGGACCCAACATTGTTGATAAAATATATACATAAAAAAAAAGAATACATATCTATCTATCTATCTATCTATAACCTCACGCCAGATCCCTTGCGGGGTAGGCAGAGAGTACAGAGTTCCAACAGGTTCTTTCCTTACATACAAGAATACATATAATATTATTTATTTGTGGCAACAAATTTTTGAGTTTATGTTAGGACTATACGAGCACTGACTACAACTGAAGAACGCTACCAAGCCGATCAAAGCGTCGCAGATGTTATGCCACTGGCGATTCCTGCGGGAGGGCACTCAGGCAAGAGACGGACGCCGGGGGGTTTTATTGGGTGCAAGTCCCACATAACTGCCACATCACCAAAGGCAGCGATGTGGCAGTATGCGCTAGGCATTTCCCACCGGTAAAAAAAAGGACGATAAAAGCGTAATCCTAGTTTTTGCATCTCCAAAAGTGCTGATTCAAACTTTTTTGAAAATATAACCCTTGTAGTAGCATTTCTTATAGGAGGTGGTTTATTGTTCCAGCACTTAGTCGCTTGTTAGCAAAAACTGCCAAAATAGTAATAATGTCTCTCATCGGTCTAGTTCCTAATGGTTCGACTGGCGATCAGGAGGTCCTGAGTTTGTATCGTAGGTCTCACGAAGTGTTATTGTTGTTTTTTTTATATAAAAATCCTACTTAGCTGTCTGGAACTAAAATTTTGAACTATATAAGGCTATTCCTTGGTGTAATTTCCTCTTTCCTCTTACCTCGATCTATGGGAGAAGGCCTTCACCCTGCAGTGGGTTAAAATATCCCCTTTCCCGTACAGAACTACCACACATACACTTCCTATACCTCCTATACTCGCACACTATTTCATTAAAACCCCGGCTACATGGAGGAGTGCGGTGCCGACGTGACGCGAGCGTGACGGGTGCGTGACGTTGACGTGACGCGGGTCCGCCGACGCGCACAGTCATCGCGTAATAAATAGTTCGCGCAAATCACGTACCGATCTCAAACGGAACACGCGGTCATGTCCATGCGTGGAAATATACGGATGAAAGAACTGGACGAGTGCGCAACGGTTCGAATTTTTTTTTTTATTAACCTTATATATCTCAGTGCTTGGCAAAGGTCCTCTTGCCTCTAACAGTCTCCACCCCAGTCAATAATGAATATTCTACTTGATGTGCATCGAGATTGTCGTGCCACCGATCCTGGGCCTACAGTGACCGAACTGTAAAGATTTTCAAAACATTTAAAGATTTTCAACTGAAACCTCTTTAATCATAGAATCAAAATATAATTTAAATGTTTAAGTCAGTCGGGTCTTAAGGACATACAACGTATTCTCCTTTAAAGGAAAACGTGCATTCAACTACACATGTGTGATAACGAGCGCACAGCATATAGCCACAAATCTGTTTTCTCAATCCTTTGCCCAAAAGAAGTAAATTCTAGGTTGATAGATATTCTTTTTAAATCTGCGTCTTGAATAGATGCGTGCACGGTTGTATTTAGTTCCTGTGTGTTTCCACAGCTTCCGTGAGAGGTCGCCGGGTTCATGTTCGATTTAATGAACAGCTTTGCTGATGTGGAAACCTTTCAGCGTTTTAATAAAAACGTGATAAAGTGGATGCTATTGCTTACTTCTGGTGCTTATTTAATTATTTTTTCTTCTAAGAAAGAAATAGATACGAAGAGAACAAACTTCTTGTTCAATTTTCAGTTCTATTTCGTTACATATAAAGACCGAAACGATGACCATGGCTTACAAAACTTACTCTCCCTATCGAAAACCTACAATATTGGCGATTTGTATAAAAGAATTTGATGATGGATAGGTTTACTGGTTTGAGCGTAGATCGTTTGGCTTACTGGATTTAGTATTTTCGAGTTTAATGCCCGCAGAAAACCAATCTTTCGGTAATACATGGGTGTTTTTCCATGTAAAATTTTTGTTTGCTAACGCTTTAACAACAGAAAAATCTAATATGAAAGCATTCTGTTTTGGTTGTATAACAAAAATAATACATGCATAATGCGCCTCGGTAGTTATACTGCACGCCCGCAACGGTATCAGATACCAACGGAACACGTGTGCTAAATGTAATGAAACTGGAAATTATTTCTGTCTATATCATCACGCCAGCTCCCTTGCGGGGTAGACAAGGAGAATAGAGTTCTAACAGGTTATTTCCTTACAGCCTTCTCTGGGTTCCTTCAATCTCATATTTTGAAAAGTAATAAAATAATATTTACGCTAAAAAATTGCGTTATTTTTTAGTGCCGGCACGTGCTTTTATCTAAGCGTTCTCGTTACACACAAGAAATTAAAATTAAAAAAAACTTTACAACGCCTTCTAAATAAAAAAAAAGGAAATAAAAGTCGGTTGCCGATTGCTACTATTTTATTAAATAAGACTATTCTTTTAATATGTTAGATATTCTTGTTTATTTAGTTCTATAGCAGTCCTCTGCAAGTTTCACATTTATCATCATCATCATCATCTCAGCCTATACTTGTCCACTGCTGAACATATCGCCAATCGCTTTCCAGCGTGAGCGCTCCGATGCCACCTGCATCCAACGACTTCCTTGGATTTTCACAAGATCGTCGGTTCATCTGGCAGGCGGTCGTCCCACGCTGCGTCTCCACTCTAGAATCTTTCTGCCCCAACGCCCGTCCGATCTTCGCGCTATGTGGCCCGCTCATTGCCACTTCAGCTTGCTTATCTTAAGGGCTATGTCTGTGACCTTGGTTCTTCTACGAATCTCCTCATTCCTGATTCGATCGCGTAGAGAAACGCCGAGCAACTTTGAGCTTTTTTATGAGACCTATTGTAAGAGACCATGTCTCTGATCTATATATCATCACTAGTAAAACACATTGTCTAATAACTTTAGTCTTAAGGCACTGAGGTATTTTGGATGAGAAGATGTTGCGCAGTTTCCCGAACGCTGCCCAGTCGAGTTGGATTCGTCGATTGACCTCTCTCTCAAAGTTGGACCTACCTAACCGGACTACCTGTCCCAGGTAAATGTATTCGTCGACAACTTCAAGAGTTTTGAGTTCCCAACGGTGAGTGCGTTATGGACGTTAAACATTATTTTCGTTTTGTCCATGTTCATTTTAAGACCTACTTACTCACATTAATATAATTCTATTTAAATCTGTTTTCAAAAGTTAATGCATAATGCTTTAAACCTACATTACCCCAATAACCCACATTAAAAAATCAATTGTAAATGCAACGTGGCGTGTCAGGGTGCAATAAGCTCTGCCGGTCCCCCATCGGCCGGGATCGATAGTCCGTCGCACTGCGCACGTGATGGGGTGCAACCTGCTCCGTGGGAGGAGGCCTTGTTACTTACAGTGTAATTGGTTTTCAGGGTACTACTTACTTAGTTACTACTAGGTCTATTGGTTAAGCGCTTAAGTCGCTCCGCCCACTATATCGAGCAGTCGCGGGTTCGATTCCCGTATAAGACAAATCTTTGTGTGACCTATAAATATTTTTATGGGTTTTGTGCAGGTGAATTAAATGTTTCTGAATATATCCGGAACATAAGAATATTTTAATAAATAAAAATAAACACCATCACGCCTATATTCCACTAGAGGGGGTGGCAGAAGTGCACTGTGTACACTATGTTAGGTCCTATATAATAGGGGACGACCCTACTGCCATACACAGAGGACAATAACTCCGGACTGATACTGGGATTTTTTCGATAGAAAAACTACGTTTGTCCGACCTAGGATTTGAACCCAGGACCTCGTGATCGCAAAGCGCATTATTCGTCACTAGACCAACGAGGCAGGCAAGAATATTTAAAAAAATCTATACCACCACCCTGGCTATTATATGTTTAAATAATAATAAAAAAAATGAAAACCTTAAATAATTGCCAGAACTATGAAAGTAACATACAAAAACTCCTTTTTATAAAGAGCTTAAAACGAGAAACTCCTTTTTAGAAGGAGCTTAAAAACGAGAAACTCCTTTTTAGAAGGAGCTTAAAAACGAGAAACTCCTTTTTAGAAGGAGCTTAAAAACGAGAAACTCCTTTTTAGAAGGAGTTCAAAAACGAGAAACTCCTTTTTAGAAATAGCTTAAGAATGAGATATTCCTTTTTCTTCAAAACCAAACATAACATGTACATTCGTCCCTTTCCGAGTCCAAATAAACCAACCCAGAAAGATTACACAGTTAATACTTAATCCAATAAATTGGGGCATATCAATTTAATTTCCGGACCTCTCCCAGCCCGGGTCCACTTAGCGACTTCTCATGAATAAAATATCCCGGTGGTCCCACTCGACTACATGTGCTGTGACCGTTAACGTCTCTAGGATACTTCAACTCGGACTGGGTCCTTATTCGCTATGACTAAAAGCGCGTTACGATAACTTTGTGAAATTCCGTAAAATTGACGACTTCATAACATCGGACGGCATGGTCCAGAAGTCGCGGGTTCGATCCCCGATCATGATAAAGCTTTGTGCGACCCCACAAATATTTGTTTCAGTGTGGGTGTTTCTATATTTAATTCCATGTTTGTAAACGCATCTACGACACAGGGATAATTCTTATAATATTTTTCACATAGGATGGGTAGTGACAGTTCTAAGTGCCAAACGAAATTGGTACTTAATTCAATGGTGTTAAGGCCTAAATCCATAAGTATAGAAACGCCTCTTATTGCTACTGAATAAAGTATAATTTTCTTTGACACTTACAATTGTTACAGTACCCACCTTACATGAAAAAGACTATAGTGTGGGGCTACGTTTTTTATATAAAAAAATATCGCGTGATGGTATTCTGTTTGCCGCTGGAGTACCATAAACGATCATTCCACAAAGTTATCGTAACACGCCGCGTCACGTATTTGATTAGTCATCACGAATAAGAAACTTGCAGAGCTTTACCCGGATAAGTTTTTGAATTCCGAAGTTATGGTATAATTTTGTTTTTTATTTCGGTACCGATTAGGGTTATTATAAATGTGAAAAAGACGTTGTCAAAAATTGCCCCAGAACCAACAAACATTTGACCTATGCCATCAATATTTATCTATTTTATTAAAATAATGGCAAATATCCGTATTTAACGGACAATTTGAAATCTAAAACGAATATTTCAAAGTATTGTAAGTACTTATATCGAAGTCGCCGACATCTTTACTGAATGTCATCACACAATATAACCTCATATGTTAATGGCTACTGAATTATAACCTCAAAAATCTAATACTTTTTGTGCAATATTGCGATTCCCCCGCTTGTCCGTTTAATAATAAATGCCTTAAGATAATTTATAGGCGATTTGAAATCATACATGTATTTTTTAATTGCGGTTGATTCTGGGGCAAGTTATATATGGGCGCAGAATAATGTCCTTTATATGTTTAGATGTTTATTACTAAATCACGCAAAAACGGCTGAACGGATTCAGGTCAAATTTGGCACACAGTTTAACACCTATATTAACTCATAGCATACTATATATCCCGGAAAAATGTATGGTTCCTGTGTAAAGTCAACGGGAATCAAGTCGCGGGCCGAACCTACTACATAATACTCAATCGTAAAATATAGAGCCGTACCCACATGGCACGGTCAGGACCCCATGTGTCTCAATTTGTCTGGCTTTCGTTGCAATCCGACGCTGATGAATATTCTACGCGTGTACTCAGAATCTGAGGCTGCGGGGAACATGCTGTAATTGTGATATATTGCATGTTTATATCCCTGCGAGACTGCTGGGTTAGTAGAAAACTGCCCTGTGACCTCGTGGTCCGACTGCTGAACCATTGTTTTCTGTTTGTAATCATCATCAACCCAAATTAGACCACTGCTGGACATAGGCCTCTTCCAATGTGCGCCACAGAGCCCGATCCTCGGCTTTATGCATCCAGTTCCTGCCGGCTATCCGACGTATGTCGGCTCGCGGGAGGCGTCCTACACTGCGTTTGCCAGTTCGTAGACTCCACTCCAAAACCTGTCTGCACCAACGGTTGTCTTCTGCGGCAAATGTGACCAGCCCAACGCAACTTTAACTTGCTGATTTTCAGAGCTATGTCGGTGACTTCGGTTCTATGCCGGATAGTCTCATTTCTGATTCTATCCAGCATAAAAACTCCAAGCACAGCTCTCTCTGTTTGTAATGGTGAAGAAAAACTTTTGAAGGAAGCCTATATAAAAATAAACCATTTTTATGGTAAAAAAACACCTCTACATACTTTGGGTGACAGAAGAGCACACGTTGGCGATATGAGGGTGTACTCAGTACACCCACATCGCCGAGAATGTAATTAGGGGTGAGACTATTGTCATACTGTCTCGTTGGTCTAGTGGTAAATAATGTGCTTTGCGATCACGAGGTACTGGGTTCAAATCCTAGGTAGGATATATGTAGTTTTTCTATCGAAAAACTCCCAGTATCAATCTGGAGTCTGGAATTGTTCCCGGTATATGGCAACAGGCTCGCCCCCTATTACATGGGACCTAACATCTTTGGCGACGTTGGTGAATACAGTACAGCTTTTCCACCTCCGCTGGGGGAATATAGGCGTGACGGTGTGTTTATTTTACTATTGTTGTTTATTGTACTAGTGGTGCAAAGTCAGAGGTTTCGGGTTCTAACCCAACCACGCACCTCTGTCTCTTCGAAAACATGTGCGTATTAAAAATTAATTAATTAATTATCACTTGCTTTAACGGTGAAGGAAAACATCGTAAGGAAACCTGCTGCCTAAGACTTTCTCGAAGGTGTGTGAAGTTTGCCAACCCGCACTGGGCCAGCGTGGTGGACTATGGCATAAAACCCTCTGAATTTGAGAGGAGGCCCGTGCTCAACAGTGGGACAGTTTTTTAACAGGGCTTATATTATTATTATACTGTTTAAAGATCCAAACCCTGGATAGTGAGTGAGAATTTAGTTTGAAAGAAAGATTACTCTTGGTCTAAAATACCCTTAGGGAAATGTGGGCGTACAATGTACACCTCCACCCACCCTTACATTAAACTATACTATTCTACTAATAATATTATAAATCTGAATTTGAATGTTTGTTACTTAATTACACAAAAACGGGTGAATGGATTAACACATAAATATTTTTTATCCCGGAAAAATTTTAGGTTCCTGTTTAAATTCAGCGCGGACGAAGACGCGGGCGAAAACTAGTAATATTATAAATGTGAAAATTTCTATGTTTGGGTGTTTGGATGTTTAGATGCTTTGAACGCACACACACACCCACATCGTCACGCCTATATTCCCCAGAGGGGGTGGCAGAGGTGTACTGAGTACACCCACGTTTCGCCGAGGATGTTAGGTCCCATGTAATAGGGGGCGAGCCTATTGCCATATACCAGGCACAATTCCAGACTCCGGACTCGTACTGGGAAGGTTTCGTTAGAAATACAATATGGAAGATAAACAATAACACTCCGATTTGTTCGACATAATTAGAATTTTTGGCATATATATATATATATATATATATATAATGACATAATACATACCTAGATTTTTATAAGTAACTTTGTATGCCTTTATGGCGGGACATAGAGATCTGTAACCCTATTATTAAATACCACTCATTTGTACCTATTGTTCACAAATAAAGACATTGCATTGAATTGAATTCTTCATTTGTCCGACCTAGGATTTGAACCCAGGACCTCGTGATCACAAAGCGACGCGCTTTGCCAGTAGCCCAACGAGGCAGTCAATATTTATGTATTTATTAAACCAATACCTTTCATATCTATATTTTGTTTACTTCTATTACAATACAATCGCATCTCTCTTCCAAAATAAACAGTATCTTGGATCCGTTCTTTTCCAAGCTCTTTGTCTCAATTTATCACAGATGTTGTTCACCGCAAGATTCCAACTCCGATGAATATTTCAGTAGCACAGTGTGGAACATTACCATAATGCCGGACTGGGGGTTCAACCGAAGTTGGCGAAGCGATTTGGACAAACAACTACCTACTGAATTTTCATGGGAACAATTCTTGGAGAGTTTAGGGAGAAATTGTTGGGAGCTAAGGCGGGTACTAAATATAGGGGAGTATATAATAAGGATCTTAGGTGATTACTGATTAGGTTAATAAGGCTGCTTCGTTGGGCTACTGGCAAAGCGCATCGCTTTGTGATCACGGTTCAAATCCTAGGTCGGACAGTTGTAGTTTTTCTAACGAAAACTTCCCAGTATAAGTCCGGAGTCCGGTATATGGCAATAGGCTCGCCCCCTATTACATGGGACCTAACATCATCGGCGAAAAGTGGGTGTACTCAGTAAACCTCTGCCAGCCCCGCTTGGGAATATAGACATGACGGTGTGTTAATAAGGCCCACGAACGAAAATTATCGCGAACCAGAATTAGCGTTACCTATTGACTAGTTCGAGGGTATAACGTTAAAGTGCCTTCAACTTAACGTTATTACCTCCAGTTAATCAATAAGTAACGCTAACTCTGGTTTGTGCGAGTGGGCCTAAGTTATATATTTTTTATCCTGCATTTAAATTTAATCTCTTGTAAGCATCTTGTAAGCATTTAATCTCTTGTAAGCATGAAATAAAATAATTTTACGGATTTTATCGCGGTTTATTTTTGATTTTTAGTTCCCGACGTTTCGAGTGCTTTGCAGCACCCATGGTCACGGGAGGGGAGCATTTTTAGAGGCGCTCGTAGCGCTGTGCGACCGCGGTGTTCTTACCGATCACCAAGGTTAAGCAGCGTTCGACTCGGTCGGCCTGAGATGGGTGACCGTTTTTGGAATTTTCATATTCGAGCGTCCCCGTGCTTCGGAAGGCACGTTAAGCCGTTGGCCCCGGTTACCACTTAATGTGGTTGTCGTTAAGCCGAGTTGGAAGCCTTAAAGTCGGCTTGTTAAGTTCCAACAGCAGGTGGCCACAAACCTGCCTCCACCAATCCGCACTGGATCCGCGTGGTGGAGTATGACCTAATCTATCTCACCTCGATTTGTGAGAGAAGGCCTTTGTCCAGCAGTGGGCAGTATAGGCTGATATTATTATTATATAAATTATGAGCATTTTAAATCAATTTATAACATACTAGCAGTTTCCCGCGACTTCGTACCCGGCCGATAACAGCGCCACCTACCGGGTCTATATTTTATAGTCTATGTTACTTCTGGATAATGTAGCTTTCTAATGGTGAAATAATCATTAAAATCGGTCCAGTAATTTTTTAATTTATTCGTTACAAAAATACAAATCTTTCCTCTTTATTATATTAGTGTAAATTGGCGTTAAGCAAAATCCTTTCCGATTCTGATCGCCTTTTCTACTACCATATTAATAAGTATATTAAGACTGATGATCTGGTGCAGATCGCAGGTAGTGTTGGAGGCGTACAAGGCTCCTTTGTAGAAACTCTGACTGTTTGGGGCTCTCGATTGGTCATGCTCACTAAAATGTCTTTGCTTGCGGTGGCTGTCTGGCGCGGGTCACTCCCTTCCCTCCAACATGGTCGAGGGGAGTAATGGCTGTTCTAGTAGTCATACTCGTGAATGGGTGCTGCTTGTGAAGACTGGTCCATCTGGAATCCTTTACACCTTTACCTTCTGGAAATAACATCATTAGTCTCATTTCTCGGTCGTAAGGCATCGCACTGGAGATAGATCGTGATCTTCTAAGTTGCGACGTAAATATTGTTATTGTAAGACCCACACAATGTAATAAAAAAAATATATAAAAGCAAAAAGAAAAAGAGACTTAAATAAAAAAAACGCTGGGTTTCTTCGCTGGATCTTCTCAGTGGAAGCCGGGTTCTGATCCGGTGGTAGATTAGTAATTAAATAAGATAAAAAGGCAGGGTTTATACAAAATACATTATTTGAGTTTTGGTTGTCGAGTCAGCCGGGAGGCCTTTATCCTACCCTTTAGTGAACGTATTTCGCTTGATTAAAAAACATTCGTGTTATTTTCTCTTGTGCAAGTATATCTTATGTCGCCGGCGGACGCAGCTGCTGCGGGTGCCGAGTGCGCGCACTAACCTCCTGAAATAGGCGCCCCTGATGCGCGCACTCTGCACCCTCAACCTTGTGGCGAACAAAGAAGACATTTTTGTTTGGTTATTAGTGAATTCACAAGAATAGCGCTATTTGTTTTTTATAAGCTGAAGTATAACCGATAAGTTACTATGCATTAGGGATTACCCTGTAATGAAAATAGTAATTGGAAATAAATAAATAAATCTTTATAATTGACCGCCTTATTGGTCTAATGACAAAGCGCCTCGCTCTGTGATCACGAGGTCCTGCGTTAAAATTCTAGATCGAAGACTTGTTGTTATTTTTAATGAAAACTTCCCAGTATGAGCCTGGAATTGTTACCGGTATATGGCAATAGGCTCACCTCTTTTATTTTTTTTTTAAAACGTTGCCCCACACTAGTATTAATTTTGTGTCGTGGCTGCGTTTACAAACATGAAAATTCACACACACAAATACCCAGACCGAAACAAATAATTGTGGGTCACACAAAGATTTGTCTCGTGCGGGAATCGAGCTCGCGACTATTAGACACAGTGGGCGGAGCGGCTTAAGCTCTTAACCACTGCGCTAAATCGTCCGTCGAACATAGAACATGGGACCTAACATCGTTGGCGAATAGTGGGTGTACTCAGTACACTTCTGCCATCCCTGCTTGGGGAACAAAGGCGTAACGGTGAATGATTATCATTTTTAAATTTTCGGCATCAAACTAGAACCTCATATAAACATAGCGTCATATAAAATTACAAAAAAAAACTCCTGCATGAGTTTTACTCGTGATCGCACAATCGGTGCCAACCTTACGATCAGGCAACCATACATAGCAACTTGTCCTTTCGCTATTTCAGAACTCCATTTAATTTTTCCCCGGTTTTTATGGTAAGGAAAATCTCCGTTCAAAGAGCAAGGGTTTTGAGCCTTTTGAAATGTAATTGAAATACTTTTGGCTCGCTATAAAGTTCTTAAAGAGATTTTAGCTGATTAGAAGAATTACTTTAGGAAAGATTTTGTAAAGGAATTTTAGGGAAATTAATTTCTCCTTTTTAATATATGTGCGTGCGGGTCAAATTTAAGTAAGTTTGTTATCTGCTGATATACTTTATAATTACTTTGATTTTTTTTCAGGTAAGTTTCCGAGGTCGCATTGGTAAGAAATATAGCAAAAATAAAATTCCACTTCCCTCCTTTGCAAAGCGGGAGACACAAAAAATTGGCAGATCATCCATAGAGAAGGAGACTACAACTAGGATAAGCCCAGTAGTAAAACACGACAGATACGAAAAAAAATATTAACAGGGTCTATTTATGAGCTTCATGTTTGATTCCAGTGATAAGTATGGCAAAAACGTTTGAAAGCACGGAAATTTTCCCGAGTTTCTACAAGATCCGTCTAGTAGATTAATAACAGGTTCTTCCCTTATATGTATAAATAAAAAGCAGTGATAGCCTAGTGGTTAGATCGTTGGACTGCAAAGTCAAAGGTCTCGGGTTCAAACCCAGTCACGCACCTCTGTCTTTTCGACAGCATGTGCGTATTAAAAATTAATTATCACTTGCTTTAACGGTGAAGGAAAACATCGTGAGGAAACCTGCATGCCTAAGAGTTTCTCGAAGGTGTGTGAAGTTCGCCAACCCGCACTGGGCCAGCGTGGTGGACTATGGCCTAAACCCTCTCATTTTGAGAGGAGGCCCGTGCCCAACAGTGGGACAGTTTCTTAACAGGCCCAATATTATTATGTATAAATATTATAACTCCCTACATGATACCCCAATTCCGAATTTGTATAATGATTTGGGATACCACTCGCACTGCTCGTCGGTTCCGTGCACAAACCGAGCCATCATTTGCATAAGGTGGCGCGGTTGATAAATGTAATTGATTTATGCTGCTCTGCCTGTCCCCCGCACGACAGCCTGAGTTTAATGATAGACGGCCCTACGGAATATTTAGATGCCGAATAATTCTGCTTTTGAAATTGTTAGTCTATGTATATTATCACGGGGAATGCAGAGTCCCAACACAGGTTCTTTCCTTACAGACAAACTGTTTCTTTCTTTCTTAGTGTTATCTATACTAATATTATAAAGACAAAAGATACGTTTCTTTGTAATCGAACTCTGAAACTAATGAACCAATTTTAATAATTCTTTCTCCATCAGAAAGCTACA
Source organism: Phalera bucephala (assembly GCA_905147815.2). Taxonomy (NCBI): domain Eukaryota; kingdom Metazoa; phylum Arthropoda; class Insecta; order Lepidoptera; family Notodontidae; genus Phalera; species Phalera bucephala. Next base: position 32,227,724 of record LR990618.1, read on the forward strand.
TTATCCAAAAGTAACGGTAGGTGGCGTTGTTATCGACCGGGTGCGAAGCCAGGGAAAACTGCTATAAGTTATCTTTAGTAATAATAATATCAGCCTATACTGTCCCAGCAGCAAGCAGTGATAGCCTAGTGGCTAGACCGTTGGATTGCAAAGTTAGAGGTGGCGGGTTCAAACCTAGCCACGCACTTCTGTCTTTTTGAAAAACATGTGCGTATTAAAAATTAACTATCACTTGATTTAACGATGAAGGAAAACATCTTGAGGAAACCTGCATGCCTAAGAGTTTCTCGAAGGTGTGTGAAGGTCGCCAACCCGCAATGGGCTAGCGTGGTGGACTATGGCCTAAACCCTCTCAGTCTGAGAGGAGGCCCGTGCCCAATGGTGGGACAGTTTGTTAACAGGGCTAATATTGTTATTCATTATCATATATTTATACTGTCCCACTGCTGGGCAAAGGCCTTCTTTCCCAAATCAAGGTGGGAGAGATTAGGTCATACTCCACCACGCGGACCCAGTGCAGTGAGGTGGAGGCAGGTTGTGGCCACCTGCTGTTGGAATTTATCAAGCCACCTATAAGGCTTCCTTAACTTGGCTTAACAATTACCACATTACGTGGTAACGTGGACCAACGGATTAATGTGCCTTTCAAAGCACGGGGTCACCCATATCTGGCCGACCGAGCCGAACGTTGCTTAACCTTGGTGATCGCCAAGAACACCGCGATCGCACAGCGCTACGAGCGCCTCCGAAGTTATCTGTGCTAGGCCATATATCTGTACCATATGTATGTACTATGCCCTGAGAGTCTTTTATATGTATGTACGCGCTAATTTCAGAAACTACAACACGTATTTTCATTTGGTTATCACGGAATGCTCAGGTATAGATATTTAACCGGCTTCTAAAAAGGAGGAGGTTTTCAATTTGACTGTATGTTTTTTTTGTATGTATGTTACGCGATCATTTTGCCAATTATGAATCGATTTTGATAATTCTTTTTGCATTGAATTCAGTATAGCTTCAAGGTGGTCCCATTTTAATTTTATCGGTATTGGACCTTGGACTTGAAAAATACACAAGGGAAGTCCTTAACGACAAACAATACGAATGCGTAGATTGAGATATTATGGGTATTACGTCAGTCCTATAGGTGCTATGCCGCCATAGAACTAATCAGAATATAAACCGACTTTAGAAAACGAGGAGGTCGACAATTTATCTGTTTTTTTTTATAATGTCTTTATTTATGAACTGACTTTGATGATTCTTTTTGGGTTGGGTTTAGTATAGTTTCGAGGTGGTCCCATTTTAATGAAATCGGTATTGAACTTTAGACTTTAAGGATACAACAGGGGACTCGTTAACGGCGAACAGCACGAATGTATAGATTCCATTAGTATGGTTATTATATCAATCCTGTAGGTACCTTGCTGTACCACTCAGCAAAATAATATAATATAGGTACATAAATATTAGTAAATTATTCACTTGTCACTTAAAATTGTAAAATAAAAATCTTTAAAAATAAACCGTCTTCTAAAAGCAAAAAATAAATATTTGAAGTCGGTGCCAAGTAACCGACTGCACTAACCGGTACCGACGTCAAATATATATTTTTTGCTTTTAGAAGTCGGTTTTTTTTATATTTTTATTATGAATATTTTGTACAAATTGAGCTAACTACGATGATGTTTTTACTACCCGTACAATGCTTGCTAGAGAAGGAGAGATTTCGGCTTCTGATATGCCCTGATAGCTTGCTCATCATCTGAGAGCTGAGCATGAACAGATTAATGCTCACGTGACGCTATTGAGTTGATATTCCGTCCTTTTCTCAATACAAATAGACTTATTAAAGATAAACGTGACAGCACGCACCTTCTGATTGTAGGTCTCAAGATAGTGAGTGTCCACGTTTCTGCTCCATGAATCTAGATAGGCAAGTCTTAAGATACGGCCAAACCAACGCGTTCAGCCGCGTCCACGATGGCGTGCACGGTGGCGATGCAATAATATTTGTATGGAAATGTCACAACAGACACACCAATGCATCCTGCAGCCTGCACGCGCTATTTGGGCAGCGTCTGCACGCGCAATCATAGGTAGATACTGATCGCCATCGTGATCGCCGCTGGGGACGTCACCGTGGACGCGGCTGAACGCGTTGGTTTTGCCGTACCCTTACTGATTAAAAAAATCCCTTTAGGCTTTGTAAGAAGATATGGAGTAGGAAGCTTGGAAATTTTTGCAGTAACTGCACATTCTCAAGTAATATAATAACAACAGCATTCCAACACATCCATTTATATAATTAATCGCCCCATCTCTCATCTAAAAGCTTTAAAGATTATCCAAACGCAGCATCCGTCCGTAATTTATTATTCCCTCCCTCCACGCTGTAATCTCGTTCATCTTTCGTTTCAGGTAGTTTTCCTCTCATACGGATAGTTATAGATATAGACGGGCCCTCATTAGCCCCCGCCTAGTAATTAGAGGGGCAACTTAATTACTGAGAAGCCCCTATTCCACCCCTATAGGCGTATAGTGATGGGACGTGATTTATCGACTGTCGATGAGAGAAAAAAATGATTTATTGTTAGTGGATTAATTAAATTGTATGCGTTGATGAATGGTTATAGTTAGTAAGGTTTTTTTTTTAGTTAAAAAATCAAATCGAAATGTAGATAGTTAATAGACGTCAGATCTATTATACTAATTAATGGTGATATAAGTAAGGCTGAAGAGAGTCAATATGAATAAGAATTTTGTCCCTTATAGAAATGGAGGACTTGTAAATTGGTTACGTAAGCGAGTCGTCATGAGAACATACAAAAAGACATGCAATGAGATCTACTAAATCTTTGAGAATCTGTCTGTTCATAAACTGTGGAATTTTGGTTCAGAAACAAATGATTTTTTTTTGTTAGTAATAATAAGTACTCCAGACAGTTGCTCCAGTATTGTTGAATTAATTTCTATCTAAGAACCTACATCATCACGGCAAATCCCTTGCAAGGTAGGAAAAGCGGAATAGATCCAACACCTTGTCCGGTCAAGCTGTAAAGACCCCGCAGCCAACAGCGTAGATCATTCACACACACACACAAAAAAGATCCAACTGGTTCTTACTAGCAGACCTCTCTTGCTTCTTTCCCTCTCATAGTCGTCGTTCGTTCCACACATACAGTTAATGTTAATATAAGTTTATCGATATTTATGAAATTTAAGATTTTTCCCAATCTATGTATTCAGTAGCGTGGTGGCATCGGCAGTGAGAATCTGTGTCAGGCAGGTGGGCGTTTCATTCGAGCCTGCCAACGCTACAATTTGCATTGTCGGTTGCACACTTGACCACAGCTTTGATTTTAGATAGGGACAGGGGACCAGAACCTCTGTAACAGTATTATTGTAATATTACTTTTACCGAACGAAGATCCAGTGTCACCACAAACGCTATAGCAGTATTATTGTAATATTACTTTTACCGAACGAAGATCCAGTGCTACCACAAACGCTATAGCAGTATTATTGTAATATTACTTTTACCGAACGAAGATCCAGTGCTACCACAAACGCTATAGCAGTATTATTGTAATATTACTTTTTTGATCTGGGATCTGGTGATAGCCAGCAGCATGCGCCACTAAGTCGAAGAGGAGAAAATAGGAGGCTCGCCATAATATCTTTAGAATGTTACTTGTACTTGTATCTACAATGAAACGTCTTACTTGTTGAGAGAAAGAGATGACAATATAAATAGTGCATATGCACGTCCCTTACTCATGGCAAAGTAAGGTTACAATAATTCTGATAGTAAGCTCCCTGTTTACGGGACATATAAATAGAATTATATTAAGTTCTTAGATTTACGCGAAACGTCGAAACTTAAAAATCAAAATAAACCGCGATAAAATCAGAAAAATAGTTTTACAAGCTTTTATGTAACTTGATTTTTCAAGCACCTTCTGGAATCCGAGTGAGATCAAATTTGGCTTATAATAATATGGCACCATTGTTCTGCTCTGATGATGGAGCCGTAAGTTATCATAGGAACCCCTTAACTAAACAACTCCGCCGTGTTCAGACTCTAAAAAGGATTTTTTATTTAAATATATTTTCATAATTCTAATAACACTCAAAGCAAACAATCTCACTTTCACAAAAGCCTAGTCATCATTTCACATAACTTAAGTAGTCTAGCCACTTAATATAACTCTAACCCTAATTCTAGTCTGGTAGGGATTGACTAGGGATTCGGAGTGATTCTACATACATGCTCCGATTTGCAAAGATGGCTGACGAGGGTACCGAATAAAAATAAATTTCGTTTACGTAAAGGTAGATAAGAAATCTTGATATTTTTATGTTTTTAAAAAACGTGACTCTACACTTGGAATTATTCCCTTGTCATGGGTGCGTTTACATACTTTTGGGTATAATCAAACTCAAAATCAAAAGCTTTTTATTAATGTAGACCAAAAGGCACTTATGAATATTCAAAAAGAGAAAATTATTAATTACTTAAGACTCTACCACCCTTTCGGAAAGTCATTCCTGTGGAGAAGAAGGGCAAGAAACTCCACGGTTACTCTTTTTTAAAAATGAGTGATTTACAATTCTTTTTGTATACATTGCATCCATGGAGTATGGGAAAACAATGCAGAACGTGCTAAATAGATGTGCTTAGATTCATGGTATCGGTCAGTTTCTACATAGTCCTCTCATTTACAAAATAGAGATGTTGTAGAGGTGTATAATAAAAAGTATAATAATAATAGTAAGAAAAAGGGTTACTATAAAATGAGTAAAGAGTGCGTACAAAACAACTAGTTATAGCTCCAGTGTGATGCCGAACGAGACAACATTCAACAGCATTACGGTACACGTTTAATCAGTCAATGGACAGAGGACGGACCAGTGCACCCCACCAGCAGCGTGAACGGGTGTTCACGAATATGACCTGAGACGCAGCCATATAGATACCGCACACAGGATGAAACACCGACCTCACCGACGAAGTCGAAGAATCCCTTGTCCGTCGGCCGGTGCAGATTATCACGGCGAGATATAGGAATCTAAAGCGACAGCCCAAGCTGAAGCTGTTCCTCCGTGAGGCCCTCTTGAGCTTGCCCCCTAGCCCCACCGGCTGGAGTGTGGTTGTCGCACGCTCACCCTCTTGCCCGGTGAAGCCGAAAAAGCTTCTCGGGCAGCATTAAACAACAGCGTAGAGCATTTGCACAAACACAAAAAGTGCGCTTACAGATACGAAGTTCATATACTCAGACACTGGAATATACATTTATGGGTAGTCTTGTGGTATTTTGTATATCTTGGATGCGCATTAAGTAAGGATGGGAAATACACCGCTGACATAGAGAGAAGAGTGAGTGCAGGGAACAGAATGAATGGTGCGATGGGAAAGCTACTTGGGAGCCGGCACTAAAGCCAAAAGGCGCAGCTGGCCATACATAACGGAGTGCTTGTCCCAACGCTTGTTATATGGCAGCGAGAGCTGGGTTTGTAAGAAGGAGAATAAAAGTAGGATATATGCGGTCGAAATGCGAGCTCTGCGGACCAACCGCATTCGCAACAGCGTAGTAAGAAAGCGAGTAGGTATGAAAGACAGTATCGGTGTAAACTCCGCCGTGTTCAGACTCTAAAAAGGATTTTTTATTTAAATATATTTTCATAATTCTAATAACACTCAAAGCAAACAATCTCACTTTCACAAAAGCCTAGTCATCATTTCACATAACTTAAATAGTCTAGCCACTTAATATAACTCTAACCCTAATTCTAGTCTGGTAGGGATTGACTAGGGCTTCGGAGTGATTCTACATACATGCTCCGATTTGCAAAGATGGCTGACGAGGGTACCGAATAAAAATAAATTTCGTTTACGTAAAGGTAGATAAGAAATCTTGATATTTTTATGTTTTTAAAAAACGTGACTCTACACTTGGAATTATTCCCTTGTCATGGGTGCGTTTACATACTTTTGGGTATAATCAAACTCAAAATCAAAAGCTTTTTATTAATGTAGACCAAAAGACACTTATGAATATTCAAAAAGAGAAAATTATTAATTACTTAAGACTCTACCACCCTTTCGAAAAGTCATTCCTGTGGAGAAGAAGGGCAAGAAACTCCACGGTTACTCTTTTTTAAAAATGAGAGATTTACAATTCTTTTTGTATACATTGCATCCATGGAGTATGGGAAAACAATGCAGAACGAGCTAAATAGATGTGCTTAAGTATAGATTAATCATAAGTGTGCTTAGATTCATGGTATCGGTCAGTTTCTACATAGTCCTCTCATTTACAAAATAGAGATGTTGTAGAGGTGTATAATAAAAAGTATAATAATAATAGTAAGAAAAAGGGTTACTATAAAATGAGTAAAGAGTGCGTACAAAACAACTAGTTATAGCTCCAGTGTGATGCCGAACGAGACAACATTCAACAGCATTACGGTACACGTTCAATCAGTCAATGGACAGAGGACGGACCAGTGCACCCCACCAGCAGCGTGAACGGGTGTTCACGAGTATGACCTGAGACGCAGCCATATAGATACCGCACACAGGATGAAACACCGACCTCACCGACGAAGTCGAAGAATCCCTTGTCCGTCGGCCGGTGCAGATTATCACGGCGAGATATAGGAATCTAAAGCGACAGCCCAAGCTGAAGCTGTTCCTCCTTGAGGCGCTCTTGAGCTTGCCCCCTTGCCCCACCGGCTGGAGTGTGGTTGTCGCACGCTCACCCTTTTGCCCAGTGAAGCCGCAAAAGCCTCTCGGCCAGCATTAAACAACAGCGTAGAGCATTTGCACAAACACAAAAAGTGCGCTAACAGATACGAAGTTCGTATACACAGACACTGGAATATACATTTATGGGTAGTCTTGTGGTATTTTGTATATCTTGGATGCGCATTAAGTAAGGATGGGAAATACACCGCTGACATAGAGAGAAGAGTGAGTGCAGGGAACAGAATGAATGGTGCGATGGGAAAGCTACTTGGGAGCCGGCACTAAAGCCAAAAGGCGCAGCTGGCCATACATAACGGAGTGCTTGTCCCAACGCTTGTTATATGGCAGCGAGAGCTGGGTTTGTAAAAAGGAGAATGAAAGAAGGATATATGCGGTCGAAATGGGAGCTCTGCGGACCAACCGCATTCGCAACAGCGTAGTAAGAAAGCGAGTAGGTATGAAAGATAGTATCGGTGTAAAGATGAGAAAGGGTATACCCCGTTGGTTCGGGCATACCGAAAGAATGTCAGAAGAGAGAATGACGAAACAGATATACAATGCGAAAGTGGAAGGATGTAAGTACCGGGGAAGACCTAGACTATCTTACCATGACCAAATAGACAGAGTCTTATCTGAAGGACAAGTCAAGAGTCTCCGTAACCGGCGAGCGTTTTTGAAACGAATTATGAGAATGGAGGAAGCCAGAGAGGTATGTTGGAACTCGGTACTCTCTGCCTACCCCGCAAGGGATCTGGTGTGATGATAGGTTGTTGTTGTTGCTGTCGGTAGTTGAAGATCATAAAATAATTATCTATCTACATCATCACGCCAGATCCTTTGCGGGGTAGGCAGAGAGTACGGCGTTCCAACTGGTTCCTTCCTTACATACCTCTCTGGCTTCCTCCACTCTCATAGTTCGTCTCATACACGCTCGCCGATTACAGAGACTCTTGACTTTTCCTTCAGATAAGACTCGGTTTATTTGGTCGTGGTAAGATAGTCTAGGTCTTCCCCGGTACCTGCATCCTTCCACTTTCACATATTATTATTAAACCTTTTATTATATACCTTTACAAAGACTATATATATCAACACTAATTGATACCATGAATCTAAGTGTATTTATGTTTAATCTATACTGAAGAACATCTATTTAGCTCGTTCTGTATTGTTCTCCCATACCCCATGAATGCAATTTATACAAAAAGAATTGTAAAACTCTCATTTTTAAATAGAGTAACCGTTAATTTTCTTGCCCTTCTTCTTCACAGGTATGACATTCCGAACGGGTGATAGAGTCTTAAGTTATCAATAATTTTTCTACTGACTGCCTCGTTGGTCTGGTGGCGAAGGGCATCGCTTGGTGATCACGAGGTCCTGGGTTCAAATACTAAGTCGGACAAATGAAGTTTTTATAACGAAAACTTCCCAGTATGAGTCCGGAGTCCGGAATTGTGCCCGATATATGGCAATAGGCTCACCCCCTATTACATGGGACCTAACATCGTCGGCAAAAAGTGAGTGTACTCAGTACACCACTGCCACTTCTGCTTGGGGAACATAGGCGTGACGGTGTAAGTAACTTTCCTTTTTTTACTATTCATAAGTACTTTTTGGTCTTCATCAATAAAAACTTTTGATTTTGTATTTGGCCCGGTAGTTGGTACTGTTACGTAGCGTGGTAAATTAAATGCCGAATAACGTGCGAAGTACTTTATTAGGCGTTGCACACACAAAACAGTACGTCGTTTGCAAATACACACGCGAACTAATCACACACTAGTACTACGCTCGTTAGTATCCAAATACTGCTTCCAAGTCGCTGAGTCACTCGTAGTATCCGTATATCGCTGCTAATGTCGCCGGTGTATTCCCCTTAGATCGCTTGTTCTCCGATTTCATCACTATCGCTTCTGAGAAGAGACTGTGTCCGTCTCACACGAGGTCTTCGCACACACCCGCAAGGGTGTGGGGAATCGGCTTCGGGGCGTGTTGCCCCCTGGCCGAGGTTTCTTCTTCGCCGCACATAAAAATATGCGGGGCCTTGTTTTTGTGTGTTAACACACGTGAGGAAATTTTGGGCGGGGAACTGTTGCTCCCGCGTTGTGGGCCGGCGAATCTCTTGCACTCCACCTGTGCGATCCCAACCCCACCGGGTTGGACCATTGGCGTACCAATGCGAAGCCCAGTGAGGCGATCCGCAGGGGGTGGAGTATCTTGGGTTGCCCTGTGTTCTTCGATCGTCCGCAGGGGTGGCGTCCTACCATGGGAGTGGTCGGACGGTGCGGACGAACTTTGGTGTGAGGGGATATGGAATTTTGGAAAGGGCGGGAATGTGTTGTTGAGATTGGCTGTGCTTGGAGTTGTTCGACGGAGCCAGGGTGTGGAATTCTAGGCGCTCCTTGTTGCCGCTGTGTTGCAATCGATTGGATTCTCCGCCTCCCGCAGGCTGGAGTCAGCGGGTGAGGTGCAGTGGCGACATAATTCGTCGCTTACGCACTAGTTCCGTCTCTGTTTGCTTTGGAGGTGGGCGCTGTCCTGCTTATTGAGTAGCCGTTCGGGAGGGCGAATTGGAGTTTAACCAGTCGCGAGGGTACAGCTTCTTGTCGGGAGGTCTGGTATGGTAAGGGGCCAGGTCCCTTATGTGGGACCACTCCGAGTGATCGACCCTCCCGAACATGTTGGTGGCGAGGCGTCGAACGTACTCCTCCAGGCCCTCCATCCCGAGGTCCCTGTGGATAGTCTCGTTCCTCACAAAACGCGGCGCGGCGACGATGGTTCTGAGAATTTTTGCTTGTAGTTGTTGTAGACGCTTCTTGTTTGAGGCACTTATGAGGTGGTACCATGCCGGCGCCGCGTATGTGAGGCGGCTGCGGATGTATACCTTATAAATGCAGATTTTGGTTCTCACAGGGAGTCGGGACGAGAGCACTGGGTTCAGCAGCGCCCGGGCATGTCTGGCGTTGGCGATGGCCAGCCTAGTGTGAGCGTTCAGTGACAGTGCTCTGTCCAGTGTTACACCTAAGTAAAGAATCCTATTGGTCCAGGGTATTGGCCTTCCGTAAAGTTCCAGCGGTGGTGGTTGCTTCTTCCTGTGGCACCGACCCATCAACATCGCCTGGGTCTTTTTGACATTGATGTCCAGGCGCCACTTCTCCATCCACTCGGGGAGAAGGTTGAGTGCCGATTGCAACTTGGAGGCGGCGTGGGTCCTGTTGAGCGACGATGTGATGAATGCCGCGTCGTCTGCGAAGAGGGCCAGTTGGACTCCCGGGAGTGAGGGGAAGTCGTCCGTGAACCTAGCGTATAACACTGGGGACAGGCAGCTGCCCTGTGGAACTCCGGCGGCCACGGGGCGTTCCGTAGATCTGTGGCTTTCCACTACCACTTTGAAGCTTCTTCCTTGGAGGAAGCTGGAGACCACTAGTAGGAGGCGACGGGGGAGGTTAGAGGTGGAGAGTTTGTGGAGTAGGCCGTTGTGCCACACCTTGTCGAAGGCCTTTTCGATGTCAAGGGACACAAGTCCCGCCATTTCCCCTTTGTTGGCTGCTGCCGTCAGGGTATGTATCACCCTAGTCAGCTGGAGGGTGGTGCTGTGTTCCGACCTGAACCCATATTGCTCCTGTCGGGGTGTGAGGTGGGGCTTCATGTGTTCCAGTATCAGTTTTTCGAACACCTTGGATACTGTGGGCAGGAGAGTGATGGGCCGGTAGCTTTCCGGTTTTTGAGGGTTCTTATTCTTTTTGGGAATCATTATCACCAGTCCCATCCTCCACACTGTGGGAAAGTGGCCCGTGCGGACGATGCCCGTATAAAGTCGGGCAAGGGCGGCCAGTGTCCGAGTCGGTAGGTGTTTGAGGGCGGTGTTGGTGATTCCGTCCGCTCCTGGTGCTTTCTTGGGCTTGAGTTTGTTGATGACCTTCTTCACCGCCCCCAGTGAGAAGAAGATGGGATTGTCCTCGGTTGCTACCGGTCGTGCCAGGAGTTCTCCAAGGTGTTCGTCGATCTCCCGGGTGTGTTCCTCCCGTTTTGAAGGGTTTGGTCGGAACTGGTTTTCCAGGTGGCTGGCGAAGATCTCGGCTCGCTCCGCTGGCAGGAATCTGAGGCCCCCGTCGCTGTGTATCAACGGCCTAACCGGGGCTGGGGTGTTCGAGAGCTGTCTACACAGCCTGTGCATAGAGGGCCAATCGCCCTCAACGTTGTCTATCAGATTCTCCCAGCTCTCGGTGGCGTGTGACCGAATCTCACCCTTGACTTTCTCCGTCAGAGCGTTCAGTTGGGTTTTCAGAGTAGGACAGCGGGTACTCTGCCATCTGCGTCGAAGGTAACGTTTCTTGGCCAGGAGTGCCCGTAACCTGGGAGGCAGGTCGGTGTTGGTTATTGTTTGGGCACTTTTACTCTGCGATTGTTTGTGGGCGTTTTGGATACTCGCTGTCAGTTCTGTGGATAGTCGTTCGACGTCTGCGGAGGTATTCAATGGGTGGGACGGAGTCGTGGTCTCCAGGATATTGTTAAATTTGGTCCAATCTGTGTGTAGGCGAGGTGGTCTCGGAGCCGTACTAGTCATGCTGCATCCAGAGGAGAGTGTCACTAGTACCGGAAGGTGGTCGGAGAGCATATGCTCGTTGAGCGTCTCTTGTTGAATGCGGCAGTCCTTGAGTCCACGGTGAACCAGTACGTCCAGGACATCAGGCAGGTGGCGATCATTGTCTGGGTAGTGGGTGGGCATCTCCGGGCCGCACACTGCGTATCCTTGGTCCTCTGAGTTTTTAAGGAGACGCGCGCCCTGTGGACAGGTGATATTCGAGTTCCATGCCGGACTCTTGCAGTTTAGGTCTCCAGCTATGATGGTAGGTGTCTTCGGGCTGAGGAGTTGGAGGATGTCGGCGAGATCCAGTGTCGTACCCGGTGGCTTGTAGGCAGCATACAACTGGATCTCGGTATTCCCTAAGTGAATCAGTACTCCGAGTCCGTACATGGAACTCAGGTCAGGTATAGGTAGTGATTGGTGGACAATGCGTCTCCTTACCAGGACCGCCAGTCCTCGATAGATGCATGCCTCGCTACGCTCGTCCTTCCTGTAAAGGTGGTATCCCGGGAATTTGGGGTGATCTGCCGGTCCCAGGAGAGTTTCGCTGATCAGGGCCACATCCACATTTTGTTGTTTTAATAGTGGACGGAGGAGGACGGCTTTATCCCTGAGGCCGCGGGCATTCCAGTGTATTATTCGGAGGGGCCTATCCATAGTTGGAGATCAGCTTAGACATCCCTCCGAGGATGACCGGGATCGGGTCCCGGTCCGACTGTAGGGCCTCGAGTACCTCCTGGAGGACTCTGATGGTGTCAGCTAACATGGCCAGTCCGGGTTTCTTATTTCCGGTTTTTCCGGTTTTGATTGGTGCCGGGCGTGGGGCGGGCTTTTGCTCTACTGTAGCTTTGGGCCTACCTCTTGGTACTTCCGGCAGTGGGTCCTGTGCTTGGGCCTGGCTTGGTTGCGGGTTTTGTTGGGGCTGCTCGTGGTCAGTGGTTTTTCTGTTCCGCTTGGTCCTCCTTCTTCTCTTTGTGGAGATCAGGTCTCCTCTCTGTGTAGGACCGTTGGCCGCGGCCATCAGAGAGGAATTAGGGGGCTCACCTGATAGTTCGTTGGGTGGCTGTGTGGGTGGTTGAGTTCCCTTGGGTTTTCCGGTCAAGGGCAGTGTTCCGGCCTTTTTGTTCCTTGCCTCACGTTTGAAGACCGGGCACTTAATGCTGTTTGCGGGGTGAGCCCCTCCGCAGTTTGCACAGGAGGCAGGTTCTTCTCGCGGCCTCGTGCAGTCCCTTGCTGGGTGCTCGCCACCGCAGCGCACACAGGCCAGTTTACGGTGGCACTGGTGGCTCGAGTGGCGGAACTGTTGGCAGCGGTGGCACTGAGCTGGGCCCTTTTTGCCTCGCCAGGCCTCGATCTTTATTCCTGGCATACACAGCATTTCTTCAATGTTGTATATTTCTGGTGTCAGCCCGGGGGTCCTTTTTAGTATGGCCAGGAAAATGCATCCCGGTCTGCCCCGGCGCGCTTGGATCTGGCGGGCGTATTCTGGTTCGAACCCTCTGTTCCCCAGGTCCTCCACGATGTCGTCTGGGTTGGTATTGGAGGGCAGTCCCCGGATGGCCACCTTGAGGCTCCTATCCTCTGGCAGTGAGTAGGAGAACCACGCCAGGTTCTCCGATTTTTCAATCTTGTACAGGTATCGTTGTACGACCCTGTACTCGTGGTCGTTTTTGGGGGTAAAACGCACGCCCTGGCCAAATGGGCGTGCGTTTGGAGCGTGGCCTAGGAGTTTTTTCAGTTCCCTGAAATGGGTGGTCCAGTTTGGGAACTTTTCTACTATTAAAGGTGGGTACCTTTGGGCCTTCGGTTGTGGGTGTTGCTCCGTTGCTTCTGCCTGCGCTGTCGGCTGCCTAGTGGGTAAGGTCGGAGTTACCTCGCCTAGATCCATATCGGTGCCGCGGCTGGAGTGGGCACGCACTGTGTCCGAGTAGCGGCGAACTGAGGGCGGGCTCGGCAGAGATGAGCAGTGCCGTTTGGCTGCATCATTCTCTTCCTCTTCGGGGCTTCTTCGGCGTCTGGTTGCACTTGATGAGGGGGGCGCGAACCTGGTTTCGTGGCTGCGTGCGCCGCTGGACGTCAACGACAGATTCGACTGTCGCGACTCTGGTGAGCGCGCAGCCCTCGGTGCCGGGGAGGCAGGTGCCGAACTCTGTGATGTTAGGGATGGCGAGCGTACCTCTCTTGTTTCCCTCGTCGGCCGAAATGCTGGTTCGCTGGCCACGCTCGTTCCTGAATAGGATGTCTGCGTGGCGTAGCGGTGCGTGGAGTTGGATGTAGCTGCTGGGGTCCGGTGCACGGTGACGGTCGTCTTCCCTCCTCTAGACACTTGCACTACGCGCGACGCGCTCGCGGGCGCGGACGGGGTGCAGGTCGGGGGACGGAACGCGGGCGCCGTGTGCGCGCGGGCGGCCGCGGCGGGGCGCGAACTAATGAGCGCGCTTGGTGATGTGGGGCGCGGCGCAGATGGAGGTGATGCCGGTGAGTCCGGTGGAGGTGGTGGTTTGGGTTTCGGCGGAGTTGGCGCCATGTTTAGTAATCATGAGGTCCTTCCTTGTGTTGTGTCCGTCTCCGCGCTCTGTGTTCCTTTTATACTCGTATGAAAGTTCTAGAACGGACGCGAACCCTTTAAGTACATCGATAGAAGTACATCGAACAATAGCCGGCGTGGCCCTCAAAGCGGTATTATTATTACATACCTATTTTTTTCGTGAACAAATAGGTACTTGTTGAACCTTCTAGACGTTTCACCACTTAAGCGCGGATTCTAGACCTTTCTAGTCAGATCACCGGCGGACCTAAGGGTGTGTTATGCGTTTTAGAATCGACATCCCCCGATAAAGACTTTTCAAGATATCGGGGTATGTTCGGGTCGTAACAGTACTATGTTAGACCGGGTCCGAAGCCAGGGGAAACTGCTAGTATTATTATAAAAACAAATCCACATTATTACTTACCAACATAAATTAAAACCAAACCCCAAAGAGCTTTAAAGCTTAGCTCTCCAGTTCAAAAGTTTTCTCCCATAAACTTAACAAACTTCCATAAACTCCCGTATATTTTTAACCCTTCTTGAATAAAGTTTTGCGCGGATTACATCGGTCGTGTATAAACTGGTTTGGTACGTCATAACCGGATGAATCCGGCTTGAACTAGCTATAAACCGGTTTAGAGCGGTTTTGACCGGATTATGGAAGGAATGGTTCATATATTAGGTGTTTATATTAAACAGATTCAGCAGTGCTAGCAAGGGAAAAAAGGTTTTACTCGCAATTTCATGGGCTCGTGATTTGAGTTTTGTACACGAGTCAAAATAGTCTTCTCTATGTGTCAAAACAATTTTTCAAATGAATTTTCTTCTGCTTGTGTATGTTTTAATGTTTGTAAACACACCTTTTTACTTTCTAGTATCTGTTTTTCAGTACTGGGCTAACTTCAAAACTAACAAAGTTACCAACATATTATATACTTAATGTGGTGACTAGTTAAGGGTTTTTAAAGTTCAACACAATATGTGTAACTTTAGAATTGTCTCTATCTGTATTTATACCTTCACGCTAGACTTCTTCGGGATAGGCAGACACTACAGAGTTTCAACCGAATCTTTCCTTACAGACCTGTCTCGTTTTTTTCCATTCTAGTCGTTTGGTCATAACAAATAACGGACCTGTCCTCTAAAATACAAATCGGAATTCGCAAACGCACTCAATATTGTAATGTGATCAAACCGTGCCAGTCTATTGCAAACCCAACAACGCAGTGAGTCGATGCGGTAATTATCGCAGTGTTTACTCGCAGCAGATAGCGTAACTAACATTGTTTGTTTTAAACAAAGAGATATTGGTCCGACAAGCTGATAAAACAAAGCTAGAATTCGGTATTTTGATTGCCTCGGCGTATGGCGCGATCACGTCGGCTAGTCGGACAAAGAGAAGTTATTCTATAAAAACATCTTAATTTTAGTCCTGAGTCTGAAAAAGACTATAAGCTCGCCCCGAACTTTGGTTTTTACAAGTTTCGGTTTAATTTCGATTCGAACCGAAATTCGTTTTCAGTCATAATATTTTTTTTTAAAAAAAAGGAAAACCGACTGTATAAAGCAGAATATAAATATTTTAAGTCGGTGCCAGTTGGTGCAGTCGGTTACTTGGCACCGATATCAAATTTTTATTTTTGCTGTATGCAGTCGTTTTCCTTTTTTGTAAAGGTTTTTATTTTACAATTTTAAGTGGTGAGTGAATTAATAATTAATATTTATGTACCTATATTTTATTATCCTACTTAGTTTTACAGTCAGATACCTACAGGATTGATATAAATACTCATAAGAAGTAAATTTACATATTCGTGCTGTTTGCCGTCTAGGAGTCCCGTGGTGTGTCTTCAAAGTCTAAGGACCAATACCGATAAAATTAAAATGGGACCTTGGAGCTATACTGAACCCAAAGCAACACAAATCATCAAAATCGATCCACAATTGACGGAAATATCGGTGACATACATAAAAAAAGCATACATACAGACGAACATAGAACCTCCTCCTTTTTTAAGTCGGTTAAGAACTAGTTTCGACCAAGCACTATTGGGCTTAACATGGTCGGTGATATTGTGGGTATACGCACTCGGTACATCTCTGCCACTACGGCTTGGGGAATATAAGTTTAATGGCACTATATGTACTACTATTGCATGGTATATATAGCCGCGATCGTGTAATATAAATATTTGTTCTCGGCGTTTACATACTGCCGCGCAAGCTGCGAGTGAGTGGCGGACATTGGCGGGCGATGGTGAGCGATGTTGGCTCACCTCTTGACGCTTAATATCCGCCGGAAACTCCGCTTGTGTGTTGGATTGTTGCTATAGTGCAAGCGGGAACAGTAAGTCAACCGCGTAAATATAATAAAAAATAAAGTAAGAGAAGGGGAATTATAATGTTGTTTTTCTCGTTTTATATCAATATTTCCTCTAGGCGTTTTTATAATGCCCCGCTAGCTGCGATGCGCGGTAAGTGGCGGGCGGCGGACTGCATCGAGAGATGTAGGCTCACCTAGTGACGTTTATTATCCGCTGGATACTCCGCTTGTGTGTTGGATTTTTGGTATAATGCGTGCATAGGTGTCGAGGTTATAAAAATAAAACAATTATAGAGATGGATGGACCCTAGAGGCCGCCTTCAAGCTCTCACATCATTCACCTTAGATTTGCCGACGACATTGTGGTCATGTCAAAGTTGCTGAAAGATCTAAGACGAATGCTCGGTGACCTCAACAGAGTATCTCAACAAGGAGGTCTTAAAATGAACATAGAAAAAACGAAATAATGTTTAACGTCCATGTCGTACCCACCGCACTCACCATTAGGAACTCTACTCTTGAAGTTGTCGACGAATGCATTTACCTGGGTCAGGTAGTCCGGTTAGATAGCTCCAACTTTGTGAGAGAGGTCAATCGACGAATCTAACTCGGCTGGGCAGCGTTCGGGAAACTACGCAACATCTTCTCATCCTATAAACCTCAGTGCCTCAAGACTAAAGTTTTTAATCAATGTGTGTTACCAGTAATGATATATGGATCAGAGACGTGGTTTCTTACAATAGGTCTCATAAAAAAGCTTAGAGTTGCTCAGCGAGCTATGGAGAGAGCTATGCTCGGCGTTTCTCTACGTGATCGAATCAGGAATGAGGAGATTCGTAGAAGAACAAAGGTCACCGACATGGCCCTTAAGATTAGCAAGCTGAAGTGGCAATGGGTGGGCCACATAGCGCGAAGATCGGAGGGGCGTGGGGTCAGAAAGATTCTAGAGTGGAGACCACGTATTGGCAAGCGCAGAGTGCGACGACCGCCTGCCAGATGGACCGACGACCTCGTGAAAATCGCAGGAAGTCGTTGAATGCAGGTGGCAACGGACCGGTTATGCTGGAAAGCGATTGGGGTGGCCTATGTTCAGCAGTGAACAAGTATAGGCTGAGTTGATGATGATGATGATGAGCGATAGAGTAGTAATGGTTCAGCATAACACTTTGTGGGGTTGAAACTGCTAAGCATTAAGTAATTTTTTGATGATAGTAAAAGAAATTGTGGCGAAAAAACCGGGGTGAATGCGCAAGGTATGTACTCATACAAAATAATACACGGTTCATATCTACCATTAGTTTTGTAATTCCCAGCAAAAAGAGTAAACATGTGCTGTATCCTTTCCCTCAGAGATGTGCGAGAAAGCGTAGTGAAGTGTGTGAACCCACAAATAGCTGAGATGATGTTATTTTTGATACCAGAGTCAAGATAATAAAAGCTAAGAAAATGAAGCTATCTTATTGGCCGATTAGCTGATGTCTTCCGTTCCATATTTCCGCACATTGCCGATGCAATGACAGTTTTATTTTATTTTATTTGGGATAATAAACAGTTAACACAATACAATAATGATAGCTGATGTATTGTACAATGTTTTAAATGTGCAATCAACAACGTTATCCACATATTAAATATGATAAAGGTAATTTTTTCTTAATACTAGATGCCGCTAGTGTTTTATTAAAACAGTAGTCAGTGCGACAGTGGCGCGCACCGCATACAGGCAGCCAAGCGTAAAATATGCTGAATGTAAACATATGTTATTAAATAATATGCTTGGGTAAGTATGAAGATTGTTATTATTTTATTTGCGTAGTAATCATTAGTGTGTGTGTATGTTATGCACGTAGCATTCTAATGAGTTAAGTACTGCCCAGCTCATGGATGATGTACTAATACTGGCCAAACTGCCCACATGCGATGTATGCCACTACTCTGAGACAATAACCCCATGCATGCACGGGCGCCCCGAGTTTTAGACGATAGTTAATTTACTGTACCCATTTTCACTGTGGCTCGGGCTTATAATAAGTGCATTGTACATATTTTCATAAGCGTCATTCGAGTATTAATACTCGTTCGCTGTTACGGGCATGGGTATTTATCTATTTATAAAATTCATGATATTTAGTACTGACAGTCTGAAGTGGAGGCCCCCCAACAATTAACATAATGAAGGTCATGGAGATCTTTGTGGGAGGCCTTTGTCCTGTAGTGTATCCACTACAGGACAAAGGCCATCCACAAAGATCTTTTGACTGACGATACATAGTCCTGGCAAAAAATTGTGAAGTTTAGAAATTATGAATTACTAGCTGTTAACCGCGGCTACGCGCGCGTTTATTTGGTAATTTGACATAGGTAGACCGGCCTTTTTAGGATGTTACAGATCCTGTACTGACCTAAGACACCTCCTACTAAGTATCTTTAAAATCCGTAAAAAACTATCCCGCGAGGATCGTGCACTTTTTTCTATGCAAAGTTTTGTGTGCGGGTCGTTCATCGATAAAGAGTTCACTCCTGAGGAGACAATCTTGACTGCATCATCGGTTCATGCAAGAAATCATATCTGAGTATCTAAATCCAATGTGCATGAACAATTTCGCGCGAGTGCTATCAACCACTGAAGAGTTTCTTCATGAGAAGACGAACCCGACTCCATTTCTCATTTATCATGTTCATGGAGGAATTCATGTGTAGAGGAAATCACACATTTTACCGTAACATTGCAGCTTGCGACTAACAATAATAAAGTTTTATGGTTTCTCCCGCGATAATCCCGGATAGCAAAATTTTTTCGAGATAAAAAGAATTTATTAAGTTAGGTTATAGATAAATTCCACACCAAATTTCATTGAAATTTGTTCGGTAGTTTTTGCATGATTGGAACACAAAGAGACAGATAGACAGACAATAATGACAATAAAAATTGTTTTGGCCTCTATATAAATAAGGATGGGTACCCCAATTATTGTTTTTTAAATATTCTATGTACAGATTTGGCTCACTTACAGTTCTATTATATGTATACAAGGTGTAACATGGTACAATCGGTAACTGAATTGATTCCAACAATTTTTAATGAATCTTAAATTTTTTTTAAATTTGCGGAAAACGATTTTACCTACTACTAAATTTATTCTTGATTTATAGCAATAAGGAGATTTCAAATGCATTCCTAAAACGTATTTCTCAAAACACACACATACACGTACGAGTTTCATTGTTAATTGGGGTATAAAAGTGCTTAAAAAAGGGGTAAATACCTATGAAGAATTATGAAGAAATTCTCTAATCGCGGTGTCTGAGGTCCTGCGTTTATTATTTTACACTTTGTAGTTATATAAACATCCTGACTGAAAGAAAAATTTGAGAGGCATACAAATGTGGGACTGCCTTGTTAGTCTAGTAGCTTAGTGCGAGCGGCAATCACGAGGTCCTAGGTTCGAATAGGTCGGACATAGTCCGGAATCTGAAATTGTGCCCGGTTTAATGGCAATAGGCTCGCCTCTTACTTTGGAACCGGACATCGTCGGCGATATGTGGGTTTTCACAGTACGCCTGTGCCACCACACCACCACTTGGGGAATATAGACGAGACGGTGTTTATTTTTACAAATGTAGGAGTCGAGCCCGCGACGGACGATTTAGCGCAGTGGTTAAGCGCTTAAGCCACTCCGCTTACTGTGTCCAAAAGTTCCGGGTCCTGCACAGGACAAATCTTTGCGTAATGCACACTTATTTGTTTCGATCTGGGATGTTTGTGTATGTGTATTTTCATGTTTGTAAACGCACCAACGACACAGTTATAAATCCTAGTGTGGGGTTACGTTTTTTTTTTAAACAAGAAGAAGACTACGAAACCGTTGGACCAAGTCGTTGGAACATTTTATTTGCTTCCCAAATAATTCACTAATACAACGTAATAAATAACAAGTCAAGACCCTTATTCGCCATGACCAAACGCGGCACGTTACGATAACTATGTGAAATGATCGTGTTATGATATCCTGTATGCTACTGGAGTACCATTGATAGATATGTAACGAGGAGCAGTGAATCACCGATCACCAAGCAAATATAGAGAGGAGATGGCATTATTATAATTTCCTATACAATTAAACGCATCGCAGCGCGGGGTGGCCGGGGGCGAAGAGGATGTTACACTCGCCCACTTTTGCTTTTCCCATCTGAAATGACAGACTGACGTAAACCACGCCGACCGCGATGAGGTCAAGGCCTAGTTAGAAGACACTGTGCACAGTTGTAGTTTATATTTGCTTCGTGCGACCGGAGTTGCTTGCATACTCACGTTTATTTAACAAATGAAATATTACTTTTTTAATACAATGGCGACGGTAACTAAGGTCATAAATAACAACCATTAAATGATTACCACTGCCCATGTTCGACCGACCCACTCCCTGGGTCAAAGAGGTCAAATATCGGCGAATACGGGCGACGACGACGAAGTCGTAGATCCCCTCTCCTAGCCGGCGGTTGACCGGTGCACTTAGTAGTGCACCCACTCACCCCGCAGCGACTGTCCCAACCGAAGCCGCCTCTTCAAGGCGCCCTCGAGTAGGTCGCCTCTTGCCCTTCTGGCTCGAGCGTAGTGGTTGCACGCTCGCCCTTAAGTCCGGTGAAGCTGTAAAGGCCTCGCGGCCAACAGCGTACATCACTTACACACACGATTACCACTGCCTCGTTGGTCTGGTGGCAAAACGCATCGCTTTGTGATGACGGCCTTCGAGGTTTCGACGCCCGAGGGTTTAAATCCTAGGTCGGACAAATTAAGTTTTTCTAACGGAAAGTTCCCATTAGGAGTCTGGAATTGTGCCCGGTATATGGCAATAGGCTCGCCCCCTATTACATGGGACCTAACATTGTCAGCGAAAAGTGGGAGTACTCAGTACACCTCTGCCACCCCCGCTTGGGGAATATAGGCGTGACGGTGATTATTTTTTTTATAAATGATTATTTTACATAGTTATCGTAAGACGCCGCGTTTGGTCATAGCGAATAAGGGTCTGGAGGTAATAGTTGTTCTGGGAGCTGGCAATCGCCAATTAACCTGTGTTGCCAACATTAACTTGATGTATCGCCGTCTTGATGGTTCCCCAAACTTTGTATTATGTTGATACCTATAAACATTTATATGCCTGCGTAAGGTTAATGGTTAATTATATGTGCTGAAAAGAGACATATATAATGAATTAATTATAACTTAAAAAAAAAAATATTTTTTTTATTTATTTACTTAAAGGCACGATATAGTGAGGAGTAGAATACAGTTCATTTTAAAATCCGATTATAGTCAGGCACAGCTTTCGTAAATTGATAAATATTAGTTAAGATATGGCTATATACTTATGAGATGTTACAGAACTATAGAAACACCAATTAATAACCTAATAAAAGTAAACTTAGACTGAGATTAAATAAAAACATTAGTTTGTCAAGTAAAAGATTAAAAAATTAATTATGTCAACAGGGATTGGATTAAATTAAGTAATTATAATAAAATAGAGACAACACAGTATATTAAAGTATTTCCAAAATACAAATAAAAAAAGATTAAAATGAAATTATAATTTAAAATTTAGAATTAAAATTTATCTGATTTAAGAATTCTTTTACACTGATATAGATATTCTCGGTGTCTTTGATAAAATATGTCTAACTCTTTGCTGCGATTATTATACTCTCTACACATTCGAGCAACAGGGTCATTGTATGGGGTTTTATTGTTAGAGTGGGGCACCGAGAATAAATTTTGTGTGCGGTTACTACCACCAATTTTTAGGGAAAAATGGCTCAGCAATTCACCCGCGACCCACTTCGAGTTAATAATCTTGTAAAGTGTGGAGTACTCCTGCATCTTGCGCCTAGACTCGAGAGTGTCCATCTTGAAATGTTTGAGTCGTGCTTCATATGTAAGCAGTTTGCGTCTTAAACCAAATTTGGAGCTCACGTACCGAGAAAGCGCTTTTGGGTTGCCTCGATTTTGTCGATGTAAGTGCGATAGAAAGGGGACCAGGCAACCGGGACGTATTTTAGTATACTCCTGACCAATGCACCATAGAGTAATAATAAACTATCTGGTTTTTTAAATGGTTTTATCATTCGGAAAATGAATCCCATAGCTTTATAATCCCATAGCCAGCGCTTGGCGAGCCGTGGATCCCAAGGTGATAAGTGAATATGTGAATTTCTGCTTAGTTCTACAATAAGGTACCTATAGGAATCTATACGTTCGTCCTGTTTGCCGTTAAGGTGTCCCCTGGTGAAAAATTGTAAACCTCCTCCTTTTTTTAAGTCGATTAATACTCTGACTAGTTCTTTGGTAGGGTATGTATAGGATTAACACAATACTTATAATATATAACTCAGTCTACAGATTGATATTATTTGTTGCTAGGAACTACTAGGTGTATATTTAAATTCGAAGGTCCAATACCGATTAAATTAAAATGGGTGTGTGTGAATTATCTACGCTGTTAGCCGCGGAGCCTTTACAGCTTCACCGGAAGAGGGCGAGCTTGCAACCACTACGCTCCAGCCAGAAGGGCAAGGGGCAACTAGCTCAAGGGCGCCTCAAGAAGGAACGGCCTCGGCTTGGGCAGTCGCTATGGGGGAGGGCGTATACTAGGTGTCTCGCCGTGGTGCTCTGCACCGGCCGGCGGGCAAGGGATTCTTCGACCTCGCCGGCGACGTCGGTGTCTGACCCTGTGTGCGGTATATGTATCCGAAAGAAGGGATGTAAGGGCATCGGGGGGGTCAGTGAGAACATGCCGCGGACGGCGGAATTTAAATGGGACCACCTTGGAGCTTTACTAAACCTGTACTAATGGGTGTCATAATGAAGAACATGAGACCAAATCCTCTCTTTACAGTATGACCATGAGATCTATAAGCGACTATTGCTGGTATTTTTAAAAATAACGGGTAAATTGGTATAACACTCTAAAACTTTTTTATTACTTTATTCACAAAACAATTTTTTTCGGATGTAACATAAAATAAATTATAAGAAACCTGAACAACTAAACGTCAATCTGTCAATGCTATCAATATTTTTGAAGAAGTCCCTACTGAGTCCCTACTTTTTCTGTTTCACTCACTCACTTAATTTTTTTATCTGTAGATTTTTTAACACAATGTTTTCACTTTACCGTAAAATTTTCCCGTCATTTTCTTTTTTTAATACAAACCTGGACAACGTTTGTATTACAATTAGAAACACAACAGGAAAAGAATTAACCAAATAGGTGGAACTTTTCTGAAGTGATGCACTTACATACATTCGGCAATTGATTTTTATTTATATAGAAGATTAGGAAATAAAATAACACCGTCACGCCTATATTCCCCAAGCGGGGGTGGCAGAGGTATACTGAGTACACCCACGTTTCGCCGACGATTTTAGGTCCCATGTAATAGGGGGCGAGCCTATTGCCATATACCCGGCACAATTCCAGACTCCGGACTCGTACTGGGAGTTTTTTGTTAGAAATACTACACTTGTCCGACCTAGGATTTGAACCTCGTGATCATAAAGCGATGCGCTTTGCCACTAGACCAACGAGGCAGTAAATAAAACCGAAAAAAAAAACAGTTAATTAAAAAATACACCCTCTAAGAGTGAACATAAATGTTTCTCGTTCTAACATTCGCATCCTTGTCTACGTGACTGATCATCTACATAGTAAAGTGGCGCTCGTAGCGCTGCGATACTGCGTTGTTCTTACAAGGTTAAGCAGCGTTAGGCTCGGTTGGTGCGAGATGGGTGACCGTTTGTAACATTTTCATAATCGAGCGCACTTGAAGCCGTTTGTCAACATTAACACTCAAGCCAAGTTGGATCACTTATAGGCGGCTTGATAATATCCACCAGCAGCCGGCCGCAAAACTGCCTTCACCGCACCACACTGGGTCCGCGTGTTAGAGTACGACTTACTCTTTGTCTCACCTAGACTCAAACTCAAATAATTTATTTTGTATAAACCCAGCGGGGGCGCTAACAAATACTCAATTTACATTTTTTTTAATTTAATTTAACTACTAATCTGCCACCGGATCGGAACGCGGCCTTCACTGCGAAGATCCGGCGAAGAAACACAGCGGGCTTTTTTTATTTAATTCTCTATCCCTTTTTCCTTTCTATTTTTTAAAATCATATTGTGTGGATTTAGGTTACAATTAAATAGTTTACGATCTAGCTCCAATGTGATGCCGTACGACCGAGATATGAGACTAATAAAGTTATTTATAAAGAGTGTCTAAGGGTTTCCAGATTTGTGAGAGAAGGCCTTTGCCCAGTAGTGGGAAAATAAAGGACGATTTATTGTTTTAAATAGCTAAAATTGACCGAGTTCTTAGATTTACGCGAATATTACACGTGATATAAAACTATTTTGATGATTATGATTCTACGTCACCGGGAACTTAAAAATACAAAAAAAAAACTCGATAAAATCCGAAAAATAGTATTTTTCAAGTTAAAAATAAGTTGACGCGATTCTTTATATCGTATTTATATTTGCATATTTATCTGCATGACTTTAAACGTGTACTCAGAATACAAATACTCTTTTACAGAACGTTTAATATCGCAACCAACTGAGGTGATATTAAGAATAAATTTAAGAGAAAGACGCTCAAATACTCAAGAGCAGCTTGTAAAGCACCTAAGTTATTTGACATCAGCTTAAATTGTTTCACAAGTGTCGCGGTGTGTGGCAATAACGCAATGATGTTGTAGATATTGTAGTGTTGCGAGATTAAAATATTATACATCCATATACAGATCTACATATTTAATTAGCTGTACCCGCATCTTCGTTCGCGTTATTTTCAGGTGTTTGTCACGTACTTAATTATTTTTTGAGAACAAGGGTATCCCTGGTTATAATCTATTTTCTTGCCGAATTTGTTTAAAATCTGTTGAGCGGTTTAAGCGTGATAAGGTAACAGACAGACATAGTTACTTTCAAATTTATAATATGAGTATGGATTGACGACCATATATAATAGACCGTGTCTTATCTGAAGGGCAAATCAAGAGTCTCCGTAACCGGCGTAAACCTTAACCGTATGACATGAACTATGAGAGTGGAGACAGCCAGACACTTATGTAAGGAAACAACCTGTTGGAGCTCTGTACTCTGTACCTAGCCTCCAAGGGATCTGGCATAAATAGATAGATAAATAAATAGATAGATTGAAGACGGTTTAGCCTAGTCTGGTGGTTTGAGCGCAGGGTGTTGGAATTTTGATCAAATAGTCCCAGTTTCTGTTTCCGTACGATACAAATCTTTGTGTGACAACAGTTATCTCGGGATTGTGTAAATTTATTTAAAAAAACAAACATACACACATTTGGGTTTGCCAAACTGTTACATATTTACAAATTAAATTAAAAAAGACTTTCAAGTTTGACGCTGAAAGCAGCTCTCCCTGTGGCACCGCTGTGGCGCGAAATTATCGTATAATTCCTAGAAAAGACTTCTAAAATATGTATGAATAAACCAAGTGGCACAGTCGCGTAACACTCAGCACTTCCCTGATCATGTAATTTAAGTCTTCCATACCAATGCTTTAATTTACATTTACTTTCATGCTTATTCCATTCCTTCAATTTGGACCGTCTTGAACTCCCATTCAGTATTTTTATGAAATATGTGGCTAGTCCTCATATACTGCTCTCACCTCAGGGAGCGCCGAGCCGTCCTCGTTTTATTAAAATTCTTCTCCGCGAGAGTGTACTCCGTATGTTCCGCGCATAGTAATCTGTATATCGAGTGTGTAAAGATTTTTTCATTTGGATGCCAGTGTTAGGGTACTTTGGGGGAAATTTTGTTAGATTTACGGTTATGTGGAAAGCAAATTACTTAGTTTTTCGTTTAGGGGTAGCGCTCTACGACCCGTAGCAGTGTGTCCTGCTTTCTGCTGGCTCGCGAGTGATTTGGTAACAAAACTTATAACGACACGATTTTTATACTGACTTCGGAAACGAAGAAAGTTCTCAACTAGTTTATGTTTGTATTCGTTCCTATAATATATTTTATTCATAACTATTCGTCGTTCATGCATAACTATTTCTTTATGAAGGAATTTTGATAATAAAATAGAATAAATGAGACGAATTTTGATGATTATTTTTGATAATAATTCGGCTCGTTGCTCAGTTGTTATCTTGGGTGTCTCTGTTTTGAGAGGCAGGCAGGTCGATGGCTTCTAGTGTAAGAAAAATGCGGCAGTCTTTTAGCTCTGTCGCTGAAATGATAGCCAGTATGATTAAAAATATCAAAAAAATGGTATTATTTGTGTTATTGCATTTTGAATAATTTCGATATACCTAATAACAAAATTATGAGTCTAAAACCGTTCGTTTACAGGAATTAATTCGCATGAACATGAGTATATGTCCTTGACGATAAACCTATTATGAAATTATCGCAATACGCCTACATTCCTAGTGCGGGTGGCAGAGGCGTACCATGCACGCCTACATTCCACCAAAATAAAAACGATTTTTTTGAAAAAAAAAACCTAATGGCATCTAATTCTGAACCTCATGAATACAAGGCACGAAATGGCCCTAAGATAATACTGCATTCCACACCGCAAGATATACTTTTAAAAAAAATATTTAGGCGGTAGTCGTGACGAAATTGGGGGGAGGCATTAGTCCTGCAGTGGGCCGCTTTAGGCTGAAGATAGATTAATTATTTATTTAGTATACATATTTAAAATGATAATTTTAAGTGCGTTCAAGCTTTTTTGAACCATCACTATTTCTGGAATGAAAGATGAGGCTCACAAATAGGCCCTGTTAATATTTTTTCGTACCCGTGGTGCTTTACAACTGGGCTTATCCTATTTGTAGTCTCCTTCTCTATGGCTGATCTGCCAATTTTTTGTGTCTCCCGATTGGCAAACTTGAGGGTAGTGGAATTTTATTATTAATACTACTTCTGGTTCTCTTTCTAAATAAATTTGTTACGGGTCTCAACACAATTAAAGCGCTTCCCGGGCGCTTGTGGATCCTGCCTTACAGAAGTTACATTGGTGGGAATGTGTGGCGGGTTAAGTCCCATAAACAACATGACTGATATATATATATATATACAAAACATAAATACTAAATAACAAACAAATACGAGATATTAAATGAGTAATAACAACCATAACCAATTCTAAAATAATTCTAAACAATCACAAAACAACACCCAAAAAAGACTTAACAGCGTCAAAAGTAAATTAGAGTGAGACCCTCGACGTCGGCGGACGAAAAACTTCATTCACATACGCTTTCAGAGATAACCCAGTTCCCAACATGAGTGCGCACAAACACCCACGGGCGGAATACTCGACGCTCAGGTGTTAAGGTACGGTTATGTTGGGCATGGCTTAGCGGAAAAGTCAGTTTTAGGATCCACGTATGGCTACAGATGCCAGAAAGAGAATGATAGCAGAATATATATGTTTGGAGGCGAGTTCTGAGAAAGATATGCGGAGTCAAGCTGACCGAACGCATTCGCAACAGCGTAGTAAGGAAGTATTTAAATGACAGAAAGTTTCGGTGTTAAATGTATACTTCGGTGATTCGGACATATAGAAAGAATGTCGAAAGAAAGAATGAAAAAACAGATATAGAGATATAAGTATGTAGGTACTGGTAAAAACCCAGAGTATGTTTTATTTATTTATTTTATGGGTAGAGGAAGCGAGGAGGAATTCATCTGTAAGAAAGGAACCTATTGGTATTCTGTAGTCTACTTACCCTGCAAAGTATTCTATAAGTATCTATGTCCGGATTGCAGGGCCTGGAATATTTCCTAGTATGGAGTAAAGAAAAGACAACCGTCTCCGTAACCGACAATGGGGTGTATCAGACGAACTATGACCAAGGAAAAAGCGAGAGAATTTCGTGAGAGAACTTGTTGGACACTCTGCTTATGGCCCCGCAAAGCATATGGCGTATAAATATTACTATTATTCCTACTGTTAACGCCTGCTAAACCACTGTTGCAGAAAGCAAAACTCTAGATCCCTTACCGTGACACGATTTAAGTTTGACACGGTAACAATGTGCTTTGAGTGTGGTAAAATTTAAGCGACACATGTCAGTTTTCGTACAAAATCGAGGCCCTGTCTTATTGAACTCTGCCTAGCCCGCAGGAAATCTGTCGTGATGATGTAGATAACATATAATATTAGCCCTGTTAAAAAACTGTCCCATCGTTGGGCACAGGCCTCCTCCCAAACTGAGAGGGTTTAGGCCATAGTCCACCACGCTGGCGAACTTCACACACCTTCAAGAAACTCTTAGGCATGGAGGTTTCCTCACGATGTTTTCCTTCACCGTTAAATCAAGTGATAGTTAATTTTTAATACGCATATGCTATCGAAAAGATGTAGATACATAATAGAAAAAAGGAAATTTATAAAATAAGATCACATAGTATTTCTCCTGCCGTAAAATGCCGTATTACGTCATCAGCACTACACTCAGTCTTCGCCATGTTAGGAAATAAAATAAAAACTCCATAATGCGAGCGAGGACGCGCGCTCGTTAGCACTGTAGAGGTACCAGGAGAAGAGAGGGGAGGGATGGATTTAAATGTATTGTGCTTAGTATTAAATGCGCATATACGCTCCGTATTATAATGAGTTTGAAAGTTGGAAAATGGTTTTGAACCCCTGAAAAAGAAATGGTTTTTAACCCCTGCAAAAAAAACGCGGTAAAATTGGATGCCTTTGTCTGAATTTAAATTCAGATTTTTTATGTTTGGTACCAGAAGGGTTAGTAGAACATGTTAAAATTTTGTTCACTTATTTTATGATCAGAAATGAGTCAGTCAGTTGCTTTTCTGGTTACAAAACAGGTGAAAACATTTTAAGTAATAGGGGGCAAGCTCATGGTCATCAAACTGGGCACAATTTCAGACATCGGACTGCTACTAAGAACATTTCGATAGAAAAAGCACACTGGGAAAAAGCAAAACATCCTACCTAGGATTCGAACCTAGGATCTTGCGATTGGCACTAGCACTATTTGACGCTAGACCAACGAGGGTCAAAAGAACAATAATTATGATAAAAAATCGTTTTATAAACAGCACAAATACTATTAAGGATTCCCTATTGGCATCTTTCGTCTTCATCATGAGACTTTACCTACCTAGACCATTTGTACTTCACAAAACATCGAACGAGCCTAAACAGGACGGAGTTATGTTGAGTTGTTAGAAAGTTCCTATGCCCACCTTCCAGCTACACCAGATTAGCTTCATGGTTACCGAAGTTACATACGGATGGCAAATTTAAGCTCAATCGGTTATTCGTAAATATTTAAAAATGGATCAAACAATTTGAACGGGAAGGATAGACAGACAGATGAAAAAATCGAGTTAAATAAACATTTCCAAAAAAACAATATTCAAAAATTAGTTCCATTATCAAATTATCATTTATAACGTCAACCCGGAAATGTGTAGCGTGTAACATTAACTGAACGTTACACCGCTACGAGTCGTGACTACGCCGTAGCGCCTACAGCCGTGGCATTTCGCTAACCCGCCCGTGTCCGCAGCACAGAATGTACCGATAAACATCGGTTTTGATTAATGGAACAAGGGGAATAGTGAACATTTATTGAATTATTTCCTATTTGCTCACGTTGGAAGCAGGAAAATGGCTTCAATATTACTTGACAAAATACCTATTTGATGTTTTTATTTATGTGGATTGGATTGTAGGTGGGTTTTTTATTTATATAACGGAAGGTATTGGAGCTAAAAAAAGAGTTTAAAAAAAAATAACTTATGGATTTCGTTGAGAAACGTTGCTATATCGAAGCTATTATAATTTTAAAATCACGAGTATCCATGTGTCCATGGATACTACAGGCCCGGGATAGATTTTTGTGGAAACGTAAAGCCCAGCAGTGGGATACAGCATAGGCTACTAAACAAAATTCAAACTCTTTGGTAACGTTATTTTTATATGGTTGAGCTACATTAATTATTTCTAGTACTTTGTTTGGTTTTGCTTTTGTTGAATTAGTTATGAAATTTCATCATTACAACAATTTTAATGATTAAAAATGACCTAAAATCTGTATTATTTTAACATAGCATTTGCTATACCCATGAGGCTTCATAAAGGGTTGGATTGTACAATTCATTATTTTCTGTCAAACTTATTAACTTGTTTTACATCGCATTGTATTTGTAATTCACCTCTTAATCACGTGATAAAATCCCTCCACTCAAACAACTCAGAAAATAAAATTACCTTTCCCAAATCCAAAATTAACCCGAACATTTCTCCTCGGACGAGTTTAATTTATTTAAACTTTTCTAACTAACGAACTAATCTGTCCATTGAGAATTGTGTAATGGTATTTTCTGTATTTGATTAATTGGCAACACCGAGTCTGTGGATTTTTTGTGCCAGACACCGGTTTTCGCTGGGTTAATTTGTAACAATTTTCATTAAATTTCAAGTTCTAATTTTGCAATTGGCGTTTTATAATCAGTCTAATTACGAATGTAGATTAAGCTTAATTTGTTATTTTGTTAACGTGAAACAAATGGTTTCATGTAAATGGATAAATTTGGCGAAAAATATTATCATAACATGGTCTTTTTAATGGATTTAAAGGTATTTTTAGAAAGTTCTAATATCTGAAAGCTACTGGTACTAAGTATTGTGTATGTTACCTACATTATTTATGAGTATTTCAACTTGACTGTCTTGTTGGTTTAGTGGGGTAGTTCTGGGTTCGAATCCTGGCTTGAACAAAGTGTTGTTGTTGTTTTTCTTGAAATTATCGGTAGCGGTTCGGATTCCTAATAATTGTGCCCATTGGAATGGCAATAAGTTTGCCCGCTACAAAATTTGGCCCCAACATCGGTTTTAAATTTGGGTGTGTATTGTACACCTCTGCCCAACTTGTTAAACCAGCGTGACAGTTTTCATAAACATTTTTAAACTGAAGATAATATTAACTCAGTTATATTTTATGTTACCCCATCAAAATGTATTTTATGTTACCCCATCAAAATGGTCTAGACCGCAATTGGTTTCAGATGTTTTCTTAACCTCTTATCTCCAAATGTATAAGCAGACATATATAGTACATTCACATTAAAATCCCTATCTATTCGGTTACACTAATATACATTCACAGCAGTACAAACACACACACATACCCACACACACACACACACACACACACACACACACACACACAATCGCGAGTACGCCATCATAATTACACTAATTAAAATTTTACATGCTTTTAATGGTAGAACGACACAGTCCACATGTTGTATAAATCTATTTCTTTATGAGTAAATAATCTTTAGCCGAACACTGCCGCTTAAAACACAGGTTTTACCTAGTTTAAGTGTGAGTGTGTACAGAATTCTGCAGCACTGTCTCAGTTTTACTTTTCTACCTCGTATATCACTATAACTAAAACCCCTGTATTAGTTATAAGAAATCTGTAACTTTGCGAAATTAATAAATTTATTATTATGTATATATTTATTAAGTATAATTTCTTATAAAATATATATAAAAATATAAAATACAAATATTCTTATATATATTGTATAAAAAAAAATGTGCTCCACCGACAGCAAGGTCTACGACCCAAGCTACCGGTGGTCAGGGCTCCAAAGAGAGGAACCTCCTCACAATGCGTGCCGTGTCCAACATTACTGCCTTCTGTATCAGGCCCTTCACCCAACTGCCTAGCGAGAGCTTCTCAAGGTGTTTATCGAAGCTCTTCGCTATAAGGCCGTTGACTGAAACGACCATCGGAATAATGATAGTTGAATCAACATTCCACATGGCGGTAACCTCATGGGCCAGGTCCAAATATTTAGATAATTTTTCTTTTTCGGCCTTCACAAGGTTCTCATCATGCGGAATGGTGACATCAACTAGCATCACACGACGCATCGATCGATCTATTATCACGATATCAGGTTTATTGGCTACAATAGTCCTGTCCGTGATAATAGATCGATCCCAGTAGAGCGTGATATGACCACTTTCGAGAACTGGAAGAGGCTGGTACTGGTAGTACGGTACTTCAGAGTCCACAAGGCCATATTTAAGAGCAAGTTGCTGATGGATAATTCTAGCCACTTGGTTGTGTCTGTGCAAGTACTCTCCGTTAGCAAGACGAGAACAACCGGAAACTACATGTCTAATAGACTCACCAGGACGGTGGCATGCCCGACAAATGTCAACCGCGCCGTCCTTTAGGATGTGCTTCCGGTAGTTGTTCGTCATGATAACTTCGTCCATAATTGCAAAGACAAACCCTTCAGTTTCCCCAAAAAGGTTGCTGAAGCGTAGCCAGTTCACGGAAGCGATCTGGTCCACATCAGGCCCTGTAAGAGCCCGATAGAACCGTCCGTGTAGCTCCTTGCCCTTCCATATGGTTGTGCGGTCCGAAATACTTAATACCTGGGGCCTTCGCCAGTTCTCGTTTGCCAAGGAAAGCGGAGTTAGGCCTCTATCGATTGCGGCAACATCTCGATACATCACCACGGATACACTCAAAAAGTACTGTCTGAGATTGCACACCTCGCGGTTGTGTAGAGTCTTAGCGTTTAAAAACCCACGACCACCGCACTTCCGCGGGATGTACAACCTCATAACAGATGACCGCGGGTGATGCATACGATACGCTGTCAACAATCGACGGACCTTTCTATCCAGGGCATCCAGTTCAGACTGAGTCCACCTTAGTATGCCAAAAGAGTATGTAAGAACAGGCATGACCCAACCATTGAAAGCTTGGACCTTATTTCCACCTGATAGAAGGCTTTTTAACACTTTTATCAGGCGGGCAAAGAACCGATCTTTCAATGATTGTTTCATATCCTGTTCAGCTATACTTAAGGCTTGTGACATACCAAGATACTTGTAAGAATCCATTTCAGAGAGAGACCTGAGGGATACATCTTCAGAGAGCTGTAGATTAAAAGAATCTTCAACTCTCCCTCTTTGTACATGGATGACCGCACACTTGTCTACTCCAAACTCCATTCCGATGTCGTTGCTAAAATTGCCGGTTATTTTGAGCAACTCCATCAGGTCTGTTTTCTTCGAAGCGTACAACTTGAGGTCATCCATGTACAGTAGATGAGATATAGGCTCACTCTCCCTCCGCAAATGGTAACCTAGCTTTGAATCCTTAAGTATAGCACTTAATGGATTCAAAGCTAAGCAGAACCACAACGGACTCAAACTGTCGCCCTGAAAGATACCCCTGCTTATCTTTATCAAGTCCGAC
This sequence comes from Phalera bucephala, assembly GCA_905147815.2. Classification (NCBI taxonomy): domain Eukaryota; kingdom Metazoa; phylum Arthropoda; class Insecta; order Lepidoptera; family Notodontidae; genus Phalera; species Phalera bucephala. The sequence goes on from LR990618.1 coordinate 32,261,245, forward strand.
GAACCAGAAAGGCCTCCACAGCCTGGGTGACGAAGAACTGTGGTTCACTGCCTCATACACGAACCGAGGAAAGAGCACAGTGCCGGGTGTACTCTGTACAGCTCTAGCACCCTCCCCAGCCATGTATGAGGCACCGAATCATAGGCCTTCTTATAGTCAATCCAGGCCATGGAGACATTCTTTCTGGATCGTCGCACCTGTTGGCAAATGGCCATATCAATGAGGAGCAAATCCTTTGTACCCCGGGACCCCCCCTTACAACCATTCTGAGTAGGCGATAGAATATGCTGTGCCTTAAGGTGATTATTGATTTTTATTCTCAGAATGGATGCAAGGAGTTTATAGACCGTAGGTAGACATGTAATCGGTCTATAATTTTTAGGTTCCGAAGTGCTGCCAGATTTGTAAATCAAGTGAGTGACACCCGATGTCATAAAGCTAGGGAGCGATCCCAATTGAAGAGCTTCTTGGAATTGAGTCGCTAGACGAGAATGTGAGCCCTGGAGCCTCTTTAGCCAGAATGCGTGCAGTCCATCCGGCCCCGGACTTTTCCAGTTCGGCGCCGCACGAACCGCACAGGCCAGATCTTCACGGCTTATGACTACGGGCTCCATTTCCTGAATGGGCCCACAGGATCGTCCAACAACATTAAACCATTCGCCCTCGGAGTGACTGACGGGCACTGACCAAATTTTACGCCAAAACTCGGCCATGACGGCCGCATTTGGCAAGTGCACGTCAGTCACTCTCTCTTGGGGGCGCTCCCAAGCCTGGTATACACTCCTTTGATTCGTCTGGAAGGTGCGATTCACGTGGTATCTATCTGCTCTCGCCTTATACCTGCGAATCCTCTTCGCCCATGCATAAACTTTTTGCTTCCAGTAGTCTATGCGTTCCGCGACCCCTGCCACATAGTCCACAGGAGCCACTCCTGTGCCTGCAAAGGCTTGGGCCACGAAACGCATAACTCTCGGGCGGTTGTTTCCAGCCTGGAAGCACAACAATTTCGCTATGAGTGTCCTAGCCATATTTATACGCCGCTCTATTCTGCACTGCCAGAATGGTTTAGTATTTGTGGGTTGGGTGGCTCGATGTAGATTAGGAAATCTTACACCTGCCACCCGACACACCGCCACCGCTCCACAGTACAAAATAGAATGGGTATCACATAAGTCCACACTGGTCTCCCAGTGTGGCTTTAAAACATTGTCTAGGGTACTCACAAGCGAAATGTTACGTCTATGCATGGGCAAACGGGGTAGGCATGGTCTTAGGGAAATCGGTGCAGACCGATACTCCGCAAATGCATCCTCCAGAGCTCTCCTCACTTGCTCCTGTAGCTGGTCACTAACACTTACCTGCTCGCTATTTACCTCCTCCGATCGTGCGAAGTTATTTAAAGAGATAGGTTCTTCAACACTTCGCACGTTGAAGTCAGTACGAGCAGGAAGTGCTTCGCGGCGCAGTCGCTCAAGCACTGTGTCATCCAACAACTTGCACCGCTGGATGGCACGTACTTGATCCGATAGACGTAACGCAGTAACGGCGACAGTCGGGTGAAGCCCCTGAAACAGAGACAACAATTTCGGACGGTAAGCGGTGAGGATGGTTCCTCCCTCTGTAGCACCATAGTAGGCCCGCATGACACTCAGATTTAATTCCGGAGTCCATCTCATGCGGCGCACTACACCACCGGTAGCAGGGGCCGTGGGCGGAGCACAATGTCCCGCTGGTCCCAGGCGTGCCGGCAGCGGTGGGCGTCCTCTCCTCGCAGATGTTAATGTAGGTGGAGTCGCCGATATCCCGGCATCGTCGCTAGAGGCCCCAGATGTCGGCGGTGTGAAAAAATCTTCATCCTCCGAAGGCTGGGGCGAGGCGGGCGAGCCGGGCAAAGGTGTTGGGCGTGCGCTAGGTGACCGGGCATCCCGCTGCCGACACAGCCGCACGGGGTTTCTTCGGCTGGGCTCGGCCATTTACAGATGTTATATGTATTTTCTTCCAATACCACATTTTGCGAACCCACGTTCGCATTGTAAAATTTTGCTCTTGAACTGTGTTGTTTTTTGTTGTTTTTTTAATGTCTAAACGGATAATTTCTATATTTCTTCGCAAAAAAAATTTTTATTTACACAAAACGACGTGTCGTTGACAGCGGTTGCCATGGTTATTTATTATTATTATTACATTTCAAACTGATCTTCGATTCCCAATATAAGAATCGCTGCGAGTACAATTATTTATCGATATAAAAAAAGATAAATTTCAGTCGGGGGACCTCTGGAAGTCGCCCGAGGCCTCGACCTTTAATATACTGGCGGCGAGACTAGTCGCGGCAAGTATATGAAATACCGTGCAATAAACCATTTTATTGCACACCCTTTCGATTTATTAAGTTTACTGGAAAATATTTATACCATGTTCCACGTGGAACGGCGGGCATTATGAGGCTTAATATTTGGAACTGCTACGATCTCCCGTAGCAGTTTATTGACACATTTTTGAGCGAAAATTGTCGTAATTCGGAAGATGTGCGGAGTCAAGCTGACCAATCGCGTTCGCAACAGCGTAGTAAGAAACTGTGTTGGTATATAAGATACGAGTAGTATTGGTGTAAAGATAAGTAAGGTATGCTCCGATGGTTCTGGTATATATCATTCAAATAATCATGAACAACATAAGTTAATACATCTGTGCCTAATCTAGGCATAGCTTGGCCAGGAGGACACATAATACTCCTTGATAAATAAATACACAAAAATATAGAAAGAATGCTTATAGTAAGGATGGCAAAACAATTATACAATGCGAAAGTTGAAGGAGATGTAGATGTTGGATCAGATTTAAACTCTCTTGCTATGACCAAATAAACCGTGTCTAATCTGATTGGCATGTCAAGAATCTCTGTAAACGGCAAGCGTGAGACGAACTATGAGAGGGAAAAAAGCGAAAGATGTAGGGAATGAACCCTGCATTACCTGTATCTGGCGTGCTGATAAAAATACTCTGTCACGCTTACAATCTCCAAACGGGGATGGCAGAGGTGTACTGTATACATCCACTCTTCGTCAACGATTTTATGTCTAATGTCAGTGGGGCCACAATGCCTGATTCCTGACTGATATTGGATTTTTTTTATCATTAAATTACATTTTGTTTAACCTAGGATTCGAATCCAGGGTCTCTTGATCACCATCGCCATTAGACCAATGAATCAGAATCAGAATATTTTTTATTCATGTAAACCATTACAGTATTTATGAATCGTCAGAAAAGTAACAAATACTCTACCGCCACTTCGGAATGTCATTCCTGTGGAGAAGAAGGGCAAGAAACTCCACGGTTACTCTTTTAAAATAAGAAATTACAAACTTTTTTATCTACATTCTGTTGTGGGGTATGGGAGAACAATGTAGGTTGGTCATCAGGTGAGTCTAAGTTAAAAGAGCGAATAATACTATTTATGAGAATGGCTACATGGTTCCCTCATTTACAAAAAAAAGTACATATTGTGTTAAATTAATAGAAGGAAGAGAGGAAATGTTAACTAACAACAGTTGAATAGGTTGTCATGACTCAAGTGGAGCTGGAATAGCATCTATCTAAGCATTTTTATCTTTTAAATAATCTTCTATTGAATAATAAGCTTGCTTACAAAGTGTTCGTTTTACACAAGCTTTGAACTTATTTTCACTTAGTTTAGTGACGTCACTGGGAATTTTGTTATAAAATCTAACACAGTGCCCCATGAAAGACGTGTGAATTTTGGACAGACGAAACTGCGGTTGGTCTAATTTATTTCTATGTCGTGTGTTATAGCAATGCCTATCACCTAGCTGATTAAAAAGATCTAAATTTTTTCTAGTATACATAATGTTTTCATAAATATATTGACATGGGACCGTCATGATATTAGCTACTTTGAACAGTTCTCTTAAAGAGTCGCGACTACTCAAGTTATAGATGGCAAGTTAATGAGTCGGACACATAAAATATTTCAATATAAAATCAGTCCTTAAACATGCCTCTACCAATCTGAACTGGGTCCGCGTGGTGGAGTATGAGCTAATCTATATCGCCTCGATTTGTGAGATAAGGCCTATGCCCAGCAGTGGGCAGTATAGGCTGATTATAATTATAGAAACATTTGTATATAAAGATAGTCATATAAAAATATTATGATGCCGCACACGTGCCTAAAGGCGAGATTGCGGCACCAGAATCAACGGAGGACATCACTATGGATGAAGTTGAATGGGCGATAGGAAGTATGAAAAACGGTAAAGCTGCGGGAGTAGACATGATATCTGCCGAGATGATCAAATATGGTGGAACTTGCGTCCGGGACGCTTTCCGGGCCCTTGCAAACCTTTGCTGGAGGACCGGTAGAGTCCCTACAGATTGGCGCCGCGCAGTCATAGTACCCTTGTATAAAGGCAAGGGTTCACAATATGACTGCGCCAATTACAGAGCCATCAGTTTGATCAGCTTGGCAGCCAAGGTGTACGGTAAAATTATTGAACGGAGAATGCGCGTGAAGTCCGATGGAATGTTGTGCGAGGCACAAGGGGGTTTCAGGTCTGGAAGAGGATGTTCGGATCAAGTCTTCTCACTCCGCAACATCGTAGAGAAGCATCTGGCAGTGGGCCGGAAGGTTTTCTGCGGTTTTGTAGATCTGGAGAAGGCATTTGACAGAGTTGTGCGAAAGAGACTTTGGGACATTTTGCCAGAGTATGGTATAGATGGCACTCTGTTGCGAGCCGTCCAGTCCACTTATGTGGACTGCAAGGCATGCGTACGGGTGGGTGGTAACAGGTCACCCTGGTTTGACGTTAAAATCGGCGTCAAGCAGGGTTGCGTGTTGTCCGCTAGACTGTTTATAATATATCTGGACAAAAGTCTTCAAAGACTGAAAGCGATGAATGAAGGTGTACAAATGGGTGACTTAGTGGTAAACCATCTACTTTATGCAGATGACGCGGTTTTAATAGCGCCAACAGCCACTGATCTGCAAACACTAGTCACAGTTATGAAAGACGACTGCATGATCAATGGCTTACACTTGAATGTGAAGAAAACCAAGATTATGGTTTTTGAAAGGGAAGAAACCAGAACGAATGTAAGGATTGTGGTTGGTAACGATGTGCTGGAGCAAGTGAATGAGTTTGTATATCTTGTATGCGCCTTCAGTAAGGATGGGAAATACACCGCTGACATAGAGAGAAGAGTGAGTGCAGGGAACAGAGTGAATGGTGCGATGGGAAAGCTACTCGGGAGCCGGCACTTAAGCCATAAGGCGCAGCTGGCCATACATAACGGAGTTCTTGTCCCAACGCTGTTATATGGTAGCGAGAGCTGGGTATGTAAGAAGGAGAATGAAAGTAGGATAAATGCGGTAGAAATGCGAGCTCTGCGGAAGATGTGCGGAGTGAAGCTGACCGACCGCATTAGCAACAGCATAGTAAGACAGCGAGTAGGTATGAAAGATAGTATCGGTGTAAAGATGAGAAAGGGCATGCTCCGTTGGTTCGGGCATATAGAAAGAATGCCAGAGGAAAGAATGACAAAACAGATATACAATGTGAAAGTGGAAGGATGCAGGTACCGGGGAAGACCTAGACTATCTTACCACGACCAAATAAACCGAGTCTCATCTGATGGAAAAGTCAAGAGTCTCCGTAACCGGCGAGCGTGTATGAGACGAACTATGAGAGTCGAGGAAGCCAGAGAGGTATGTAAGGAAAGAACCTGTTGGAACTCTGTACTCTCTGCCTACCCCGCAAGGGATCTGGCGTGAGGTTATAGATAGATAGATAGATAGATAATGGAGGCGAGAGTAGCAATCCCTAGAGATTTAATAGCACCCGCACAAATATGTTATAATCTTAAAAGGCGACTATCTCCGAGACCCTACATAATCAAAATAAACTTGGCATAATGGTAAAACGTAGACGAACTTGTGAAAGGCCAAGTTTATCAATAGCCGCGCCCGACCCGCCAAGTTGTGATAAAAAACTTTGCAAAATATGGTAAAGAGCCTCCGCGGAGTTTCCAACTTATTAGCTCTTCAAAACTTTGTGTTGGACCATTTGTTGCGTGTGTGAAAAGTGGCTGTTACATATTCTATCACGCTAGATTCTTTGTGGAATAGGCAGAGAAGATAGGGAGTTCTGACAAAGGATAGTAATTTTTATTTTATTAGGGACAAAAAACAGTTATGTGTTATAATATCTTACACTAATGATAGCTATTATATAGTATATGTAAACATACAACCCACAACATTGTCCGCGAATTAATAATGGAGTTATACAAAACGAAAGAAAGAAGGAATCATGCATGGCTGCTAAGCTATGCTTTAAGATTAATCGTTTGCAATGAATAATAATTCACTTGCCATACGTTTGAATTGTTGTTTGGGTAAGGCAAAAATGTCTATGTCACTGAAGTGTGCGTTATACGTTTAAGATAGTAAGGGTGGTTAAATAGTCAGATAAGGATCTTTTGAGACGCGGCCATAATTAGAACATGATCAGAACTATAGATAGTGCGACAAGTATATTTTGGCCTGTAGATGACATTGACAGTTGGCGTGAAATTAGGGTTATCATTCAGCAAAATTTTCCTACTTCCAGGGAAATCTTTCAACACGAACCCACCCGCACGATTATTAATTAAAAAAAGAACTTGGGTAGATTTCATAGCAAACGACAACTCTGCCACTGTCATGAAGTGACGTTTCGCTTGATGACAATGTTAGTTCCGATTTCGGCCGCGGGCCAAAAGATCCTTGTGGGACTGTAAGGATCTTTTGACACGCGGCCAAAATCAGAACTCACTCAAGAGTTGTTTTTACTACGAAATTTACACAAGTTTTTTTTTATTTTGTTCTATAATTTGGTGATGTAAATGGTGCTTGATTATGTTAAACTGGTGCGGACCCACCTGTAGAAATATGTCCCTGGAAGTAGTAAAATCTTACTAAATGATAACTCTGATTTCACACCAACACCTCTCTGTCCATTAGCTCTCGCATTATACTTCTTCACAGAAGTTTCCGATGAGACACCTAGTATATGCCCTCCCTCATAGCGACTGCTCAGGCCGAGGCCGTTCCTCCTTGAGGCGCCCTTGAGCTAGTTGCCCCCTTGCCCTTTTGACTCGAGCGTAGTGGTTGTACGCTCGTCCTCTTGTCCGGTAAAGCTGTAAAGGCCCTGCGGCCAACAGCGTAGATCATTCTTACACATACACACACACACACACACACACACACAACGCTGTCGCATCCACCGTAGCGTTTTTAGAACCACGTCTTTTAAAAAAAATGTAGCCCCATTCTAGTTATTCCTGTGTCGTGGATGCGTTTGCAAGTTAAAAATTTACTTACACAAACACCTTTTAGCGCCGCTCTAGTATTTATTTCGGTGTTGTGGGTGCGTTTTCAAACATGAAAATTCACATACACAAATACCCAGACCGGAACAAATAATTGTTCCGTGCGGGAATCCATCCCGCGACTATTAGACACAGTGGATTGAGCGGATTAAGCTCTTAACCACTGCGCTAAATTGTCCGTCAACCTATACCTAAAGAGGTATTTGTGGTGCCCACATTTGTACCGTACGGAATCGAACCCGCGACTATTCGATATAGTGGACGTGGTTTAACCTCTTAAGCACTGGAGCAAGTTTAGTCAAATTCTTCTGATTATTTATTCTACGTTGTTCGATAGAATAAATAAATAGTACACCAGGAAATGAGAAGAATTTGCTGTTAGAAATGTTGCTATCGATATTAAACTAACCTCCCTAATTTGAAACTGCAAACATAGCTCAAATATGGACGCAATATTTAAATATACGGAAAAATTAGAAAGCAGAAATAATTATTGATTAAAAATATATTATTAATAAATTGGACTGAAAGGTATAAAATAATTTAAAATAAAAAGTGTGGCACCTTCAATAGATAATTGGTGCATAAATACTAGTTCATATGTATGCGTGACACGCTTTTTGTTTTTTAATAATTTCCTAGTATGAGTCCGGAGTCTGGAATTGTGCCCGGTATATGGCAATAGGCTCGCCCGCTATTACATGGGACCTAACATCGTCTGCGAGAAGTAGGTGTACAGAGTACACCTCTACCATCACCGCTTAAGGAATATAGGCGTGACGGTGTTTTATAAATACCATTATTTCCGTGTTTTATCTGAAGGGCAAGTCAAGAGTCTTCGTACTGCAAAGTCCGTTGGACTGCAAAGTCAGAGGTCTCGGGTTCAAACCCAGGCACGCACCTTTGTCTTTTCGAAAGCATGTGCGTATTAAAAATTAATTATCACTTGCTTTAAGGGTGAAGGAAAACATCGTGAGAGCATGCCTAAGAGTTTCTTGAAGGTGTATGAAGTTCGCCAGCGTGGTGGACTATGGCCTAAACCCTCTCAGTTTGAGATGAGGCCTTTGCCCAACGGTGGGACAGTTTCTTAACAAGGCTAATATCATTAAATTATTATTAATATAAGTATAGATTTTAAGTCAGTTTTAAATACGTGATGAAATTGTTTTTTCTTTATATAATTACTAGCGACCCGTCCGGCTTTGCTCGGGTGAATTATACACATGAACCTTCCTCTTGAATCACCCCGTCCGTTGGTGAAAACCGTTTGAAAATCCGTTCGGTAGTTATTGAGTTTATCGCTTTCAGGCAGACAGACAGACGCGGCGGGGGGACTTTGTTATAAATATCGGCGCTTATGTTTTCGGAATGGCCGTTTCAATGCCTGTAATGGTGAAAGGTGGGTTTATCTTCGTTTTCATAATCTTCTACATGGTGGCCGAACTTGGAAATCTTGAAATAACACTAGGTTCTTGTCCAGTACACTGATCTTTCTTAATATCCAGACTTTGGTAGCAAAATATCAGAAGATGCTTGCAATAATTGAGGATTGATGGAATGCAGTGAGGTTAGCTGCTCCGCGATACGTCCGACCGCTCGCCCCGTTGCCAATAGAATCACACAGTAGGGCCGTCCGCCGTCTCACATCGACTATCTGTTATCGGTCTGTCGTCATCTGGCATCTGTCATTGCATCAGAACTAAACACATACGGCCCATAATTAAAGGCCTAGAGTTTGTCTATAGACAAAAGTTACTAAAATAACAATAACTGCCTGACATTTCATTAACTGTAATCGTCAAATATTGCTCAAATAATAGGCTCCGACATATTATGTAGTGATATTAGCTTGAATTTTTAAGTATGGGATTACATTATTGAAATATTACGCATGGCAAAAGGCCATTATTTATATTGAAGTGGATAGGTATTCCTATAATACAATAACCTGGTACCAAGCTGAAAACATTTCAGTGTTGACCTTTGAATTTATTATAAACCCGGACTATCGTACATCGGAAATCCATTAGTGTCATTTTGTTTACTTTATATCACCGTTAAATATTTAGTGGTTATCACAGCGTATTAACATTTAGGTCATTAAATGCCCTTGTATTTTTTATTTTTTCACCTCGTTGGTCTAATGGCGTATAATGCGCTTAGCGATCACGAGGTTCTGGGTTCAAATCCTAGGTCGGACAAATGTAGTTATTTTATCTAAAAATTCCCAGCATCAGTACGGAGTCTGGCATTGTGTCGAGTATATGGCTATAGTCTCGCCGCCTATTACATGGTCGCCGAAAAGCTTGTGTATACAGTACACCCCCGCTTGGGGAATATGGGCGGGTCGGTGTTTTTAATTATTTATTAAAAAAACTAATTTGATAGTTTCTTCACTTATAAATTACTATTTTCTGCCCGTAACTTTGTCCGCGTTGACTTTATGGGTTGGATAAAAAAGTATCATATGTGTTAATCCAGATAATAAACTATCTGTGTGCAAAGTTTCATCTAAATCCGTGCAGCCGTTTTTGCGTTATTGAGTAAGAAACATCTACTCATCATCCATACATTTTTACTCGTACATATTATACATCACAGCGACATTATTAATTAGTTTATGACAAATTTATTTATCTATTGTGTTGCTTTGTTTGTGAAGTACACCCCTAAACCTTTTGTGTTTATCATATCCTCTCTATCCAAAGGTTGCCTAGAAGATATCACATCATATTGTTACACTAACTTTAAATTTGTAATCTTGCTTCATTTATCTCCGTTTTGTATCTCTGGTGGAACAATAAAGTGTTATCTATCTATGCAAACATACAAACAAATTTAGAATATTAGAAGAATTACTATATTTAGCAATAATACAAAAAAGTTTGTACTGTAAAGTCTTTTAAACGGTAGTTGAAAAGCATTTAAAGCAGTAAACAAAGCGAGTTCTAAGTAATTAACTTTAACTGAATTATTTAACCGGGCTGAACGGACAGATGCCCCAGATACCCGGATATTGAGTTATCCGGGCGTATTGCGACGTTAGAACGGCAACGGTAACTCTGTTACTGAATGTGTGTAAATCTTATTTTATCCTTTTTTTTATAACTATTTAGATTGCTCACGATGGACTTTAAAGGGCATTTAAAAGACCTATGCTCGGAGTTTACCAGGAGATCTGATAAGAATTTAGAAGATCTGTAGGTGAACCAAAATCACTCAGATAGCGCGTACAATTGTCAAACTTTAGTGGCAGTGGATTTTGTGTGTGTGTGTGTGAATGATCTACGCTGTCGGCCGCGGGGCCTTTACAGCTTCACCGGACAAGAGGGCGAGCGTGCAACCATTACCCTCGAGCCAGAAGGGCAAGGGGGCAACTAGCTCAAGGGCGCCTCAAGGAGGAACGGCCTCGGCTTGGGCAGTCGTTATCGGCGTATACTAGGTGTCTCGCCGTGGTGCTCTGCACCGGCCGGCGGGCAAGGGATTCTTCGACCCCGCCGGCGAGGTCGGTGTCTGATCCTGAAGTGGCAGTGGACCTAGCCCACCGCTCGTAGAACTGGCTATTGAGGTAGAAAGGTTCTCGAGTAGCGACCATATATCGGCAGACGTGAGGTTTCTAGGTCTCCCCTACAAGGTGGACCAAGGGCCTGGGGAAGGTTGGGTGTAAAAATTGGAAGCGTTCAAAACCCAGACGTCGTGGCGATCTTTGTGGGAGACTTATATCACGCAGTAGACTTTCGGCTGATGAATCATTGTTATTTCAAGAATTGACAAGACATTCCATAAAGGCCCAAAAGATTTTTAAAAACAGCATTAAGACTGCTTCGTTGATCTAATGTTGAATAATAGGCGTAGTGATCACGAGGTCCTGGTTTCTTCTGGAGTCCGTCCAGTATCAGTCCGGAGTTTATCATTTTGCCTTGTAAAGTGGTAATAGTCCTCTCTGGCTCTCTCTAGCTTCCTCCACTCTGATGGTATTAGTTTCGCCTCGAATCATATGGGGCACATACCTCGTCGGTAGTGTCCGACCGAAATACCACCTTCGATCTTCGGGAAAAATGGGCCGAAGTTTCGGCCGAAGCTGAAGGTTTCGAGCAAGCACCGAAATTAAACGATCTATTACGATTTACGACTTACGAATGCTTTTATGTAAATAATTATTATAAATAATATTATTTCAGTGTTATTATTTTAATCAGTTGTAGGTAAGATTAAACATCTTGTAAAGTTAATAAACAAGCAGTGATAACCTAGTAGTTAGACCGTTGGACTGCAAAGTCAGAGGTCTCGGCTTCAAACGTAGGCACACACCTCTGTCTTATCGAAATCATGTCAATCAATCAGCCTATCATTGTCCACTGCTGGACATAGGCCTCTCCTAACACGCGCCATTGCACACGGTCCTCCGCCTTTCGCATCCAGTCTGTCCCAGCGACCTTTTTGAGGTCGTCGGTCCATCTAGCTGCGGGCCGTCCTACCTTACGCTTACCAAGTCGCGGTCTCGAAAGCATGTGCGTATTAAAAATTAATGATCACTTGCTTCAACGGTGATGGAAAACATCGTGATGAAACCTGCATGCCTTAGAGTTTCTCAAAGGTGTGTGAAGTTCGTCAATCCGCATTAGGCCAGCGTGGTGGGCTATGGCCTAAATCCTCTCAGTTTGAGAGGAGGCCCGTGCCCTACGGTGGGACAGTTTCTTAACAGGGCTAATATTATATAAAGTTAATAAAGTCAACATAACTTTTTATAACTTTAACCAATCGTGAACCATGTTTCTTAGGGTTATTAAACCTTTGGCTGCGGCTTTTGCCGAAGGTTTCGGCGATGGCCTATTAATCGGCTTGGGCCAAAAATCAACCTTCGGTCAGACAGTATTCTTCGGTAAAAAGTGGGTGTAGTCAGTATACCTCTGTTACCCCCGCTTAAGGAATATAGTCGTGACAGTGTTTATTTTTTTTACGACTAAAGCTTGTCATATATCACCTACCAAATCTAAAAACCCACATCAATGAGAGCTACGTTACCACAATAGCTTCAAAACACCCTTTTTTAAGTGAGTTAAAAGCATGTTTTGTTATCCAGTAGTAAGCAAGATGACCACAAAGTAATTAACTGCAATGCCTTTAACTGAATTATATAAATGGACTGGGACGGACAGTTGTCCTAGATACCCGGGTATCGAATTATCCGGACGGATAGCTCGGATACGGCCACTCTTTTATATTTGTTATCAGTGTGAATTTTTTTAATTCCGATGTCTGTTGTTTTACAAGACTTTATTTACCTTGCAATGTTGGTTGGATTGTTTAGGTCAAATCAAACTGAATCACTTCCTCTTATTTTTTTTTGTGTTAATATTTTATTTATTCATTGTACAAAATAATATTACATTAAAAAAGAAGCACGAAATACTAAAACTTATTACAAATCTCTATGTATCACACTTCTTTTTTTTTAAACGAAACCTCTCTTTTTACAATGCAGGAATCGAACCTACGACTGTTAGACACAGTGGGTGGAGCGGCTTAAGCTCTTAACCACTGCGCTAAATCGTCCGTCGAACTAGTACAAAACCTAAATTGGACCCCTTAAAGTTCTATCTATCTAGCTGCACCGTTAAGGCAGATCCCTTAGGTATAGGCAGAGATAAATAAATTCCTAATACTAAAAAAAATATAGTATGGTTCTTCATATCCTACGGAGTTGAAATTTGAAATATTGGTTCAGTTTCGATGGCAATTAACGCTAAATATGGTCTGATTCTACTCAGAATTGCCAGACTACGGAAATCATCAACGGCATAGACATGTTTTTTATACACGTTCAGTTTGATCGGCCGTTTTAAACTATTTGGCTGCGTAAAAGTTTGTTTTAAAATATTATTTTCTTTCCTGTTAATTTATTAACACATAAACTGTTGTTTTGTAACTCAACCCAAATTTATAAAAAGAAAAAAGATACCTATAACTAATTATCTCACTTACTTCTATATTATTATAGAAACTGAAGTCGCCTGCCATGTCTGTACGCGTTACAGTTTCGCCCCATAGCCGACGCAACGCGACAGGAGCGCGACGCTGGCGCGGTTTGGGAGTTGCAATGTACTGAAATGTACGGGAGACGCCACACAGCGCAGCCCCGCTCGGCGCGACGGCAAACGTCACGACCTAACGTAGTCGAGCGCTTGCGTCGCGCTCTCGTCACGCTCCGTTGGCTATTTGACCAAACCAATCTAAGGAATTACTGTGCTACATATTTATATCCGGTTTTCACCAATTATAGATTGATTTATGAGGAAGGAGAAAAGGAAAGTAAGGGTCCTCGGAGTGTTAAATACCCTAGGGGTATTCTTTACTTCGAGTAAAGGTCGTTATGATTTACTTTTTAATGAGCATTAGTAAACAAATAAGGTTTAAAAAAAGCACAGCGGGTTTAAATTAATTTAGGTATATTAAGTACTGCTACTGTTATTGCTAGCTTTTGCTCGCGATTTCGCCCGCGTTAACTTTAGACAGAAACCTAACATTTTTTCTGGTTAAAAAGTATGTCAAATTGCATCTAAATCCGTTGAGCTGTTTTTGCGTTATTGAGTAACAAACATACAAACACACATTTATAATATTAGTAGGATAAACAAAAATGACGAGTATATGGTTTTACCCTTACTGAGATTCACAGTAAAGTATCTAATCAAATCAAATCATTTATTTGCGAATATGGGTGTTACAGATGTTACATATTGGTGTTGTGACGCCATAATATGCTGTTAGGCATGCAAATACATAAAATTTTTCATCATATATTTTAGTATCATAATATAATTAAATAACATTGAACATCATTGAAAACAGATCGATTAAAATTAATTACTGGTCAAGATATAACTTTGTAATGTCAATTTGTGAAAAGAAATTTATGATGTCATTAAGTTTGTCATTATTACATTATCGTTCATAAGTTATGAATTGTCCTCAAAATTATCTGATAAATATTCGGCGACACTATAGTAGGCCTTGTCTAATAATAAACATTTTAATTTAGTTTTAAATAGCTCATAACTTGTGACTTGCAATACACTAGTAGGTAGATGGTTAAACATTCGCGGTCCCACACAAAATATACTCTTATCAAACATTGCGGTCTTGTGTGGGGGACAATTAATTTTAAATTTGTGGCGTATACTTTTATAATTGACGTACATATTAAAATTTCTCTTTATAAAACAAATCGCTTCATATATGTAGATACATGGCACTGTTAATATTTTAAGACTTATAAAGAAAAATTTACAACTATCCGTTTGATGCAGTATGCAGATAGCACGTACACATTTTTTCTGCGATTTAAACACTCGTTCCTTGTCTGTCGAGTTAACCCAAAACATCATACCATATCTATTTTTATTATTCTATTATTATAAATATCTGTTATTATTATAAACGCGGTAAACTACCTATTATTATAAACGCGGTAAACGCGGGTAAACGCGTAACTGTGCATACACGTCGCCGTAGTTTTTGTAAATATGACAACAAACACTGTTAAATGTGCAAGTTGTAATGTGGTTATTGATGAAATGTTGGCTTTTATAGCCAATAAAATTGATGTGATGGATCAGGAAAGTTTGATGCGAATTTGTGTATCATCCTTTGAAGTGACTGAGGTGGAGAAATCGAAAAATTTACTGTTTGATGCTGTCTCTACGGACATTAGGAAGATAAGGAGGAGAAACAAAAGTCAAGGTAAAATACAGAGGGATCTTGAAGATATTATAACAGTACTTAAAAGCTTAGATCCAGATACAATTCCAATATTTGTAGCGAAAGAACTGCACAAACTACCCCCTTTGACTTTTGATCATTGTGATGTTTCTTCGTTATTGAAAGATATACTTCTATTAAAGACACAAGTTGAGAATATTAAGAGCACATATGTCACAAATGAACAACTGCATGCCTTAGAGGCAAAGCTTCACTCATATAAACACGATTCCTTAATAAATTCTCCTATTCAGGATAAACGCAATAGATTGAATCTTGTAAACACACGCTCGCGCTGTGCAAATGTGCTAAACAATGGACCGATGGCGATTGGTTCAATGCATAACTTAGCAAGCGATCCTACCTCACAGCTGATTCAAGTAAATGACCCAACCCCCACTACGAGTGCGTTTACTGAGCGACCGGTTTGCAACGACGAAGTTTGCGAGGTCGGTGGCAGCGCTCCCTCTATTTGTAATGATAAGACGCCCGATAGCGCATGCAGCGCTGTCCCCGCTGTTGGCGGTGTCACCATGGCGTGTGAGTTGGTGACGTCGCCCTTAAATAAATCAAGCGTATGTCGGCATGAAGGTGCGACAGAGAACTTACAATGTAACAATGCGGTGAATAGAACTAAAAATGTAAACATTGCCATAAGTAGCAGTAGTCAGTGCACTAGTTCACCTAGTATGCATGAAAAAGAGCATGATATGCAGATAAAAATGCCTATTATGAGACCTACATATGCAGATATTGGAAGTAAGAAAGGCTTATGGTATGTGCCGGAACAAGATGAAGAGTGGAAGACTGTGCAAAAAAAGCGTTTGAGAAATAAATTAATTATGAATAAAGGCAAGGCATGTCTGGACGAAAATAGTAAATTTAAGGCTGCTAACGTGAAAATACCGCTTTTTATCACTAACGTGCATAAAGATGTCACTGAGAATGATATTGCAGAGTATATTCTGGCCAACACTCAAGAAAAAGTATCACCAATTAAAATAAAAATGAAGCGACAGCGCAGCTATAACGCCTTTAAATTATTTGTGAGCAAAAGCACGCTGCCAACTTTTCTTGATGATAACTTCTGGCCTGTTGGGATTTCGTTTAGGCGATTTGTAAACAAGGTTAGTAATAACCAGGCCACACACATAAGTGGTGATGAAAGGCGATCTTCAAACTAACTATATGGATAGTACACCCTATAAGAGGTTAGTCTCATTTAACTGTAGGTCGTTTAAAAGTTCACTCAGTGATATAAGAGGACTATGCAAGCAAGCTAGTGTAGTTGCGCTGCAGGAGCATTGCTTGCTGCCACACGATTTATCAATGTTAAACACGGTAGATGACGACTTCGCGTGCATTGGGACTTCAGCTGTGGATACATCGGTGGGAGTGCTACGAGGCAGACCCTATGGGGGGGTAGCCTTACTATGGAGAAAAAGCGACTTCCAGTCGGTATCTATCATTGAGTGCAATGATGTGCGGTTAGTGGGCATAAAAGTTACGCTAGACGATAAATGTGTGATAATATTTAGTGTTTACATGCCAACAGATACGAATGATAGAGATAATCTGATGGAGTTTACGCAGTGCTTAGGTAAATTAAGTTCTATAGTGGATGAAAATGCTGATTCGGATGCTATTTACATGCTAGGCGATTTTAACGCCCATCCTAGTGCTCGTTTTGGTGACAAACTGTTGCAGTTCTGCGACGACCAAATGTGGGCGTGTATTGACATGGATGTGCTAGGCCTTGAGTCTGGAACGTTTACTTATATTAGTGATGTACATGGATGTGCGAGATGGTTAGACCATTGCGTGGTCACTAGGGCTTCAGAATCGTCTATTAAACAGATATGGGTGAAGCTTGATACGGTATGGTCTGACCATTTCCCACTTTTTATTGAATGTGACCTGGGTAAGTTAAGTGGTAAGGACCGTAAGGATTGTACAAACCAGGCATCATTGTTAAATAAGGTAGTTTGGGGAGAGCGAACCGCTGAACAGGTTGAGGCTTACCATCAATTATGCCATTCTCGACTAAGGGAAATTGACTTTCCAGCTGAGCTCTCTCAGTGTTGTGACAGAATGTGCTCTAATGATAGACACAGACGTGTCTTGGATTATATGTACTCGGAAGTTGTTACTATTCTGTCAGAGGCCGCGTCATATACATGTAAACGTATAGGGGTGCGTAGGAGAGGCGTTTGCATTGCTGGGTGGAATAAGCACGTAGCAGCATTCCACAGAGAGGCCAGGCTTAAGTTTTTGGCCTGGATTAATGCTGGCAAACCGAATTACGGGCACACGTATGAAGAGATGTGTGAAAGTAGGAAATCATTTAAAAAACGACTAAAATGGTGTAAAGATCAACAAGACCAGATCAGAATGGATATTCTTGCCGCACATCACTCCGCCAAAGACTTTAAAAACTTTTGGAAAGACACAAACAAAATGAATGTAAAGCCTGGCCTCCCTGTTAGTGTCGATGGGGTAACTGATCATAAAATGATTGCTAACCTTTTTAAAGATCACTTTAGGGTAATACCAGGAGCTGGTCAAACTGGATGCGAATTGCTCTGTGGTGAGGCTGGCGGTTCGAAACGTACTGTAAGCTTTACTACGAATAAAGTACGGAAAATCATCTGTGGTATGCACACAGGAAAATCACCTGGACATGACAGTCTCAGCATAGAGCATCTCAAATATGCCGGGTTTCATTTGCCACGCGTGCTCTCCATGTTTTTCAACTTGTGTTTGTGTCATGGCTATTTACCGGTCGAAATGACTAAAACGATCGTAGTTCCAATCATCAAGTGTAAAACTGGAGATGCATCGAATAAAAATAATTACAGGCCGATATCTTTGGCGACCGTAATCGCTAAGGTACTTGACAGCTTGCTTAACGATATATTGCTGCAGTACGTTGAGCTTCACGACGCACAGTTTGGTTTTAAGTCTGGACTTTCAACAGAAAGTGCAATAGTGTGTCTCAAGCGGGCTGTCAGGTACTACACTGACAGAAAGACACCGGTGTATGCCTGCTTTCTTGATCTTTCCAGGGCCTTTGATACAGTGGTGTATGGAAGGCTTTGGGACAGGTTACGGGTGGCGGGTGTGCCGGTGGAAGTCACTGCCATGTTGAAGTGCTGGTACGGTTGCCAAAGGAATCAGGTTAGATGGGGGGGAAATCTATCTGATGAGTACGGCATGGAATGTGGAGTAAGGCAGGGTGGAATCTCCTCTCCTTTGCTGTTCAACCTGTATGTAAACGACCTCATCAGCGAACTCAGCAACACTCATACGGGATGCATCATAGATGGAGTAAGCGTCAATAATATCAGTTACGCAGATGATATGGTGCTGCTGGGGCCGTCGGTGGGGTCAATACGCAAGCTGGTGAGGATATGTGAGGCGTATGCGGCTGAGCATGGACTGAGGTATAACTCCAAGAAGAGTGAAGTTCTTATATTTAGGAGCGGGAATACTGTACCCATCCATGTTCCGCCCATTATGCTTAATGGCGAGTCTCTGCGGGTGGTTAGCAGCTTCAAATATTTGGGGCACATTGTTACTGAGGATTTGAAAGATGACACTGACATAGAGAGGGAACGTAGAGCACTGGCGGTCCGGGGAAATATGATCGCTCGCCGGTTTGCTCGCTGCTCGAAGGATGTAAAGATCACCCTGTTCAAGGCATATTGTCAGTCATTTTATTCGAGCAGCCTCTGGATAAACTATACCCGCCGGGCTGCCAGTGATCTACGTGTCCAATACAATGATATCTTTAGGGTGCTGTTGCGGCTGCCTCGCTTTTGCAGCGCATCTAAGATGTTTGCTGAGGCGCACACGGACGGCTTTCATGCGATTATTCGTAAGAAAGTTGTATCCCTACGACAGCGAGTGAGAAGCAGTCGCAACGGCATCTTGCAGATGATTGCTGATCGTCTGGACTGTCCCATCCAAAACAAATGGATGTATGTTGGAATAGGACAGGTAATATAAATAATAATATATATATATATTTGTATCTGTATTTTTACTATCAAAATTTTAATTAAATAATAATAGGTAATTAATGTTATAATATGGATGTATATCTGAAATAAATAAATAAATTAAAAAAAAAAAAAATTAAAATATCTCAATATGGATCCCACATTATCATATGCTGTCAGTACTATTGATTGATTTACTATTTTGGCGAGCATATAGAGAGCATAGGATTGCTGGTTTAGTTTTATGCATAGACTTTCTACATGTGATTTCCAGTTAAGGCTTTTATCTATATTTAATCCTAAGAACTTTGCAATATTTACTTCTTGGATCATGGTCCCGTCGTAACTAATGCTAATATTGTCCAGTTGCGATTGTCTGTTTTTAAATGTCATTATGTTTGTTTTATCTAGATTAATTTTTAAGTTTATTGTTGTCAACCATTGTATAACATTATATAAGGTTTGGGTTATTTCAAGCACAAAAAAATATTTTTTTTTTACTGGTGAATATAATGGTGCTGTCGTCAGCAAATAAAATTGTGGAATGCTTTGTTACCTTAGGAAGATTATTTATGTAAATATTGAACAATAATGGGCCTTTACACTTCCTATACTAATACACTTCCTCGAGGAACACCAACTTTGACTTCCTTGTGAGTAGACACATAATGTATTTCTTGTTGTAATTTAGGGCATACTCTAGTAATTTGTGTGCATTGTTTCCTGTCAGATAGAAAAGATATCAATAACTTTAGTGTTTTTTAGTAATGTGTCATGATTTACGCAGTCAAATGCCTTTATAAGGTCCATATACAGTGCACCGCACGGGATTTTTACAATCATCATTTTCCATGACTAATTTTAAAAATTTATAAATAGCCATATTAAAAGATTTACTTTTCCTAAATCCCAATTATTCTTTATCAAATATATTAATACATTCAAGGAAAGAGTAAATCCTATCATGTACTGACTTTTCAATAACTTTTGACAAGTTAGATATTAATGCAATTGGCCTATAACTTGTCATAGAATGTATATCAACTTTCTTAAATAGTAGTTTTATCAATGTCATTTTAAGCTTTTCAGGAAATTTACCATGTGTTATGCAAAGGTTAATGACATGACTTAAAATAGGGTATATATGTAATGAGACTTGTTTTATTATGACTGTGGATATTTCATCGTGCCCAGTACTATTTGTGTTTTATAGATTTGATATAATCCTATGTATTTCGTCAGAAGTGGTTGGTCTCATAAAAATTGAATTAGGGATACTGTTAGTAAACGTGTCAATATTATTGGATCCGGGGTATTGTTTTTGAATGAAAAAGTCATTGAATGAATTTGCTATAGTTAATGGGTCATCAGTGATTGTTCCGTCAGCTATTTTAATGTCATGAATTTCGCCTTTAGGAAAATTACATTTTGCACTATTCATTATTTTCCATGTAGCTTTACATTTATTTTTTACTCTTGTGATGTAGTTATTATTATGGTCTTTTTTGGGTAAGTTTTATTATACGATTTAGCCTATACGAGAGTGATCTAAACGCATCTATCTATCTATCGCATATTTATCTATCTATCTATATTATCACGCCAGATCCCTTGCGGGGTAGGCAGAGAGTACAGAGTTCCAACAGGTTCGTTCCTTACATACCTCTCTGGCTTCCTCCACTCTCATAGTTCTTCTCGTACACTGTATCAGGTATCTGTATATTTTAAAGCGTAATTCATATGATATTTAATAAATGTCACGTTAATTAATGTAATACTCTCGATATTAAAATGGGCCGTGTCATCACGTCCTGTTAATTTTAGTTTGATTAAAATTTGCAAATGACTTTATTTTGAGTGATGAATATTGTATTAATTACATAAATTGAGATCTGCTGTACAGTTAGTTTAATTATATATAATTAAGGGTCTGCGTCAAACTTTGATAGATTTATCCGAAATGGAGATCTCTAGTCTTTTCAAGCTCAAACTTAAACTCAAATAATTATTTTTTTTGTAAACCCTGCTTGTGCCTGTGTAAACAACTACTTACAAATGGACATATTTACATTTTTTTTAACTTATTAATTTACCACCGTGTCAGAACGCGACCTCCACTGAGAAGATCCGGCGAGAAACTCAGCGGGCTTGTCTTTTTAGTCTAACTCTTCAATCATTATTTTTTCATAATTTTCTGTATAGATACATACATTTTTATATTATACAAAGTCATTTATGCGATCCGGCTCCAGTGTGATGCCTTACGACTAAGATATAAGACTAATACTAATATTTTTAAATATATATAATAATGAAAAGCTAGAGGATTCTAGGTTGACCAGTCTCCACCAGCAGCACCCGTTCAGGAGTACGACTACTTGAGCAACTATCACCTCCCGCGACCATATTTTACACTTCTAACTGTCTATCTATATCATCACGCCAGCTCCCTTGCGGGGTAGGCAGAGAGTACAGAGTTCCAACAGGTTCTTTACTTACATACCTCTCGGGCTTCCTTCCCTCTCATAGTTCGTCTCCTACACTTATAGTAGTTTATTTCCACAAGAGAGCACTGAGTTGACTTCTGACAAACATCGAGAGCTTGTGAAACGTGTGTACACACGGCGTCGCTGCCGACGCCATGGCTCGCTTGTAGAGTCTTGAGTTGCTACGTCACCGCGCTACGCTCGGAGATCTTGTTACCGCAAGTGTAGATTATAATGCAAGGGCAGCAGAAGCCTCCGCAGCAACCACCACCACAGCAGCCTCAGCAAGGTCCGCAACACATTGTAGACTATTTAAATCAAGAGCACAGTAAACCGAAAAGATCGAGGATTCGTATCTAAAGTACGCGAAAGAACCACTTGATTTGTCAAGTTTTTTTAGAAGCTGATATTTTTACTTCCTTTTTCTCAAAAGATTTTATTGTACTATCTATCTATCTATCTATAACCCCACGCCAGATCCCTTGCGGGGTAGGCAGAGAGTACAGAGTTCCAACATGTTCTTTCCTTACATACCTCTCTGGCTTCCTCGACTCTCATAGTTCGTCTCATACACGCTCGCCGGTTACGGAGACTCTTGACTTTATTGTACTAATTTTATATTAGAGGGAAGGAACTGACCTGCACGAAATAGCCACTGCAAATATAGACTTTTTCTACTCTCCTAACTCTTATTCACAGTACGGGAGTAGCAGTTAGGACAAATTAGTTTATACAGAAGACTTCTCAATTTCAGTTCGGTCGGAGTCTCGACTGTGTCCGGGAAAAAGTTTTGATGAACAGTCTCAACTGTGTCCGATGGATGGACTGCTTGTTTCAACGGTTAATAGTTTAATCCGCTCGGTCTACTGGATCAGGTAGTAGCGGGTTCGATTCCGGCACGGGACTAATTTGTGTAACCACCGTAAACATATATTGGTAAATATATGTTTCGGTCTCGGTATTAAGTGTATGTGATTTTCATGTTTGTTAATGCATCCACGATTCAGGAGTACTACCTCGTGTGGAGCTACCTTTAAAAAAAATGATTTAACATCGTCGGCTATATGTGGGTGCTACGTACACTTCTGCCAACCCCACTTAGGGAATGCCTATATTCCATTATTTTTTATATTTCGTCAAACCACTAAGCTTCTAAAAATCTCAGAAATTGTATACACCCAAAATTTCCCGACTAAAATTCTCTGCATCTCACTTAATACTAGTGAAAATCCGTGTCACTATTTATGAGTTCAACTGTGTCCACAAAAGAAACTGCGTGAAGATATAACCGCGGTTCGGATGTGAAGCCGGATAATCCGGATTGTCCCGGACATAATAAAGAGTGCGGCGATTACCCTTTGTTTACAGGATAAGCCCGTATTAAGTATACAAGAGTAAGTACATTTTTAATGCGAAAGCATTTATGAACAGAACAAAGAAGTATTTATGATAAAGCAATTCGGTTATTTTTGCTGAAAATAACTTTGCTGCAAACGAACAAAAGTTCCGACATAGAACTTAAGGAGCTACCGCGATCGACCATTAATCGACCGGAAAAGTGACAGTGAAAAATAAAGAAAAAAAAGATAAATATATTTATTTTCTGGAGAAACCAGGGCAACACCCAAGATTACAAAATGATATTAATTAATTATAAAAGCAAGCAAGCATATTACCCAAGTCTCGCCAGCAAAAAGGGCCCTCATTCAGCTATATGCAGTGATAAGGCAATAATATTACCCTAACACAGCGCTGGTTTTCAATGAGGCCCCAAGTAACGTGCAGATATTGAGCCAGAATATTGTAAAAGTATAAAAACAGTATCCTTGTCCCTTTCTCACAGCACGCTGCGGGTGCGACATTCGGCTGCCATACCGGGCATGAGCCGCGCACGACGCGAGCCGCAAGGCGGACACTAAAACTTATCTTCGTGTCGTACTTATATTAAATTTTATTATGTATTTAAGAAGTGAAGAGAAACATTACATTTATATGTGACGCGCACCATAATACCTTATAGTAGACTAAGCGACAGATGAAAAATAAAATTACGCAGTAATACTCTAATTTACATAAGAACAATAAGAGATGGATATATTTCTTTTTTTCTTCTTTTTTCCCACACTAGGATTTATTCCTGTATCGTGGGTGCGTTTACAAACATGAAAGTTCACACACACAAATGCCCAGACCGAAACAAATAATTGTGGATCACACAAAGATTTGTCCCGTGCGGGAATCGAACTCGCGACTATTAGACACAGTGGGCGGAGCGGCTTGAGCTCTGAACCACTGCGCTAAATCGTCCGTCAGACACAGTGGGCGGAGCGGACATATTGAGCGCGCGCTCGCAAATAAACAACGTATGTGCAAAAATAAATTTTATCATTGTCTAAAAAGACTACACTATGAAATAAAAAACTGATTTACAATAACTTCGCTACAATTATTTGCTATGATTTTAAGTAAACTTCATATGCTAGTTCTTAAGTGATTCGCGCTAGAATCAGAAAATGTAAAGCAATAGAGATAACTTTAGATACTATAGATTACTAGAGATAACGTTTAATCGTGTTTTCCTTTTACCAAATTCTAAAATATACTGTCAAAATTCATATTTAATCTAAATATTAAGTCTCTAATCCATATACTTCTTGAAGTGCATAAAATACAAAGAGTCGTTTTTGTCGCGGTAGCCCCTTAAGTGGCCAATTTTATGAACAAATATAATGTGGCAACACAAAAATCAATGAATGAATAGAATAAATTAATGTATTGTCTTCATAACCGCATATTCAATTTTTTTTATTAGCCCTGTTAAGAAAATGTCCCACCGTTGGGCACGGGCCTCCTCTGAAACTTTAGGCCATAGTCTACCACGCTGGCCCAGTGCGGGTTGGCGATCTTCACACACCTTCGAGAATTTCTTAGGCATACAGGTTTCCTCACGAAGTTTTCCTTCACCTTTAAAGCAAGTGATAATTAATTATCTTTTTTTAGGCTCTAAATTTTTTTCTTTTATTATCACGCAATATTTGTTTATAGAATTGGCCACTTAAGAAAAAACAGACCATAGAATTACGAAACTGGGCACGGTACATCGCTCTTGGACGATCGACTCGATGGCTCTCTGATGTTAGCGTGACCCTAGCGAGTTGATATGCCATCCTTGTCACACTTTAAATTTACTTAATAAACATGAACGTGACAGCACGCTTACTCGCTAGATTCACGCGAACGTCAATCTTTTTTTTTGGTGCTAAGTCGTCTGATCGCCGTTAGGAACAAAGAGATTCTCAAATGGAGACCACGTACTGGTAGACATTAAGTGGGCAGCCGAAGTCTCGCATCGTACAGGCCATCTCTCACACCAGAAGGCAGCCAACGGGACAGCAAGATACCACCCCTATGCTGGCACGAGCGCTCTGTGGTACTCCAAACCCATGAGCCATCGTGCCATCAGGGAGAACACAGGTTTCACTGCCCGTTCGCTTAGTCTCTGTTACACACAGAGCATCCAGGTGTCCACATGATGGACCGATGACCTGGTTAACGCTGGTTGCGCAAAGCCAGTAGTAGTGGTGATCTTTAGAGGAGACTTTCGACCTGCTGTAGATATCTTTCGACAAATCACGTTACAGGTCTCTAAAAAATTCATCTTCTTTATTTAAAACCCAATATCGGTTCGTGATTTATCTCCACCTATCTCTCAACTGCTTGAGCAATCTTGATGCTTTTTTTAGTATTTATGGGATCAACTTGGTGGTTTTTAGCTATAGTCGGATCCAATAGGTGGCGCTAATGTCGACCAGTTGCAAAGCCACGGGAAACTGCTAGTCTTATAATGGTATCCAATACTGTATCAGCATTTATCAAAGCTTATAATAGACTGTGTCCGTAGTTGAAATCTATCGTCTAAAACTTTAATTAGCTTTGCTCGATATCGGTCCGGTCACGGTACATTTAACACGTCGCCGACTCCGGGTAAACCGGATTTACGACGACCGGCATACATTAAAGGGATTAGAACTTAATAAATAATCAGACAATAATCGGATCTCGCTGGCGAGCTCGAAGAATCCCTTACTGGATTGACAGTGCAGAAAATCACGGCGAGACACCTAGTCTCTAGTTCTTTCTTAAAGTGGCCTTAAGCTCGTTGCCCACTTTCATTGTCCTTCCGGCTGTAGCATAGTTGTTGTACGCTCATACTCTTGATCAGTGAAGCTGTAAAGGCCCCTCCACCAACAGCATAGTCATTTACACATAAGCTCATTAACCATTAGACCAGAAAACCGTACACAACGCGTAAAATGAACAACTTAAAACTTCAGACCCTCCATTAGATTATTACTTTATGAACTACAAATTCGAAAACCAAGTTTCTAGAGAGCTTAGCACGAAAAAATAACTTTAGCGTAACGCTAGCTAGTTGATATGCCATCCTTGTCACACTACGGATTTACTAAATAAACATGAACGAGACAGTACGATTACTCGAGTTTTCACGCAAAGCCTTCAGTTTTAAAGAGTTAGGAATATGTTTTGGAAAAACAATTGTAATAAGCTCCGCATTGGTTTTAATTAAGGTTAATTGTTTAATACAGTCCGCTGTATCATAACAGAAGTATACAGTTTAAATGTGCCCTTCGCAGCACGAATACGCTGAAATATGGGAATGCCATAAACGGTCACCCATCACTAAATTAGTTATTCCGGATCCTGCTTAAACTTAGAGATCGGTAAGAACACCACCATCTCGCAGCGCTATGCATCAACCCCTTGCGACTAACAACTTCAAAATAACCGGAAAAATTCGCTTTATTGGATATAACCCTCGAATGCAGCGCAATTGCACAATAACCACAGCTTCGTTCGCGGACAGACGCCGCCATGTCCGGTCAATTCTTTTTTCGTATGACCAACTTTTCTACTACTCTAGGACATTGCAATATAGATGCGAATGAGGAAGTTGTAGATACCGGGTAGGATCTAAATAGCCACTAGAGTACCACGGCGTGACACATAGTTTACACCTTCCTCTATAAAGGCTGCCAAAGCCAAGGCTGTTTCTTCTTACGGACTTTAAATCAGTAGCCCCCTTTGCCCTTCGAGCTGAAGAGTAATTTTACACGCTTGCCCTCTTGTCTGTGTGTTATACACCGTCACGCTTATATTTCCCTATTGGGAAATCTATTACCAATATACCGGGCATATTCACGACTTCGAACTGACATTTTTTTGATAGAATAAACCCTAACAACAATTTGTCCAATCTATGTAGAAGTTTAAAGCTGATCTGACGGCCGCTGGGTCATCAAGGACTGCGAAACATAAATAGCATTGGTCAGAGCACATGGGTGAACTGATAGTGGCAAAAATACTGTAACGTTTCGGGGTAATTAAATGCCGAATAACGTGCGAAATACTTTATTAGGCAGTGTACGCACAAAACAGTACGTCGGACACTAGTATACGCAAGTACTAAATACACTAGTACTACTCTCGCTAGTACCTTATTACTGCTTCCAAGTCGTGTGTGTCTGTGTGTGAGTGATGTACGCTGTTGGCCGCGAGGCCTTTACAGCTTCACCGGACTTAAGGGCGAGCGTGCAACCACTACGCTAGAGCCAGAAGAGCAAGGGGCGACATACTCGAGGGCACCTTGAAGAGGCGCCCTCGGTTGGGACAGTCGCCAGTCGCTGAGTCACTAGTAGTATCCGTATATCGTTTCTAAGGTAGCCGGTGTATTTCACTTAGATTGCTTGTTCTTGATTTGATCGCTGTCGCTTCCGAAGAGACTGTCCGTCGCCGCGCTGAGTGTTCTTTTAATATTAATTTAACACTTTAGTGTGTAAAGATTCTTGAGTGGCAACCACGTACGAGGAAAAGGCAGGCCCGTCGCAAGATGGACCATTGACCTGGAAAAAGTCTGAAGTCTTATACTTAGGTCTCTGGAGGCGTACAATACCAAACTGGTCGCTCTAGCGATCTTTGGAGAGGCCTTCATCCTTAAGTAGATAATTTTCGGCTAATAATGATGTGGGATTTAAAGCCGGGATTTTGATTTTATTATACACACTCATGCACACTCCAGACACACACGCACATGTACAGGAACACGCACGCAAGCACACAAAAATCTAAGACACCGTCACGCCTATATTCCCCAAGCGGGGGTGGCAGAGGTGTACTGTGTACACTTGTCGCCGCCGATGTTAGATTCCATGTAAAAGGGGTTGAGCCTATTGTCATACACCGGGCACAATTCATAACTCCGGACTGATACTGAGAATTTCTATAGAAAATTTACATTTGTCCGACCGAGGATGTGAACCCAAAACCTCCTCGTGATCGCAAAACGCATTATTTGCTACTAAACAAACAAGGCAGTTATACAAAAACTCTCAATACAAAAAATTATGGCCACTCTAGTCCACGCGGTCGGCGCGCATTCCTGCAATTTGTCCGGTCCCCGGGCCTCAGTTCCGGACGCCGGTTAATAGCCGTTTGCGGCCACGCCTGCCTTCAACCGGCTTTAGATTAGTTTTTATTTACGTTTTGTGGCTTGCAGTAATCTCGGTGGGGTGAACAAGGTTTTAATTTTATCTCGCCTCTTGGGGTTAAGTTTGGGCGGTTTTATTTAGGTCTGGTTTGGTTTTTAGGGGTTCATAAGTTACTATCCGTATTCCCATTTTAAGCTTAAATATTTTAACCGTCTATTTAACTCTCTTAGAGGGTGGATTAAAAAAATCCGCAGAGCGGGGGTTAAAATTTCGTTTAAACAGGTTATTTTAATCTTACTGGGTAGTGAAAAGTGGTAAAATTGCATATATCTACGTATCCTTATTACAGCAAACTAAGGTTACAGTACGAGGAGGGATCAAAAAGTAGTGAGAATGAGATAGAATATAATGACTATTGATAACTTAATAATTTATTTTTGTACATAGTTTCTGATTCTCTCTACACACCGAATCCAGCGCTTTTCCAAGGCTTCAATCCCTTTCACAAAAAAAGTTTTGTCTTGGTCCTGCAAACACCTCTCCACGGCATCCATCACCTCGTTATTGTCTTCGTACCTGTTTCCCCTTAAGTATTTTTTCAATTTGGGGAACAGATAAAAATCGCTAGCCGCCAGATCTGGTGAATAAGGGGGGTGGTCAACCAATTCGAAGTCAGCTTGCTGAATGGCAGCCATCGCAACTGCCTACCTGTGCGCGGGTGCGTTGTCGTGATGAAACAGCACGCCCCTTCGAAGTTGTCCTCTCCTTTTCTCTTTGATGGCATTCTTCAACTTGGGAATTAAAGCTGCATAATATTGGCCTGTAATAGTGGTTCCACGCTCCAGGTAATCAATCAACAATATTCCTTCTGAGTCCCAAAATATTGAGGCCATAACCTTGCCAGCCGATGCCACGACACGAAACTTCTCTGGGGTCGGTGATGATGGCCGTTTCCATTGCGAAGATTGCTGTTTTGTCTCGGGATCAAAATGATGGACCCATGTTTCGTCCATTGTTACGAAACGAGACAAAAAGTTTTCAGAATCTTCTTGAAACTTGTCCAACAATATCTTCGAAATGTCAAGTCGATTTTGTTTCTGACTGTCGATTAACTTTCTCGGCACCCATCTTGCGGAGACTTTTCTTATATTCAAAGATTGTTTCAATATGGATTGAATACTTTCATATGAAATGCCCGTTTCTTGAATTAGGTATCGGATGGTAACTCTTCGATCGCTCAATACAATTTTCTCGACTTTCGCAACATTTTCTTGGGTGACTGACGTCGATGGACGGCCGCAACGATGTTCGTCTTCCGTGCTCGTTCTCCCTACTCGAAATTGAGAAGCCCACCTTGCACCAGTGGAATACGGCGGAGCAGACTCTCCTAATGGTGCCTCCAAATCGCAATGAATCTCTTGCGCCGTTAACTTTTTTAAACAGAGGTATTTAAAACGGCTCGCACTTCGTTTTTCTCCATTTTCGAGAACACGTTCCAACACGAAGCAAACAAATGACTACATTCAGAAGAAAACAAAAGAGAATCGAAGATTTTCTTTTTATTAATATTACAAATATGTATCTGAGCTATGCCTGCCAGTATTTTTTTTTTACCAAGGAGTATGTCGTTCTCACTACTTTTTGATCCCTCCTAGTATGTATAATATCGGCCTATACTGCCCACTGTTGGACAAAGGCTTTCTCTCAAAAATTGAGATGAGAGTGATTAGATCATAATCCACCACGCGGACCCAGTGCGGAGGCAAGTTTGTGACCACCTGCTGTTAAAAATTATCAATCCGCCTTTTAAGGCTTCTAACTCGGCTTAACGACAACACATTAAGTGGTAGCCGGGACCAACGGCTTAACGTGCCTTCCGAAGCACGGAGACGCTCGAATATGTAAATGTCACAAACGGTCACCCATCTCAGGCCGACCGAGTCTAACGTTGCTTAACCTTGGTAATCGGAACGAACACCGCGGCCGCACAGCGCTACGACCGCCTTCTACAAGATAAGATGACACTAGTACTTTCTATATAATTCTTCTTAGAAATATAAAAGACATTAGTCATGAAATATAAAAAAATCCTGTATATTGTTGTCAAAACCACAGAAGTACAGCAAACATTGTCCCATCAAACAGAAATGCCCTTCGAGACCTGTTGCCCCAAAATAACAATTTATTTGCACTAAAATATGTGTGTAAACTCGCCCAGGACGAGTTTTCGCCGAGGGCGTTTGATATAAACACCAGGGCCCTAATTCGCTTTGACCAATTAAACACATAACGCGACGCGTTACGATAATCTAATGAAATGATCGTTTAATGGCAGTCCAGTCGCATACGGAATACCATCATTTCACGAAGTTGATAGACGGATTAGTCCAGTAGTTAAAAGCTTAAACCGCTTAGCCAACTGGATCGAATAGTCGCGGGTTCGATTCCCGCACGGGACAAATCTTTGTGTGACCCACAAATATTTATTTCGGTCTGGGTGTTTGTGAATGTGAACTTCGTGTTTGTAAGCGCGTTTACGACACAGGAATAATGTGCATAGTTGTGGGTAACGTTTTAAAAAAAAATTAAAGAGTAAGGCTTTTTTGTGTGTGTGTGTGTGATCTAGGCTGTTGGGCGCGGGGCCTTTACAGCTTCACCGGACAAAAGGGCAAGCATGCAGCCACTACGCTCGAGTCAGAAGGGCACAGGGGCAACTTGCTCAAGGGCGCCTCAAGGAGGAACGGCCTCGGCTTGAGCAGTCGCTATGGAGGAGTGTGTATACTGGGTGTCTCGCTGTGGTGCTCTGTACCTGCCGGCGGGTAAGGGATTCTTCGACCTCGCCGGCGAGGTCGGTGTCTGATCCTGTGTGAAGGGCAAGGTTTATCTGAAGGGCAAGTCAAGAGTCTCCGTAACCGGTGAGCGCAAACTATGAGAGTGGAGGAAGCCAAAGTGGTATCTAAGGAAAGAACCTGTTAGAACTCTGTACTCCCTGCCTATCACACAAGGGAACTGGCGTAATGATATAAATAGATAAAAAAAACATAGTAATCGTAACGCGCCGTGTTAGGTCATAACAAATAAGGGTCTTTGGAAGGGGGAGATGAGAGAGATGATGTCAAAACCTTGTGTCTGTCCTTATTTTACCACCTTTTAGTGATTGAGGTCAGAGTTTGAGCGATTAGCGGAGCGGTTTGCGAATCAAGTACTTATTTATTTCTAGTAGAGGGGAAATATGCTGACTTTGTTTACACCTTTTATATTTTAGACACTCTAAATATGTGGACTACAATTCTATTAAACAGTCCTTTAGGGGCACTGTAGGGCCTCCTAAAAATCCTCCTCTTAAAAATGAATTTTTAGCTCATAGAAAATTTGCGGAAATTAACATAAAATATGTTATTAATTTGCTATAAAAGACATAAAATCATATTTGAAAAACATCAGTTAGTACCTATAGTGTCTTCCAATAAAACTTTAATACTTTGTGAACAAACAATCACCATTTTAGGTGTTTTGGTTGTGATTGCAATCTATAACAAGTATAATATGAAGGCGACAGTATTTCTGAAGACATCGACATGAAAATGCTGTTAGCAAGAAGCAAACGTTTTTATGTTAAAAGAAGTTTTTAAAAGTTTTTAAGCTTGGAATAGACTATAGGTTGGAATAGAATATAGGTTGGAGAGAGATTAAGTATCTTCTTCACCTCGATCCTATGAAAAGTTAATTTTCACATTATTGTTGGATTGTAAAAATATTACAATACCTAACATTTACTTTGTTATTTTCTTGTTGCCTTCTAAATCTTTTTATTTATTTTTCTGTCTTGTCTTTTTCAGTTTAAAATACATAAATCAATAAATCCAAAAATATTTCAGTAAGTAATATACTTGAAATTCGCTGTCACTGCAGCTCCACCTTTCCCGCAATTACACTCATCGTCATTGGGAAGTTTTTTTTTATTTACGCCTCCCCAACGAAATCTGTTGTAACAAACATTACAGTTACGCGCGAGGTGGGTCGGCAGGGAGCGACGCAAAAAATGTTTATGGCCTACAATTACTCAGACATGGTAAGGTGACATTTGTATAGCAAGCGATGCGATGGTAAGCGTTTGCTATGACGGACGATTTGGCGCAGTGGTTAGTGGTTTGGCACAGCTCCGACCACTGGGTCGATTCCCGCACGGGATAAATCTTTGTGTGATCCATAATTATTGGCTTCGGTCTGTATATTTGTGCATGTAAATTTTGCATGTTTGTAAAGGCACCCACGACACAGGAATAAAATATAGAGTGGGGCTACATTTAATTATAAAAAAAATGGTAGATATAAAAAGATGATGATTATAGTGCATTTGATGCCACGAGAACCAGAATAATCATATTATATAAAGTCTTTATTTAAAAAAAAACACCGTCACACCTATAGTGACAAAGAAAATGTAATTAATATGATTGTGAACTAGGGTATTGAATTGCAGCGGCTAGTAATGGCCGCAAAATTTGAACAGCGTACTGGCAGCAAATGTGTAAATCCGCCACTGCATATTGGAATGCAGGAAATTACACATTGACATACGATCTCATGAGATAGACTAGTTTCAAGTCTATCTCATGAGATCGTATCGCTCTCTGTATACAAACTACCTTAATTCCAACCTTTACGTTATATCGCAGAAGTTCGTTGTATCTCCGCTTTCATTACTTCGAAAGGTTAACAGGTTATTCACGTAGCGAAAATAAAACGATTTTCAGAGAAAATAAAATTACTTGTGAAGAAAAGTTTGCAAGGATTTTGTAGTAAATACTTATTGGGTGGTTAAAAGCTATTTGTTTGTTGTTATCTGCCTTGTTATATCATTTTATTTTTCTTGAAAGATTGAGACACTATAACGCCTATATTACCGAAGTAGGAATGGTAGAGGTATACCTCTGCCATAGTACACACTCATTCGCCGACGCTGTTAGGTTCCAATATAATAGGGGGCGAGGCTATTGCTATCATAGCAGATGCGATTACAGACTCCGGATTGCTACTCAGAATTTTTGGCCAGGAAACCCCTGATATCATTTTGTTTGACCTAGGACCCATAATTTGAACCTAGAACCTTACCAACGTCAACCGCACAATGTGCCAATCGTTCAAATTCTCAGTATCAGTTCGGAGTCTTTAACTGCCTGGTATGATTGCAACGACAGTCTCCTTGGTCTCATCATCATCATCATCATCAGCCTATAGCTGTCCACTGCTGGACATAGGCGTCTCCAAGTGCACGCCACTGGGTACGATCCTCGGCTACTCGCATCCAGTTTCTCCTTGGTCTAGTGCTGAATAATTCTTTGCTTTCAAATAATTTCCAGTGTTGTTTTTTTTATTATCAAATAAGCAGTGAAAGCCTAATGGTTAGACCCTTGGACTGCCAAGTCAGAGGTCTCGGGTTCAAACCCAGGCACACACCTCATGTCTTTTCGAAAGCATGTGCGTATTAAAAATTAATAATTATCACTTGCTTTAACGGTGAAGGAAAACATCGTGAGGAAACCTGCATGCCTAAGAGTCTCTCGAAGGTGTGAGAAGTTTGCCAACCCGCACTGGGCCAGCGTGGTAGACTATGGCCTAAACCCTCTGAGTTTGAGAGGAGGCCCGTGCCCAACGGTGGGAGAGTTTCTTAACAGGGCTCAAATTATTATAATATTATAATTTCCAGTATCAGTCCAGAGTCTGGAATTGTGCCCCGTATATGG
The DNA here is from genome assembly GCA_905147815.2 of Phalera bucephala. Lineage (NCBI taxonomy): Eukaryota > Metazoa > Arthropoda > Insecta > Lepidoptera > Notodontidae > Phalera > Phalera bucephala. The sequence goes on from LR990618.1 coordinate 32,295,138, forward strand.
GCAATAGGCTCGCCCATACTACATGGGACCTAACATCGTCGGCGAAAAATGAGTGAACACAGTACACCTCGGCAACCCCCGCTTGGGGATACAGACGTGACAGTATGATTACAATAGGCTCGTTCTAAATTCCTACCTAACGTCTTCCGTGAATTATGGCTGATCACAGTACACCTCCACCTAACCTACAACCCCCGTTCAAGCAATATACGAATGACGGTTAAGTTTTTATCTTTCTATTCTTCAAACCAGTAACTTGTATTACGAAGAGAATGCCTGATGGGGTGGGTCCTTGTGGGTGCGAGCAGCTGCGGAGGGTTGGGTGCAGCGGTGGGGCAAGAAGACACGCTGATTCGAAATATTCTTTATTCGCTGTTCCAACCAAGAAGGAAGCAAAATATCGGTTACTCCTAATTTATACAATTTTAAAATCGGTGCTGCCAACATTTATATTATAAATTAAAAATAAACTAAAATCGCGTTGGTCTAGTGGGACGCCTCGTTGGTCTAGTGGCGAATAACGTCCTTTGCGATCACGAGGTCCTGGGTTTAAATCCTGGGTCGGAAAAATGTAGTTTTTCTGTCCGGAGCCTGGAATTGTGCCCGGTATATGGCAATAAGCTCGTCGCATATTACATGGGACCCAACATTGTCGGTGAAAAGTAGGTATACACAGTACACCTTCACCACCCCCGCTTGGGGAATATAGGAGTGACGGTGTTTATTTTTTTTTATAAACTAAGATCTCAATATTACATGATCGACTCATTATTAATATGCAAAACAAAAGGTCATCGTAGCGCTGTGCGACCACGGTGTTCTTACAGATTACCAAGGTCAAGCAGCGTTCGACTCGGTTGGCCCGAGATGGGTGACCGTTTGTGGCATTTTCATATTCGAGCGTCTCCGTGCTTCTGAAAGCACGTCAAGCCGTTGGTCCCGGCTACTACCTAATGTGGTAGTCGTTAAGTCGAGTTGGAAGCCTTAAAGGCGGCTTGATAAGTTCCAACAGCAGGTGGCCACAAACCTGCCTCCACCAATCCGCACTGGGTCCGCGTAGTGGAGTATGACCTAATCTCTCTCACCTCGATTAGTGAGAGAAGGCCTTTGTCCAGCAGTGGGCAATATAGGCTGATATTATATAGGGCAATAAGCTGGCCCTCTATTACATGGCACCTAACATCGTCAGCGAAAAGTGGGTGTACACAGTACATCTCTTCTTCTTCTTTTCATGTCAATGGTTCATATTTGTCCCGCTAAGTGAGTGGCTAGTTTGATCGCGCCGTCTGTGGCCGCGCTAAGTTCTTCCCTTGTACAGTTATATAAATATATATAATATCAGCCTATACTGCCCACTGCTGGGCAAAGGCCTTCTCTCACAAATCGAGGTGAGAGAGGTTAGGTCATACTCCACCACGCGGATCCAGTGCGGATTGGTCGGGGCAGGTTTGTGGCCACCTGCTGTTGGAACTTATCAAGCCGCCTTTAAGGCTTCCAACTCGGCTTAACGACTACCACATTAAGTGGTAGCCGGGACCAACGGCTTAACGTGCCTTCCGAAGCACGGAGACGCTCAAATATGTAAATGCCACAAACGGTCACCCATCTCAGGCCGACCGAGTCGAACGCTGCTTAACCTTGGTGATCGGTAAGAACACAGAGGTCGCATAGCGCTACGACCGCCCTTGTACAGTTGGTGGGGCATAAAAGGCAGATTAGCCGGTGCTGTGAGGTCGCACCACAGTCGCAGGCTGTTAAATATGGATCTGACTCCCCATGTACACAGATTTTGCCTGCATCTACCTACCTGTGTCCTCCAGTACACTTCTGCCACCTCCGCTTGGGGAATATAGACGTGACGGTGATTATTTTTATTTTTAATCGTAATGGGTTCCGTTTAGCTTATTCTTGTGATTGTAACCTTATGTATACGGGCCGGGTAACCACCGGTTCTCAAGTCCCAAACAAACAACACAAAAAGTTTTAGCGCAAAGTATTTAATAAACTTTCATATTTTTACATCTTTATCTCCGGCATTGTTCGTCGCACAAAAGCACTATAATGCGGGCCCTGTTCGTGTTTGCTTTTATACCTCTGTACTAAGGCATGGACACAAGTAACCTGTGATAAATCATATGAAATTATTTTTACATGCTACTTTTATCTGCTATTTTTCACATGCTACCTTTCATGTACTACTTCTTATCATGGTTGCTAAAATTATTACACTTGAAATGTTAGTTTAACTTGTACGTTGCGGAAAGATGGCCAAAATACGCAAAATCACGACAATTGCTGTGACGAAGCATTCCAAGATTAAGGAAGTATTATAAAAATATACTTATTTTAAATTAAGCCCGGTCTTTTTGCTGTTATTAGTTACAAATCGATTATAATTTATTCTTTACTCTAATAGTAAATAACAAGTAGACTACGTACATCTTACCACCGTATGACCGTGTCTTATCTAAAGGGCAAGTCAAGAGTCTCCGTAACAGGCGAGCGTGTATGAGACGAACTAAAAGAGTGGAGGGAGCTAGACAGGTCTATAAGAAAATAACCTGTTGGAACTCTGTACTCTGTGTCTACCCCGCAAGGGAACTGGCCTGATGATATAGATAGATAGACTGCCTCGTTGGTCTGGTGGCAAAGCGCATCGCTTTGTGATCACGAGGTCCTGGGTTCAAATCCTAGGTCGGACAAATGTAGTTTTTCTAACGAAAAATTCCCAGTATGAGTCCGGAGTCTGGAATTGTGCCCGATATATGGCAATAGGCTCGCCCCCTATTACATGGGACCTAACATCGTCGGTGAAATGTGGGTGTACTCAGTACACCTCTGCCACCCCCTCTGGGGAATATAGGCGTGACGGTATAAAAAATAAAAAAGATAGAAGTACACTACTTAAAACTAGTTCAAATTAAAATCATTGCCTGTGACTTTTTACATAAATGTATTCACTGTGAATTAAAATTATAAATTCATTAAATGAAAATGGATTAAAAGTAGCAGTTATTTCCCTCCCTAATCTCAACAGTATTGTTTATAACGCTTTTTGTAGGAAAAGAGGTTAAGTAAATACAGTGTAGGTTGGTTGAGCTAATTAAGCGGGTACTACGTATATTAAGTTTTAACCTTATTTGGTAGAATGTGTTAAGATTTTCGCGTGTAAAATATGAGTTCATTCATAAATAATATGTGTAGGCAAACCAAAATGAAGGATACTTAGATATTATTTGTGTGTGTACGTACTTAGGTTACTAGGTGCTCATAGCGCTGTACGACTACGTTGTTTCTAGCGATCATGAAGGTTAAGCAGCGTTCGGCTGGGTCGGTATGAGATGGGTGACCGCTTGTGACATTTTTTTTTATATTTGTGTGTTTCCGTGTTTCGGAAGGTATGCTAAGCCGTTGGTTCCAGTTACCATTTGATAGCCAAGTTCTTAGCCTTGAAGGCTGCAAATTCAAACTCAAATAATTTATTTTGTGTAAACCCTGCGGGGACGCTTACAAATAGTCGATTAACATTTTTATAAATCTAATTTAACAAAACTCTACCACGGATCGGAACACGGCCTCCACTTAAAAGATCCGGCGAAGAAACTCAGCGGGCTTGTTTTTTTTATTTAATTCTCCTTCGATTTTTTCCTTTCTACTTCCTTTAATCATATTGTGTGAATACAATATTTACAATGGTTACAATTAAATAGTTTACAATCTAGCTCCAGTGCGATGCCATACGTCCGAGATATGAGAATAATGCTGTTATTTAAAATAACTGTCTAAAGGATTCCAGGTGGACCAGCCCCCACAAGCAGCACCCGTTCACAAGTATGACTACTGGAACAGCCATCACTCCCCTCGACCATATTGGAGGGAAGGAAGTGACTCGCGCCAGACAACTACCCCAAGCAAAGACATTATAGTGAGCATGACTAAACCAGAATCCTAAAGACTGTGGTCAGATTGTGTCTACAAAGTGGCACGTACAAATCTCCCTCCACCAGTCCGCATTGGGTTGGGGTGGTGGAGCATAACCTATTGTCTGTCACCTCAATTTTCGATATATAAAATAATATTGTTAAATAAAAAAAACTGTAGAACCTGTTGGACCCCTGAACCCTCTGCCTAACCCACAAGGTACCTGGTGATATATAAAGCTCAAGGATTACAGTAAGTTGAATAACGGCCAGAATAAATTGCATTTATTTTTCCAGTCACATCACGCGAACAGCGAGTTGGCTCCCTCCAGCTGAGAGCTGGTCCTCTGCGAGGGACGGGAGCGGAAGCGGGAGCAGCCATGCCGACCCTGAGGAGGAGGATCTGCCTTATGGCTGGGAACAGGCCCTGGATTGCCATGGGAAACCTTATTATATCAAGTAAGTGAAATACATAGTACAAACCCCCAAAGTCTGGAGCTACTAAGCTGAGTTTATCTTAAGCATAGACATCTATCTTAAATCCGCTAAGGACTTCTGCCAGCCTGGGGGGAAGCTGGCGGGGGATATTGGACTCCTGCTGTCTAAAAACTCACGGTGGCCGGCATCGGCACTTTGGAGGGACTCCTGGATCTCCGTTAGAACGTTCTTGTATCTCTCTGACCGTGCTGCAAAGAGCCCACAATTAGGGGTTGACTCGAACTGCCTGCGTGAACCTATAAGTTTATTTGGAGCACAAACCACTTACCCTTAGATACGGCATTGCTGGACACCCATGAACATCTTATTTATGGAGCGTCTGTTCCGCTCAACATGTATAAATTTCAATGGTACATGTATAATTGTACATGTTGTACAACATGTATAAGTTCCGCTCCATTTAAAATACCATAACGTCGTTGTCAAACCAATATCAGCTATGTGCCCTTTTTGGAGAGATTAACATTTTGACTATTATGATTAGTTTACTGACCAAATTTTCGTAAAAAAAGACTGCTTTGTGACTTTTAAGTATTATACGTTGAACTATGGCCGCTAAAAAATATGCTTCAAAAATCTGCTTTATATAAAATTTTACAGGAGAACGTTTTTATTCAATATCTCAAAGTTATAGTTTTTGCACATTGCAGATAATGGTTCGAGAACAACGATCACTGCTTCTTGACAATAATATTTTCAATCAAGATCCAATTTTCACGCGAGTTTACCATAAAAAAATTAAGCCCCAGTTATGTTACTGTAGACCAAAGGCTTTTTATAATAATTTTAGATAACGTAATAATTAATTCAAAATGACTTTACATATAAAATGTAAATATTTGTAGAGTAATTTTAAATAGAGTAATTTTTAATTCTGTGACATGATCATAATTATGATCAGTAGGCAAAATATCATCTTGAAACATAGGTGTTTATGCGCGACTGTCTAGACATTAAAAAATATAGCTAATCAGACAAAAATTACATTTCAAAAAGTTCACTCGTCCGCAACCCCCCTTTTTAATCAGGGATTGATAATACTTCTATTAACTTCCAGTCACATAAACAAGACCACCACATACGTGGCACCTGAAGGTTCCTCCTGTGAGTCTCCGCCAGCGCCGCGGGACGTGGTGCTGGAGCGCGACCCTGAGCTTGGCTTCGGGTTCGTCGCTGGCTCCGAGAAACCAGTTCTTGTACGATTTGTTACGGACAACTCTCCTAGTGTTGGAAAGGTAACAGCTGCTTTAACAAAAAAAAAAACTAAATAATATTTGGTACGACAATTTAAAATTATAGTCACGTGATCAGCACAAGGCACTATCGATTGCGAAAAGAGAATAGATGTATTTTTTTTGTAATCGAAACCTTTTCAACTATTCTATGTTGATACTGGAAGTGTTAATGCAAGTTTCTTAAGCACCTCTAGTAGTCACACGTCCTCAACTTAGAGGTCATATTGGCGATGTTTGCGGTTGAAACGTTGGGTCCGTGGGGGTTAAGGGCCCAATGGATATTACGAGAAATTTCGCAACACAACTCCAAGCGTCGTCGTCCGGTGTCAAACAATCAAACCTTTTTTATCACAAATAGTGTCTTGCCGAAACTTGGATATCCATGTTAGGTATATCTGTTTGTCGGTTCTCTTTAGGATAACAGAGCCTAAGATATTTTATTTCCAACCTTCCAGCTAGAACCAGGCGATCAGATCCTCTGCGTTAACGGTGAAGATGTAAGCCTAGCCGCGCGGGAGCATGTGATCTCCGCAGTTAGGGCTTGTACAGAGCGAGTGACTCTCCGTGTATGCCAGCCTGCTAGGAGCGGCAACCCTGCCAGGAGATCAGCTCTGCTGTCAGCTGCGAAGCGAGCCCGGTTGAGGGCGAGGCCTCCGAGGGTCAGGTTTGCAGATTCCGTGCAGCTGAATGGAGCACCAATGTATCCTGTAAGTAATAGAAAAGAAAATATAGAATTAAATATACATAAAGACTCTACACTTGCCCTTCAGTTAAATCTACGTCTATTTGGTCATATTAAGTCAACAGTGTCCATAGGGTAAGCGTATATGAGATGAACTATGAGAGTTAAGGAAGCCAGAAGTCTATAAGGAATGAGCCTGTTGGAACTTTGTATTCTCTGAAAACCCCTGTCTCGGGGTGGTATAGGATTAACGCACACAAATATCCACACTGAAACAAATGTGGTGACACAAAGATTAGTCCCGTACAGGGATCAAACCTTCGACTACTGGGTCCACCGAGTGAAACAGTTTTCGTTATTACCACTCAAAGCCACGTCTATAATATAACTTAACTATTTTACTGTTATTAAGCTAGAAATATTAACTGGTACCTAATGTGTTTCAGCCATCAGCCTTCTCCCTCGGTGATCTCTGCCTCCCCCCTATGGCAAATGTCCTCAAAGTGTTCCTTGAGAATGGACAAACGAAGTCCTTTAAGTATGACACCACGACCACGGTGGCTGACGTGGTCAGCAGCCTGAGGGACAAGCTCTGCATTACGGCTGACGAACACTTCAGCTTGGTTGTGGAACACGTCAAGAGTTTACGAAGGAATAAGCTGACGTTACTGGATCCGAAGGAGTCTTTGGCGAGGGTAAGTGGGTATTGCTTATTTCGTTTTGAAAATTGATTACTTAGGCCCGTATTACAGAACAAAAATTAGTCGTGAATCTAGTTTTAAAACTAACATTTTAGTACAATGTCAGAATTTAAAACTATATATACGACTGTTGGGTTTTCGTTCTGTCAGGCCTTAGAATAGAGTTTGATAGTTCGGCCTATTTCTGGATAAGAAAACGGTGTTGCGTCCTTTACAGATGATTCTTGTTTAAAGCACAGCAAAAATATCTTCGATATTGTGATTTCCAATAGGCTTTTTGGATAGGACAGGAGAACTCCTGGAATTTTGAAGCGGTGAGTTTTCCTAGTGCTGCCTTTCCATCGTGGTTGAAGTTTCGTAACGAGGCTAGTGCGCGATACGCGTGAAGAGCATTGTTTTATTGCCTTCTACAATGTTTGTTTGTTGCGTTCACGTATGAGTTTGTTTTTGGAAATTAAATCTATATTGATTTAATTTCTCGAGCTAATCCTTGGTGAAAAGCAACTCTTAAGGTTTAAGCTATTAAGCACTATAAGACTTGTATCGGTTAATCTGTCGCCTGCCCCCTGGCCCTTCCCATTCCGCTCCTTTTTGTAGGTAACATTTAGTCACACTATTGCTTCACACAAATCACTTCCTCCCCAGATCGCCGCTCGCCCAGGCTCCTACAAAATGCGTTGCCTATTCCGCGTGGTGTTCATGCCAAGTTCAGCCGCGGAGCTGGCGCAGCGCGACCTGGCGGCCCTGGACTATCTGTACCTGCAGAGCTGCAACGACGTGGCCCAGGAGCGCTTTGCTCCAGAACTTCAACCTGAAGTGGCCCTGAGGCTGGCAGCCTTGCATATGCATCAGCACGCGCTGGCGAATAATTTGGCGCCGGCTAAACTAACTGTTAAGGCTGTTGAGTAAGTGACCTTTATTACTTAAGCACCGACTCGTAGATTTGCGAGACTATGATGTTTTTAGCGATCACCAAGGTTAAGCAGCGTTCATCTCACCCAATTTGAGTTAGGTGACTGTTCGTGGCAATTCCATTTTCGACCGTTTTCGAGATTTAGAAGGTACGTTAAGTATGATTTCGGTTACCACTTCACGGCTACCATATGAAAACCTGGCGGCTCTGCAGCGATGTGGCCCAGGAGCGGTTAGCTCTAGAACTTCAACCTGAAGTAGCCCTGAGGCTGGCAGCTATGCATCTACATCAGCACGTGCTGGCGAATAATCTGGTGCCGACTAAATATAAAGCTGTTAAGTAAGTGAACTTTACTATTATATGCCATCAAAGCGAAACGCTCATAGGGCCAGGGGATCGCAGTTTTCTTAGCAATAATCAAGGTTAAGCTGCATCCGGATCGACCAATCTGAATTGGGTAACTCTTCGTTGCAATTTCATTGTCGGTCATCTGCGAGCCTCAGAAGACACCTTTACTTATAGCATTGCGGGATCATGGTGTTCTTAGCAATCACCAAGTTTAACCAGCGTTCGGCTCGGTCGGCGACTGTTCGTGGTAAATCCATTTTTGACCGTCTCCAAGCTTTGGAAGGCACGTTAAGCCTTTGCTGCCGGTGTACACTTCATATTGTACCCATTCGCCAAAAGGTATATCCAGCAGAGGCACTGCTCCATACGTTTTAACAGCAGGTAGCTACAAACCTACTTTCATTAATTCGCATTGGGTTCGCATAGTGGAGTATTACTTGTTCTCTCTCACATCCATCCGTGAGAAAAGGACTAGCAATGGGAGAGTAAAGGATGATTTCTAATAATAATAATCATTTATTTCAGCCAACTGAAGTTTCACAAAAATAATTATGTGCAAGTTGCAGGCCCATAGAATATACTATACCTTATAGACTAACATACATATAATATATAAAAAAACTTATGAACTAAGACACATGTGTTGAGGGCGACATGTTACGCTGTGCAGGGAATCTCGTAGTCCTCCTCAAAATCTCCTGAATACGACACCCTTCGGCCAAAACTCTTCGTTCATGAAGGTGTCTAGCTTGGCGGTGGGAACGCGCACAACAAAAGAATTGAATGCCGTATTGTTTTGCGAATTCAGCTTCTCGACCCTCAGAGTGTAGAAGGTCTTCTTACGGGTGTACTCCGCGATGTCCTCGGCTTTAGTGGTGTAGTGTAGCCGAGACACGTACAGCAGTATTGTTGGTACTGCTAAGCTAAGGAGTATGCCATCTTCTATCGGTGCAGTCTCACACCGGTTTCGTCAGGAAGGCTTCTTCTTCTTCACCTTGATGAAGCCTTCCTCATCAATTTGACCCTTCGTACGGGCCTTCCCGGTTGTCTTCTCTGGCGCGCGGGCCGCGGCGGTGGCGTAATCACGACGAGGAGTAGTCGTGTTGAACTGGCGGCGGGGTGCGGTATGCTGCCGGTGGCGGGGTGCGGTGTGCTGCGAGCGGCGGGGCGCGAGACATCGCACGGGGCCATAGCAACAGCCGGCGACGCATCGTCCGACTCAAAACTGCCGACGGATGCATTTTGCGCCTCGCGACGTACGTTGACATTAGAGGTCTCGTGCGACCTACTTTCCGGGCTGGCGCAACACAATGACGCAACCTCTTCCCTTAGTTCGCGGATGGTAGTTTCCGAAGCCTCCAACCTGAATGTAACCTCGGCCAGGCTTGACTTCAGGGTGTTTATGTCCTTTAGCAGCCTGGTGACGTCGACGTGGCCGAATGTGACGTGGGCAGCCTGTGCAGCTGCTTCGCCACGAAGGCAGGCACGTCGTCGGGATCTGCCTCCTTTAGCAGGATGATCATGTCTTGGAGACTTCTCACGCCCTTTTCGTCCCTTCTGCGGATCGGCTTGCGATCGCTCATCCCTAGCGATTAGTACAGCAGCACCTTCGCGCTGCAAATTTCTTCATGTTTGAAGTTAGTCTTGCAAATCTGCAAGATGCTACCTTCATCCATCGTGTCTATGGCGTTTTGTAGAAATGCCAAGACTTCGTTGGCTATGAGTTTTTCCGAACTCATAGCGGCAATCACGTGCATCGGCTTTAGCCGCGCAAATCGCGAATTATAATAATTCGTAAATGCAGTGTGGCACAACCGATTTCGAGCGCGCACTGTACTTTAAGCTGATTGTTAATTATTATACTCATTATGTATTTTATGTTATTCCAGGCGCGAATTTGGGCTAGAGCGTTTTGTGCCAACTGGCTTACTGGAAAGCATGAAAAGAAAGGAGTTGAGGCGGCTGGTGGCACACTTCCTGAAACTCAACTCGCAGATGACTGGGAACCAGAGGCAGTTGACGCAATTACAGGTATGGGCATATTATTATATTAGACCTGGGGATCAGTTTTTACTTAAAATGAAGTCAGTATCTATATGGATAACTTTCACAGCTGAGACTATATCCCAGAACGAAGTCTGTATCCACATGTGTACCTTATTTCACAGCCGAAACTATAGACCTTTCTTTGACTCGGAGGAAACGTTAGATATTTAGGACTAAATGGAATTTATCCATATCCCAATACATCCCAATACATTGATACGTCAGTTACCATCGTTAGCAAATTATGTATGTAGGTAGGTAAATATTTTTGTGTACACATTGGTGGACATACACTCACGCACACTTGTGCACGTATACGCCCACACAAAAATATTTCTTTTTTAACAATGCAGCCCCTAGTAACTAGGAATTATTCCTGTGTCGTGGATGCGTTCACATAAAAATTTGTTCAGTGCGGGAATCCAACCCGCGACAACTTGATCTAGTGGACCGAGCGACTTAAGCTTTTAATCAATGGACGAAGCCGTCCGTCAATTTGCTCGTTCTCTGACAATATTTTTTCGTCCTCGTGTCTGTGTTAAGTACGTATAGGCAATCATTCATTAGGGTTCCTCTAAGGCCAAGGGCTGTACTATTCGCAGGCAAAGCTGCACTACCTTGATATCGTGGCGGGGCTGCCCAGCTACGGTGCCAAGTGCTTCAGCAGCAGCCGCCCCGAGCGAGTGCTGCTCGTGTCTCCGAGATTTGGACTCAGCCAGATCGTTGGCAGGAGCAACTCTGTGGTGAATATAATGATTTTAATAGTTGATATTCAAAAAATTCCAAATGTCGGCAATCAGAAACTTTTATTTTTCAATTTTTTATTTTTTCTAAACCTCCTGTTTTTCTTTCTGATTAAATTTGTTGCGGGTTCCAAGACAATTAAAGCGTTTCCCGGGACACTCTAAGGTTCAAACCTTGGCGTCATCTAAGGACACTATTCTGGATCCTGGCTTACAGGTGTTACAATGGTGGGATTGTGTGGCGGCTAGTCCGAATTAAATAAGAAAAAAAAAACAGAAATTTCGCTTGGTTTAAACCAAGAAGCAAGTACGAAGTGGAGATGGCGTCAGATTCATCAGATTTTTCTATACAATTAAAGCTCCACCTAAATTTGTGTCTCCCATCTTGCGGGGAATGGCTAAAAAAACAAAACCGTAAAAACTAAAGGACTTGGAATTTTAATTTATCATAAATTTAACTCTATGTCTCAAAAAAAAAACGTCATTGATTATGCTAGTAAGTTCGCGGAGATAATTGCTGAGAAGTTTGCAAAAAAAAAATTAAAACTATTGACAATCACTATTTTCAATTCACTTGAAATAACAAGTAAACGAATTTATGATGATGACGTGTTTTATTTATGTACAACTTTACCAGGTTGCTGCCATTATATATATGTTGTAACGTATGAATTCATGCGTTTCCGAGCCAAGGGGAAATATTATAATAAATTTCGAATCCAGCCCAGTTGTTTTAATACTGCCTATTTCATAATAGATGGCGGGCACATCAAACCGCGTTGTAATTAAAACGTGATAAAAACGATTAGTAGATATTTTTACCAACAAAAACCAACATGTTTTAATCTAAAAGTAATACAATACATACTTTAAACTCATAAATGCTCTTTAATTCGTTTTAGTGTTTACGTGATAAAGATCGTATCCGCCACCTAGTGTCGAATTATAGTACTGTTTATTACTTATTTGGAGACATGACATAAATTGATTATTCTAGAAGTAATTCAATAAATTACGAAAATAATACTTATAAGTGAAATGAGATACTATTTGGGTTAACATAATGTCGACCCGAACATTTTTTGCATGTTATGACGCAACATTTCATATTAGGAGGCTTTATTTAAATTAAAATAAAAAATGTAAGGAAAGAACCTGTTGGAACTCTGTACTCTCTGCCTACCCTGTGAGGGAGCTGGCGTGATGATATAGATAGATAGAAAATAGAGAATATTTAATAGCGCTGCATGCTTGAGCGTCGAGTGAATGGAACGAGTAGTGATAACAAACTGAGGTAAGCCATGCCCACCGCGATGACTTTTAGGAATTTTAAAGGCTCGTTACTTCAGCCATCTCCACTTCGTATTTGCTTCGTCGTTTAAACCATCCTAAGAATTTTCACTTGATTTAACGTGGTCAAGAGACAATAAAGGAAAAGTGTGGTATAATAAGATTATATAGAAAGAGACGGAGGAATCTTTGCCCAGCAGGCAACGATACATTATTTTTTAAAAAGACCACCGCTGCGATCAATGGATACTTAGTGGTTATTCATCTAAGCATTAACTGAGCTTAATGATGCTAAGTTACAGATCATTAAGGGCCTACCATTTATCGACTGAGAGAGTGACAGTGATGCAATTACGTTACAAAAGAATAATAAGGGACGGATAAATTTAGACAGAAATAATCGACGTATGTGCTAAACCAAATTTGATATCTAATAAACTACTCTATGAAAAAAAAACTGCTGTACAAACACTTAGCTACGATCATTTGCTATGTTTTCAAGTAAATTCTGTTGATTAGGTCCTAATCATTTCGCGTTGGAATCAGAAAATGTAAAGCAATAGAGATGAGATGAGATTTTTTCCTATCGAGAAAATTTCGTTTATTCCTTCTACCAGATTCTAAAATATAAAAGCTAAAATCATGTTTCCAAATATTAAGTCTCTAATCCATATACTTTTTGAAGTATATGGAGTACAATAACACATTATTTTGTGCGGTAGCGCCTAAATGGAACAGGTTATTTTAAGCAAATTCCAATTCATTGTCAATAATGGCCTAAATCATCAGATTGTAATCGTACTGAATAAAACCGGTCGTTGTGGCAATTTTTTATGAGGTCTTGGTCCTGCCATAAATTGCTTTCGACTTAAGAAAATATTCAGATTTCTTCTCAATATAACATGATGGTAGTAATACTTAAGGAGACTGGTACACTGCCATCTTTTAGACTCTTTGGGAATATTATCATAAGGCATCAACACTAAATTCAAACTAAATAGACAGATAATTATCATCATCATCTCAGCATATACTTGTCCACTGCTGAACATAGGCCCAATCGCTCTACAGCCGGTCCATAGCCTAATTCGGGGTGTTACTTTCAGCCTCAACCGATCGCCTCTCTGGAAGAGGTGGAGGGCATCAGGGTGAAACGGGACTGGTCCAGCGGTGGCGCGGACGTGGCCATCTTCCTGCAGCGCGACCGCGTGCTGGCGCTGCTCATGGACGAGCGCGACGCGGCCGAGATGCCGCTCGTCATAGCCGGGTGCGTATAGAGCACACTGCAGTATATTCTAATCAAATTTTAAAACTTTTGGAACTTTTTTCACTCTACATAAAAATGTCGATTTCTTGCTAACCGCATTTTCATTTTGATGACATCGGAAACATCGCCGCTTTCATATTGCAATTACAGCTAAATCATTTAAAATGGTGAAGGTTTGTTCAAAAAGTTTTAAAGATTTTTGGATTATCTATTTATGGATTAAGGACTTGAGGGGAATGCAAGAAGCAACCAGTGTATTTAAAATAACATTAAGAAAATGTCGCTGTCGCAGTTTCCCGCGGCTTCGCATCTAGTTGACAACAGCGCCACCTAACGGGTCCAATTATAGCTAAAAACCATCCAAATGACCGACCCCATAAATGGAAAAAAAATCGTCAAAATCAGTCAAGCCATTTAGTAGTAGTTACTAACACACTCAAACCAGAATTTTAGATAAAAAGATATGCCTAAGTAGTGCTATTTCAAATTCATTCGACTCCTGTTTTAAGCGTTTTGTTGGTTTGCAGATACTACCGATTGACGACTGGCCAAGAACTGAACGTTGAACAAGAAAGGGAACCTATAACTGAAGATATAGGTAAGCAAGCAGCATAATTTAATTATAAAATAATCTTCCTTATTAACTATAGATAAAGTCATTAGTAATGTTTGATCAAACAATCATTATTTTCATTTCAGCTCCACCGTACTTATCTCAACACAATGTAGTGCCTGCGAAATGGAGCTACTTTAATTACGACGACCCGAATACATTAACGAAAAAACACTTTGCCATATTCAGTATGCCACCGCCATACCACTCCACGCCAGACCAGGCTAAAGCATTGGACACGAATATGAATGCAAGCATCACAAACAGAAACCACAGCAATAACTCCAGTCCTTTAATAGGCTATGAAGCAAAGTCTGGTCTTCTAGGCCACGACGTTCACTTCGAAAAATGCAAGAGAAACGATGATTTTAGACTTTTTGATCCAAACGACCATTGCTACCTCGACGATGGCATGGGTTTCGACCTTCAAAGCGTTCTATCAATGGAACTCTTAGAGAATGCAACGAACAACCCTCGGCTTGTCGAGGCCAAGAATGAGGAAGTACTGAGGAGAGTAGCAGAGATGCAAAAACTAGTTGAAAACTCAGAACAATATTTGACTGAAAATTGTGATTTTGATATTTATCATGAGGGGTTAAGGGATGAGTTAGTTGGGAAGGAGACGAGTGTAGATAACGTAGAGAGTGATACTGAGTCGAATAATAGTAGAATGTCGTCAGCTGATGATGCTCCTGGCATTCTTAAACATAGCGATTCATTGTTACTGCTGACTGAAACTATTAACCAAGGTTTGAGCGGGCTAAGCGTACCTGAGACTGGAAAAGACAATAATAGTTTAACAACTAGACAGTCACAAGGTCTTAGCGCTATACTTAACAATTGCGGTCTCACTGATGCATTGATAGCATTGAACAATGACGTATGTCAGTCGGAAAGCGACAATGATTCTCTGTATACACCAACAAATAGTCCAATACGTAGACATCAAAATAAGTCCACGAATAAAGCTGTAAGAACAAGCTTTGGACTGCATAGCCCGGATCCAACGCAAGACAATAAAGAACCGAATCTAAAAGAATATTTGAAGCAGCTTAGAGAGAAGAGTAGTAAAGAGGAAGTCACAACGGAATCCCCGTTCTTCTACCAGGAGACTGTAGTTGATAATGATGCTGAGCTTATAGATTTAACTTTGATACCTCCCCCACAAACTCCTGATGAACTAGATAGTGCTACGCAAGTGCCTCAAATTTTGCCTGTCGTCCCACCATCTTTCGCCGACGACAAGGAGAATTCACATGAGAATTTAACAAATAAATCTAAATCGAATGAATTCGAAGAATTTATAGCTAATGTTACTATACAGCCACCAACTGTTAAAGTTACTCCGGCTATAGAATTGACTCCAGAAGAAATTATGTCTTATATAATTCCACCGCCGCCAGCTTCTAATTCATCCACGTTAGATAGAGAACCAGTTAGTTATGTTAATCAAAGTCAAATACTAGAAGCTAAAAATGTAAATTCTAACGGTGATTTAAAGACTTCGAATGGTGATATCGTTAAGGGAACACTTAGTGTGAGTGAGATTAGGAATATGTTCGCGGCGAAGAGCTTGAGTGAAGCTAGAAATAGCCTCCTATTAAAGGATAAAACTAAGCCACAGGCGCCAGCAAAACCTGATCAGAATAAAGGTAAAAGAAAAAGCGTTGGAGATAAACAATCTAATGGAAACGCACACGTTATAGAGTATCCTACAGTTGAACGTAAAGGAATGTTTTCATGCTGTAGCAAAGATAAAAATAAAAGCGAAGAAAATTCAGATGAAAGTGAGACTGTTGAGACCCAAATACAAGGCTCTGACTCGATGCCCGATGTTTGCGAAATAAGACCTCCGCCCAGAAGAAAAAACTCGGAATGTAGAAAACCACCTGACAGACCGCCAAAAATACCACCAACACCCGCCCCTCGGCCCCGATCAAATTCATTCACATGCTTAAATAACGAGTTAACAGCTGTCGAGATAACCAGCAATCATTTCAGCACACTGAACAACCGAAAACTGAACTACAAAGTAGTTTGCAATATAAACGAGCAATGCACACAGAATCCGCCACAAATACCTCCAAGATTAGAAAACAAGGCTCTGTCTCCCCCTCCACCTATTCTCTTACCCCCCAAAAAGCCACCATTACCTCCCGTCCCGAGTATCGAAGTTCTCAGGATGAAAAACGCACAAAAACAGTCGCCTGTTCGCAACCCGGAGCAAAGGCTAGCCAGCATCGGCTCCCCTCATTTCCAGCGAAACTTGAACACATATAGGAATCTAGAAATCGAAAACAGAGTCACGGAAGAAGAACAAAACATCAGGTCTTCTCCTAACTACAGTTCAATGACGTTGCAGAGTCGGCACGTGAGGTCAAATTCGGAGACGAAGAACACAATCTTGAAGAATAAAGAAATGACGGCTCTATCTTTATGCTCTCCACAAATGGGTAGACGGTTCAGTAATAGACCGGATTTGTTGAATGGGGCTCCTGGAGAGAGGGTGTTTAGTCCACCGTTGGCTGACCGTCAGTCTTTTAGGAGGAATAGTGCGAGTCCAACGCCGAAAGTTCAGAATCATGTTAGGTTTAAGGAGGATGTTGTGGATGACATTCCGACGCCTCCATCACCTCCGACTGTGAAGTTCCCGGAGTTCCAGGCTGGTAACAACGGGCATGTGTCCATAGAGAGTCTTCTTTGTAAGACAGAGGTGGCTGTGGACGGGCTGCTGCAGAGACTGCATCAAGTTGCGCAGAAGTGTTCACATCAGCACGCGCATGGGGGAGGCGAGGACATCGATGAGGCCAAATTTCAGGTGAGGCATGCATTGCATTTTGCAGCCTAATAGTCATGTTCCCGATAGGATTTCTTATAAGTGAGATTTTAACTCATTGATCATAAGGCCCAATATCTCCTAAAAGACTTGAAACAATTTTACATTGTAAACGATTTTAAAATACATACCAAAAATAGAAACGGACGCAGTATAAATCCCTGTGGAACGCCTATTTTAACTATAGCTCCGTTTATTTAAATTCATTGTTATCTATCTGATAAGTAAGAAATTAAACCGCTCTTTTACGGGTTCTATAGTGCTCCAGTTTTAAGCAGCAGTGTTTCTTGTTTCACACAATCAAGCGTTTAGAAAAGATCACAAAATGTGGCAATTGCGACCTAGGAGTTATTTCAGGTATTAAAGATATTATGCTTTGACCCTGGTATAACCCTGGCGTCAGTAGTACAACATTCTTTAGTAAGGCCAAATCGTTGATCATACAATGTTATTAGAGTTAAAATGATTTAACATAAGCATCATGTTTTCAATCACTATACTAACCACTGGCACTGGCATTAGCCTATAATCGTAAGGATCTTTACTTGCGCCGGATTTAAACAGTGCTATCGCCTTATTCATAAAATCTGGGCATAATTCCTGATCTACAGTCTACCACACATCTATACTAATATTATAAAGAGCACAGATTTGTTTGTTTGTGATCGGTAAACTCTGTAACTACTGAACCAATTTTAATAACTCTGTCAACATTATAAACCTACATTATTCAAAAGTAACATAGAATCAGTAGGTGGCGTTGTTATCGACCGGGTGCGAAGACGTGGGGACCTGCTAGTATAAAGATAATCAAACTCTAACCGTTTATTTTGCATAAACCTTGCGGGAGTGTTTACAAAGTGTCATATTTACATTTTTTTAACGTACTAATCTACCGTCGGATCGGAACGTGGCCTCCACTGAGAAGATCCGGCGAGAAACTCAGCGGGCTTGTCTTTTTGTTTAGTTCTCCATTCATTTTTTGTCATCATTTTTTGTATAGGTACATACCTTTTTATAATACACAAAATCATTAATGCGATCCAGCTCCAGTGTGATACCTTACGACTGAGATATAAGACTATTTTTAAATATATGTTATAATGAAAAGCAAGAGGATTCTGGGTGGACCAATCTCCACAAGCAGCATCCGTTCACGAGTAACACTACTTGAGCAGCCATCACCTCCCTCGACCATATTAGAGGGAAGGAAGTGAACCGCACCAAATAGCTACTGCAAGCATAGACTTTTTTGTGAGCATGACCAATTCCCCAAAGTCAAAGGAGCAGAACTTCGAGGTCGTTTGGCACGACACGCTACGCTTTGACATTTTTGTTTACATTAAAGACGTGCTTTATGACCAATAATCGTCACTAAAATAAATAGACACTCGAGCGGAAAAGGGCTAGAAACTCGACAGCCACGCCTTTAAAACAAAAGCTGTTCTTTATACACTGTCAATTGTGGGGTGTGGGAGACAAGGTACATTACACTAGGTAGGACTAAAAATGAGAATACATGAAACATTGTTATTATACAGATTGCGAATATGACTACATACTTCATTTGCATTAGCAGGGACTTAATTGTTATTAGTTCTAGTTTAATAGAAGGATCTCTGCCAATCTGCACTGGGTCCGCGTGGAGGAGTATGACCTAATCTCTCTCACCTCGATTTGTGAGAGAAGGCCTTTGTCCAGCAGTGGGCAGTATAGGCTGATATTATTATAATAGAAGGAAAGAAAACATGAAAACTACATTTAGCCAAGGTTGAACGAGTCATCTGTATTACAGCGGAGCCGAAGCAGCACCTATCTAAGCCCACTCCGACCTAGGTCTCGAACCAATTCGCGCCTATATTAAAAAGGCGACAACACGACACTTTGCGAACGCATCTACCCATGCAAATCCGTTAATCGTAGCCGCCGCCAACTACGATCAACCCCCCGACCCCTGCCGCCACCGCTGGCCGCGACATGTTCTCACCGATCGCCCCGATGCTTTGTCATCCATTCTTTCCGCTCAGAATACGGGTGACGACGACGTAGTCGTAGATCCCCTCCCATAGCCGGCGGTTGACCGGTGCACTTAGTAGTGCACCCCTTCCCCCCACAGCGACTGTCCCAACCGAGGCCGCCTCTTCATGGCGCCCTCAAGTATGTCACCCCTTGCCCTTCTGGCTCGAGCGTAGTAGTTGCACGCTCGCCCTTAAGTCCGGTGAGGCTGTAAAGCCTCGCGGCCAACAGCGTACATCACTCACACACACACACACACACACACACACACACACACACACACACACACACACACACACACACACACACACACACACACACACACACACACACCCACACACACACACACACACACACACACACACACACACATCTATCTAAGCATTCTTGTCGTTCAAGTATTTATCTAATGAATAGTAAGCCTGCTTACAAAGTGTCCGTTTAATGCAGGCTTTAAATTTAGTTTCACTAAGATTAGTGACGTCACTTGGAAGTTTATTATAAAATTTAACACAATATCCCATAAAAGATGTGTGAATTTTGGATAATCGAAACTGTGGTTGATCTAACTTATTTCTATTTAGAGTTTTATAACAGTGCCTATTACCTAGCTGAGTAAACAGATTTAAATGTTTCCTGGTATACATTATATTTTCATAGATATATTGACATGGAACCGTCAAAATATTGGTTTCCTTATACAATTCTCTCAGAGAATCGCGACTACCTAAATTATAAATGACCCTTTTTGCAAAATAAAAATGGACTCGATAACATTGTAAGTATGGCAACACTATATACCGATGTTTGTCTACCAGCGTGCGCGCAGCGAGCTGACGTCATGTGCGGTGTCGTTGGTGGGCGCGTCGCGAGCTCTCGTGGGAGCGCTGGGCTCCGCGCGGGGCCCGCCGGCTGCGGCCGCGCTGGCCGACTGCCTCGCACCGCTCCGGAGACTCTCCGACTTGGCACAGGTAAGCTTATAGCACCCTCCTGCACCAACATCCGCAGCAGGGCCCTTTGGGTCGCGGACGTGTGGAGCAGGGTTCCTAAGTGACTTTCACAAGCGACCTCGCGGAGGAGGACGGAGTGACGTGCTGCGCGTCGCTGTGCGCCTGAGTCGACGCAGAAGGGGGGGGATATGAGTTTACAAGTTTTCCCTCCTGAAGTGAGCCCTTTGGAGCGCGCCACGAGAAAGGCACCGGTGCACCAGGCAAGTTTGTCGAAGGCGCTGGGGTGAACTATTTGATTTGACATTCGTGGGGATCTCTTGGGGTCGTGGGTCGGGTCGCGTAAGGCGTAGGTACTGCATGCCCTTCACACGCGACCCCGAGGAGGACGATGGCATGAAAGAAATCACGTCACCGTCAGCACCGCATCGGTGCAGAGATGAGCGAGTCCAGTCTCCCCAAGTTGGCGAGGTTTGAAGAGCATGGCACAAAGGGATACTACCGATGGGTTACGCACGGAGATCCCGGAGCCCCTCCAAGAGTCGTTGCCAGCCACGGTGACGTTTTTAGTCCATAGGAATCCAGATAAGGAAGGGTAGATTGTAGAAATTTCACTAATTTCTCTCTTCCTTGCAGGCTCTAGGCAGACACACCTCAGCTCCCCTCCAAACGAGGAACCTCGTTCTCCGAGTACACGACGTGACAGCTGCCTTTAAAGAGCTGGCTGGAGCCGAGATGGCTCAGATAATCCACGACCACAACACCAAGACCCAAGGTCAAGGTCAGGAGACCTCGACCCTCGAAGGTCAACTGGCCTTGAGAGCTGAATGCCTGGCCAACGTCCTGGCAACACTGTTGAGAAGCTTAAGGGTATTTTCTCCTTAAATGGTAGAATTTTATGACTTTGACATTTCGGTTTGGTATTTTTATTCTGACGTTACTTTTTGTGGTATCTGACGTGCCCATTGAAAAAATATAAATAAGATAAACCTTCACGCCTATATTTCCGAGGAGCGGGCATAGCTGTATTGTGGCTTAACGTGTCAATGAACTGAACATGAAGATTTACCTACAATATTATAGAGACACGTGAAGGGTACTTTGATAAGATTAGAAGATTTAGCATGTCCCTAGCAATGAAAACGGTGTAAGAACTTATTTCTCAGGAACTTCAGAATAGAAATATTAAATAATATTTAATAATTTAACCAATTTATCTATCAATCATTTTCTGCCAACATAAACCGAAATATATAACACAACAAGACTTATATCAGTCTCTATTATACTTCTAAAATGTGTAAGAATTTAAAATATTGACTGTAACAACACAGTCTTAAAAATATTATCAATGTGTAAATCCATTTTAATCTAGTTTTAATTTGTTAACCTATTTCTGTTGATAAATAATAACCGTTACTAAAATGAGACCAAATAAATTTAGGTACGTTTTTTAAAAATAAATTTTAAAAGAATCTCTGTAGTTGGCAACACTTATGTTAATTTTAGTTTGTAGATTGTAAATTTTAATGTTAATGTTTTAATATCTGTTGTTATAATGTTTTATGGATGAGCATGATGATTTGTTTTAACGTGAATTATCCAATCTTATACAAACTAGAAACAACGCAATGCAATAATAGATTTGAAAATATCACTATATTATAGATTATTTTATAATTAGTAGTATTCCTGAGTATTAAGATCAACTACATTTCACGTTAAAACGACTTCATTTCTACAACAGAAAACCAAAACAAACATTGAATCAGGTTTTTCTGGACATTAACGCCAATTCTGTTAACTACAACGAAACCTAATTAGAAACATTATACGTTTTTAATTGCCATCTCTGACAATTATACCACAGTATACACATTTAATTAAATAGGTTTTTTTCCATGCAAATACATTTATTTAGATGTAGCATGAAATGTTATCTGTTTTTGCTCCCCGCGTACAAATAAGGACAGGAATAAATATAGTATTACAGTGCGACAAGGATATTTTGACCCGTGGATGATATCGACAGGGGGGCATTGTTGTGAAATAAGTAAAATTTCCCTACTTCCAGGGAAATATTTCAACAGGTGAGTCTGCACGGTTACTAATTAAAAAAATACTTGGATAAATGTCATAACATACGGCAACTCTGCAACTGTCATAAAGTGGCATTGCACTTGATCGCGGCGTTAGTTCCGATTTTGGCCGCGGGCCTATATATCCTTGTATCACTGTATGTCTGTAATATTTTTATCAGTTTTATGTTAACAGAATTGGCAACACCGTCGTATTTATAATTCCGTAGACAAAGTGTTACCATAGTAATTAATTTTATCTTTTAATACATATCTATTTATACAAAAAAATGTATATTTTCTATTGTAATAAGTGTGATCGGAAATAGTGTGCAACTTCGAACATAATCCTTCTATGTCTAACTAACCATATCTTAATACTAAGCATTAGTTTAACATTTATATTTGAAAACATTCTTTAACTAAATACATTTCCCGAACGGTACAAATGTTTGTGTGACCCATAATTATTTGTTTCGGTCTGGGTATTTGTGTATGTTCATTTTCATGTTGGTCAAAGCTGGGTGCGTTACAGAAAAAAAAAATAAAAAAAAGGTTATTTATTATTCTTAGTACTCTTTCAGGATACCATGTCATTGTGTAGAGATATATTACTCTGTGATTCCGTAATTTTGAAAGGTTCTAAGTGGGATTTAACTAATTATTTTTTCAAAGAAAACAGCTGGGCAAATTAGAACACAAAATTTGATTGTTTTTAAACTAAAATTGGCAACATTAATAACTAATAACTCACAATTAAGAGATGTATGTAGACAACATCTGAACTAAGCGGATTAGATTCAAACGTATTATTTTATTTAACTTGTGACATTGAAGTAAGTTTTACATTAATTTCAAATGAAAGCGTAAAGAGATAACGGTTGTTTTCAAATACAAATGTTATTGCAAATTCGCATAAATAAAGTTTGATGTTGCTAGCTGTTAATTCGTTTCAATGAAAATGTTGCCAGCAATCGTTCTTTGGTACACGCGATGTGCTGATATTAAAATATTGGTGCTATTTTGAAATGTGTACGTTTTTTCGTAATGTGATCGGTTAACCTGTAATAATTCTTTGCAAGTACATAAATAATGCACCAGCGATTTGAATTTTATGTAAATAAAACACAAAGTTGTTTTTGCAACGCAATAAACTAAGAATCAAAAAGGCATAATATATTCTACCATTTCCTTTGCCTGTTTAGTACAATTTATTTTTCTCTGCTGGTATCCCAAAGCTTATACAGGAACCAAAGACGAGAGGTTTTTTCCATTATATTTTATGTTGTCTATTGATTTTATGTACGAAACGTTCATTCCTTCTTGGCTTGATATTTCTTCATGTATAGAACAGATAATTCTGATAAAAATGTTCAATAATTATTATATTTTCTTTGTTGTTGTGATACACATAGTAATGTACAATAAAGCAGTGTTATGATTATAAAATACGGATTTCAACCAGCTTTATTCCTAGCACTCTTGGTAATTATGAAACTTCAAAAAAAGAGGTTTCCATATTGTTTATATGTTGATATATTTTTTAATTTAAATCAACTCGCTGCAAAAGCTACCATAGAATCATATAAAAAATTTAATTCTAATAAACAGTTTTCAAACCAGCTAAAACTTTAGTCTTTTTTTTGGATAATTGAGCATATCATGATAAAGATACTCTGCCAAAGAATACCCACATATCCCACTATCAAGATGAGTTCTATGTGTATCACGAACACAATTAGTTTTGATCAACTTTATTTATATACTACCTAAGTAGATTGGGCATGGAAAAACGCACCTTTTAATTTAGAAGCAGTGCAAGATCCACTTGTTTCTTACTTGTGGTTCTGGAACCTCACCATATGGAACAGCAGTACCCATTCTATTAGTAGTGTATAAAACATGTTGTGTATAAAATGATCGCAATATAGTTGAATATCGTTATAAAGGTAATAAAATAATATCACACCAGTTTATTTATTGTTCTCAAATAACATAATGCAATGCATTTGATGTAATAAACTATATAAAAATATTATTATTTTCTGTTTGATTTATATTCCTCTATGATATTTGTTGAAGGACTTACCTATAACCGTTGGGGTGGACAAGTTTATGGGTCCCTATCTGCTACTAAGTTCCTGCGGATGCGGGAACAGATAGACATTTTTCCGGGATAAAAAGTATCCTATGTGTAAATCATCGAATCAGTTCAGCCGTTTTTGCGTGATTAAGTAACAAACATCGAAAAATCTAAACATAGAAACATTTACATTTATAATATTAGTAGGAAGTCACACGAAGTAGAAGAAGTAAGACAGCGAGTAGGTATGAAAGATAGTATCGGTGTAAAGATGAGAAAGGGCATGCTCCGTTGGTTCGGGCATATAGAAAGAATGCCAGAGGAAAGAATGACAAAACAGATATACAATGTGAAAGTGGAAGGATGGAGGTACCGGGGAAGACCTAGACTATCTTACCACGACCAAATAAACCGAGTCTTATCTGATGGAAAAGTCAAGAGTCTCCGTAACCGGCGAGCGTGTATGAGACGAACTATGAGAGTCGAGGAAGCCAGAGAGGTATGTCAGGAAAGAACCTGTTGGAACTCTGTACTCTCTGCCTACCCCGCAAGGGATCTGGCGTGAGGTTATAGATAGAGATAGATAGATAGAGATAGAAGTCACACGAACAAACGCGACGCGTTACGATATCTTCGTGAAATAATAGTGTTATAGTATTTTATATGCTACTGAAGTAATTTTAAATGGTCATCTCACAAATGGTACAGCGCAATCACGAAATGATAATGTAATTTAGTATGCCAGCGGAATACTATTAAACGATCATCTCACAAAGTTGTCATAACGTTTTTAATTGGCCATAGCGAATAAAGGTCCTGCAATTTGGAGGAGCGGCGTTAGACGCAAGGAGGCAGGCAGAGGTTGGAAGAGAAAAGCCGAAAACCAGTTCAGTGACGTGTCTTGGAAGAAACCATGTCCAGGTCCGGGTTGATGACGATGAATTTCGATATCCTATAGTTACAAAACGTGACCTTTAGAATAATAATATATCTAGAAGGTGCGTCCAGTCATAATTGCACGCCTCACGGTGAATCCACAAATTCAACAAACGCCCCGCACTCACCGCACTTTCCACCCGCGTAATGTTGGCAGCCCGGAAAGATTACCACTTTTTGGTGATGAAATGTTGATGACATTAGAGTAGATGATAATAAAATCATTATTGCGGTAACATGTATTATAATCAGAGATGGGCAAAATGTAATCAGATTAATTTTTACAATTGCATTATCTCATATTCAATCATGATTCATGATTAAAAGTGTAATTGTAATCGTTAAAGATTACAAAATGTAATTGTAATCCTTAATCATTAATACACCGTCACGCCTATATTCCCCAAGCGGGAGTTGTTAATCATTAATGTGATTACATTTTGCCCATCTCTAATTATAATGCATATTTAACTCAAGAAATAGATATATTTGAACTATTAAGGTTTGTAGTAATTTACTGTGAGGACAATATATTTTCATCATGATAACTAAATATTAAAACCGTGATGTAGTAGTTAACTATATTAATACCTATTAATACTAGAATTTATGAAAATCGCAGCAAATAAAAGTTGGGTAAAATTAAATTGTTATACTGGCAAGACTAGCAAAATGGACGCGTATTTTACTATGACAATTACAGACGGAACAATTAATTCGATATTTAAATTATACGGCACCTGAATGCGCTAGGTATGAAATGTGATCTGATAGGATGATGATCTGTTTCTATATGAGTTTGGGCAGAAAGATTCTAAAGTGGAGACCACGTATTGGCAAGCGCAGCCTGGGATGGCCGCCTGCCAGATGGACCGACGACGTCTTGTGAAGATCGCAGAAAGTCGTTGCATGCATGTGGCATCCGACGGGTTGCGCTGGAAAGCGATTGGGGAGGCCTATGTTCAGCAGTGGACGAGTGTAGGCTGAGATGATGATGATGATAGTTACTGGAATATAAAAGCGACACTTTGGTTTCTACCTTCGTAATCTCTGAATTACATTCTGCACACTCGCATTATAATGAGCAGGGAAGTTGACATATAAATGAGTAGTGCGGACATAGCTATTATAAAGTCTATTCCGCTCTTTTTAAAATATTTTAGTAATGGCAACACTTTAACTTCATTCGAACGAATGGCGAATAAATCTTGGATATTTTGGCCCGTCGATGACATTGACAGGGAGGCTGTGGTGTGAAATAAGGGTTATCTTTTAGTAAAATGTTCTTACTTAAAGGCATAGAATAACCAATGATCCAGAAGCCGCGTTCTGTCGTATTTGCACGACGCGCGGTGAAGCCAAAAAATGAACAAACGTCCCGCACTCACCGCACTTCCCGCCCGCATAATGTTGCTAGTTAAAATGATTTACCACTTATTTGGATATATGTTCAGTAAGAGGTTATAAAATCACTATTATTTCTAGCGGTAACATGTATCTTTATACATATTAATAAAATAAATAGACGTAATTAAGTAGGTTCTTAAAATAAAACGCGATTCCATTAGCAGTAAGTGAATAATGTTTATTTTTTTGTATAAGTTTTTTTTTTATTTGATTCGTTGCGTTACAATTTGACGGCTTAAGCTGCTCCGCTTAAGCTGCTCCGCCCACTGTATCTAATAGTCGCGGGTTCGATTCCCGCACGGGACAAATCTTTGTGTGAGCCACAATTATTTGTTTCAGTCTAGGTATCTGTGTATGTGAATTTTCATGTTTGTTAACGCACCCACGACACATGAATAAATCTTAGGTTCTAGGATCGATTCTTTGGACGGAAAAAGTATAATATTATTTTTAATATTCCTTTAGTTGAATATTTTTTTTAAATATTGCCTGAAATGAAAGCTTTTAGTAATTAAAAGTGGTAAAATTACTTTCGTCATTTTAACTAAGTAGATAAATCATTATGTAATAAGTTATTAAATTAATAAAAGTTAGTACTATAACAACTAAGATACATAGTAAAAAAAGAAGGGAAAAATTACACTGATGTATTGGCAACACAGACAAATGGCCGCATCATTTTCGGTGTCAATTATGAACGGAACATTTAATTCAATATTTAAATAATACGATGTCCGATTGCGCTACTTACACATGGAATGTAATCCCCTCCTGTTTCTTTTTGAGCTTGACGGAATTGTTACAGGAAGGAACGCCACAGGACGCCATAATTAAATTTAATTTGACACGCGTAGAGCACGTTGTTTCGCGCGACGGTCGCCGAGTGTACTCGCGTAAATGTGTGCTACTTGCTTTGCAGGTACTAATTGTTGCTTCAACGCGGTGCACGACGGCGGCTTCTAGATTATTGTTATTCTATGCTTAAAGGGAAATATTTCATCAGGCGGGTCATCACGGTCACTAATTAAAACAAGAACTTTCCGAATTTCGCTGCGGGCCAAAATATCCTTGTATGACTGTAGATACAATTTTGTAATGTTTATGCACACTTATACAAAAACACTTTGACCGCGTGGTCACACTGTTTATTCCGATCGAACCTTGCGACCTTCTTATTCACCCTGTCCATTTCCAGACCAAATATTTTTATAATTGTGCATGTGTATGTGTGTTTGGAAAAATCCAAAAAAAAAACTTTTTGACATTTTTGAAATCGGTAATAATTTGTCCTATCTCGATAATTACAAGGATTGCGACATACAATTATTTTTCAATCCAAGTTGTCATAAACTTGTATTATAAGCTACATACCATTAGTTTATAGACCAGAGAGTCCTATAATTATATATGACCGGACATAATAAATGGTCAAGTTGAGCGCGACGGTGGCTGGAAGACGTTTGTCACAGCATAGCCATGTTGCCTCTGTATTATTTTCACACGATCCCTTACGACCGGTTATTGGCAGATAGAAAAATAAAATCAATAGAATAACCGCTAGATAATGTCATGGGTTCTGTATGATGACGTACTTTTGAAATGAAAGATTCCAAATTAAATTCGTAAATGAAAGAATTCGAATTCGAAATAAACGATTTCAACTTAGATTTTCAATTTAAATTCCAAAATAGATTAGAAAATGAAAGATTTGAAAACATAAATAAAAGGTTCCAAATTTAAAAACGAAATCATCGCTTTTTTTGTAAAAGGGAAATGGCAATATTAGTAATTTACTGTAATGAGGTGCTCGTAGCGCTGTGCGACCGTGGTGTTTTTACCGATCACCAAGGTTAAGCAGCGTTCGACTCGGTCGGCTTGAGATGGGTGACCCTTTGAGGCATTTTCATATTCGAGCGTCTCCGTGCTTCAGAAGGCACGGTAAGCCGTTGGTCCCGGTTACTACTTAATGTGGTAGTCGTTGAGCCGAGTTGGAAGCCTTATAGGCGGCTTCATAAGTTCCAACAGCAGGTGGCCACAAACCTGCCACCGGCCACCTCGATTTGTGAGCGAAGGCCTTTGCCCAGCAGTGGGCAGTATAGGCTGATATTATTACTGTAATGCTATTATCTAACAAATAGACTACTTTTTAAGTTTCCCGAACTACATCATTAACCTAACAAATGTATTTAAATCATTAAAATTAATAAAGGGGGTTTAAATTTAAAGAAACATTTTCATACTGTTCGAGGCAGTTACAAAAAGTGTCACTTCTTACATTCGCAAGACGCAACTATTTGTACCTACTACTATTTTGATCTCAATACCCTGTTCTCCTACGTTTTGATCTGATTTAATTTCACTATGTTTTTAAGGCTATCGTGCTGTGAAATTATGTGTGAACTTTGACAAGAGACTACTTGCTTATGTTCAGCAAATCTTATACAAAAAACTACGATCACTTAGCTGCAGTCAAGAAGATTTAGATAAAGGTAAAAACGACGTAGATAAAGGTAAAAATAACCATTATTTACAAAACAGAATTAAAAGAAATATAGGTATCGCGTGATTTTTTTTTCTTTTACATGGAGGAAGGAAGGATACCCTGCGGAATTTCACGGGGATATGTCCGGACTCCTTGGGCCAACTATAAGCAATATATAGCTTCAACATTGGAGGACCTTTCGGAAACCTCTGGAGACAAATAGACCACCCTAAACTGAACACTAATTATTCATAATCAGAAGGCAAAACACAGACCATTTGTCCTCCTATCAGCCGCTACCGCCGTCCGTGGCATGTTCTCACCGACCCTCTCGATGTCCTTACTTGCCTTCTTTCGGACTTCGGATACAGATACCACACACAGGATCGGACACCAACCTCGCCGGCGAGGTTTAAGAATCCCTTGCCCGCCGGCCGGTGCAGAGCACCACGGCGAGACACCTAGTATACGCCCTCCCCCATAGCGACTACCCAAGCCGCAAGTCGGAGGTCGTTGCCCCTTGCCCTTCTGGCTCTTGAGCCAGCGTAGTGATTGCACACTCGCCCTCTGGTCCGATAAAGCTGTAAAGGCCCCGCGGCCA
Source organism: Phalera bucephala (assembly GCA_905147815.2). NCBI lineage: Eukaryota > Metazoa > Arthropoda > Insecta > Lepidoptera > Notodontidae > Phalera > Phalera bucephala. The sequence goes on from LR990618.1 coordinate 32,324,780, forward strand.
ACGTAGATCCTTGACAGACACACACAGACCATTTGACGTTATCGAATATGCGCACTGTCACATTCAATAAATTTGTAGCGTGATAGGATGGCATCACGCTAACAGCAATCTGTTCGTGCTACGCCCTCTGATTTCGAGTTTGGTGTCTAGGAGTAAAAATGTGGTTGACGTAGTAGTCTCGTAGGTCTAGAAGACTGCATTGGTGGTTTAGTGGTGCATGATGCTGGAGATCAAGAGGTCTTGGGTTCGAAGCCTGGGTCGGACAGTGTATCGAGGTTTGTTTATCAAACTTCTCATTAGCTGTGTAGAGTCTGGAATTGTGCTTGGTCGGTATGTTAGCCATAGGCTCGCCCCCAATAACATCGAGATCTAACATCTGCTGCTCCCATTTGACGATTTGTATGCGTGAAAGTATATTTTTTTAATGAATACACATGTTTTTAAATTAATTATATTTATTTGAACGTGGGTGTACACAATACACCTCTGCTAACCCCTGCTTGAGGAATAAAGGCGTGAAGTTTTTTCCCTATACTCTGAATTATTTTGTAGGTTCATTTTCAAAAATGAATTTCATGTTAATTACGCAGACGAAAACGAATAATTATGGATCACAAAAATGATTATAAATAAATTATTCTTATCCTAAAAATAATCGTCCTGTTTCGGGAACCAACCCGCGACTTCTCTATCTAGTCCGATCAGAACGGCTTACGCTCAAACCACTACACTAAGCTGTCGTCTTACTCGTTACATTGGGAAAAGATGATAATAATTATCATATCATACAATAAAATCACACGAGCTATTTTCAAAGGGGGAGGTAGAACTAGTACAGGCATAATTATGTAATTACTGATAATTTAAGATTTTTGAACCTAGCATAGGCCTTTTTGCGGTTAGAGCATAGGTCGCTTCGTTTACTGGATCGAGTAGCAGCGAGTTCGATTCCCGCACGGGCACAAATATTTGTTTCATTTTGTACGTGAATTTCATGTTTCAAACGGAACTACGATATAGGAATTATTCTTAGTGTGGCGACGATTATAAAAAAAACATTGTTATTTGTGCCTGAATGGCTTAGGTATTGTATCATCAAAAATGCATGAATTAAAAATAAGGCATATGCGCCTTCCTGTTTCTCATTACGAATTACAATTTGACCAATTTTTGCATAAAAATCACTTGTACACTATTTTAGTAGGCCGGCATTTTAGAAATGGGTGGAACAATTTTCTTATCTTAATCCCACAAGGGTTTTTAATTCCCTAATGCCTACTGTATAGCTTTTAATATAATAACTTTTAAATAGCAGTTTAGTAAGAAAGATACTATCGGTGTAAAGAAAGGATGTGCTCCCTTGGTTCGGGCAGACCGAAAGAATACCGGAAGAAAGAATGACATAACAGATATACAATGCGAAAGTGGAAGGATGTAGGTACCAGGGAAGACCAAGAGTATCTTGCAGTCAAGAGTCTCCGTAACCGGCGAGCTTAAATGAGACAAACTATGAGAGTGGAGGAAGCCAGAGAGGTCTGTAAGGAAAGAAACTGTTGGAACTCTGAACTCTGCCTTACCCGTAAGAGGTCTGGCGTGATGATAAAGATAGAAATAAATTTTAAGCTCCTGTCTTCCATTCTAGCAAAATGCAAGTTGCAAAAGTTTGGACAGTCAATCTTGCTCTGTATAGAAGGAAGATAGAAGGCTATGCTATTTACCAGCTGTAGCTGTTACGTATTCCGAAGACCATAAGGTCAGTAAATCAATTAGTGGTTATATCTATACAAGATAGGGAACTAGATAATTGTACATTCCTACGGATCTCCGATCAACTAGCGGCTAGGCAGCCGAGCAAAAAAATGCCGCATATACTGAAGTTAGTATTGGAACATAGTGGTTGCTATAAACTATATTTTATATCTTCTAAGATAACACATGACTGGTGTTATATGTTAGTCTGAAAATTAATTCTAAAATTATATACAAGTATTCACCTAATTGAAGGACGATTTAGTGCAGTGGTTAAAAGTTTGTCTAATAGTGGCCGGTTTGATTCCCGCACAGGACAAATCTTTGTGTGACCCACAATTATTTGTTGCGGTCTGGGTATTTGTGTATGTGAATTTTCGTGTTTGTAAACGCACCCACGACACAGGAATAAATTCTGGTGTGGGGCTACGTTTAAAAAATAATAATATTATGTTATAAAAAATAACAATCATATATTTTTATTGGTGCTCCTTGCGCTGCGTGACCGCGGTGTTCTTAGGATAAGCAGTTCAACACGGTCAGTCTTAGATGGGTGACCATTCGCGGCATTGTTCATATTCGAACATCTCTGTGTTTCAAAATACATGTTAAGCCATTACCACTTCATCTGATACTCGATAAGCCAATCTCGAAGCCTTAATAGGCGGCTTGATAAATTCCAAGAGCAGGTGGCCACTAACCTGTCTCCACCAATTCACAGTAAATCCGCATGGTGGACCTATTGTCACCTTAATTAATGGGAGATGACGATCTGGGACCTAACGTTGCCGGTAAAATTGGGAGAGTACAGTACACTTCTGCAAGTGACAGGCGTGATGATGTTTTCATGTCGGTCCATCGGGCTCCTCAAAACTTTTCTATATTTCTAGGATATGCTCGGCTATATTATCGCTATCGCTCTCCTTGACGGTATTCCTGGTTGCGATCTGTTTGGAGATGCATGGAGTGATATTTTGTCAGAATGTCTTAGGTGTTGCGAGGGACTGAATTGGGTGACCTTTCATTATTCACATTTCGTTTGATTTATTTTTCTATTTTATTTTTTTACTAACATAAATGTTGTACTAAATCATGTTAGTGTATAATCTATATCTATACTAATATTATAAGAAGTAAAGATTTGTTTGTTTGTAATCGATTAACGCTGAAGCTACAGAAACGATTGTAACTTTTTTTTTTAAACGTAGCCCCTCCCTAGGTATTCCTGTGTCGTGAGTGCGTTTATAAACATGAAATTCCAATGCACAAACACCCAGACCGAAACAAATATTTGTGGGTCTTACCATGATTTTTCCCGTGCGGGAATTGAACCCGCGACTACTCAGTCCAGTGTGATGAGCGACTCAAGCTCTTAACCACTGAACCAAGCCGTCCGTCAAATTCTTTCACATAAATAACATAGGCCCATTAGACGGCACTGTTGTCGATCTGGTCGACGCCATGGAAAACTGCTAGTAATAAATAAATCGCGTAGCTTTATATACAGCAATGGGTTTAAAGTCGGGTGCACCTACTAGTGTTTACAAATAAGGAGAGTTCGATCGTGCGTTTATTCAACTCTGTGTTTTATATCTTATTTCTCTCGTTAGCTGCAGGGCTGATGCATAGATACCTGTCGATAACTAGGCGTATTTGATTGCCCACCGCTAGTGAAAATTCGACATTAAGAATGAAATAATAATAGCAGCATATACTGTCCTATAGCTGGGCAAATTTCTTCTCTCACAAATTGACGTGAGACACATTAGGTCATACGCTACCACGCGGACCCAGTGCAGTGGCGGTGGAGACAAGTTTGTGGCCATCTGCTGTTGGAACTTATCAAGCCTATAAGGCTCTAACTTGGCCTGACCACTACCACATAACGTGGTAACTGGGACCAACGGCTTCACCACTCCGGTGGTAGCTTAGTAGTTAAATTAGCTAAAGAAATTTAGTGCTTTACTAAAGGTTTGGTCAAATAGCTGACGGAGCGCGCCGGAAGCGCTCAGTTACGCTCAGCCGGCGGTTGGCAGCGCGACGCACACGTCACACTGGGAGCAGCGTCGCGCCGGCCGCCCAACACTAGCGCCCCGCTCGTAAGTGTATTGCCGTCTTGCCCCCACTGTGCTTGATTTGTAAAGGTTTCGCCACATAGCCGACGCAGCGCGACGGGAGTGCGAGAGTTGTAATCCACTGAAATGTACGGTAGACGCCACACAGCGCCGCCACGCTTGAAGCGACGGCGAACGTCACGGCCCGCCGCCGCCACGTCCGACGCGATTAAGATTTGGTCAAATAGACGACGGAGCGCGACGGGAGGGTCGATTTCAAATTTTGTCAAAAACATTGTTCCGTTTGATAACTTTGTAATATTACAGAAATTGTTAAATGTTTCATACCATTATAATCGTAAACAATCCCTTTTTTGAGATCCATAACATTTTAAGACAATTATATGTAGTATTTACGAGAAAGCTAATAAAAACTAAAATAGTAGCAATGTATCGGACATTGCTTTCACGCACTTTCCGGTTTAATTGAAAAAACATAAAATAAAAAAAATATATAACGTTTGGAATACTACTCAGATTTCGTTTATTTAAACCAGAAATACGATTTCTGAGTTTTTAAAGAAGTCACATCACATCATCAAAGATCACATTTATCCTATCATTAGTGTAACACAAGTTCGAATTGTCATATGAATATACTCGCATATTCTCCGCCCTTCCTTTATACGCAATTCGCTAAGGTATCTCCAGTGGTATTTCGATATTGGATCCAGAAAAACGTGGGATTCTTTATTTTGGTAAGATATCGGGTTAAAAAGTGATTTCAGTGCATTACACGAAAATCAACTTATGGCGTTATAACCATTATCAAATAAATGGTTATAATACGTTTTTTGGCTTTGTTGTGCTTAATTAGCAAAGAGGAAGGCCTACATTTTGCATGCATTCTATAACTGTATAGAAGTTTCCACGATGCATGAATTTGAAATAAGTTTCAAATCTCATTCGTTCCACCCTCATTCGTATCAACTGTTTAAGTAGCACCAATGAGTTACTTTATTTCTTTAAAACTTTGTGTGTATGTTTTTATTTCCTTAAAGAAAGCTACAGCTGAATCGTTTTGCTGAATTTTAATAAATAGTAAAAGATCTGGATGAGATAAATTATATCTGGGTTGTTTGACTTTTAAAAAATATAGCTTAATTTGTGTCATAAATCATTCTGGAAATACAAAATGCCGAAAGATAAGTAGAAGCATAACATAACTATGCCAATTATAGGGTTTTCAGTTTGATTAGCTAAGCAGCCAAGGTTACTGCAAAATTATTTAAAGGAGAAAGAGCTAGAAGTGCAATAGGTTGTTGTGGAAGAAGGTTTTAGGTCTATTATGACATACCCGAGCCAAGTATTTTCATACGGCACATCGTAGAGCAACTCTACAACGAGCAATGAGCAATCATGCTCGTAGTACTATGTAACCGCGGTGGTCTTAACGATCACCAAGTATAAAGAGCGTCACTACTGCCGGTCTGAGATAGGTGACATTTTCTGGCAGATTATTATTCGAGTGCCTCCGTGCAACGGAAGGCACGTTAAACTGTTAGTCTCGGTTACCACTTCATTCGGTAGATTTTATAATAAAATTCCACTTGACTAAACTTGAATTGAAATAAGTTCAAATCATGTGTTAAACGCACTAAGCAAGCGTATTATATAATATAGATTAAACAATAAAAATACTTGGATAGGTGCTGTTCCAGATGCACTTGAATAATAGATTATTAGTTAATATTCCCTCTTTTCCGTCTATTAGTTTAGCTTGACATTTTGATTCTTGTAGCCATTCTCTGTACAGTTAACTTTGTTGCTTTAACTTAAACCCCGCATGATAGACCAGCCTACATTATTCTTCCACACCCAATAACAAAATATAGATGGTAAAAATTGTACAATTTTTAGTTTAAAAGAGTAACCGTAAAGTTTCTTGCCCCTTTTTCTCCACAGGAATGATATTTTGGAGCGGTGGTAGAGTCTTTGTTACTTTGCTACTGCTTTGGATAAATGACTCCAAAAATTTAATGGACGAATGTAGAGGTGCAAATGGACGATCTAGTAGTAAATAATCTACTATATTTTTTTTATTTTTTTTAAACGTAGCCCCACACTAGGATTATGTTATATTCCTGTATCGTGGGTGCGTTTACAAACATGAAAATTCACATACACAAATACCCAGACCGGAACAAATAATTGTGGATCACACAAAGATTTGTCCCGTGCGGGACTCGAACCCGCGACTATTAGACGCAGTGGGCAGAGCGGCTTAAGCTCTTAACCACTGCGCTAAATCGTCCGTCAAACTAGTCAGTTGAACCGTCGAAAAAATGAACTGTATATTCTACTAGAAGACTAACACGAAATGTACTGACAAAACTTTGTTACATACTTAGCTCGTAATGTACCTGTTTTAAATATTGTTACGCCAGATTACGATCTTTGACAGAGTAAGTTAAGGAAGTACTAGGGAAAGGTTTAAATTAGCCATTTAATTATTAGTATAATAAATAGATAAACTAGTAAACCATCTCAAAAAGAAAGTACCTAGGTATTATATATGTTTTTTATCAGACGGCGTTGGCGTTGAACAAAATCGAGCTATAGATTTAGAGAATTAAATAAGATTATGCTTTAGAGACCTACTTACCTATGTCAAATTACAAAATAAATGTGTACCTACGCAGCCACGGGTAACAGCTACTACCTAATAATGCTAAAAGTTCTGTCTCTGTCACTTACTTACATGTCGCCGAAGATATTAGGTACAATTCCACACTTTGTTCGACCAAGAATTCGAACCCAGGAGCCCGCGATTGCCAGCCGCACTCGACTCTACGAAATAAACGATTATGTACATAAGTTTTAAATAATAAGAGTAATAATTTTAAGGTTTCGCCACATAGCTGACGCAGCGCGGCGGCGAACGTCACGACCGAACATAGCCGAGCGCTCCCGGGCGATTTCAGTTTCCGATTTAATTTGACACTTTTTTTTCGATTTCTGTAAAACCTTGTTTTTTTCGCGCTAAAATGGCTTTAAATTGTTGTAGGGACATGAAGTAATACATATTTTATGCAGATAACACCTAAACCCTAGTCACAATATGAAAGACGGTTGTATAAAGAAGTAAAGAAAACCAAGACTATTCTTATTGTTTTTTATATTATTATTGTATTATTAAGTTTGACATTTTATTCGGAAAAAAAATGAATTAAACGGTAAGAAACCAGGACAAATGCAAGAGTTGTAGTTGGTAGGTAGTGAGGATGTACTGGAACAAGTGAACGATGTAGTATATCTTGAATGGAGGAAGGAATACAGGAAATAAAGTGAATGGAGCGATGGGCAAGCTACATAGGAGCCAAAACTTAAGTCGAAAGACTTAGGCACACCTGGCCATACGTAACGCTAATTCCCAATGCTAAACATGTGTAGTTTCTCATCTGATGGGCAAAAAATATAAAGTTGTTCGTTTCTTCATAAGTAAATGATAATTTACTTCAATAACTGATGAAGCTCTACTAATCTAATTAGTGTTGTATAGTTTTTGTTTCCCACTGAATGCTCAGTTAATTCATTTTAAACTAAATACTATTAGTATTTGTTTCTGACTAGCATGAAAGTTAAGTAAAAAGATAAGTTCTAAGTAATTATCATTAGGGGGTACTCAATATCATTCGAGTTTATAGAAATTTCATTAGTGTAAAAACTTACTCATTAATGTCAACAAGATTTTATAATATATGTATTACTTCATGCCCCTACAACAATTTAAAGCCATTTTAGCGTGAAAAAACAAGGTTTTACAGAAATCGAAAAAAAAGTGTCAAATTAAATCGGAAACTGAAATCGCCCGGGAAGGCTCGGCTATGTTCGGTCGTGACGTTCGCCGCCGCGCTGCGTCAGCCATGTGGCGAAACCTTAAAATTATTACTCTTATTATTTAAAAGTTATGTACATAATCGTTTATTTCGTAGAGTCGAGTGCGGCTGGCAATCGCGGGCTCCTGGGTTCGAATTCTTGGTCGGACAAAGTGTGGAATTGTACCTAAAATCTTCGGCGACATGTAAGTGACATACACAGAACTTTTAGCATTATTAGGTAGTAGCTGTTACCCGTGGCTGCGTAGGTACACATTTATTTTGTAATTTGACATAGGTAAGTAGGTCTCTAAAGCATAATCTTATTTAATTCTCTAAATCTATAGCTCGATTTTATTCAACGCCAACGATTTTATATAATACCTGGGTGCTTTCTTTTTGGGATGGATTACTAATTCATCTATTTATTATACAATTATTGGTAAAATGGCTGATTTAAACCTTTTCCTACTACTTCCTTAACTTACCCTGTCAAAGATCGTAATCTGGCGTAATATTTAAAACTTTGTTACATACTTAGCTCGCAATGTAAGGTACATTGCGAGCTAAGTATGTAACAAAGTTTTTTCAGTACATTTCGTTTTAGTTTTCTAGTCGAATATACAGTTAATTTTTTGACGGTTTAACTGACTAGTTTTAGTTGTCAAGTACCGCTAGTCGAGAAGTAACTAACCTGCACTTTCCTCAAGGGTAATATGCCACTGATCTTGTTTCCATTGACAACCCTAATACAAAGTCCCGATAGCCGATAAAACAGACAATTTCGCGGAATCATGAGACTTAATATAATTACTGTAATTTTATCGAGAGCTTATTAACTTAACGACAATGTTGTAATATCCAAGAGTACTCTATTTATCAAATTAAGTACTAAGTATCTATCAATATATATCGTCACGCCAGATCTCTTGCGGAGTAGGCAGATATACCAGAGTTCCAACAGGTTCTTTCCTTATAGACCTCTCTGGATTCTTCCACTCTCTAAGTTCGTTCGTCTCATACACTCTCGCCGGATACGAAGACTCCTGACTTGCACTTGAGATAAGACACGGTCTGTTTGTTAATGGTAAAATAATCTAGGCCTTCCCCGGTAATTCTTCGCATTGTATATGTGTTTTGTCATTCTTTCTTCCGACATTTTTTCCATATGACCGATCTACCGGAGCATACCCTTTCTCATTTTTACACCGATACTACATTTCATATCTACATGCTTTCTTACTACGCTAAATGTTTACAGATTTAAACATTTTAATTTAGTCTTGTAAATATTGTGTATTGTTTTAAGATATATCTTATTTAGCCGCACATCGTATAACTATAACTAATGGTAGCCAGAATGTTCGGGACAGGTTCCATGTCCTTGGGAGAAATGGTTGGTAGGGCGAAAGTGCGCAAACGTCGCGAGGTGCGCAGGCGCCAATAAATAATAATGCTACTTTTAAGCGTTCCTCGGGTACTGGGATTGTAAAATAGTACCAATCTTAGACGTAAAATAATGTTAATTATATTTTAATAATTTAAATACAGTATAGACAGACGATTTAGCGCAGTGGTTAAGAGCTTAAGCCGCTCCGCCCACTGGGTCTAATAGTCGCGGGTACGATTCCCGCACGGGATAAATCTTTTTGTGATCCACAATTATTTGTTCAGGTCTGGGTATATGTGTATGTGAATTTTCATGTTTGTTAATGCACCCATGACACAGGAATAAATCCCAGCGTGGAACTACGTTTAAAAAAAACAACGTTGATAACTGCCTTGTTGGTCTAATGGTGAATAATGCGCGTAGCGATCACGAGGTCCTGGGTTCAAATCCTAGTTTGGACAAAAAATGGAAATTTTTGATAGACAAAAATCCACAACCAGTCCGGACGCTGGCTCTACCGATCGAGAGTTGCGGGGTTCCTAGGTCGGTGATATGTTCTTTTCTATAGAAAATTAGTCCGGAGTCTGGAATCGTGGCCGATATAAGGCCAATAATAGGCTCGCCTGTTACATGGGCCCTAACATCGATGGCGAAAAGCGGGTGTACCTATACAGTACACCCCTGCCACCCTCGCTTGGGGAATCTAGGCGTGACGGAGCTCGTCCATTGTTTTATTTATAAAAATAAACCGCGAATATTGCCTGCCTTGCAAGGGACGTGATGATAAAGACAGAGAGAGAACCGTTAATAAAACTGTAAAAATAGTTTTATTTCTTGATAAGGTTTTTGTTGGTTTATTTGGTATATTCGAGTATTACACAAAGACATATTCGGCCGTCATTCTATTCCATTTCCGCTCCGATATTTTCATTTTTCCCATTTCACCTGACTTTGCGTGTCATGCAATCGCTATTTGACTCATTATAGCATTTTATTTTGATAAAAACACATCCGAACTTAGCTAATAACTATCAATACACCTTCCAACATCATTCTATTCCACTTCCGCTCCGAAAGATCATTTCAATTTATTTCCCGTTTCGTCTGACTTTTTGCGTCATGCAATTGCTATTTGACTCATTATAGCATTTTATTTTGATAAATACACATCCGAACTTTATCCATAACTACCAATACACCTTCCAACATCTAAATAATATTTTCAATGAAATTATTCTAACATTTTTCTTCGAGAGCCACACCGCGATCTGGGGAGCGAAACACGCCGATTAGAAACCGGTTTCAGTACTTCATGAGTCGACAGTCGCCCCCAGCAACATCTAAACACTTACACATCATACGTTCCCGAATGAACCCTTAACAAACCGCTTTACAATCGAAACGTAAACGTACACGTTGAGCATAAATCGAAATACCGACTTAGCGTGCTCTTTCGAGTCTTCAAGTAACTTTAACGCGAACTCAAAAGTTTCCCAAGGCGGTTTGCGTTCGGTAACGTGGTGTTGTGAGAGAATGTGGGTTAGTGACTTGTGGGATGGCGATAAAATAAGTGGGATTCATTGACATCGGCCGTGGGGTTCAGATATGCTGTTTAGACTGGATTAGGTAAAGCTAGATGCCTTTTTAAAGTCTAGGTTTTGCTTGCAGATTGTAAGAGTGGGTAAGTTTTTATGATTAAGTCTATGTCGTATGTTGTCTAGGGCAAGTCAAGAGTCTCCGTAACCGGCGAGCGTGTTTGAGACGAACTTTGAGAGTGGTGGAAGACAATACGACTATACGGTAATAGACAATACGACTTACTGAAGGGTTGTGCCCGTCGAATATTTAAATAATCATAAAATACATTTAAGTATTTTAAAAAATACTAAGTACTTACCATACACATCTAAAATAAAAATATTTTTCGGATTTAGTCGGGTTTTCTTTTTGATTTTTAAATTCGCGACGTTTCGATTGCTTTTCAGCACCCATGGTCGGTCCTTCCCGTGACCATAAGTGCTGCAAAGCACTGGAAATTTGAGAAATAGTTTTATTTCATGAGTAATATTTTCGTAAATCTAAGAACTCAGTATACTAACCATAACATTTTTTGGGACCGTCTTGTCTATAATATTCTTTAAATTTGATGCAACCAGAAAATTTCAAACATATATTTTAAAAAAGAATCTATCAATATAGTCGGCTGTTCCGCTGGGTTCAGTGGGTTAGAGCTCAATTTACTCCGCTTATTCCCGCACGAGACAAATCTTTGTGTGACCCATAAACATTTGGTTCGGTCTGGATATTCGTGTATGTGAATTTCATGTTTGTAAACCTACAATACCAGAAAAATCCCTACTGTACTGTTCATAAAAAACCGGCACATTCACAAAACTCGAACTCACATCCATTAATCAAGAATCGATTATAATGCTTTCAAATCGAATCGATTCAAAGATCAATTTTTTTAGAACGAATTGACCTACGAGCTGTCTCGAAATAGACTACGGGAATTTGAAGAGTTCGTTACAATTCAATATATTACTAGCTAATTAATACGGTTTAGTTCACGTGTCTGACATTTAAGATGCCAGTGAGTATAATTAATAGGTTATAGTTGACCTTTGGTGGTCACCAGGCCGTTACGGAGGGGTCGCCGAAGCAAAAACTGACCGAATAACTGTTTGTAAATTATGTGAGGTAAAAAGGAGGGCTGTAGGTACCGCATTTTTAATTTAGGTTTGGTTATAGCGCGACGATCGGACGGTCGTTGGGGCAGAAAGATTTTAAAGTGTAGACCACGAATTGGTAAGCGCAGTGCAATGCATGGATCGAGGATCTTGTGAAGATCGCAGGAAGTCGTTGGATGCAGGTGGTACCGGTTGCGCTGCAGAGGATAGGCGATGATGACGATAGTCGATAATTGACCCCAATATCACCCGATGGACAGTGGATTTTACCCACGATGTTACGACTCTATAAGAAACGAACCTATTGGCATTACACCGTACGATATTAGAGAATATTTTAATATACTTTTCAATAGAAATTAAGTCAGCAAGCCACATCTTCAGTCCTATGTTCACTTTCCATCAGATGAGGTAAGGGTCAGTCTCTGGGCCCTTATTTTTTATGATCAATCGTGAAATGGTCGTCAAATGGTACTCTGTGGGCATACAGAATACCAATTTAGAGTAGAATACTCTTTATTGTACACCAATACATTTACATTGAGAAAAAAAATGAACAAGAGAGGTACAATTAGCGGTCTTAACGCTAATAGCGATCTCTTCCAGACAACCAAATCTAAGAGAACAAGAAAAAATATACAAAAAATAGAGGGCAGTAGGTGGCGTACATTTATTAAGTAACATTTATTAGTAATATTTATTTTAATAGGTATAGGTTCATATGCTTATAAATATATGTGATACATAACAATATATAAATATACATAAAGATATCAGGATATCAGGAAACGGCATGATAGTAGGTGACTTATTAGAGAATAGTCGAAAGAAAGTAGTCCTATACCATTCTTTTAAAAATGGTCAATGACTTTGCGCGTCTAGTGATACAGGGAATGCATTCCATAGACAAACAGCTTGGACTGAGAAGGATTTATCAAGAAATATCCTGGAATGCATTGGTGTTTCTAGTCTGAGATTTTCCGACGACCTTAAGAACAATTTATAAAGCTATCGTAACCGTGTAAGGTCTTAGCGAATTTTCTTGTAAAGGAACGTATTTGTAGGTCAGTTACAAAATAATTAGAGAGGTATTACTAGCTTAAAGATTCTTGGAAAAAGCTTACGAGCCTTAAAAACACGAACACCAAATTAGCAAAGAAAGAAACAAACAAATACCTTTGACAACAAAACAATGCGAAAATTACAAATCAAATCGACGGTTACCATCACGTTTCAAACCTGACGGTCTCACCGTCGCTTGCGCAAGAACTTGCGGCTACCGAGTACTGATCTAACCTCCATCTACAACCTACCATACGCCCTTACGTCCCCACCCAGAACCCGAAGCTACCACCGGGAAATTAAGTCCAATTTTGAAAAATAAACGAATGGGGGTTACGATCTTTTGGAGCTTGTAAGTAGGCTGGTCAGCAAATGTATGTAAAAACGTCTGCAGTCTTGGACGACATTCTTGTGGAGACGTCTAAGGGACGTTAGGAAGGCTAAATGTTTAGAATGTGGTGATCGATGTGTGTGTATGACGGGGTATTTCAATGCTGAAGTATTGATAGGGAGGACGTGAAAAACGTGAAGGAAAAATTAAAATAGCATTTCCTAAATAGCAGATTTAATTATAGAAACCTCATTATTCTTTCTATCATCACGCCAGATTCCTTGTGGAGTAAGCGAATAAGAATCGCAACATGATCATTCCTTACAGACCTGTTATCTCCTCCACTTTTCAACCATTCTCAATCCTATCATAAAAAAAACCTAGACAATACATAACCTAACTTACACTTAATATTGCCTGTCTAACAAATTAAAAGCTTTTAACACGAACAAACTTCAACGACTAAATAAAAAAATAACAATAAGAGTTACATTAAAAAAGTAAACGATAAAACCGAACACACACTGGCATCTTAACGTACTTATACTCTATTTCTATCCTGCCTATCTATACTAGCTTTACAGTCCCAATTTACCACGGCATCTAACGTACAGAGGTCTAAGACCTAACTGCAAGACGAATGGGACACCAAGCGGCCTTATAAGGCGTATGTCAATTTATTGAACGCACCCGATCGCTCGTTCCCGGTTCCCGCGCATTCGATTCCAAGATGGCGCGGCCGCCATCTTTTTTAACTTTTTATCATGTTTTAATACCATTTTCTGTTTATTATTAGAAGCTCAATAATGTGTTAATATTTGCAATTAATGCAATAATGCAAATAATGTGTTAATATTTATTTTATTCAAAATATAATAATATTGCATTGACTTTATCTTAAATACTGATGATATCTACCTGAGCTAAAATTGTAATACAAAAAAATAGAAATCACTATTCTATCAAGATTTTTTTATTACTTAGTTTCATATGCTGTGTTTAGCGGTTCATAGTTAGAATCAAATATTATTAGAACAAAAAACAACAAAAAATGTCAGAAGAAAGAATGACTAAACAGATATACAATGCGAAAGTGGAAGGATGCAGGTACCGGGGAGGACCTAAACTATCTTACCATGACCAAATAGCCCGTGTCTTATTTGAAGCACTAGCCAAGGGTCTCTGTAACCGGCGAGCGTGTATGAGACGAACTATTAAGAGTGGAAGAAGCCAGAGAGGTATGTAAGGAAAGAACCTGTTGGAACTCTGTACTCTCTGCCTACCCCGCAAGGGACCTGGCGTGGTGATATAGATAGATTAGAACATTTTTATTAAAAGACCACCGATCTACGCTGTTGGCCGCGGGGCCTTTACAGCTTCACCGGAAAAGAGGGCGAGCGTGCAACTACGTGCACTACGCTCGAACCAGAAGGGCAAGGGAGCAACTAGCTCAAGGGCGCCTCAAGGAGAAACGGCCTCGGCTTGGGCAGTCGCTATGGGGGAGGGCGTATACTAGGTGTCTGCACCGGCCGGCAGGCAAGGGATTCTTCACCTCGCCGGCGAGGTCGGTGTCTGATCCTGTGTGCGGTATCTGTATCCGTAAGAAGGGATGTAAGGGCATCGGGAGGGTCGGTGAGAAAATTCCGCGGACAGCGGTAGCGGCTGATAGGAGGGGAGTTAGGTTCGTAGTCAGCGGCGCGCAAGCGGTGGTGGCAGAGGGGTATGTACTGTGTGGGTACACTCATATGTCGCCGACAATGATAGCTCCGAATGTAATAGGGGGCGAGCGTATTGACGTTATACCAGCCACAATCCCAGGCTCCGAATTGCTACTAAGAATTTTTCGATAGATAACACACTTTGTATAACTTACGATTCAAACCTCGTGAACGCCACACCAAACCTCCCCTATTACACCAAGCTTAACATTTTAATCAGGAAAGTATATCATGATTTGCATAAGACATCCAGATTTATAAGGATATTTATTCGGGTAAACTCGAATAATTGCAACAATTGTGCAACAATTGTGCAACCCGAACAATTGTGCAAATTGTACATACACCGGCAAAGAAGAAGCCGCTCCGCCTACTGTGTCTTATAGTCGCGGGTTCGATTCCCGCACGGGACAAATCTTTGTGTGACCCACAATTATTTGTTTCGGTCTGGGTATTTGTGTGTGAATTTTCATGTTTGTAAACGCACCCACGACAAAGGAATTAATCCTAGAGTGGGGCTACGGTTATATTTTTAAATAAAAAAAAACGAGCTGGCTCTTGCGCCGCGCTGTCAATGCGCAGTTAACAGAAGAACATCAATCTGTTATCATCGCCTTTTATATTATCGTAAATCAATATCTTTTTTACTTATTTAAATTAGAAAGAAGAAGAAGCTTTCTCTTTACTTCTTCTTTCTAATTAAACTAATTATTATATCATATCAGACTTTATCAATCAACGCGGTAATAACTTCGTACAATATTAGACTATAACTGATAGATAGAATATAACTGATAAACAATGCGAAAGTGGAAGGATGCAGTTACCGGGGAAGACCTAAACTTTCGTACCATGACCGAATAAACTATGTCTTATTTGACGTATAAGTCAAGTGCCTCCATATCTGGCGAGTTAGTATGAGACGAATAATAAGAGTTAAGGAAGCAAGATATTTGTAAGGAAAGAATCTGTTGGAATTCTATCTATCTATCTATCTATAACCTCACGCCAGATCCCTTGCGGGGTAGGCAGAGAGTACAGAGTTCCAACAGGTTCTTTCCTTACATACCTCTCTGGCTTCCTCGACTCTCATAGTTCGTCTCATACACGCTCGCCGGTTACGGAGACTCTTGACTTTTCCATCAGATAAGACTCGGTTTATTTGGTCGTGGTAAGATAGTCTAGGTCTTTCCCGGTACCTGCATCCTTCCACTTTCACATTGTATATCTGTTTTGTCATTCTTTCCTCTGACATTCTTTCTATATGCCCGAACCAACGGAGCATGGCCTTTCTCATCTTTACACCGATACGATCTTTCATACCTACTCGCTGTCTTACTATGCTGTTGCTAATGCGGTCGGTCAGCTTCACTCCGCACATCTTCCGCAGAGCTCGCATTTCTACTGCATTTATCCTACTTTCATTCTCCTTCTTACATACCCAGCTCGCGCTACCATATAACAGCGTTGGGACAAGAACTCCGTTGTGTATGGCCAGCTGCGCCTTATGGCTTAAGTGCCGGCTCCCGAGTAGCTTTCCTATCGCACCATTCACTCTGTTCCCTGCGCTCACTCTTATCTCTATGTCAGCGGTGTATTTCCCATCCTTACTGAAGGCGCATCCAAAATATACAAACTCATTCACTTGCTCCAGCACCTCGTTACCAACCACAATCCTTACATTCGTTCTGGTTTCTTCCCTTTCAAAAACCATAATCTTGGTTTTCTTCACAGCCATTGATCATGCAGTCGTCTTTCATAACTGTGACTAGTGTTTGCAGATCAGTGGCTGTTGGCGCTATTAAAACCGCGTCATCTGCATAAAGTAGATGGTTTACCACTAAGTCACCCATTTGTACACCTTCATTCATCGCTTTCAGTCTTTGAAGACTTTTGTCCAGATATATTATAAACAGTCTAGCGGACAACACGCAACCCTGCTTGACGCCGATTTTAACGTCAAACCAGGGTGACCTGTTACCACCCACCCGTACGCATGCCTTGCAGTCCACATAAGTGGACTGCACGGCTCGCAACAGAGTGCCATCTATACCATACTCTGGCAAAATGTCCCAAAGTCTCTTTCGCACAACTCTGTCAAATGCCTTCTCCAGATCTACAAAACCGCAGAAAACCTTCCGCCCCACTGCCAGATGCTTCTCTACGATGTTGCGGAGTAAGAAGACTTGATCCGAACATCCTCTTCCAGACCTGAAACCCCCTTGTGCCTCGCACAACATTCCATCGGACTTCACGCGCATTCTCCGTTCAATAATTTTACCGTACACCTTGGCTGCCAAGCTGATCAAACTGATGGCTCTGTAATTCTCTGCCTACCCCGAAAGGCTATCTGGCTTGAACATATAGATAGATAGAGATTAGTATAGCTATTTCTGTTAGAATGGACGTTAGTTGAATGCATTTGCGGAGTATACATACATTATTAATAATCTTGTATCCTATTAATGGTTATATATATATGGAATCTTACCTACGGCTAGAATGATTGTAAGGAGTCTTTAGACTTGTGGGAAAAACGCCGCGATTGATGTAAAACCTTTGCTTAATTAGGAACATTTTCAAACGTTGAACCTGTTGGAACTCTGTACTCTCTGCCTACCCTGCGAGGGAGCTGGCGTGATGATATAGATAGATAAATTTTCAAAGGTGTAACGGACATGATGCCATCCACACGTTAGCCTGCTAAAGCGAAAGCCAAAGCCAAGCCAAGGTCAAAGCCAAAGCTAAACCATGCCACCATAGTCGATTCTTGTCAATCGCTGTCAGCCAAGCCGAGCTGCCATATTGATACATTCCCTGACGCCCCGCCGAAATCTCACCGTCAAAGTAGTAGGGTGTGTCTATACAAGGGCTAACATAAAAGTAGTAGAACACCTAAAAGTAGATTGTTCTAAATCGGTAACTGAATTGATTCCAACAATTTTTAATGTATCTTACATTTTTTTTTAAATTTGCAGAAAATGCTTTTACTCCTTCAGTGCGCTATAAAAAACTAAATTTATTCTTTATTCATAGCAATAAGGAAATTACAAATGCATTCCTAAAAGGTATTTCTCAAAACGCACACATACACGTACAAGTTTCAATGTTAATTGGAGTATAAAAAAGGGTAAAAACCTTGATTTTGGAAATTTGGTTTTCGTTTTGAATTCATGAAGCAATTCTCCAATCGGGGTGTCTGAGGTCTTGCGTTATTTACGTTACACATGTATAAGCCTTAGCGAAGTCATTTGTGATTCATTCTAATACTAAATAAAAGGGTCAGACAAAACCGTGCTTAATTTTATTTGTATCCTTTATAAATGATAATTTAACTATGTGATATTCTGTCCTTCCATTCCTACAGTAGTACACTGATCATCGATTTCATTTTCTTAATAATAAAACTACGTTCGTTCGATTATTATAGGTAATGTATGGAATAACAGAGGTAAGTTTTAGGTTTTTAATCCCGAAGTGTTCTAGTACTAAATCACCTCACATACCTACACTGTCAGGCCTATATCACCCAAACGGGGGTGGCAAAAGTGAAGTTACTACGTAATTACACCCACATACGACCCAGATATAGAAAGAATGTTAAAAGAAAGAGTAACAAAGCAGATATACAATGCGAAAGTGGAAGGAAGGTACTGGAGAAGACCTAGACAATCTTACCATGACCGAAATAGACCGTCTCTTATTTGATTGGCAAGTCGAAAGCTCTCGTAACCGGCGAGCGTGTATGAGACGAACTATGAGAGTGGAAGAAGCCAGAGGGCTGTAAGAAAAGAACTTGTTGGAACTTTGTGCTCTCTCTCTACCCTGCAAGGGATCTGGCGTGATGATATAGATATCATCGAAGATGTTAAGGCCCTATATGATAGAGGGCGAGCCTATTGTCACTATACCCGGAAAAAGCCCATACTTTATCCGGCCTAGGATCCGAACTCTGACACGACAGTGGTAACGACGTTCTGGATACTGGATCAAATAGTCGCGGGTTCGATCTCCCCATGTCACGTTCCGCTCGCTGGATTTGCACAAATAGGCCTCACAAATCTTCGTGTAACCCACAAATGTTTGTTCCTATCTGAGTGTTTATGCATCTATATTTCATGTTTTTCAAACACAGCCACGAAATACAAACAGTCATACAAGGATCGAAGGCCCGCAGCCATAATCGTCGCTGTCATCGAGGGAAATGTCACATCATGACAGCCGCCGAGTTGCAGTTTGCTATGTTTTTTTTAACTAGTACCCGTGCGTACCCACTTCTTGAGATATATCACTGGAGGTAGGAAAATTTTACTAAATGATAACTCTAATTTCACACGAACTATGTTAATGTCGTCCATGGGCAGAAATTTTCCTGTCACCCTGTACGACACAAGAATAATTCCCAGTATCTGGCTACGTTTGTCGTTTGTGCCAGATGTTATTGATACTGTGTCTGAATTAAATATATAAAATAATCGATTTTTTAGATCAATCTGAACTACTGAATCGATTCAGTGGATCGATTCACGATTTAATCACAAAAATTAGTAATCTAAAATATGACTTATTTAAGTTGAATAATCAGGGACACTCGTATAATAATAGCAAAACACGTTTATTGTTAAAAATACTATTCTCATATTTAATTTAAGTCAGGTGTCTTTTTATTAATCTCTAAATTGAAAGCATCAAGAAATTGTAAAAAAGACGGATCCAGGAAATAATTAGTTTATTCAATCAGCTAATTAATAAGAATCGACTATAAATCATTTAATCGAGAATCAATCTTTTAAACGAGATTCCAGATCCAAAGATCGATTTTTCTCAGAATGAATCGACATGCCTACCAATGACTTGATGAAGGCCGCAGGTAAAAGTGACCTTCACAGGAGGCCTTTGCACTTGTCCTGCAGTGTAGGTCTTCCAGCTGACAATGATGGCATTTTACAATCAAACTCTATCTATCTATATTATCGCGCCAATTCCTTTGCGGGGTAGGCAGAAAGTACAGAGTTCTAACAGGTTCTTTTCTTACAGACCTCTCTGGCTTCCTCCACTCTCATAGTTCGTCCCATACACGCTCGCCGATTACGGAGACTCCTGACTTGCCAATCAATTAACACACGGTCTATTTGGTCACGGTAAGATAGTCTAGGCCTTCCCCGGTACCTACGTCCTTCCACTTCCGCATTGCATATCTGTTATCAAAGTCTTAACCGTGACGGTTTATTTTCAACCTGCAATCACCACAACATGTCGTCCAGCCAGCTTAGAACCCGCTTCTTCCAGTTATTAGAACTTATTAAGGCTCGTAGTTTTTGCTCCCGCCGCGGTGCCACCAGATTGCGTAGCTAATTGCCCACCTCGTGAGAAAGCGAATAAGGGGAAGATAGGACGGTTTTCTGTAAAAAAAAGGGCATTTGTCACGCTATTTCAGTTGTAGTTAGTCTCATTGAAGTATGACATTTGATTGTGTCTGTTATGTTTGTGTTTCGTTAGCTTATTGGGGCATGCAATAGATTTATATCGTTCATAGCTTTTCATGTGTAGTTAATAAAATTGGTAAAATGGAATCTATTCCCAGAAACGCAGAATGTCAGATATGCGTTTTGACCGTATTTACAATCGTGAGAAACGACTAGATACTTAAACGACGAGATCCTTTGATGCATATTTTGTATTAATAAAGTTATTTAAATTACGGTTATTACCCGTAGGATAAGCAAAGGTGGAAATAGTAATGAACATCCGCGTTTTGCATTGGTATATTTTGTTGCAAACAAAGATTTGTGATCCTTATTAATTCAAAGCCCACCCATCACTCCATCATCCTTCCCGTCATCAGCTTAATGCAATAGATCCAGTCGCGATGTAATCCGGTTGTAACTGCACAACGATCTCAAGATGTCCATTCACCTTTTCTATGAGTAAACAAATGGAGCTATAAGTACCCTGTTTATACCTGTTCCGAACAGGTCCTAGTGTTAAAGGGCTAGCCGACGTGCGACTGGGAGGTGACAGATGCGATTTTTGTACGACTTTTACGATAATTTCCTGATTAAATTAACAATAGCTAGAAAATACCGTGACTGCCCTGCTGGCACATGATGCGGCTAGCAAAAACGAGGTCTTGGGTCAGAATCCTTGGTCTACCGTTGGTCTCACCGTAACTCATTTTTTGATTGATATTTGAATAGTATTTATAAGCTTATTCCTTTAGTAATTCGCCTTTTGTGATGTTAATCCCGCAGTGGCAATGCTTATTGGTACATGTTTTTTGTTTAATTATATTATCTCTTAGATTAAAATTTCGCATTAATATTTCTCCAAGAAGATTTTTCTCAGTTCTAGTTAGGAAAATATTTTAAAAATCGAATTCATCGAAAGTGCCACTTCAAAATTCAATTTTGCAATTAATATTTTTTTTTATAAAAACGCCCCACACTAGGATTTATTTCTGTGTCGTGGGTGCGTTTACAAACATGAAAATTCACATACACAAATACCCAGACCGGAAAAAATAATTGTGGATCTCACAAAGATTTGTCCCGTGCGGGACTCGAACCCGCGGCTATTAGACGCGGTGGGCAGAGAGGCTTAAGCTCTTAACCACTGCGCTAAATCGTCCGTCAAATTCGAACATTTTTAGCGATTAGTCGTCGTGCGTTTAATCGCCGGTGTGCACATGCTGTTTCGATGAAGCCTGTACAAGCAGCCGCGTCCAGACGGGTCGACGTTATCAGCTCGCTATTCTCATCATTAGCCAGATAAGGCTAAGCTCATGCAATACATGCGTTTGAAATGTTGCAAAGTGCTCGATGCTGCAGTGTCACGGTATAGTTAGTCTTTCGTGCGGATACTAGAGAGAACTTAACCACTAACAGAATTTAAACATACTCCATCTTATAATTATTTAAACTACAGATAGATATTTTATGCGAATAAAGAATTATTATTATTTTAAGTGTTTTTTTTCCTTCTATTTAGAGGGACACTTTGTCTGCCATGCGTACCTTAAGCGTGACGGGCTAAATTATGTATTCTAAAGAAAGTATGGATGATGATATTAAAAAAAATCGGGTGATGCGACAAGTATTTAAAATGGTGGCTTTCTGTTCTAAATTTAATATACAATTTGGTGCTTTTAGCTTAGGCTCAATAAAGGCTTTTAGGGACAACACTAGTTGATGAGATTACTTTTAGAACAATATACACTATATCTGGATGTGTATAAAGGTACACACACACAATTAGGTACCTACCTACACATTATCTATTATCGCAAGACATCTGGCCTTATATCGGCAAATCTATTTATCAACATACAATTTAACAAATATGTTTTCAAAAATAATACGTGTAAAAAAAAATAAACTCTCTTGCCTAATATTCCTTAAGCGGGGGTGACATGATGTTATGCCCCACCCAAAGTAGAGGGCGAGCCTGTTGTTAATGTACCGGGTGCAATTCCAGACTCCGGACAGTAATTGAGAATCTATAGATCGAACCCAAGACCACGTGATTACTACCGGAATTAAGCCCCCCTAGATTAACGAGACAAGTACATATATCATGCAGCATGATTCATGCTAAATCAAGAAGGTATTTATTCTTATCATTTAACTATAAGTATCTCAATTTTTCTACTATATTTATATTAATATTATAAAGGTGGGAGTTTTTATGTTTGGATGTTACTCGACTACGCAAAAACGGCTGAACGTATTTGGATGAAATTTGGCACAAAGATAGTCTGTTACTTGGATTAAGACATAGGATGAAGCCACGGACAGAAACTAGTATGTCGATATTACAGCTTGGTTCATAACTAGAAAATCTTGTAATACTCAAGTATGTAATTACGAAAACTTGTAATACGTTCTGCATGATCGAGATTACATTTTACAAATAGGCACATGGCGACCGGGGGTGCCAGCTATATTAATTACGCAATGAATCTACGAGTATGTATTCTATTAAGATATCATTTAAAGTAGTCGTTCTCAACGTTTTTTGAGAGAATCTTTTACATAATCGTAAATATACATAATATTAAATATACTGCCTTGTTGGTCTAGTGGCAAAGCGCATAGCTTGGTGATCACGAGGTCCTCGGTTCAAATCCTAGGTCGGACAAATGAAGTTCTTCTAAAGAAAAAACTTCCCAGTATGAGTCCAAAGTCTGGAATTGTGCCCGGTATATGGTTACAGGCTTGCCCCTTGGGGCCACTTGGGGAATATAGACGTAACGGTGTATTAAATATCTGCAGAACATTCTTTCTTTTTTTATTTTCGATTTAATCCTGTATTATGGGTGCGTTTACAAACATGAAAATTCACACACACAAATACCCAGACCGAAATGTATATTTTTTTATGTCGATCGATGAATTGTGGATCACACAAAGACTTATCCCGTGCGGGAATCGACCCAGTGGGTGGAGCGGCTTAATCTCTTAACCACGGCGTTAAATCGTCCGTCAAACGTTTGGTGCACGATTTTCAAATCTGATCCCGGTGCCTGTGGCTAACACTGCTAAAACTGAAAAACTGAAAAATAATTAGTAACCAAGTTCTTAGATTTACGCGAATGAAATAAAACTATTTTTTTCGGACTGAGGTGTTAGGCGTCTAACACCTCAGTCCTTCCCGTGACCATGGGTGCTGCAACGCACTCGAAACGTCGGGAACTTAAAAATCAAAAATAAACCGCGAAACATCTGAAAAAAAAGTTTTATTTCATGAATAATTAGTAATATTAATATGCAAATAAAAACTTTCTCATTTTAAGCCTTAGGAACATTGGGATCAGACTGAAAAGTAGCCGATTTTTTGCTGATGCATAACGTGCAAAAATATCAAAAGTGCTATATTTCGAAGTGTATCACCTTGCACTGAAGGTACAGTTTTGCATGTTTGTTACTCTATCAAGTCAAAACGGTTCAACCAATTTGGTTAAATATTTGACACAGAGGTAGGTTATAATTTGAAATACTACAAAAGCTAAATTAATTTAGCCAATACGTCATAAATTCCTTGATAGTTTGGCCTATATAGTATGTGCGGTATAGATTTAATTTATTAGGTTTTTATAGTTAATGGTTACGAATACATCTATTTAAACATTCAAGACTGACTCATTCAAGATTGCGAATTTTAACATTGTAGATCCACTTTCTTAGACATATATCAGGTTATCGTTTCCCATTGTGGAGTGGCAGGTCCCGCCTTGTTGACCGATGACTCTGTAAATGTCGCGGGCAAAACTTAGATCTGATCAGCGCGAAGTTAGCAGTCGTAGCGATCTTTTGGGAGGACCTTTAGTTTGTTTCCGTGATATATTATTACGAAGTTTATGCGTGATGGGGTTATTCCCTCGTAGGTTTAGGTGAGCAGCTGCGGAGAGTTGGGTGGTGATGGAGTAAGAAGACACGCTGATTCCAGATGGTCTTTATTCGGTGTTCTAGCCAAGAAGGGCTCAAATATCCGTTACTCGTAATTTATACAATTTTAAAACCAGTGTTGCCATTATGTTTATAATAAATTAAACATAAACTATAATCAAAATATTACATAATCGAAAATTAATTATGATGCAAAATAAATCAATAAATGTAATCGAAATGTGAATAATCAAAAGCTATTATGCATTCCCTCCCGCAGATGCTCGTGGTTGTAAAATATAGTATTTTACACACATTTCACTTCACAACACTTGACAAATGCACACTTATAAGGTATATAGCGTTTGATTTTCTATTTTTTTCTATAAATTGATACTGGACAACAGATTGACATCTGTAAAGACTCAGCAGGGTCCAGATGAAAATCAGCGCCTAGCACTTGTGCCTGGTATTAGGCTGATCTGGATACCTATTTGGCTCTGCCGTGAGACACACTCATCACACATATTCAACTCAATGTTAATTTATAGATTACTAACCAATCAGTTATAGAACGTTCTGTGGTTGAATGGTTCAATCTTTGATCTGTACGTTATTTATCTACTAAATATTGTGTTTCTTGTGCCAAATAAAAATTATCTTTATTGAAATAAAAATATTTTTCGGATTTTATCGCGGTTTATTTTTGATTTTTAAGTTCCCGACGTTTCGAGTGCTTTGCACCACCCATGGTCTCGGGAAGGACTAAGGTGTTAAACGTCCTTCCTTCTTTGGTGATCAAATCTGATGTTATGGCGGGTTAGGTTTGGTTTATTTTATTTTTTCATGTGTAATATTAGCGTAAATCTAAGAACTCTTTATTTCTTCTTTTCTTTCTTTACCTTTTTCTACAGTGAAGGTCTTTCGACTGGTAATGACTTTTGGCTTAGCTAACGCGACCTTCTGGTTCCTCTTCTTCCGGGATATGTTCACTATACACGAACCTTTCTGCCCTAGCGGCCGTCAGTTCTGCGACTTCTACGAGCTATATGCCCAGTCCACTGCCATTTAAATTTAGCAATTCTGAGTGCTATGTAATTGTTATTTCGTGGATCTTTTCGTTTCTTATCTCGCAGGAAACTGATAATAGCTCTAACCAATGCCCTGCCCAATTACGTTATAGTTAAATGTTTCTTTTAATTATTTACAAACTTTTTAATTCAGGTTTATCACATTTGACTGCCTCCTCTAGATCTAGGTCTAGTGGCAAAGCGCATCGCTTGGTGATCACGCGGTCAAATCCTAGGTCGGACAAATGAAGCTTTTTTAACGAAAACTTTCAATTATGAGTCCGAAATCTGGAATTGTGCTCGGTATATGTGTTTCGCCCCCTGTTACATGGGATCTAACATAGTCGGCGACAAGTAGGTGTACTCGGTACACCTCTGCCACCCCGCTTGGAGAATATAGGCGTGACGGTGTTAATCACACGCCACCCACGGTTGTAACTTGTTAAATCTAATTCATAACTGAAATAAGATAACGGAGATTTACAAGCTTTGACTGATTATCTTAGCCGATTATATCACTGAGTTACTCTGTCATGGGGATCTAAGAATACCTTTGCGTTAGATGTTGGACCAGTGTGGCTGGAGTGTAGTAGTTGCACGTTCGACGTGCTTCTCTATTAGTAGATTGGTATCTATCAAATAGCGGGGTATACTTGGAGAAGACAAGCTCTGAACCGCACTCGGTGGCGTACTCTAGGGGAGGCCTATGCTGGACAGCAAGACAATCTTCACGGACCGGTGTCAAACGAGTAAATAAGTTTATATTGTAAATATATTTTATGTAAGATTGTTAAATAAAGGCTATTATTATTATTATTATTATTATCTATCATTTATCATAACATGGTGGTCCATGTTATTACAGCATATGGGTCAAATGTAGAAAAAATGTATCAAATCTCAGAAGGTAACGCAACTGAGGATTAGCGAAATTGATTACGTTCATCTTGGAACTCATATTATAAAGGCGCGATTATATATGATGTTATGGATTAGAGAAATAAAATCCCACCAAAAACATTTTCATGTAAAATGTTGCCAGGACGAGACCAGACCGCACTGTCAAAAAGTTATCAGATCTCGTGCCTTCTAACTCTACACGCCTTTACTCTACAAGCCCTAACTTCACAAACTCTAGTCAAAATATCTGGCTTGGCCGTCGAAGAACACTTAAAAAAAGTATGGATTTTTTTTATATAGTATCTATCTATCTATATCATTACGCCAGCTCCCTCGCGGGGTAGGCAGAGAGTACAGAGTTCCAACAGGTTCTTTCCTTACATACCTCTCTGGCTTCCTCCACTCTCATAGTTCGTCTCATACACACTCGCCGGTTACGGAGACTCTTGACTTGCCCTTCAGCTAAGACACGGTCTATTTGGTCATGGTAAGATAGTCTAGGTCTTCCCCGGCACCTACATCCTTCCACTTTCGCATTGTTTATCTGTTTTGTCATTCTTTCTTTTGGCATTCTTTCTATATGCCCGAACCAACGGAGCATACCCTTTCTCATCTTTACACCGATACTATCTTTCATACCTACTCGCTTTCTTACTACGCTGTTGCGAATACGATCGGTCAGCGTGACTCCGCACATCTTCCGCAGAGATCGCATTTCGACCGCATTTATCCTGCTTTCGTTCTCCTGCTTACATACCCAACTCTCACTGCCATATAACAGCGTTGGGACAAGCACTCCGTTATGCATGGCCAGCTGCGCCTTTTGGCTTAAGTGCCGGCTCCCAAGTAGCCTTCCCATCGCACCATTCACTCTATTACCTGCATTCACTCTTCTCTCTATATCAGCGGTGTATTTCCCATCCTTACTGAAGGCGCATCCAAGATATACAAACTCATTCACTTGCTCCAGCACCTCGTTACAAACCACAATCCTTGCATTCGTTCTGGTTTCTTCCCGTTCAAAAACCATAATTTTGGTTTTCTTCACATTCAAATGTAAGCCATTGTTCATGCAGTCGTCTCTCATAACTGTGACTAGTGTTTGCAGATCAGTGGCTGTTGGCGCTATCAAAACCGCGTCATCTGCATACAATAGGTGGTTTATCACTAGATCACCCATTTTTACCCCTTCAGTCATCGCATTCAGTCTTTGAAGACTTTTATCCAGATACACTATAAACAGTCTAGCGGACAACACGCAACCCTGCTTGACGCCGATTTTAACGTCAAACCAAGGTGACATGTTACCACCCACCCGTACGCATGCCTTGCTGTCCACGTAGGTGGACTGGACGGCTCGCAACAGGGTGCCGTTTATACCATACTCTGGTAAAATGTCCCAAAGTCTCTTTCGCACGACTCTATCAAACGCCTTCTCCAGGTCCACAAAACCGCAGAAAACCTTCCGGCGTACTGCCAGATGCTTTTCTACGATGTTGCGGAGGGAGAAAACTTGATCCGAACATACTCTTCCAGACCTGAAACCTCCCTGTGCCTCACACAACACTCCATCGGACTTCTCGCGCATTCTCCGTTCAATAATTTTACCATACACCTTAGCTGCCAAGCTGATCAAACTGATGGCCCTGTAATTGGCGCAGTCATATTGTGAGCCCTTGCCTTTACACAAGGCTACTATGACTGCGCGGCGCCAATCTGTAGGGACTCTACCGGTCTTCCAGCAAAGATTTGCGAGGACCCAAAATGCGTCCCGGACGCAAGTTCCACCATATTTAATCATCTCGGCAGATATCATGTCTATTCCCGCAGCTTTACCATTTTTCATACTTCGTAACGCCCATTCAACTTCTTCCATAGTGATGTCCTCTGTGGATTCTGGTGCCGCAAACTCGCCTCTGGGCTCGTCTGTGGCACCAGCATCCGGGGCATTCTCATACATTTCTCCAAAGTATTCACTCCACCGGTTTAGCACAGCTTGTGTGTCTGCAAGAATGTCACCATCCTTAGATTTTATCTTTTCCATTCTGGAGCCTGACGAATCACCTCGAGCCTTTCTCACCTTGCTTTAAAAGAGTTATATATAGTAAATTATTTAAAATTATTCAGCGTGCTAAAAACACATGTATTACATTAAATGACGTTTTGGTCCAGTGGTTAAGAGCTTGAGTCGCTCCGCCCCCTGGATTGAGTAGTCGCGGGTTCGATTCCCGCACGGGACCAATCTTTGTGTAACCCACAAATGTTTGTTTCGGTCTGGGTGGTTGTGCATTGTTTTTTGTGGGTCGCACGCACCCACGATACAGGAATAATTCCTAGTGTGGAGCTACGTTTAAAAAAAAATGTATTATTTATAAAATTCACAATAAAGCCTTTTAAACTCACAGTACAAAAGACTGCCTCGTTGGTCTAGTAGCAAAGCGCATCGCTTGATCACGAGGTCTAAATCCTAGGTCAGACAAATAAAGCTTTTCTATCGAAAACTTCCCAGTATGAGTCCGGAGTCTGGAATTGTGCCCGATATATGGCAAAAGGCTCGCCCCTATAACATGGAACCTAACATCGGCGGCAAATAGTGGGTGTACTCAGTACACCTCTGCCACCCCCTCTTGAGGAATATAGGCGTTACAGTGTTTTAGGACAAAAGAAACCCGAAGATGTCCATTTTTTCTGCATTTTACCTATATGTGGCAATTAAACGCAAAATTTATAATTTTGATACAATCTATTTATACCACTCTCGTTTGTCGCATACACATTTGCCTGTTACGGAGACCCTATAGATAAGACACGGTCTATTTCGCCATGGTAGGACAGTCTAGTAGTGTTGTAAAAGCGCTCGAGTCGGCGCTTAAAAGGCTCGCGTCTTCTAAGTGCTTCAACGCTCATGACCGTCGAATCAGCGGTAAACGCTCGACTTCAGCGCTTATTTACAACACCACAGTCTAGGTCTTCTCCGGTACCAACATTCCACCAACCTTCTACTTTCGCGTTGTATATTGCTACAGTTATTTAGAAAATTACTTAATTGGCCTGTATAATATAAGCTACTCGGCAAAGGTCTCTCACAGATCGAGGTGAGAGAAGGCCATGTTCCACTACGTGGACCAATTCGTGACCACCTGCTATTGGAATTCATATTCCGCCCAGCCTTCAACGGCCGTCAGTTCTACAAGCAATTTTCAGGGAATATATTTGTGCTTATTTATTATCAAGTACTAACTATAAATCATGGGGTATATGGGCTTTTTGTCTCGGTTAACGGAATTTCCATACATCATTTCATAAACAAGGCAAGCTACGTTTAGTATGATAGAGTGTTTGTATGGTTACATGTAGTACCTAGTTTATTTAGGATACTCTTCAAAATGCCGTAAAAACGACAAGTTTCAGGGCTCCTTTCACCTAGCTTGAGTTAAGTCTGAAATAGACTAATCGCCAATTAAAGTTGCATGTCTATGTACGAATTTCAAAGTCCATCTCAGAGTACCCTATCCGACTGTTAATCTAGCCAGTTTTAATTTCCGAGTAATGCTAATCGAGAAGTAATTAACCAGCACTTAACTCAAGGGGCGTTAAAAAGGCCTTAGAATAAATAAAAATGTATTTTCCGACCGCGGTTTTCTTACCGGTTACCAAGTTTAAGCAGCTTTCGACTCGGTCGGCCGGAGATGGGTGAACGTTTGTGGCATTTTCATATTCGAGCGTCTCCGTGCTTCGGAAGGCGAAGACCTTTGCCCAGCAGTGGGCAGTAAAGGCTGGTATTATTATTATATTTATAATGAAACTAACACTAACAGGTAAAAGGCGGTGGGTTTAGAAACATGACATTTTGCACAGTTCTTAATATAACATGAGTGAGCAGGAAATGTTTTTTTTGACAGTTCACCTCGTAAGGGATTAACGATATTTAGTTATGTGTTATATCGGGCACATGGCTAGTAGCTATATAAAGAAATATTAATAATTTATTTATTAATTTTTGTATAATGGTATACAAATGAACACATTCCTCTTTTGTGAAATCCTCTTTATGTTTCCATTTTGAGAAGTCCCCATAGTGCGCCTAAAGCATAAATTTAGTGTCTTAATACGCTTAGAAGTATTAAATTCACATACACAAACAATCAGACTGGAACAAAGTTCCACAGGAATGACAATTCGAAGTGGTGATACAGTTTCTGTTACTTTCGTGACGATTTATAAATACTATAATGGGTTACATGAATAAAAACATTCTGATGCTGCGTCTCCGTGCTTCGAAAAGCAGGATAAGCCTTTGGTCCTCGTCACACTTCTTGTGGTAACCGTTAAGTTGTAAGCCGTCTGGCCTGATAAGTTCCAACGGCAGGTGGCCTGCCTCCACCGCACCGCACTGGGTCCGCATGATAGAGTATGAACTCTGAGAGTCCCCGACCTAGACATAAATTACCATGGCCAGTCTGGAAGTCTTTAAACAGACTTCGGACCCAGGTCAGCCGAAACAAGAAAAACATGATTAGGTGAAGATTCACAGACAGTAGTAATCTGGGGTGTTTTTTCGCTGCAACCTAAACGATATTCCACCTTATATCATGGTCTGCGTGCCCTAAGATCTGCACGAAGATTTGATGTCTGCTTTCGACAATGCAATCAGTGTAGCCACCTTCTGGGCCACATCCATATGATTATAATCATGTATGCCGTAGAAATGCTCAGAAGAAGAAGTATGACCCATTTTCTCTTGTGAAAAGACTGCGCAGCAGAGGGAGAGTATTGGTTGAATTATTTTTTATTTTTACCGAGTTCAATACGTACGAGGTTCTCAGTTCATCTGTATATATATTTTCTTATGCATGTTCGGGCAACTTCTTTGTTTATGAACCGATTTTGATAATTCTTTTTGCGTTGGGTTCACTCGGTTAGTGTGGTCGGCACCAATTTCATAAAAATATTTTTTGCTTTTTAGTTATGTGCTACTTTTGCATTCTAAAAACGCGTTTGCCTTTTATTAAATTTAATTATTTACAAGTGAAATGCCTACGTCTTGAAACATTCGAACGGCCCAGGACATAAGTCATGGTCTATGGCTCGTTGTCTCGGCTAGAGTAATTTCTGGACGTCATTTAGATAGACGTCTAGAACTAGCTGCGGTCCCACACTCACACTCCGCGGTTAGAGGGCTTTTACATCGTTGTGTAAGGGCGGATAAGTGTATTGGCAATAAAGTTCGTGCGAATGTTCGGTTGTAGCCAGTTCTGCAGGAGTTCATATCCTAAATAGGTAGTAAAACGAAGGCCCATTTTCCTTAGCTGATAAATTTGGAAAACAATCTATGCATAACTTATTACAGTAACAGTACATAAAAGTGCAAATTATTAAACATAGGTACGTTTTAAGGACAAATTTACTTGTTAAAACATATTATTAAATAATAATCTCATCTTTGGATTCTAATGAAAGAAATTCCATGATAAAAGTCACTAAAAGGTTCTTTACTGTATAAGTCAGCTAAGAAAAAAGCGGACTTTACTGCGTAGAATACATAGACCAAGGTAATAAAAATCTAAAATGACAACCTAAAATCAAAACATTATCATAATCATCAGCCCGTGTCAGTCCACTGCTGTACGTAGGCCTCTCCCATGGCACGCCACTGAGCTCGATCTTCAGCTCTACTCCTCCAATCCCTGCCCGCTTCCTCAGAATCAGAATGAATACCTTTATTGCACAAAAAAGTACCCCCTAGTAGTAGTATGAGCCCCTTTGGGAATGAGGTCGATGTAAACATTTAACTCGTCTTAAAACATTCAGGCCAAATGAGAAATGCTATGTTTTCAAACGAAACACAATTAACATATTAGTATACAATAGTTTTGCCTAAAGTGACATAATGTTGTACTCAAAACTAATTGAGTTTTCACTCGTATTCCTAAACATAGGTACGTTTCCTATTAGTCCTAACTGTAAGTGACGGTATATAAGATCATATTAAAATTAGGATCTTCACCTGCGATGATCAAGAGAATAGAAAAGATAAAACGCGAGCAAATTGCTTTGCGAAACTGCTGCTACGCTTAGCAATATAGTGTTTATCATACCTTGCAGTTCATCAGAAACAATAGAACCTAACACAGAAGCAGAATATTGCACGGGACATTGTAAGCGATTGGGAGGAAAGGAGAGACACATCTTCGTTGATTATATTGAAAGATCTACACCTTACAACTTAGTGAATAGAAGTGTACAGTGTACACACTAGTTTTCCTGGCCATGTTAAGCCCCAACGGAATAGAGCCGATGTTAGACTGTCCTGAGATTTTTGTATAGAAAAATCTCAACCACCCTGTACATACAATTCGAAGCCAAAACTCCGTGATCGTCAGCACAATACAACAAATAGACCAACGAGAAAAAGAATATCACGACATTCGCACGAAATTACAACACGGTGTAACAAGCGCCCCTGCAGCTGTGTGCACCGCGTACTTAGCCCCACGCACACACGCGCACCATAACGTGAGTGCACATAAAGCTGCACGCACACGCGCGCGCGCCGGGCAACGTCCCTAACTCTGCTATATGTACCCACCACCTTATACTTATGTTTTATTTATACTTTCTTAGCTCGCGGGATACGGCCACACAGCGGTAAGTGAGAAATATTTTCTTTATTTTTTTTGGTTACTAGCCAGTTTTGTCTTTTGGTGATTGTTGATGTGTTAGAGTTGTGGGTTTTGGGAGAATATAGTATATAATATAGTGTAAGGAATATTTTTATAATTGTTCATGGTGTCCAAATTGAGAATTTTAATACAAATTTATTAGAATTTTAAATTCATATTAAAACGTAAAATTGGCAATTGAAGCAAATGTACTACACCTTTGCCTCGAATCAGCCTCGAAAATTTTCAATAACAGTTCGAAGTCCTGTATTGTGCACACTGTAATGTTAATAGGCTTTTCTCCCATTATATTAGAATTTAATAATATTTGAATTTGAATAATAATAATAATATTAGCCCTGTTAAGAGACTGTTTCTCAAACTGACCTCCTCTCAAACTGAGAGGGTCTAAGCCATAGGCCACACTGGCCCAGTGCGGGTTGACAAACTTCACACACCTTCGAGAAACTCTTAAGCATGCAGGTTTCCTCACGATGTGTTCCTTCACCGTTAAAGCAAGTGATAATTAATTTTTATACGCACATGCTGTCTAAAAGAGGTGCGTGCCTGAACCCGAGACCTCTGACTTTGCAGTCCAACGGTCTGTCCAACCACTAGGCTATCACTGCTGTTTCTTTCTGATTTTAAATATCATCGTCAAAATGTGGATGCACGCACTAGATCTCTGACACCGCGTGTTATTTTTAACAATGTTCTTTAACTTTCAGTAATTCATCACGGGAACTCTTATTAGCCTAATAAGTAAATTTTATATTTGGGTGCACATTTTTTTATTCCTTCTAGAATAAAAACATTGATAACTTGCCATTTTAAATAACTTGTACTTGCGACCCACTTGTAAGTTTATCGCAACTCAATAAAAAACATTCCTAACAAAGTATAAATTCTAACAAGAAATTCTATCTCCAATCCAATTAATAAAACACACTATCTATCTATCTATCTATATCATCACGCCAGCTCCCTCGCGGGGTAGGCAGAGAGTACAGAGTTCCAACAGGTTCTTTCCTTACATACCTCTCTGGCTTCCTCCACTCTCATAGTTCGTCTCATACACACTCGCCGGTTTCGGAGACTCTTGACTTGCCCTTCAGCTAAGACACGGTCTATTTGGTCATGGTAAGATAGTCTAGGTCTTCCCCGGGACCTACATCCTTCCACTTTCGCATTGTATATCTGTTTTGTCATTCTTTCTTCTGGCATTCTTTCTATATGCCCTAACCAACGGAGCATACCCTTAAAACACACTATATTTAAGAAATAAAAAGTCAACAATTGCACTTGCCCCATTCTTTTACTACACTCACATCGGCATTAGAGCCCGACTGTGTCGAAGTGTATGTTTGTGTGAGTATATTTGTCCATGTGTGCGTGAGCCACTCCGGCGCAGGTAACCGGGATCGTCTGGTGGTACCACGGGATAGGATGCGTTCACAGAGCTATGCAATGAAATTATTAGCTTTTCAGTCTTAGAAGATTCTTAGTGGCCAATGATATTTTTATTCTAATTTTCAAGTTCTAGCCTGTAATTAATAATTCTAATTTAGAATATGATTTTTTATCATTTTGTTTAGGAATTGAATTGGAAAATTTTTAAATTACACTAGAAAAACCCAAATCAATGTGATGACTATTTCATTTCTTGTAGGTATGCCTTTTTATCTAATTAAATCTTTAGTTTTAAAATATGTCACTTTTGCGCGATTTTAATTGTATGTAATAGAAAAAAGAATGGCGAGGTTGAAATCTCTTTATTTGTAATATTTATTTTATGTGTATGAGACGGACGAACTATGAGAGTGGAGGAAGCCAAAGTGGTCATAGAAGAACTTGTTGAAACTTTGTACTACCTACCCTGCAAGGGATCTGGCGTGATGATATAGATAGTATAGTAGATGTATATATTTATTTTAGAACGTTACGTATGATACCTAACTTTAGTAAATATAGATTGTAAAATGGCCTTAATAAAACCAATTCAATATTACTTACACAAAGCGATCATATAATTCTAAACAATTGTCTCTTTGATTTAATATAAAACATGAATACCTACAAGGAGACGTAATTTCTAATTACAAGAATTAGGTCTATTACAATCAAATTAATATCAAAGCTATATTCTGATAATTTCAAACCAAAATTAAAACATTTCAAAACTTCCATTATCGCGCGATCGCGTATTAATAATAATAAGAACGAGAAAAAAAATTGCACCGCCAAAAATCTTACAAGAAATTAATTACAGAAAAAAAAGAAAGGGGTGTGCGCGGCCAGTGTGCTCGCTGACGTAATTTCTGTGATGGCTGGAGCGCGTCGGCGCAGTGGCCGGCTAGCCCTCGCGCGTCCCGGACGAAACGGCGCAAGCGCACCCCACTTTAACTATACATAAAAAAAATCTCAAAAAGAATATTGCTACACACATTAATAGCCATTTTTTTTCTAACATTTACGCGGCAATAACAATTTCCAGTGTACCGATATTCTTTTTATTATTTTTTTTTATATCTAAAACTACACTAAGTCACACGATACGGTGTTACAGAAAACACAGCACATATTCCGCGGCGGTGCACGTGTGATGACGTCAACAGCGGCCTACCCGGAGGGAATGGGTAAGTTATATTTTTCTGTTACATTTTCTTTAATTTAAGATTATTTAGATTTTCTAACAAGATTTCTGTTCGACAGTTTTTTAAGTGTAGGGACACCTTAAGAGTACACGCACCTTTGTAGCGTTTTATCTCTCACTTTTTTTAAGTTAAATTAAAGAAAAACTGATTATAACTATGATAGATAAGAAAATTTAAAAATTAAATAATATCGGTTTTATATTTCTAATCAGAATAAATAATTTTAGAAAATTCTTACGGTTCCTACTGCATGTTGGGTAAATTTATTTTTAGAACGATATTATTCTGCTGTATCTAACTAGAAATCTAGCTATTCGATTAAAAAAACGATACTAGTAGTACTAAAAGTATAAAGTAATACATACTTTAACTTTTGAATACTTTCTAATTTTCAATTTTATCATTCATTATCAACATCTAAAAATATTACGTTTATTAATACATACAATTACATAAACCTAATAACCGCCAACAATAATAAATATTTTGAAAAAAGTCTCATCCAACGCATTCCATTTTCGATTCACGCTGAAATAGTTTTCCCGGCATTTTCACAGTAAAATGGCGGCACCACGTCACCGGTGACGCGCAACTTAACCTAGGCCAACATAGCTAGGCGGATAGGAAACACAGGTCAATACACCCGGTCATGGTCGTGCACTTTCACGGGAATAGCATTATACTTGTTTAGTCTTGTGCTGGAATTCTAATTAGAGTTGGACGTGGCTAGACGCGTATTTGCGGCTATATAAGTTTGTACTTTTGCGAGTTTTGTAATGGACGCCAGAAAAAAATAGATTTATTTTTTTCTTACCAACCACTGACAGTAAATCGTTGAGGCATAAATAAATAATATTGCCAGAAGGAAGCGTTTTTTTTTTGTTTTATAAAATAATATTCACGCTTAAAAATTCAAGAAATTAATACATCTTACCTCTCATGTAGCATAGAGCAGAGAAATAGTCTTGAAGCTACCCAGCGCGAGAATATAAACCGCGGCATGGAAGACTGGAAGTGGTCATGAAAACGCGGAATGGTTATATAAACTTTCCATGCTCATATGGCCCATTTCCATGACCACTCCGGTAGAGAAGTGGACAGTCCACTCCGTTACCGCGTTTTACATTATGTAGATAATCCCGTCCGCGCGATAAGGGATTAGAGTTTTTGAGTAGAACAATATTTTATTTATATGAAATATTCTTTAATTTCATTTATAACATAATAATCTATGGTTATCTTTACTGGGAATTCAAAAACTTAAGAAGACCAGAAACGGTCTAAATTACAGTTTTCTCCTATCTTCTACTATTAGCCTGCCCGCGCAAAGAAAAGTATATTTTTCCAACTTTGTTAAAAAGCCCGTAATTTAAATTGATCATGAGGCATAAATTGATTAGAGAGCCACGTGATATCGACCACTATTCGTACAAAACCTTCGTTATCCATCGTGGATGGTTGACATTGTTCTTACAATTTTTATACATTACATCTAACTTGTTGGAACTCTGTACTCACTGCCTACCCCGCGAGGGAGCTGGCGTGATGATATAGATAGATAGATAGATAGACATCTAACATAAGACAAACTCAAAATTTCTTCAAAACTTGCTCTGTCTAAACCTTCCCGACAAAACACGCGTATCCTGTTGTAATAGGATTTTCAATAGCTTATTAATAGGTACATTATCTATGCATCACATTGGAACATTCAATGATCATGTAAGATTAAAAACATATGTTCCATTCTAAATGTTAACAATTTATCAAATGAAAATCGTCCTTCTCGTCGTCGTCGTCAGCTTTTTTGTATGATTAAAAACATCATAAGATTCTAAAAATAATAAAAACTAAAGTCTAATTAATTATTTACAAACTAAAATCGACCTTATTTCCTTATCTCTTCATCGCGTTAATTAATCGGTTGCAAAAATAATAAAAACTAGAATCTATAGATCTATATATCGACAACTCTAGATTTTTTTTCTTTTTATCATCTCTAATTGTCAAGTTTGACTCTGATCCCCAGAAGAACTTGATGGTTCAATTTAATACATGAGGGTGGGGCAGTGTGGTAATCAAAGTTAGTTTAGATCACGTCCCTAATTAATTAAGTATTAATCAATGTTCAATATAATAGTCTTATTAGAAAAGATTAAATTGAGAGCACTGCTCCACCACGAACGGATATGCATGTAATGTAATAAACAAAATAAACAATATCACGTCTATATTACCCAATTGGGGATGGTAGAGGTAATAGGCGAGCCGGACGATGCTACTTTTTTCTTCGTATCTTTCGATAGAAAAACACTTTTTCCGACCATAGATTCCAATCCAGGAACGCGTAATTGCCAGTTGGACTATGAAGCTACTAGACCAACGAGGAATGTAGTCTATGATCGTGAATTAAGGAGGAGATATTTAGACATGAGTATGTGGAGAGTTATATTACTCGCTCGCTCAAAACCATAAACTCGATTAATCTCATTTCCTGCACGCAAGAAGATAAAATTGAAAATAACTAAAAATTAAATCTGAAATCTCCAAGATCATATTTAACAGCCCTAGCAGTGGCTATAAAAACGGTTTCTAAGTCGGCGTGCGCGCTGTTAGCCTAGGTCACTGCCACGAGCTTCCACGAGGATTGCCGAAGGTTCCCGAAGTTGGCCGAACGACGCCGAATAGACGTACGGTGTAGTAGATGACTAATTCATTCATAACTAGCGTTAGATACAAGAATGGGTAATCGAAAGGGCTTTGTACTTCTTTGTTACGTAATTGCAAATCTTATTATGTGTCACGAGGTCCTTGGTTCGAATACTAGATCGGACAAAATCCACTTTTTCGAGAGGGAAATTTCCAGTATCAGTTCGGAGTCTGACATTGTACCAGAATCATATTAGCCCTGTTAAGAAACTGTCCCACCGTAGGGCACGGGCCTCCTCTCAAACTGAGAGGGCTTAGGCCATAGTCCACCACGCTGGCCCAGTGCGGGTTGGCGAACTTCACACACCTTCGAGAACCCTTAGGCATGCAGGTTTCCTCACGATGTTCCTTTACCGTTAAAGCAAGTGATAATTAATTTTTAATACGCACATGCTTTCGAAAGACAGAGGTGGGTGCCTGGGTTTGAACCCAAGATCTCTGACTTTGCAGTGCAACGGTCTAACCACTTGGCTATCACTGCTCTTGTTGTACCATAATGGCAATGCCGTACCCTTTAATAAATGGGACTTAACATCATCGGTGAAAAGTGGTATACAGTCAACTTCTGCCACCACCGCATTTTTATTAAGCGTGTTGTAATAAAATAACACGTCAATTATCACAGAAAAAATGACAGTTTGATCCAGTGGTTAAGTCCAGCCAGTCCAATCCGGGTGACTTAATCAACTCTACCTAACGACTCTACCTTTGACGGACGACTTAGATCCGTATCTATAGACATTTATTTTTTAAGAATAAGAATTTAGTTAACTAAGTAATGTCATGTGTTTAAAATTCTTTACTTGGCTAAGGCTGCTGACACGAACCAGCGTTAGCGTTACCTATTGGCTATCTCGAGGTTATGACTTTAAATTAAGTTGCCTTTGACTTCACTTGAAAGTGGGCCTGTTTTGGCATATCTTACTTTTGACAATTCCTCATCTATAAAATAAAAATGAAGTACTAAGTAAATACTTCAGTAAAAGTAACTACATAGACATGTTTAAAGATATAGGTGTTAGTCTTGTGGTTAACGCCCGACATTATTGTATCTTCTATCAAAGATCAAAAAGATTTTTATATTGCTGCTTATCTTTCGATCCATCTCCAATCTGCGTGCCAATAACCAAACTCGGCTATCCCAATTTTTTTTCGACAGCAAATTGCCGGCGATCTGTTCAACGATCTGTCCCTCTTTGCAGTTCCATTCTATGCATTAACTTGATTATACAAAGTTTATTCTGTGAGTTAACAAAAACCATCCATTCATAAACTAATTTATTGTTTTATATATTAGTAAGCCGCTCCGCGCACTGGATTGAGTAGGCTTCGATTCTCGCACGATCTTTGTATGACCCTCAAATGTTTCGGTCTGTAAGCCGCAGGGCCTTTACAGCTCCACCGGACAAGAGGGTGAGCGTACAACCACTACGCTCGAGCCAGAAGGGCAAGGGGGCAACTAGCTCAAGGGCGCCTCAAGGAGGAACGGCCTCGGCTTGGGCAGTCGTTATGGGGGAGGGCGTATACTAGGTGTATTGCCGTGGTGCTCTTCACCGGCCGGCGGGCAAAGGATTCTTCGACCTCGCCGGTGAGGTCGGTGTCTGATCCTGTGAGCAGTATTTGTATCCGAAAGAAGGTATGTAAGGGCATCGGGTGGTTCGGTGAGAACATGCCGCGGACGGTGGTAGCGGCTGATAGGAGGGGAGTTAGGTTCGTAGTCGGCGGCGGCTACGATTAGCGGATTTCTATGATTGGACGCGTTCACGAAATATCGAATTGTCGCCTTTTTAATAAAGGCGCGAATAGGTTCGTTTTCTATTAGCACAAACGGCTCTACGAAATTAACTTGTCTACTCGTATAGGAATAGGGATGCTCGATCATCGCATTCTTCAAAAATAACAGCCTTCTTTAATAACAGCATTCTTCAATAATATAGTGTCCCACCACTGGGCAAAGGTCTTCTCTCACAAATCGATGTGAGAGAGTTTAGGTCATACTCCACCACGCAGACCCAATGCGGGTAGGTGGAGGCAGGTTTGTGGCCACCTGCTGTTGGAACTTATCAAGCCGCCAATAAGACTAAATATAAACATGGCTTACCGAACGTACCTTCCGAAGCACGGAGACGC
The DNA here is from genome assembly GCA_905147815.2 of Phalera bucephala. Classification (NCBI taxonomy): domain Eukaryota; kingdom Metazoa; phylum Arthropoda; class Insecta; order Lepidoptera; family Notodontidae; genus Phalera; species Phalera bucephala. Next base: position 32,365,160 of record LR990618.1, read on the forward strand.
TCAAAAATTAAAATATCGCACACGGTCACCCATCTCAGACTGACCGAGCCGAACGGTGCTTAACCTTGGTGATCCTTATAAATACTAAAACTACCTGTGTTACAAGCAAATGCCCATATTATCCCAAAGCTCCCGCAAATAACGACATACTTTTGTTTTACCGATTAGATGATGGAAAGCAGCTGTTCAATCAATCAATCAATCAGCCTATCGTAGTCCACTGCTGGACATAGGCCTCTCCTAACACGCGCCATTGCACACGGTCCTCCGCCTTCCGCATCTAGTCTGTCCCGGCGACCTTTTTGAGGTCGTCGGACCATCAGCTAGCAGCTGTTAGGTTTTCGAAAAAAAAAAACCTTTTTTGGTATAAACCTACTTACAGATTCTCAAATTAATTTTTTTTATTAATCTACCACTAGATCGGTAATCAGAACGCGGCCTCCTCTGAGAAGGTCCGGCGAAGAATCTCAGCGGGCTTGTCTTTTTTATTTAATTCTCTTTCTCTCTTTTCATTTCTATTTTTTATTCAATAAAATTGTTTACGATCTAGTTCCAGTGTGATGCTTTCTGACCGAGTTATGAGACTAATGATGTTACTGCTAGGAAGTAAAGATCTAAAGGCTTCCAGTATTCTTTTATAATACCACCCACCACCCATCTATGGCGTGAACACGCCCAACGTTGCTTAACATAACTCGTTACGGACAATGCAACGTACTGAGAACACCTAAAAAATTATGTAAAAGAGGGTGTACCATCCCCAAAGACATTTCTATCTATCTATATCATCACTCCAGATCGGTTGCGGGGTAGGCAGAGTACAGAGTTGTAACAGGTTCTTTCCTTACAGACCTCTCTGGCTATCAAAGACATTTGATAACAAAAAATAGTGTGACATGGATCTTTTGGCCTGTAGATGACATTGCAAGGGGGTGTTGGTGTGAAATTAGTAAAATGAATGGTAAAAAATTTTACCATTCATTTTACTGAATGGTAAAATTTTCTTACTTCTTCTGGAAGTAAGAAAATTTTACCATTCAGTAAAATTTTCTTACTTCCATAAAAATATTAGGTCCGCTGGTTTACTTATTAAAAAAAGAATTTAGGTAAAGCACATTGTTCTATGCCTATACATGATTAGCCCCAAAACCAACAGCATTGAAAAAGTACACCTATAATTTCAAATCACCCATAAATTCTTTTAAGGCATTTATTATTAAACGGACAAGCGGGGGAATCGCAATATTGCACAAAAAGTATTAGATTTTGAGGTTATAATTTAGTAGCCATTAATACGTATGAGGTTATATTGTGTGTGTTGAGAGTCAGTAAAGATGTCGACTTCGATATAAATACTAACAATACTATGAAATATTCGTTTTAGATTCCAAATTGTGCGTTAGATATGGATCTATCTATCTATCTATATCATCACGCCAGATCCCTTACGGGGTAGGCAGAGAGTACAGAGTTCCAACAGGCTCTTTTCTTACATACCTCTCTGGCTTCCTCTACTCTCATAGTTTGTCTCATACACGCTCGCCGGTTACGGAGACTCCTGACTTGTCCTTCAGATAAGACCCGGTCTATTTGGTCATTGTAAGATAGTCTAGGTCTTCCCCGGTACCTACATCCTTCCACTTTCGCATTGTATATCAGTTTTGTCATTCTTTCTTCGGACATTCTTTCTATATGCCCGAACCAACGGAGCATACCCTTTCTCATCTTTACACCGATACTCTCTTTCATACCTATTTGCTTTCTTACTACGCTGTTTCGAATACGGTCGGCCAGCTTCACTCCGCACATCTTCCGCAGATGTGGATATTTGCCATTATTTTATTAAAATAGATAAATACTAATGACGTGGGTCAAATGTTTGTTAGTTCAGGGGCAATTTTCTTGGACTTTTCAGGGACAATGTCCTTTTCATAGCAAACGGCAACTATACGAATGTCATGAAGTGACGTTTCACTTGATGAATGAATGAATTATTTATTTGTCAAAACATAGGTATAAAATCAGATATTGATACAGGAATAGTCTCACTATGTTTCACCCTTAGGGTATACAAATTTCATGCTAATAATTAAAAGGAACATTAATCAAATAAAAAGAATATAACAATATATTGATGACAGCGTTAGTGTCGATTTAGCAGGACAAAAGATCCTTGTGAGACTGTAGATATAAATGACAATTTGTGATACTCCGTAGTTTATGCAACAAGAGAATTGATTTGAGTTTGGATACAAATTGAGTTGGGACGAGCCTATTCTCATTATACCGGACAGAGTTTCAGACTCGGAACTGCTACTAACAAGTTTTTAATAAACGACAATGGGCCACTAAACCAACGGGATATTTAGTAGTATATTCCTTTTTTTTAAGTATTTTATTCGAAGCCCTTCAAAGCTTTCTAAAAGACATTTTTTTTTCTAAGAATCCGCTACGCCTATATTCTCCTAGCGGGGGTGGCAGTGGTGCTTTATGTACACCCACTTTTCGCTGACGATGTTCTTTCTATCTATATCATCTCGCCAGATCACTGGCGGGGTAGGCAGAGAGTACAGAGTTCCAACAGGTTCTTTCCTTACATACCTCTCTGGCTTCCTCCACACTCATAGTTCGTCTCATACACGCTCGCCGGTTACGGAAACGCTTGACTTGTCCTCCAGATAAGACTCGGTTTATTTAATCATGTTAAGATAGTCTACGTCTTCCCCGGTACCTACATCCTTCCACTTTCGAATTGTATATCTGTTTTGACATTCTTTATTGATTCTGACAATGTTATCAATGCAATAGGAGGCGAGCTTGTTGCCATTCTACTGGGCACGATGCCAGACATCAAACTGATAGTGGGAATTTTTCTATCGAAAAATTGCACTGTGTGTGACCTAGAATTCGAACCCAAGACCACGTGATCGCCACGCGCATAACTTACCACTACACTAACGAGGCAGACTTTTCTAATAAGTTTTCTAAAAAGTGGAAAATTTCTAATTTACCATCGACGGTATTAATAGTCTAGTAAGAATCACCAAACCGAACCCGGCCTTCACCAAGACCTTCATACTTTCAACACGCGGAGCACAGCAGAGCGGACATAATGTTTGTGTTTTATCGTATGGGGTGGCGTACCCTTGGCAATGAAACGACAAACCGGCTGCGAACGACCGCTAGCTAGGCACGGGACGACAACTTGTCGATAGATTTCACAATTATCTACGTGGCACGCGACTATTATTTATCGATAGGTTATACATTTATAAGTTACTGTTATTATTGCTGTGTAAAATTTGAATCGGCATATCATGTCAGTTCAAATTATACAACACCTGTTAGGTAGGACCTATAAATAGTGGATTTTTAGACAGGGCAGTAGAGTACCATAACCGTAGAGCTAAAGGAAAACAATCTATTTTTAAATTCATGAGACCTTTTGATTTGCACAGATTTTCATGAGATATTCAGTCATAGATGTGAGTGAGAAAAATGTCCAATCAGTAAGAAAGTGGTCAATTTACACAAAAACTTTTTTGATGCCAATCGATCCTGTTTCTTATAACTTATAAGTTATTAGAGTCAAAAACTTCAACTAGACCTAGTGAGATTGGAGTACGTGATCGTGGCTTCGATAAACTTAAACAAAGTTTTGTTAATATTAAAAATCACTCGTATAAACACATACCTAATTCTTATCTATAATAAAACAGCTGACGCACTGTTCACAACACTAGTATTAAAAACAAAAACCTGTCTGCTGGTCACTCGCGACCTCTCAGGTAGGGTAACTCCCTCCCCCTGCCCCGTGGGGGGACAAATTGTTATAGTTTACGGCCCTATGGCCTCTATAACCCTTGCCTTTTATAATCGAGTTATTATTTTTCATCTTCGAATTATTTGACGTTTATTTGAATAGAGTCGTTTTGAACTCGTATACTACGGATTATTTTTTTTATTATTTACATAAACTATAATAGTGACGTTAATATTTTTATTTATATGACACAAATTGATTTGAATTTATTATATTGGCCGGTACCGAATTTTGATTGCTTTTTGACAAAAAAAACACATGTAATACTGTTGTTGTTTACGTTTTTAACCGACTTCAAAAAGGTGGAGGTTCTATGTTCGGTTGTATGTATGCTTTTTTTTTTAATGTATGTTCAGCGATATTTCCGTCAATTGTGGACCGATTTTGATGATTTTTTTGCATTGGGTTCAGTAAAGTTTTGAGGTGGTCGTATTTTATTGTTATTGGTATTGGACCTTGGACTTTCAAGATACAAGAGGGAACTCCTTAACGGCGAACAGCACGAATGTATAGATTCCGTTATTATAGTCATTATATTAATCCTGTAGGTACCTTACTTTTCAACTTAGCAAAATAATATAATATCGGTATATAAATATTACTAAATAATTCACTCGTCACTTAAAATTGTAAAATAAAAATCTTTTAAAAAAAAAGGTAAACCGACTTCAAAAAGTAAAAAATAAATATTTGAAGTCAGTGCCAAGTAACCGACTGCACCAACCAGCACCGACTTCAAATATTTATTTTTTACTTTATGAAGTCGGTTTACCTTTTTTTTTTATAAGATTTTTTAGTTTATTGATTATCGGTCTATACGAAATTTGGCTGTACTTTTGTAGACTTCTACCACACACATTTGGACGAAAAGGCGTGACGGTGTATCGATTTATTTAAGTGGATCAAAAATAAGGTAAGCTAGAGAGGTCTGTAAAAAAGGAGCTCTTGAATCTGGCGTGATGATATAGATAGATAGAGGAAAAATAATTGATTTCATGCAAAAGCATTCAGTGTATTGAAAAAACTTAAAATTCTTAGTTACTTTTAACCGTACACGGGACGGTCCCACAAAAACCTAGAACCCCATAAAACATTGTTTGTAACGGAATTGAACACGTGGCGGATGCAGATGGGGTTCACTATTGATAGTAAAATACGAATAACTCATAACCCGTAGTTACCCCTCCAGTCGCGAGGGAAGGTCTTTGTTACTTATGGAAGTCTAAAAGGACGGAATACTATGTAGCCTATTAGCATCTTACACAAATATTGCTTATTGACTTCAAACCAAGTAGTAAACATTTTAATTTAATCATACCTTTTTAAAAAAAACTTTGTTTAGCAAAAGCACGACGAAGCTATCTTGCTTAGGTAAGGAGTCCCTATGGTTTCTTTTCAGCTCCATCATCGGACCCTGAACATTATCGGCGTCTAAAGTACTCTTCAAGACAAATCCAATGAGTCCAAACACCCCCCGTGTTGGGACTCATTGGTTATATTGAGTAGTTGGTTCATCAGACCTTGAACACTATCTGGTTGTATAGTGTTTGTCTATACCAATCTAAGAAGCCTAAACACGAGGGTGATACGCATGATTAACATGTTCCTGTGGCCACCTTCCGACTCCATCATCAGACCAGCTCCATGGTACTATATTATTGCATTGTCATCGTTTTTACATACTTATGCCAAATTTCAGCTCAATCAGATACCTTGCTACCACAAGTGCTTGAAAAAATGGATCACAAGATTTGAACCATAAAGACAGACAGACATACGAACATTGCTAGGTAAATAAAAGCTTGTAAAAAGCATTTTGATTTCTTGTGAGTCCCGCTGAGTTTCATCTTTTCAGTGGAGATCGCGTTCCGGTGGTAGATAGATATTTTTTTTTTGTCTTGACAACTTATAAGTGCCCCCGCCCCCACAAGGTTTATAAAAAATAAATGATTTACGTAGTTTGAGTTTGTGTATAGTAAAATGCGCTTACCGGTGGCCACAAATCTGGTTCCACCAATCCCTGGGTCCACGTGGTGGAGTATCACTTATGCTCTCTCAAGTTGATCTGTAAGCGAAGGTCCAACAGAAATAATTAACCTGTTCCACAAAATAGGTCATATAGCACCAAGCGGTTTATAAGGCTAACTTCGCTTAACAACTACCGCATGTAGTAACGGAGACCAACGACTTAACTTCTATAAAATGAAGTATAAAACGCGACAATATGGAAATGCCACAAGGCAACCACTGCGGCCACGTTGCGCTCAGGTCGCCTCAATTGGTCAGCGTTGGGAGACTGTAATTGAGACTAGTTATGCCAAGAAAGTTAGGTTTTACTTTCTCTATTCGTATTGAGTTTCAAAAATATCTAAAATTATACCAACTGTATTACTGCCTTCCACATCATAACAGTAAGTATGTTCTATGAGCGTATCCTAATGTCACACAGTTTGCGAAATACGTCTGGGGTAATCACTACACGGATCTTGTAGAAACTCTAGATATACCTATTACTGGAATAAAACATGAGGTTTTAAAAAATGGGCCCTGTTAATATACTTTCGTATCCGTGGTGCTTTACTACTGGGCTTATTCCAGTTGTAGTCTCCTTCTCTATGGCTGATCTGCCATTTTTATTGTGTCTCCCGCTCTACACAGGAGTGATATTTTATTTTTCCAACTCTTGTTTTTCTTTTTAATAATTTTGTTGCCAAAAATTTTTTATGTTTATGATTTGGACGGCAGATTAATTTTATTAAGATGAACGCACAAATACAGTTTTCGTTTGAAGGTAAATTGGAAAAACACTTTAAATGTGCGTAACTAGCTAATACACACCAGACATAGATAATGTTCTCAGATCAAAAGAATCAAAGAAATATAGTGAAGAGTTCACTTAGATAAACAATTTGTGTATTTTTTTAATCTAACCTTTAAATATTTAATCGATAATATTTATAATAATAAAAATAAAAATTGCGGGAGTAGATCTCTAAAATACTAAGTAATATAGAAAATACATGAAGTTCTCTTCAAAATAGAGTACATTAGTTTTTGACGCAATGACCTAAGGTTTAGTAGCGCCATACATTAGATGGCATTGTCCTTTAAAATGGCCCCACTTGGATATAGATCTCCTCCAATTATCTTAGTTTTTTGTGTCTTTTGCTGTTTGTATTCAGTCTCTACTAGCTATTCTTTTGATTCAATAATCTTTCGGTCTTCCTCTAGCTATTTTTAAAAGCTTTTGCAATGTTTATTAGTTTCTTTAGTAGGCGCTCGTAGCGCTATGCGATTGCGGTGTTCTTACCGATTACCAAGGTTAAGTAGCGTTCGACTTGGTTGGCCCGAGATGGGTGACCGTTTGTGGCATTTTCATATTCGAGCGTCTCCGTGCTTCGGCAGGTACATTAAGCCGTTGGTCCCGGCTAACACTTAACGTGGTAGTCCTTAAGCCGAGTTGGAAGCCTCATAGGCGGCTTGATAAGTTCCAACAGCAGGTGGCCATAAACCTGCCCCCATCAATTCGCACTGGGGCCGAGTGGTGAGAGAAGGTCTTTGCGCAGCAGTGGGCAGTATAGGCTGATATTATTATTATTAGTTTCTTTAGGTCAAATCTTATAAGCAAGAATGAGAAACCACTTCCTCTTCACCCACGAAGTTGTTTGACATGTTGGTTCAGATCCGATGACAATGCATTTTTATGGTAAGCATGACTTAAATCCAGGTTTAGCTCCAGACGAAACTTTTCAACGGCAAACAACATTGGCACAAAATTTTGTACTTAAAACATTTAATTTTGACTGGCCGTTTCAATACTCGGCCGCATTAAAACTTTCTTTGAAAAATGTTATTACACTCAAATTGATTCGTGCTTAGCTACTTGGTCCTCTGGACTCTTCATTTCCAAGTAGAAAAACGAGTTCTTACAAAAAAGGACTGTACAATAAAAATATTCTCATTGGCAACGCACGGACTCGGTCCATTCGACCGAACCTATTAGCGTCACCGTGTTAAATTATACCCGCCGGTGTACCGTTTCAGTTGAACCATTCACTCTGAATGATGGAGGAAGGGTTAAAATATTTTAGAATAGCCGGGAACGTGTTTAGGAATAGTTTGAGACGGAATTGTTGCGTTTTGTAGGGATGAGGTAGTGTTGTTTGAAATTCTGCTTCGTCTATACGTCATGGTGTTAATTTGTATTGTTGGGGAATTTATGTACTATCAAAGAAGGATATTTTGGCTTGTGGCCATAATCGGAACTATCGCTGTCATCAAGTGAAATGTCACTTCATAATACTGGCAGTATTGCTGTTAGCTATGAAATTTACACGAGTCCTTTTTTAATTAGTAACCGTGCGGACCCACTTGTTGAAATATTTCTCTGGAAAATTTTACTAAATGATCACCCTTATTTCACACCAACGCCCCCCTGTTAATGTCATTTGTAGCACTATATATTACAACTATGTAAGCTTATTATAACTGGTTATGCTTAAAACTCTACTCGAAGTTTAAACATCTTTTACATTATTAGGTTGGTATATCTATCATTTTTTATTTTATTCTTGCCATTGTCATCTTGTATTGTTTTAAAAAAATATTTGATTATCATAAATGACGTATCTTAGCTATCGATTGATTGATTGTTTATTGTTTTACTCCACATTTTTCTTATTTAAAACTGTAATGAATTGGAGACACTATTTCTTTCCTTTTCTATTATGTTTAACATTTTTATTGTAAGTATTTAATAATAATTTAATAATACCTAATTATTAGCCTTTAATTGAGGGAGCACGTGACAAGATTTATGTGAAAATTAATGTGTAACTGAATATCTATCACTCGTTAGCGATCCTTAAATAAATAAATACATCCATGTTATAATTAAAATACTTTGGCGACCAAATGAATAGTCACTTTGGAAAGGGCCAAATGTAGCACTCTAAATGGTAGGAAATGCATGAGAAACTGTATGAAGTGAAAGAGGCATGTCAGAATCGTAGTGTGTGGTAAACTATAGTCATTGATTTCTCCCCAGTGGGATATTGGCGAATATACAAGGTGTAACATGAATAACGCAAGACCTGAAAATAGTTTGGTCTTAATCGGTAACTGAATGGGTTCCAACTATTGTTAAAGTATGTAACATTATGTTTTAATTATCAAATTTGCTGTTACTTGTTCAGTACGCTGTATTAAATGTTATCACTATTCAAAGCAAAGCGGCTATTGTAAATGCATTTATAATACATATACTTTCGGAAAAAGTACAGATTTCGTGGTTAATTTGGGTACCAAAGAGCTTAAAGAATGGTAGAAAACTCCTTAAAATTTGAAGTTTGATTTTCGTATTGACTTCGTAAGGCAATAATCTAATTGAGGTGTTTTAAGGTCTTGCCTTTAATATGTTACACCTTGTATATACAAAAGAATGTAAAAAAAAATTATCAACTGTAACTACCTCGTTAGTCTAGTGGGAATAATGTACGTAGTGATCCGGAAGTCTTGGATTCGAATCCTAGGTCGGACTATTTTCAAAAGAAAAAATCCCAGTATATGTTCGGAGTCTGACCCCAGTATAATGGCACTAGAGTCGCCCCCTATCACATTGTGACCTAAACTAAAATGGGGTGTACGCAGTACACCTCTGCCACTCCCGCTTGGGGAATATAGGCGTGAAAGTGTATATTTTATTTAGTTTTATAGTTACTGATTACCTCATTGGGACGTTGTCGTGAATAAATATGTATATAAAAAACTATACAGCAACGGACATTGCCTCGTCTAGCAGCAAATAATGCACGTTACCATCACGAAGTCTAGAGTTTAAATCATAAGTCGGACAATTTTCGATTGTAAACCCCCGAGTATCAGTCTGGTATCATTGGGACCTTACCGAAAAGTGGGTGTACACAGTACACCTCTGCCACGCCAGCTTGGGGAATATAGGCGTGACGGTGTTCTTTATACAGCGATATCTATCTACCAATTAAAATACAAATTCCTTTACATAAATCATTGCTAATGGTACTTTTACACTATGCGCGGGAATCGCACGATTCCGCCCGAGTTGACGAACGTTAGACGTTTCCAATGAGAACTGAGAAACAATAGTGAGAGACATATCCGGAAATTACTGTACAATTTTCCATAGGACTGAATATAATAGGTACCTTTAGATAAATTATTACCTACATCTAATCATTTAGGTATGTGTGTATTTAATAATTAAACATTAATTATTTGTTCTTCGTGTAACAACCGCCTCGTTGCTCTAATGACACTCTGTGTGGCTGGAGATCACGAGATCTTAAGCTTGAATTATAGACTGGACAATGTTTTTAAATATTTTTCATCGAAAAAATCTCAACCGCGCCCCGGAGTCTTAAATTTTGTCCATAATAATGGAAATGTGGGTGTACTAAATACACATCTGCCACCCTTACTTGGGGAATATAGTTATGACGGTATTTTTAGATATTATTATTATATATATATATATATATATATATATATATATATATATATATATATATATATATATATATATATATATATATATATATATATATATAAGGAGAATGAAAGTAGGATAAATGCGGTAGAAATGCGAGCTCTGCGGAAGATGTGCGGAGTGAAGCTGACCGACCGCATTAGCAACAGCATAGTAAGACAGCGAGTAGGTATGAAAGATAGTATCGGTGTAAAGATGAGAAAGGGCATGCTCCGTTGGTTCGGGCATATAGAAAGAATGCCAGAGGAAAGAATGACAAAACAGATATACAATGTGAAAGTGGAAGGATGCAGGTACCGGGGAAGACCTAGACTATCTTACCACGACCAAATAAACCGAGTCTTATCTGATGGAAAAGTAAAGAGTCTCCGTAACCGGCGAGCGTGTATGAGACGAACTATGAGAGTCGAGGAAGCCAGAGAGGTATGTAAGGAAAGAACCTGTTGGAACTCTATACTCTCTGCCTACCCCGCAAGGGATCTGGCGTGAGGTTATAGATAGATAGATAGGTTCTCCCATACCCCACAACAGACAGTAGATGAAAAAGTTTGTAATTTCTTATTTTAAAAGAGTAACCGTGGAGTTTCTTGCCCTTCTTCTCCACAGTAATGACATTCCGAAGTGGCGGTAGAGTCTTTGTTACTTTTCTGACGATTCATAAATACTGTAATGGTTTACATGAATAAAAAATATTCTGATTCTGATTTATTTTCAATAATTCATACAAATTTATTAAGTAGTGTATAGTAACAAATAAAGATTTTTTACCAAGCGCAGAAACAGTATAATGCTTTTACATTGTTCTACCATTTTCCAAACCTACAAGAGTACTATGAGTCGGATTTCAAACCCCTCTTATTCTAAGTCCGATCAACCTATCAAGATACCGTCAGAATCGACATGCATTATATTCCCACTACGAAACAATTGTGAGAGTTCACGTATCTACATCTTAATTACCGCAGTGCAATGTACAAGCTCCTTAATATCAGTCTTATTACCAACGATGTAAGACGCGATCCGTTTTAAACAATTTAGTGTTAATCTTGCATTTATAAATATTTTTTATCTGATAGAAAGTTGTTTGTTAATGAGAATTATTATTTTTAGTGGTATAGTAATGAATTGAGTTTAAAAAAAATTGCTAATGGTGAATATCGACGAAAAAGGTGGAAATTCTTAAATGATTAAACGAAATATGAGAGTGGAGGAAGTCCGAGATCTGTAAGGAAAAAACCTGTTGGAACTCTGTACTCTCTGCCTACTGTATGTGATCTGCCGTAGTTATTATTATTAGCTATTAATTATTAAGATAGATTATTATTCAACGAAATTTTGGCAACTTTACATGAATTATCTTTGAAGTTGCTTTCTCTTCGTTTCCCTACAAGATTCTGTATTCACATTTATTTCTTCGGAGTTTCATAAAAGAACGCAATACTAAACCTCGTTCCTACAAAATTTTCAAATAACTTTATTGTCGTCTTACTACTAAGTAAAGGTCTCCCCTATAATCTTTCACGTGGATCTGTGATTGATTGATCAGTGATCCACCTCTGGCCGATCTTTTTGAAAAAAACATTTACTAATAAGCTTTTTAAATAAAAGAAAACCGCCTTCAAAAAGCGCAAAAATAAATTATTGAAGTCGGTGCCAAGTAACCGACCGCACCGACCGATTGGACATAGAACCTCCTCCTTTTACCTTTTATTATCTTACATAATAATAAAAAAACAACCATCGTCCAAAGTCTCATCGAAGTTCGTTAAACTGTTAGTAAACAAAGTTATCCTCGTGGATTCCTGGAAGTTGATTAAGTCACTAGACTACTGGTTAAGGTGCCAAGATCTTTCCTCGAAGGTGTCTAATGCTTATTCAATGCAGGAAAGGAAATAACATGGGTAAAATGGAATACTAAATACCTTAGCCGTTTATGTCCGTTAACATAACCCAGCTTGGAAAGGAGAGGAAAGGAAATTTGCCATTGTTGAAAATTGCCCCAGAACCAACAAACATTTGACCCATGCCATCATTATCATGCATAAATATGCAAGGCAAATATCCGTATCTAGCGGAAAATTTGCAATCTAAAACGAGTATTTCAAAGTATTGTAAGTACTTATATCGAAGTCTTTACTAAATGTCGACACACAATATAACCTCATACGTATTAATGGCTATTGAATTATAACCTCAAAATCTAATACATTTTGTGCAATACTGCGTTTCCCCCGCTTGTCCGTTTAGTAATAAATGCCTTAAGAGATTTATGGATGCTTTGAAATCATACAAGTATTTTTTCATTGCTCTTGGTTCTGGGGCAAATCATGTATGGGCGCAAAACAATGTACTTTTGGCCGTTTTTAAAATAGGAGCCGTAGTGATACGGGATAGGTTGGATATCACCAAGGTTGAACAGCGCTCGTCGCGATCAGTCTAAGATGGGTGATAGTTTTTGGCATATTCATATTCTAGCGTCTTGGTTTCCACTTAATATGGCAGTCGTTAAGCCATGTTGGGAGCCTTAAGGCGGAGGCTTAGGGGGTAAGCAGCGTTCGGCTCAGAGATCGGTTACAATTTGTGATATCTACATGGCGTCTGCGTGCTTCGGTAGGCACGCTAGGTTATTGATACCGATACCACTCAGTGTGGTAGTCGGTAAGGCAAGTTGGAAGCCTCACATGCTTAATAATTAGTTCAAACAGTAGGTGGCCATTATTTATTCCTGTGTTGTTGTGATTTATAAACATGAAATCATAACACCCAGACTGAAACAAATAGTGGTGAGATACACAAGGATATTATGTCCCGTGCGGGAATCGAACTTGCAGCTACTCGATCCAGTGAGCGAAGTTACCTACACTCAAAAACCTACTCAATGTCCTCCTTTATAAAAAATATTACCTAACAAAACATTACAGTCAACACTAGGGTTGCCAACTCTTATTAAAAGAAATCAAATTTAAATTAATCACTGATTTCAAAAGGAGTACACTAAAGAAAACTTTAGGTTTAAATATTTAAATCTTATATTCTCCAGTAAAAAGTTAGTAAGCTTTTTCGTATAATAACAAACAAAACAAAATAAGGTACAGATTTTAACAGCTTTAAGTTAGAGTATATGGAGTATTTAAGTTTATTTGATAATTGTTATACGAATGTTGCTATTGTTATATGACTGCCTTGTTAGTCTAGTGGCAAAGCGCATCGCTTTGTGATTACGAGGTCCTGGGTTCAAATCCTAGGTCGAACAAATGTAGTTTTTCTAACGAAAACTTCGCAGTATAAGTTCGGAGTCTGGAATCGTGCCCGGTATATGGCCCGGTCTTGCCCCCTATTACATGGGACCTAACATCGTCGGCAAAAAGTGGGTGTACTCAGTACACCTCTGCCACCCCCGCATGGGCAAGATAGGCGTGACGGTGTGTGTGAATGTTGCTATATATATTCTATAAGACGACTACTTGATTTAATACTTAGAGTGGGTATAGACCGTTCCACTCACCGTATCAAGGAGTCGGTGCTAACATCCCAGCATAGAACAAATCTTTGTGTGACTCACAAATTTTTGTTTTTTCTGGGTTTGTGTAAACTAAATGCTTAATCAGACGCTTCATTTTTAAAACAAAGTACGATTATCTACATAAAAATTGCACAGTATGTAGGTATTATGGCAATAGGCTCGCCTCCTATTATGAAGGCAATTACAAAGGCAAGACTCGCCCGCCTATAATATGTGAGCTATCAGCTTTGGGGAAACATAGACACTTAAGAAATATAGACGCGACGGTATTTATTTTTTTGTTGGCAACCCTAGTGTAGAGGACACAGACATAAAACACATCACGCCAAAATATTTCAGAAAGCATCGCCATCAACCCGAACAATTTGAAAACGGGTTTTGGACCCGAAACTGGTAGCCGTGTCGACAAAAGAGTGCGCATTCCGAGCCATGTTTGTCCCGCAGGAATCCACTTGTCAAAGAGCAAATAAACTTGACAAAAGGTTAGGAAAGGACTTTCAACGAAGAGTTAAATAAAGGGACCTTGTATTGAAGGAACCGTGAAAATAGAGGACGCAAAAGCAATCAGGGGTTAATCACAATCTCTTTAGCAAACCCATTTAAATCTTGCCGTGAAAAGTAAAGAATTTATAAACTATCAATTCACATCTCTTTCTCTCACAGCAAATCTCTCTATATATCTATAACATCACGCCAGATCCCTTGTGACTGAGAGTACAGAACTCCAACAGGTTATTTCCTTACATACCTCTCTGGCTTCCTCCACTCTCATAGTTTGTCTCACACACACTCGCCGGTTACGGAGACTCTTGACTTGATCTTCAGATAGGACCCGCTCTAAAAAAATCTCTCAATATATCTATAACATCACGCCAAATCCCTTGTGGAATAGGCTGAGAGTACAGAATTCCAACAGGTAGTTTCCTTACAGACCTCTCTGGCTTCCTCCACCCTCATACACGCTCGCCGGTTATGGACTCTTGACTTGCCCTTCAGATAAGACACGGTAATCTCATGATGAAATCTAATTGATCATGGTAAGATGATGATAGTAGAGTATGATGGTGATGGACAAAGTCAGAGGACCTGGGGTAAAACCCAGGCACGCACCTGTCTTTTTGAAAGCATGTGCCTATTAAAAATTAATTATTACTTGCTTTAACGGTGAAGGAAAACAAGTAAAGTTCGCCAACCTGCACTGGGCCAGCGTGGTGGACTATGGCCTAAGCCCTCTCAGTTTGAGAGGAGACAGTTTCTAAACAGGGCTAATATTAATATTTAAATTAATATTTATGTAAACCTATATAGTATTTTTGAATCGTCAAGATAAGTAACAAAGACTCTACCACTACTGCGGAATGTCTTTCCTAACCACTTATTACTACCAAAATGACATTCCTGCGAAGAAAAAGGGCAATAAACTCCACGGTTACTCCATTGAAATAAAAAAAACATTTTTTCTGTCTACGTGAGAAATCAATGTAGACTGGTCTGCCTCCACCAATCCGCACTGGATATGCGTTGTGGTAAATGACTCTATCACCTTGATTTGTGAGAGAAGACCTTTGCCTCACAGTGCAACAGTATAGGCTGATTTTATAATCGGAAAATAATAATGTTCTACTGGAATTTCATGGACAATGGCGACGAGACTGACACGATGAAAACTTCTATCATACAGCCACAATCAGATAGCTACTTAATTTCAGAGCAGTCAAGTCTCCGTAACTGGCGAACATGTATGAAACGAGCAATGAGAGTGGCGGTAGCTAGAGAGATCTGTAAGAGCCTGTTGGAACTCTGTACTGTCTGCTTACTCCGCAAGGGATCTGACGTGATGATATAGATAGATAGATAGGATTGAACTAGATACGTACAGCATGAAGCCGGTCGTCGTATCGATCTTTGAGCACGGCCTATATCCTGCAATGGACGTTTCCTTTCGGTTGAAAAAGGAAGGAGCATTCATTGTGGTTTATTCGTACAATTAATACAGCATGGCTTTTTATGTTATGAATTAATTAAGATTGGTATCGAATCGTTAACGAAACGGAACAGTTTCTTGTTATAAATTAGTGTTTATAATTGACCTCTTGGAATACATGGGAATTTTGGTAGTGTTGTTAGGGTTACTGTCAATTTCATTTTAATAATTCTTAATAATTGTATTGTTTTGAATAATATTGTGTAATGTAGTCGGCAGGATTAGATTTGAAATGAGGGTATGTTTACATGCTCGCACATCTTAATTTCATTTCCACTTCTCTCTGACCCGTTCTATGTCCACTTCCCTGCTCTCTGCCTTATAAGGGAGCTAAAATAATCAGAAGATATTGGCCCAAGCAGAAACCAAAAGGGGCTATCACAACCTCTTAAACAAAACTATTTTAAACTTAGTTTACCGTGATAAAAAGATAGAACTATAAACTACTTATATCTACATTTCAGTCTTTCAACAAAGTAAGATTATAATAGGTTCGTTGAAGAAATAGTGATACGAGCCCAGTTTCGTACTGGTTTCTGGCCAGAGACAACAGGCGACGCGGTGCGAGTATGACCACTTTTTTTATTAATATAAAAGTCAAAGTCGTCTAGAGAATACCTCCATGGTCTAGTGGCGCGTAATAGTAGATCACGAGGTTCTTTGATCAATCCTTGGATGGACAAAGATTGATTTTTCTTTACAAAAATTCTTAAAAACAGTCTAGAAATTGGAATTGTATATTAGCAATAGGCTCATCCCCCCATTACATTGGGAACTAACATTTTCGGCGATATAGGGTTGTACACAGTACACCTTTGCCACTCCTGCTTGGAGAATATAGGGGTTATAGTGCATTTATTTATTTCCTATCCGAAATAAGAAATTTTTCTGTTTCAAAATCAAAAGTTTTTATTCATGTAGACCAAAAGTCACTTATGTATAGCCAAAAAGAAAAAATTATTAATTACTTAAGACTCTACCACTAGTTCGAAAAGGCAGTTCTGTGGAGAAGAAGGGCAAGAAATTCCAAGGTACTCTTAAAAATAAGAGTTTTAGAATTCTTTTTGTATACATTGCATTCATGGAGTATGGGAGAACAATGCAGAACGAGCTAAATAGATGTGCTTAATCATAAGTGTACTTAGATCCCTAGTATTGGTCAGTGTCTACATAATCCTCTCATTTACAAAATAGAGATGTTGTAGAGGTATATAGTAAAAAGTATAATAATAATAGTAAGAGAAAGGGTTACTATAAAATATGTAAAGAGTGCGTACAAAACAACTGGTTATAGCTCCAGTGTGATGCTGAACGAGACAATATTCAACAGCACTACGGTAAACGTTCAATCAGTCAAAGGACAGAGGACGGACCAGTCCCCACCAGCAGCACCCCCCGCACATCAAGCGGGTCCGTCACCGAGCATCATTTGTGCTCGGTCGTCTCCATTCGTTAATCTGCAAGCGGAGTAAAATGTCCCTTAGAAATAAGGTGACACTTTACAAAACTTGCGTTCGACCCATCATGACTTATGCGTGTGTTGTGTTCGGGCATTCGGCCCCCTCTCACATCGATAAACTCCAAGTGGTTCAAAACCGCTTCCTCCGTAAAGCCGTAGGAGCCCCCTGGTTCGTACGGAACGTCGACCTCCACTCCGATCTAGGTCTCGAACCTATTCGCGCCTTTATTAAAAAGGCGTCAACACGTCACTTCGCGAACGCATCTACCCATGCGAATCCGTTAATCGTAGCCACCGCCGACTACGATCTCCCCCCCGACCCCTGCCGCCACCGCCGGCCGCGACATGTTCTCACCGACCCCCCCGATGCTTTGTCATCCCTTCTTTCCGCTCAGAATACGGGCGACGACGACGACGTAGTAGTAGATCCCCTCCCATAGCCGGCGGTTGACCGATGCACTTAGTAGTGCACCCGTCCCCCTACAGCGACTGTCCCAACCGAGGGCACCTCTTCGAGGCGCCCTCGAGTATGTCGCCTCTTGCCCTTCTGGCTGGCTAGAGCGTAGTGGTTGCACGCTCGCCTTTAAGTCCGGTGAAGCTGTAAAGGCCTCGCAGCCAACAGCGTACATCATTCACACACACACACACACACCAGCAGCACCCGTATTTATGTAAAGTACTTATGAATAGCTAAGAAAGAAGAGGCTAGTGATTAATTAAGGCTACAACCCGTTCGAGACGTTACGTCCTAGGGAAAAGAAGGGCAAGAAACTCCACGGTTACTCTTTAAAATGATAGTTTTACAATTATTTTTGTATACAGTGTGATTCATAGGGTATGGGAGAATAATGCAGAGCGAATTAGATAGGCTTAATGTTTAATTAAGCAAACATAAATCTACTCATTTATAGTGTCAATTTATGTCAACGTGATTCTCTCATTAGATACTTCGTAGGTATACAATATGTATCGTAAATACCGCAAAACTTGAAAGCCATTTGTTCTAAATCGAATCCCAACTATTCTATTATAGTTATGTTATAATTACACCGTCACGCCTATATTCCCCAAGCAGGGGTGGCAGAGGTGTACTAAGGACACCCACGTTTCGCCGACGATGTTAGGTCCGATGTAATAGGGGGCGAGCCTATTGCTATATACTAGGCACAATTCCGGACTCCGGACATGTATTAGGAAGTTTTCGTTAGAAAAACTACACTTGTCGGACCTAGGATTTGAACCCAGGACCTCGTGATCACAAAGCGATGCGCTTTGCCACTAGACCAACGAGGCAGTCATGTTATAATTTGGCATTTAAAACGGCGTTGACTCATTCCAATCGTTCCTCGGCCCGCAGTCTACTAATATATTATTAGTATATTAGTTACCCATACGTGATTAAAAGCAATACAGCGATTCGAATTGCACTTCTTTATATTATTCCTCACTAGCTTAACCCGCAACCTCGTTCGCGTTCAGGCGTATATTTCACACGCTAAGTTTTATTTTAAGTCTAGGTAGCCTATGTTCTCTCCCTGCGTAAAATTATGTCCTTGCCGAATTTGATTAAAATCTGTTCAGCAGTTTGGGCATGAAAAGGTAACAAAAACATACAGACAGACATACAAAGTTACTTTCTAATTTATAAAATTAGTATTAGGATTACGATAAGTTTTGTAATTAATTTGGATATCAAAGATATTAAGATAATGCCAATTGAATCTTTAAAACTGGAACTTTCGCAGTTAACTTACTATTGAATAATAATTGGGCTTGAACTTAATTTCAATGTGAAATAACATAATTAGTATAAAATATTTACAAATAAGCAGTCTGGATCTAGAGTAATATGTATAGGTGTATCAAAAAAGATAAGTATAAAATTCGTTACTCAAAAATTTTATTGGATTCTCTGCGTCTGATTATATTGATTGATTACTTAAATAACGCATGACGAATTAACACGTTGTATAATCAGTAAAAAACACCATCACGCCTATATTCCACATACGAGGGAAGCAGAAGTGTACTGTGTACTCCCACATTTCGCCGACAGAGTGCGAGCCTAATGCCACCATATTGGATGCAATTCCGGACTCCAGACCAGAGGACCTTGGATTATCTCTATCAGCGTACCAAGAAGGCAGAAAAAAAATCTATTTAAAATTTGGAAAGTAGGAATGTTAAACTACACATTCGTTACTGGAATGTCATATGACCACAGAATTCAAATTCTCTTCGTATGACAAACAATAGTACAAGTGTTTTAAAGTGTAACAAATGAGGGCATGTCAAGAGCATAACTCCACCAGTCGGGTAATACGTAAGAAAAAGGGTCAGAAATGGTACTGAATAAGAATGAGTGGGATACGTCGGTGGGTAGTGGGTTCTATAAAATAAATCATTATGTATTCGTGGCGCGATCGTGTGGCAATAATAATAGTCGGTGCATCGACGGGGTTGGGTTAGGGACGGCGCGCCGGAGAAAGTTATTCAGAATTTTTAATAATATCGCAGTTTTTTTTAGTTTTTTGTTGTGCTATATTGTGCTGTTGATTTTCTTCATTATTTTTTTAAAAGAAATTTGATGTAACCTAACTTTGCCAATTAATAAATGAATTCAGAAATTTCATGGTCTATGTTTTGAATTATGCATCAGATACCGTAAATCCTGCGTGAATTAGTGTAAGCTGTCAAAATATGCAGGAGATGACTTGAAATAAATATAAAGCAAATTATTAAAAGAATTCTTTAGAAATCGAAATCAATTAATATTGCGTCAAAGTTTAATTATTTTGCATCGTCACCAATGAATAGTTAGATTTTGAAAAGTTTTGTATTTTATGTTTTACTGGCTTTAAGTAGTAATAGATAAGCTTCTATGTCACATCAAGAGCATTTTTATCGACCTAGTAGACTATCCCAATTTCTCGTTTCCGATAACAAGAAAACTTTTTATCTCCTTAACAACTTCTTACCATCACTATAATAACATAAATACCAATACCATACCATCATAAATAAAAAGGCCCTTATAAGACAAAATGATCTAGAACTCCATATGCAGCTCTTTATAATAGTACTTTAACTATACTATAACAAAACCATATTTGTAAAACTTAGAAAATGTTACTATTCTTAAATTTAAAATACCAGACTCGTTAATGCAACTTGGCATCGTCAATTAACAACAAAGAAAAAAGCTCGAGTGAGAGCTTTAGAAAAAGCAGACAACCCTAGCGATCCAGTTGAGCAAACGATGCGCGCCGCTGCGCTTGCGCCGCCCTCCCATTGGCCGGTGCAAGTCGGCGGACGTGGGACTGCGACGACGATACATTTCAACCGTTGTGAGAGAGAGAAAGGTGAATGCAGGCGGCGGATGCGAGGGTTTCCGAGCGTTGACTCTTCTCAAGGCCACTGTCGGGTAGCTTTTTACTCGTGTGTCATCGTAACGCCTGTAATACTGAACTGAAATGACCTTCAGCTTTCTTTTGAGGTCGAATTTTCGATGGGGTGCGTTCCTTCACGATTCCAATTAATCATGTCGTTGAGAATGATGGATGTGATTATTGTTGCTATACCCGTTGGTACTTTAGTAGTTAAGAATAGTGCATCTTTCTCCTGTTGATACAGTAAAGTTTTCTATAAGTAATGTTTGTATGTCACCGGATAGTTATTAGAACTGTTAATTTATAACAAAGCTGGCGTGATTGTAAGCTATCGAGAGATTGTAAACGGACAATATCTTCCACAAATCTTGCTCTTCATAAATCTAACCTAACCTCTAACCTATTTTTTAGGTTAGATTAGAAACTTTTGGTTAGACTTATGATTATCAACAAAAACAAAATGTTAAGACTATTAACTGAAAATATTATTGCCACTTCACAATCGTTCATTAGTTTATAATCCGTCTAGATTTAATAATCTAAACTTAAACATAATGTGAAAGTAGAAGGCCTTAGGTACCGGGGAAGACCTAGACTCTGCCTACCCCGCGAGGGAGCTGGCGTGATGATAAAGATAGATAGATAGAAACTTAAACTAAAGGCGATTACAATTATCCAGTGACATAATGTGTATATTATGTAATATTATACTTAAATGTCTCAACGTTAAGCTGTTATCGGAGGTCCCTTTATTAAGTAAGCTATTTGAGATACACACATCTATACTACTGTGATAGCCCAGTGATAGAACGGTCGCCTTGAATCAGTCTCTGGACCGGTCTAAAGTTCAAATCCTTAGACCTCTGGGTTTTTCGACACTTTTGTGCGATTGTCACTTGCTGGCTTTTAAAAAACATTATGAAACCCTACATGTCCGAGAGAACATGAAAACTTTTAAAAGATACGCGAAATGATGTGCAGGGGGTACTTTACTCCAAATTAGGACCAAAAACACCATGGTGAAATGTTTAGTTTACACTAGGGTTGTGAAATGAAACAATTCGAGGTATGACCACCTTTATTTTACTCCTTCAGAGAAAATGAGCGTAAGCTA
Organism: Phalera bucephala; assembly: GCA_905147815.2. Taxonomy (NCBI): domain Eukaryota; kingdom Metazoa; phylum Arthropoda; class Insecta; order Lepidoptera; family Notodontidae; genus Phalera; species Phalera bucephala. The sequence goes on from LR990618.1 coordinate 32,386,975, forward strand.
TGTTACATATATACGACCTCTACCAATTTGCACTGGGTCCGAAGGAGTATAAATATTAACCTTTAAATATAAATCACCTCGATTTGTGAGAGATCTTAGTTGGCCAGCAGTGGGAGAAAATAGGCTGAATCATAAATCCGCTACTCTTTTATGAATCGTATGAGTATCCTTGCTAGATCAACTAGATGTAAAGGAATTTATCGTCAAGAAACCTCTATGTTTTAAAGATACTAACTAGTCTCCAAGTGGAGGCTCTGTGTCTCTTATTTATGTAATTGCAGCTGTTAGTATTTCAAACAATAATGTTGTTGTACGAAATTATAAAGGAAATCAAATAATGTATGGTAAAAATGATGATCGGCTCACCATTTAGCAAAAATATCTCTGTAAAATTTGAGTGTACAATGTCCACTCTTACGACAGCTTTCAACTTCGCCCTTAACTGCCACACAGGAAGCTGTCTTTAGAGGCTTACTCCGAATTTCTTCCCTATCACTACGAAACTTTTTAATAATCACGTAAGGCGTTGCTATCCAAATATTTAACAGAGATAAGAACCCATTGACCTTAAAGCTGCATACAGACCCGACGGGGTGGCCCAGCGAACACAAACGAACAAAATTTAACGTCGGCTGCCGCGCGTTCGATGTGTTTTAAAAACCTTCGAAACTTGCTTCGTGGTACGAATACATGTATAGATTTGTATTCGGTGGTTCGATCGTTGGGACTGGAATCTAGTACGTAGCTTGTGGCGCGACATGAACGATTATTGTTCAGCTCAGCAGCAGCAAACTCGCCTCCACCGTTTCTTCAATTGAGCAATGTTTATTTTGGTGTATTAGTTCCATTGTTATCTGACCCATTTATTAATTATCTACAGAAATTATTACAATTTCCGTAGATCCTCAGCATAAATGCACCATACCTTCCCATGAAAAACAGTCGGAATTGTCATCGTGGATGAATTTATCTATAACTTATTGATATTTTCTCCGATTAGTCGTCTATACTACCCTCTCTTGCTATATATTTCGAATTGCGGTCGTTTGTTGGTCGTCGCCGCTCGACCACACTGCGTTCGGTCGAATAACGCTTGAATCTCTGACGTTTACCCCTCAGTGCGGACCGCTTGCAGACGCCAAGAAATAATTCTTGGCGTTTAATTAACCATTTAGGCAGGAAAGTCAAATCAAATGATTTATTTGAGGAAATGTCTTTGTTTCAAGTAGATTATTTAATACCATAATATTCCTTTAGGTATCTGTAATTTATTCAGACTATTTATTGTCACTCAGCCAAACCCGTTCGTTGGCGTTCGCTGTTTGCGCCCGGTCTGTACGCAGCCTTACTCCCAGCCTATCTCCACTATCACTGGCCGGGTTGTTTACTCGTTCGTTACTTATCTATTTATAACCAAACCGGAATTGGGATAGGTTAGGGGAGAAACTTGGTCGTGGTGACACGTTTAATGTAAGTTTTTAGGGCATCGTAAATATGGGTGGAAGGAAGCCTTAGTTTAGTTCTATGCGTCTGCCGTTTGAATACAAAGTATTGTTGCCTTAGAGGGAAAAGCTCGGGAATGCAATTTAGGTAATTTTTATTATATTTCATTTGTAACTTAACCTTAACTTTATGTAATGAAATTTGTCTTGTATCTTGGATTATATATTATATTTGGACCTTGCAGGGATACTAGAGTAGTCTCGGGTTCGATTTCCGTACGATCTTTGTGTGGCCCAAAAATATTTATTACGGTTTGGATGTTTAATGATACAGAGTTACAACAGGTTATTTCCTTACACAGCTCTCGCTTTCTTCACTCTTAAACTTTTGAGAATGGTTTTTGAATACTTATCTATAATATTAGCCCATTTAAGAAACTGTCCCACCGTTGGGCACGAGCCTCCTTTCAAACTGAGAGGGTTTACGCCTTAGTCCACCACGCTGGCTCAGTGCGGGCGGGCTGGCTACTTCACACACCTTTAAGAAACTTTTAGGTAAGCAGGTTTCCTCACGATGTTTTCCTTCACCGTTAAAGCAAGTGATAGTTAACTTTTAATACGCACATGCTTTCGAAAAGACAGGGGCACGTGCCTGGGTTTGAACCCGAGACCTCTGACTTTGCAGTCCAACGGTCTAACCACTAGGCTATCACTGCTTTTTTATTGATTTGTATGAAAGTCAAAGTAATCTAGAGCCTCCTTGGTCTAGTGGTGCATACAGGTGCAGTAGCAATGACGAGGTTCTTGGTTCAATCACTGGGTCGGACAAAGTGTGATGTTTCTATACAAAAAATTTCAATAGCTGTCCGAAGTCTGGAATTTTGTTCGGTATAAAGTAAGAGGTCGATAGCCTAGTGGCTATCACTGCTCTTTATGACTTAATCTTATCTAATCTAATTTGTCTCGCATGGATATAGATCTTGGAGGGATGGCTTGAACCAGTGGTTAAGAGCTTAATGCGCTCCGCCCGTGAGAGAGTAGTCGCGGGTTCGATTACCGCACGATCTTTCTGTGGTACAAAATATATGTTTTAGTCTGGATGTTTGTATGTGAATTTCGTGTTTTTAAACCCACAAGGAATAATTCCTAGTGTCGGCATATTTTTTTTAACCTGGATCCCTTGCACGGTAGGCAGAGAATTCAGAGTTCCAACAGGTTCTTTACTTACATACTTCTCGCTTTCTCCACTCTTAAACTTTTGAGAATTGCTTTTAAAAACTCATGTGAATTGAAAGACTAATAATTTAAAAAGTCGTAGTGATCAACATTTTAAAGGGTTCAAGAAGCAGTTTTACTAACAGTTGTAATGTTACCTCTTTTCCGTAGGTTTTTAATCTAAGGCACCCTTACAAATTTTTTACAAAACTCCTCTACGGGAAGCGGTAGCAAGGCAAGTTCGACCTTGCCGGCAAGGTTTGAGAATAGAATGTTAACGAATTAGGTATATCCATGTTATTGTAACCTTCTAATGGAGATATTTTTAACTTTATAATTGAGACGGAACTAAAGTGGGAATATTTAAACCTAAAATGACTTATTGTAGATTATTTTTAAAACTAGAACGGCCTACCTTAATTTTGTTTATAGGCTAATCTGTTCCTTATGTCCTAAATTTATCATAAAATTCAATTTATATTCGCACAATCGTGTTATGCATTTCGGAGGTTTTGGCACCTTAAGGCATGTTTCCATTATGGTCGCGAACTAGGAACGCTTCGCGATGGTTCCTAGTGGATTTGAAGTGTGTAGTAGTTGGCGTTCCAAGTAGGACGATCCGATCATTTGCCCCCGTTTGAGTGGATTCAAATTCGCGCAGCACTATAGGTTTGCAAACATAGTGCACCTACCTTTACGGTCAAAATGCGCGTCTTCAGTGTAACCACGGAAATCAAAATAATTATGATTTGGGCTACTATTTATCTATGTCATCACGGCAGATCTCTTCCTTAAATAAATAATACGTTTTCGATATGATGTACCCCAAGCCTATTATATATTTTATTTAAAAGTAACCCCACACTAGGAAATATCTCGGTGTCGTGGGTGCATTCGCAAACATGAAATTCACATACACGAACTACCAATCCGAAACAAACATTTGTGGGTCAAGGATTTGTCACGTGCGAGGATCAAACCCACGGCAACTGGATCCAGTGGATGGCATGGCTTAAGCTTAACCACGGGCATGCAAAGGAGTGCATTAATTTTTACGAAATTTTGAGAATCCAGAGTTTAATTGACGTTATATTTTACATAAGGGTACGGCCAAACCAACGCATTCAGCCGCGGCCGCGGTGGCGTGCACGGTGGCGATCAGCTATTGCAGTAATATTTGTATGGATATATTCACACCAACGCCACCAACGCGTCCTGCGTCCTGCACGCACTATCTGGGCGGCGTCTGCACGCGCATTCATACTGATCGCCACCGGGATTGCCGCCGAGGACGGCTGTACCTTAACTAATTCGAGGTAAGTAGCTGATACTGATACCATGACTCGTAGATATGAATTAAAACACCGTACCTATATTACCCAAGCGGGGGACGCAGAATGGTACTGTAGAGTAATAAGGGACGAACCTATTGCTATATACCAAGTACAATTCCAGACTCCGGACTAATACTGGGAATTTTTCGATAGACAAACCTTATTTGTCTAACCTAGGATTGGAAGCGGGGACCTTGTGATATACACCACTAGACTAATGAGTTGGTCAGGATAAGCATTTGTCAAATTAAATTAATTAGTGTTGTCGTTTTGAAAATGACTTTATTTTAATTTATAGTTTATTAACTCCACACACAACCTCCCACAACAAAATGTATATGAAATAGTTTGTATTTTTATTACAAAAAGTAACCGTTGAGTTTATTGACCTCCTTCTCTACAGGAATGACATTCCGAAATGGTGGTAGAGTCATTGTTACTCTTCTGGCTATATGTACTGTAATTACATGAATAAAAAATAATCCGATTTTTATTCACGGTAAATAATAGCTAATATCATGATTCCTAGATTATAATTATTCATCAACCTCAAACTCCGAGTCATAGTTGAAGAATTGGTATATTATCCTGCACGTGAATCACACCATATTTATCAAACAATCCTGCAGTATTCTTATGTTTCATATCAACGATTATAGGAAACACCGCGTTTATATCTTACAACGACTCGCTGTTTATTCTTAACATAAGCCATTGAATTCTTGGTATAATAGAACAGTAATAACATGGATATCTTCATGACCTATGACGATTGGTTAGTGACATAATTAGATTTTTTTTATTATTAGTATCGGTAACACAAAAAAGGATTATAGGTACCAGGATGGTTTAGACTTCCGACATATAGAAATAATGTCGGAAGAAGGAACATACCATGCAAAAGTGGAAGGATGAAGGTGCCGGGGAAGACTTTTTATGTCGGGAAAATACTGTGGCTTCCCTCGAGCCACCAGCCTCGAAACTGGCGGGACGTGTAGGGCTCATACCGACTAAAAACCCTACGGTGGCCGGCATCGACACTTCGAAAAGGCTCCGGGATCTCCGCTAGGAATGCACCGGTGCCCTTTTCTGTCGTGCTCCGAAAAGCCCGCCATAGGGAGGAGTCTTTGAACTCCCTCCTATGCACCCACACGGTTCTCACGGTAGCTTGGGCCAAACTACACTGCCGTCCTGCGCGGGGAACCGAATAGGCATTTTGTTTTCGTTTCAAATTTGTGTGTGTATATGATCTACGCTGTGGGCCGCGGGGTCTTTACAGCTTCACCGAACAAGACGTTTAAATGTGGCACCACACCAAGAATTAACATCCCAATGTCATTACTTCCCGTCTTTCGGATACATCTGTATCCTAACACTGCACACAGGATCAGACACCGACACCGTGGCGAGGCTGCGAGTTCGAAGAATGCTCATTCTTGCACGCCGGCCGGTGCAGAGCATCATGGCAAGGCATTTAGTATACGCCACCCTCCATACCGACAGCCCAATCCGAGGCCGTTCCTCCTTAAGGCGACCTGGAGCTAGTGGCCCCCTTGCCCTTCTGGTTCGAACGTAGTCTCTCTCTTCTCTGCTCAAACTGCCCCGCGTCCAACAGCGTAGATCTTTCACACACCACCAAAAAACAGCATTTGTTCCCTAACAGAATTTAAAACTAAGAATATGATATTATTTCTTTAAAAAACATCTTAGTAGATTCTTACTACGAGTAGACATTTATGACTGACGGATGACTTGGTGAAAACGAGTTACGATATTTTCTAGGCTATCATCAGTCTATTCATTTTAACTATTCTGTGCTTTTACAGACAACTGCCTCGTTGGTCTGGTGGCAAAGCACATCGCTTTATGATCATGAGGTCCTGGGTTCAAATCCTAGGTCTGGCAAATGTAGTTTTCCTAACGAAAAATGATGATGTATGAGTCCGGAGTCTGGAATTGTGCCCGGTATATGGCAATAGGCTCGCCCCCTATTACATGGTTCTAACATCGTCGGCCAAACGTGGATGTAGTCAGTACACCTCTGCCACCCCCGCTTGGGGAATATAGGCGTGACAGTGCTTACAGACAATTTATAATGCACTTACCTTCTAGAAAAAAAAGAAAGAATTTAATCAGTGTACCAAAGTTACTATATTAAGGTATACGACATCGAACCTTATTGTTATTAACATAGAGTAGTTATAACAATTTTTATTACACTCCCATGGAGTTGGGTGCGCCCACGCACAAAACTTGATGATTCATTGTGTGAATTAAATTTTGTCGTATGTGCATTAAATTATTTTATCTTACATGTCATTTAATACTTTCGGATGCCTTAGTGCTGTTAGAATCAGAGGTACAAGCTCTCACGCCTGTGATTTAAAAGGAATGGGTGTCCTTAGTACACCTACAGCATGAAGTATTTTGGTCTATGTGACAAGTGGCGAGTTTGTTGACGATTTTCAGGCACAAGAGAAGGCTCTTTATATCGTCAAGCCAAATCCATAAGTTCTAATAACTTTTTTCTTTATACGACTCTATTGTTCTCTCCACTCTCATCGTTCGTCTCATACACGCTCGCCGGCTATGAAGATTTTACTGACATCTATCTATCTATATCATCACGCCAGATCCCTTTCGGGGTAGGCAGAGAATACAGAGTTCCAACAAGTTATTTCCTTACACAACTCACAAAGCTCCTTACATACCTTCTTGACTCACATAGTTCTGTAATATGATGTAGGAGAGGTGATGGCTGCTCAAATAGCCATACTCGTTAACGGGTCCACCCAGAATCTTTAGCTTATCATTATTACATATATTCAAAAATATTATTATTAGCCAGAGGTATGTAAGGAAAGAACCTTTTGGAACTTTGTACTCTCTGCCTGCCCTGCAAGGGATCTGGCGTGATGATAAAGATAATAGATAGATTATTATTATTCTTATATCTCAGTCGTCAGGGATCACAATGGAGCTGGATCGCATAAATGATTTTGTATAATATAAAAATTTACGTATTTATACAGACTAGTGGTCGCCCATTGGTCGAAATTCGACCTACTCTTTTATCGTTTACTGGTTATGTTTGACATTCAGTAAGACTATAGACAAATAATATTAAAGACAAACAATATAAATCTATTCTCAATTTGACCACAGACATTTTAATCAGTGGAGGCCGCGTTCTGATTCAGTGGTAAATTAGTAAGTTAAAAATAAATGTAAATATGACCATTTGTTAATACCCCCCATAATTTTAGTTTGAGTTATGTGCTGTTAGGATATGAAAGTGTCACGATATTTTCTCCACCGGTAATTGGTGACAATCATTGCACAAAGAATATTATGGTAATAGATTTCAAAAGACTAAAACAGTCGACCCGGAATTCGAACCCTCAATCACGTGAATACAAGACGAAAAGTTAACTAATGTTACCGCCTTTTGCGTGCCTATATTCCCTAAGGAAGTTTGCTATATGCACCCATATTTTGCCGACGATGTAAGGTCCCAATTTTACAGGAAACGAGGCTATCTATGGCGATTACCGCCCACAATTCCAGACTCCGAATTGCTACTGAGAACTTTTTGATAAAAATCCAATAACACTGTCCGATACAAAGTTCGAACATAATAGTTATTTAAAATATTTTATTATATTTTAAGCTTTGTTAAAGTCTATTCACTCAAATTTCAAACGTAACGGGTATTATAATGGCGGTCGACTCGAGCGCAACTTTTTTCCCATTTAATTTATTTTTAATATTCGAGCTTTCGATATAGGGGTAACCGCGTGCGAGAGCAGGAAGATCGTGTTCCTGTTAAGAACAGTGTCTATTAAGCGAGTTAATAAGTATTTTAATGACCAGGGTTTCAAACTTAGATCGTTTAGAGCCGGTAGAAAGTAGATTATGCTATTGGGTTTCTTACTTACCTTCTGCTTTCTTATGATACGATTTTAGTCTATTTCATCTAAGGATATGATTCACCAGGTTTTCAATCAGGTTCAAATTCTGTTTGTTAAAAAAACTCATACTAATTGTATTTGTACTATGATAATACGTAAGGTTTTATCGTATCCTAGGTCGGACAACTGAAGTTTTTCTAATGAAAACACTTCCCAGTATGAGTCCGGAGTCTGGAATTGTGCCCGGTATATATCAATAGGCTCGCCCCCTATTACAAGGGACCTAACATCGTCGGCGAAACGTGGATGTACTCAGTACACCTCTGCCACCCCGCTTAGGAAGTATAGGCATGACGGTGTTATGATACGTACGAAAAAAATAGCAAATATACTCTGCCACGCCTATTTCCCAAGCGGAGGTAGCAGAGGTTGTGTATACGCACTTTTTACTGACGATATTAGATCGTATGTAATACGGGGCGAGCGTACGGCTATTTTAACGAACGCGTTTCCAGATTCAGAACGGAATTATTGTTTCGGCAGAGACAGGAATTTTTTTGATAAAACGGCTACACTTTGTTCGTTCGACTCGATTTGATCCCAAAACATTATGGTCAGTACGCGTAGGTTATATACACCACTAGACCAACGATGGTCTGTTGAAAAACCTACTCTCTGTCTACCCCGTTCGGTGTTTGGTGTGATGGTATAGACAGGTAAAAATTCACATATACCCCTCATAACTATTGACAGAACCCCTATTGTACATATCAGCAATTTCGTTAAAAATTGTTTATCGTTAATAGCATGACAGTTTGTTTCTGAATGCGCTGGCGCCGCATGCATGGCTGCACACGCTATCACATTGAGAATTAAAAATGCGTGACATGGTTTTTTGAAATTTAAACTTTTGTGAAATATGTAGTTACTAATAGTCAGTCGGTTTAGGTCCGTTCTAAATAAATGAAATGCTTACTTTTTATAATAATTCGAATGGAAAATTAACGTTAAAAGTTAGCAACATAAGTTGCTTGACATTTTCAGTTGTTCAAATTGTTTGCACCCTTTTGTTTTGCATCAAATTCACTATTTGCCTGGATTTCAGCATATTAAAATATAAAAATTAGATAAAAAAGATATAAATCAAATATATTTGTAGAGAAGTCCTTTTTCCCAGCATTGGGACTGTATATGCTGACAGTATCACATCATCAACGCTGTTATATGGCAATGAGAGTTCGGTATGTAAGGAGAATGAAAGCAGAATAAATGCGGTCGAAATGCGAGCTCTGAGGAAGATGTGCGGTGTCAAGCTGACTGACCGTACTCGCAACAGCGTATTAAGAAAGCGTGTAGGTATGAAAGATAGTACCGGTGTAAAGATCAGAAAGGGTATGCTCCGTTCGTTCGGTCATATAGAAAGAATGTCGGAAGAAAGAATGACAAAACAAATATACAATGCGAAAGTGGAAGAATGTAGGTACCGAGGAAGACCTAGACTAACTTACCATGACCAAATAAATCGTGTCTTATCTGAAGGGCAAGTCAAGAGTTTCCGTAACCGGCGAGCGTATATGAGACGAACTATGAGAGCGGAGGAAGCGAGAGAGGTATGTAAGGAAAGAACCTTGGAACTCTGTACTCTCTGCCTTCATCGCAAGGGAACTTGTCTGATGATATAGATATATAGATATCACATTGTCAGCCGAAAGACGTCCACTACACGACGAAGGTCTTCCCCAAAGATCATCATGATGACCGGCTTTGTGCTTACCTCATCCAGCTGTCACTTGCGACCTTCAACAGGTCATCGGTCCACCTTGTGGAGAGCTTACCCTTTCTCCCCTAACGGCCGTCAGTTCTACGAGCAATGTACCCCGCCCACTGCTAAAGTGTATAAGCAAACAAATAAATATACTGAAATTTATATTTTCCAGATACTTCGAACGCGAGGAGCAGCAACTGAACTGGATAAATCGATATCAAGCACCAGGAAGACACCTTCGAAAACCAAGATCCATTCATTATTACTTATAACTTCTCGTTTACGGAAAAATGTAACGTCGCCTTATGCTTCCACCACACCTGCGTTGTAATGGGTTAATTAACGCGCTAACGGAAACTATATTACGTTATTTATGAATCGTTATACTTTAATCATTATTTGTTTTCAGGAACTCTTAAAAATATGGCAAACTGTATGTAATTTTAGGAAATCCCTTAAAAATTTTGATTTTCGATACACCCAACTTATGTTGTTTACCCTTTAGTAAATGTGTATTTATTAATAAATATTTGTTATCCTACAAATAATGCATGGGTATAGGAATAAAATTGCAAAAATATATGCAGATGTAGTCAATGCTCTATCTATATCATCAGACCAGATCCCTTACTGGGTAGGCAGAGAGTACAGACTTTCAATGTTTAAAAGATTGTGTGTGTGATTGTGGGAACGTGTTACCTATTTTTAGCTTGGTTTAAAGCGCATTTTAACCTTAGTACAAACGCTAACGCAAGTGGGGCCGGAGTACTAGAGTTACAAATCCTGGATGTGCGGTGGAAATAACTTACCAAGAGAAAGAGAGTAACTGATCGTTGCAACCTTCAAATGGTTGATCACTGCAGTTTATTTAATTATTTGTCTTTAAGTGCCCAAAAACTATGAGAGTAAGAGGAAGCTAGAGGTCTGTAAGGATTTTTTGTAAATGAGGGAACTATGTAGCCATTCTATGAACACTGAATTGAATTTGCTCAATTTAACTTAAACCCACCTGATGACCAACCTACATCGTTCTCCCATACCCCAAAACAAAATGTAGATGGAAGTATTGTAATTTTTTTTTATTTTAAAAGAATTACCGTGGAATTTCTCGCCCTTCTGCCACACACACATGAATGACATTCCGAAGTGGTGGTAGAGTCTTTGTTACTTTTCTGACGATTCATAAATACTGTAATGGTTTACATAAAAAATATTTTAATTTTGGTACTAATTCTAAAAAAATCTGTTGAAACAACTCTCTGCCTACCCTCAAGATGTCTGGCGTGATGATATAAATAGCTAAGACAAATACTAATGGTGCGAAGTTACTCTACGTTCGCACAAGCGCTTTTTCAACGCTAGTTAAACAAGCGCTAGAAAGAAACAAACGGCTAAACGTTTTTTTTTTTAAAGCGCTTACAACGCTTCAGCACATCGCGTTTAAAAAGCGCCCGTGCAAAAGGGGGGTTAAGATATAATAATTTTAATTTAGGAAGCATTTTTAAAAACAAGCTTTTGTAGCACACACACAACGAAAATATGTTGCTTAGTTGAAAAGTTCCTGTGGTTTCCTTCCGGCTCCATCATCAGACCTTGAACTCCATACTGGTCTAAAGAACTCGTCAAAAAATCCAACGAGCCCAAACATGGTTAGGTTATATTAAGAAGTCGGATGGTTCCATTAGCCATCTTTCGGCTATCAGACCCTGAACCCTTTCTGGTTTTAAGTACTCGTCAATACCAATCTAACAAGCCTAAACACGAGAAGACTACGTTGTATAGTTCACATGTTCCTATGGTCACACAACAGACAGGCTGGCAGACACACGAACACTGTAAATTCAATAAACACTGGTAATAAATAAAATTGAATGAGAAATCTCAAAACTGCCTTTCCAAGGTTTTCACTCTAAAACGACGAATAAAGAAGACTTGGTCTTCTCATACATTGAAGAACTGGACTGAAGCACTGAAGACACTGGGGTAGATGAAATTTCGCCACGCCAGCAATCCGTCTTCGAGCGCCTAAAAGGTTCTTCGGCCGTATGCCATCTCCAAGGATATGCAAGATTCTCCGGACGTATCTGGGCCTGGTAACTCCACCACCGTTGGCTGTGAGCAATCGCCAACGGGGGCAGAGTTCCTACACTTAGATGCGAAGTTCTACATACAAGAAGCTAATTCAAGATGGAAACAAAATAGCCAATGGACACTATCACGCCTATATTCCCCGACCAGGGGTGGCAGAAGTATACTTGTACACCCCCTCTTTACCGACAATGTGAGGTCCCATGTAATAACTATATTGGATTTTTTTCTTCCAGAGAATTACCTGGTGATAGCTACTATTCGCCAAAGAGGTAGTTCAAGATTTTTATTTTTCAAATATGTCAAATATACAGAATTATTCCTTTGTCGTAGGTACGTTTCGCGCTCGTGCACCACACCCGTTTGTAATGCCTTAATTAACGCGCTAACTAAGACGTAGATATGTAGATGGAACTGAATCATTTGACTTATTTACACATACCACGATGACAAACTACAATTGATAGCTTGATAGTGTAAGATGTAAGCATTAACCATGAGACTGCAAAGTGAATTCTTGATACGAGGCATGCCTTTTAAGTTTTGTCGTTTGAAGAAAAAAACACAACTAGAATCTTATAGTACTTTTTATTGTTTTTCAAAGTATTCACCACGTAGCTTAATACACTTTTCCATTCGCTCAAACCAGTTATTATAACATTTATTCCACTCTAAACTGGGGGTGTTCAAAATGGCTGACTTGAAAGCATCGACTGCTTCTTCACCGGACTGGAACCTTTGACCACGAAGACTTTTCTTAATTTTAGGAAATGTATAGAAATCGTTAGGGCTTAGGTCAGGACTGTATGGAGGATGGTCAAGAATTTCTTCTTTTTCCTGCTTCAAATACTCAATCGTTTGACGAGCGCTGTGTGAGCTTGCGTTGTCGTGGTGCAGGATGATGCCTCGCTTTGAGTTAGATTTTCGAAGTTCGGCGATGACTTGTGGTAAACAAACTGTGGTATACCACTCTGCGTTAACCGTTAAACGATCTTCAAGTGCAATAGTCGCAACATGGCCGGTTTTTCCAACGAACGTGGCCACCATCTTCTTTGAAGTGCTTCGAGAACGAACAACTTTAGTCGGCTTTGGCTCGTCTTGAAAGACCCAGATTGTAGATTGTTGTTTGGAATCAGGATCGTAGGCATAGATCCAAGATTCGTCACCACTGATGATGTCGTAGACGTGATTTGACTCTCCTCGGTTGAACCTTTGCAGAGTTATCTAACGCGAGCCGCCTTGTGATCGTCGGAAAGCAGATGCGGTATCCAACGGCAAACTAGCTTTCTCACACCAAGCGCTTTATGCAAGATCTTCTGAATGGTTGTGCCTGAGATGCCTAATAGAGCCTCTATCTCTCGATACGTCACATGACAATCTTCGAGAATTAGTTGTCTCACAGCAATGATGTTATCTTCAGTGAAGGCGGATTTTGGGCGTCCTTCGCGAGATTTGTCACTAACACTAGTATGTCCACGCTGGAATTCTAAATACCAGCGTTCGACAGACCGCAGACATGGGGCTTCATCACTGAATACAGATGTTAGCTCTTCAAAACACTGAAGCCGTGTCAGGCCTCTTCTAAAGTTGTAGAAAATTATTGCACGAACATTTTCCTTAGAAAGATTCATTTTCGTACGTAACCTGACAGATTCCAATCGACGCTATGACTAAACAATAGCATTAATCCTAATACTTTCAACTGTTTTGAGATTAAAAATTTAAACACATTCGAATATAGAACAGTTCCAAATTCAAAATTGCCGGGAAATATGGAAACGACAGAACTTAAAAGGCAAGCCTCGTATCAATCCCAGTGAACCACAGGCAGGGTAAACCTACGTCATTTTATGAAAGTTAGAATTTTGTTAATGAATATGTAGTTACGAACGTATGCATACTTACCAGTTTTAGAGGTAACAAAATGTTCATAAAAATGGGGCCAAAAAATGCACAAAAATGGTACAAACCGAATTCAAATTGAGACGTATCACAATTTGAATGAAGGTTTTTATATTAATATTAGCCCCGTTAAGAAACTGTCCTACCGTTGAACACGGGCCTCCTCTCAATTTGAGGGAGTTTACGCCTTAGTCCACCACGCTGGCCCGGTGCGGGTTGGCGAACTTCATACACTTCGGAGAAACTCTTAGGCATGCAGGTTTCCTCGCGATGTTTTCCTTCACCGTTAAAGCAAGTGATAGTTATTTTTTTAATACGCACATGCTTTCGAAAAGACAGAGGTGCGTGACTGGGTTTGAACTCGAAACCCCCTTGCAGTCCAACGGTCTAACCACTAAGCTATCACTGCTTCTACTACCACTTGTTATCATTTTCTTACTCTACATTATTTGTAGATAAAATATTGATTATTGAACATACGTTAATAAAAAATATACAGCGCCTCGTGTGTAAAATGTACCCACTTCATAGGTTCCTGCAGTGTCCCTACGATGTAAAGATGAATACATGTATAACCATTGTTACAGCCTAAAAAATAAATAGGCATTGGAATGCTCAAATAAACACACATTATTAAGATCATTAAAGTTACCTCATGTAAGCGACTTAATAATATTATATGCCTGTACATTTGATAACGACAAATTTGAAGCGCGCAGCTTGGCGCGCTGTAAAAATGTATTATTTATTATATATTATGTAAGCTTGAAAAAATGCATTATTAATATTATTTCCAAAGAACTGATATTCCAATATGTTAACGACTTCGCTTGTACTAAGGATGGGTATGGATGGATTAAATATACGTCAGGTCGAGTTTAATTTCTAACTGTTTAAGTTTTGTTCTTCGTCTGGTATCTACATTTACCAAAAATATCTAGGTTTTTAATTATATACTTAGTAAATAATTTGTATTCATTCATTTTAGAATTAATAAACTAGCACTTAATAATTATGATTAATATTAAAACAAGTAAGTATATGATTTGTTACTATATTCCATATATTTTTATAAATAAAATAATCTCAATCAATTATCATGTTTATTTTGCCTTTTATCTATATCATCAAGCATCCCTTACGGGGTAGGTAGAGGTATAGAGTTCTAACAGCTTCTTTCCTCAAGGACCCTCGCTTCTTCCATTCTCATAGTTCGTCTCATACACGCTCGTCAGTTAGGAAGACTTATGTACAAAATATATTCCCTATGCAGGGGTGTCAAAGATGTACTGTTTACACCAACTTTTCGCCGACGTTGTTAGGTCCCATGTAGTAGGGGGCGGCCCTATTGCTATTGTACCGGACACAATGCCAGACTCCGGACTGATATTGGAAATTTTTCATCGAAAAATTACATTTTGTCCGACCTAGAATTCGAATTCAGGACCTCGTGATCACTATATTTTTATGCCATAAGAATTTTCCATTATCTTAGTCATTAGTACCAGGACGTCATAACCAACTAGAAGATCTTAGCTCTAAATGATTGATATATGTGGGTAAATTTTAATGAAATCATTATTCAAAGTACTGGGATATCATAACCGACTAGGATTATAGCTCTAAATGATATAGCTATGCAGCAGATAAATCTGAATGAAATCCTTATTTAAAGTACCAGGATATCATAACCGACTAGAAGATCATAGCTCTAAATTATATAAGTAGGTAAATTTGAATGAAATCCTTATTCAAAGTACCAGAATATCATAACCGACTAGAAGATCATAGCTCTAAGATATAGGTGGGTAAATTTAAATCCTTATTCAAAGTAACAGGCCAGAATATCATAACCGACTAGATCTTAGCTCTTAATTATTGATATAGGTGGGTTAATTTGAACAAAATCAACGCGAAGTACCAGGATATTATATCAGTAAAGGTGTTCTGCTAAACACGTAGAGGCACACATAAGAGCATAAATATAATGATTTTATATATCTTCCATTTTTCATTCATGTCAATAGCTTAACATCTGTATTGCTATGATATCCTGGTACTTTGAATAAGATATTTTATAAATTCACTTAACATTATTTTTCAAATGCAATAAATAATTGAGAGCGGAGACCTTCCTTATCTGTTATGATGTCCTGGTTACCTACGTTGATCAAGATTTAAATATATAAAAAATATTATTATTTTTGATTGATGGCACGGGTCAATGTAGGTGGCAGCAACACACGAAATGTTTGCATTTAGAGTAGTCATTTTGAGCATCTTACCGAAGTGATATTTTGCGAACGTGATATCATGCGAAGTGTCATTTTCCGGCATGGTAACATTTTGTGAACTTGACATTATTTGCTGATACCAGCTTTGCTGAGACCAGCTTAAGGCGTTTGTTGCAAAATCATCGGTTAACGATGGAGCCATCGATTATAATTGGAAGGCGTTTGTTTCGTCTGTAGTTTAATCTCTACGTCTTTTGAGCATTCACACAAAAATATAAATATAAAGTTAAAAAGGTAGACCAGTCACCCAATGAGTAACTAAACATATGGAAAATACCTTATCTACAGATAAAAGGTTCCTATTTAAAAATTAACGATGGTAGAAATTGGATGAGAGTAGCTGAGGAACGTACTCAGCGTGCAATAAGAGCCTATGGCCAGTGGAATGCTATTGGTTGGTTGATGATAACGAAATGCTGTCAAGTGTTCGTCTGCTGTGTGAACTATACAGGATCGATTTTTAAGATGGGGCAGTAAGACAGCGACGTTAACCGTTTTAGCTACAGGAAAATGGTCTTTGGAGACTATCCTTAATTTTTAATATATTTTGTGCATTGACCGATTGTGAAAATTATGTAAGCAATTTACACAAAAACTTTTTTTTATGCGAATTTATCCTGTTTCTTATAAGGATCAAGAACTTCTATTGGAGTAACTGAAGTTAGGAGAACTAGAAAAGTGATATATCGCAAAAAACTTTCCCTATAAATTTTGTAGGACAACGTTTTTCCTGTATCTACAACGGTTGAGGTAGCTGTCCTTACTGCCTAGTCTCACAAACCCATCCTGTATATATAAGGGACGGATAGATCAAATCCAGTAGTTACACATTCCCAATAGATTACAATAAAGATACAAGAATGTGTAAACAAAAATATAATTACACTTGGATATCAGGATCGCACACAAAATAAATTCAAACTTAAAATATGAAAAATAATGATAACACTTTATTCAATATAATTATAGTATATAATATTAACTATTTACAGTAATGACTTGTGATGGATACATGTCGCGGCTACGCTTGGCTTACAAATAACGTGTTTATATACGATTTAGTCGGCGTTACCTGAAATAGAGAAATTTTATGTTGTAAATTCATCAATAAAAAAGGCTAATAAGGCTGTTCCATCCCGCTTCTGGGCAAAGCTACTCTCACTAAGCGAGGTTAGAGAGATTAGGTCACACTCCACTTCCGCGAGCCTTGGGAAAGCTCGCAAATCATGTCCGACTTCTGCAGACTAAAATCTCACGGTGGCAGGCGTTGGCATCCAATGGGGCAGTATGGCGAAGCGAGTCCCGACAGATCGTGGGTAGTTTTACCTATGTGGGCCTGCATGCGGGCGAGTGCAGGTCCCGGTCGGGTGCGCCGGCGAAGCTGATGTTGAGCAGCATGGCCTCGAACGGGTCGCTGCGCATGCGCTGCTGGTTGGCTGCCGCCGCGGAGCCTGCGTCGCGGACCGCGCGGGACTCGGAACTGCCGTCCTGGGAATGGAAAAAAATATGATACACAAAGTGAAACGTAAATAACTTAGAGCGACACGACCACTGACCCATGGCACGTGGAAAAGTTCTGCATAGAACTTTGTGAACCTCGGAGAAATGTCGCAGGACGTGTGAAACTTCTATCACTTAAGAATCTTAAAACGGCCGGCATGAACACTTCGAACGGGCTCTGAAAACTCCGAAGCGAGGAACGCACTGGTGTCCGTCTATGCCGTAAGAGCCCCTATTCCAGGGGAGAAGACCAGGTTCGCTCTACCCTTACCCAAATACGGTGCTCAAGGCGACACTGGCAAAACCACGCCGCCGTCCAGATCGGACACGTGCGTGAAGGATGCAGGCTCCTACCATTCGCGTGTCAAAACTAAGAATGCTGCGGATAAAGGTGCAGAGGGAGACATATTGATTCACCCTGCCCAACTTCTCAAGAAACAACAAGAACATACAACATTCTATTCCCCAAAGCCACTGACCTCAGCCCTAGGGCTCCACAGTCTGACCACGGCTTCTATGCCGCTGGTGGCGAGCAGGAACATGGAGGGGTGCAGCTGGATGCAGTTCAGGATGGAATCGTCTCCTCGAAGACATCGGATGATGTTCCCTGATTTACGGCACCAGATAAACATGCTGCCGTCGTCGGAACTGAAAGGAGATTATATAATAAGTTAATACAACAACTGGCTAAGACTCTGGAAGACCTCCGCAACATGATCGAGAACCTCAGAAGAGTCCTTTCAACGAAAACCTCTTAAAACAAACATGGTCGTTTGATATACGTCCATGTTTGGGTACTTTAGAGATTCTATACTTGAAGTTGCAGATAATTATGTACGTATAGCTGGGACAAACACTCCATTTAGATAGTAGCAACTTAGAGAAAGAGGTCAATCGTCGAATCCAACTCGGCTGGGCAGCATTTGAGAAGTAGTATTAACACACTAAAAATCTATCTATGCTTGCAGTGGCTATTTGCGAGTCACTTCCTTCCGTCTAGTATGGTCGAGGGAGCTGCTCAAGTAGTCATACTCGTGAACGGGTGCAGCTTGTGGAGACTGGTCCACCCAGAATCCTCTAGCTTTACATTATAACTTATATACTGAGTTCTTAGATTTACGCGAATATTACACATGAAATAAAACTATTTTTTTTTTCGGATTTTATCGCGGTTTATTTTGATTTTTAAGTTCCCGACGTTTCGAGTAATTAATATAATCAAATCTAAAACCAAGCATAACACTGCAAGACCTCAAGACACCGTGAGCTCATTCTGCGTAGATCGGACCAACAAAAACAAAAATAATTAAGAAGTTTGAGGGTACCCCGGAACAACTATGCCTTTTGGACGTCTAACACCTCAGTCCTTCCCGTGACCATGGGTGCTGCAAAGCACTCGAAACGTCGGGAACTTAAAAATCAAAATAAACCGCGATAAAATCCGAAGAAAAAAAAAATAGTTTTATTTCATATTATAACTTATATTTTAAAAAATATTTTTAGTCTTATATCTCAGTCGTAACGCGTCACACTGGAGATGGATCCCATAAATGATTTGGTGTAATATAAAGATGTATGTACAGGGAACGATAAAAAAAAATTATGAAGAATTAGACAAAAAAAGACAAGCCTGCTGAGATTCTCGCCGGATCTTCTCAGTGGAGCCGCGTTCCGATTCGGTGGTAGATGAGTAAGTTAAAAAAAATGTAAATATGACAATTTTTAAATATGACAGGGTTTATGCAAAATAAACAATTTGATTTTGAGTTTAGTGAGAAGTTAAATAATATATCTTTATAAAAAACACACATGTTTTAGGACAACATTCAGGTCAAAAGGGTCAAGATCAAAGGGTAATGGGCTATGTTCGGAGGTTACCTGTGACATCAATACTTACCCGGCCGCCATGAAGTTGGCCTCGGGGCCGAGGAAGTTGGCCTCCTTGATGTCGGTGGTGGTGTTGCAGTGTCCCAGGAAGCGCTGCGAGTAGTCGAGAGCCGCCGAGCGCAACTGCCTCTCTAGCACACTGGTCGGCTGGTTGTCTTCCGTCTCGCCCGCTGCTGATCATGTACGGTACGGTGAGATACTTAGTTAGTACTAGCAGTTCGAGTAGAACCCCGCACACGAACGCGCGCGGCTTCTTGGAAGTATTCAGCTAGTACCCTCTGAGGCCAGCAATGGTTACAGTCGCCGGGGGTTGAAGGACGAGCTAAGTGGTTGCGTCATCACCATGTAGAAGGAACAGGGCGGGTTAACTCTGTGAGAGACGGGTCCGAAAAACGGACAGCTGCTGGCATGTCCTCGTTCCCGTAACACGCCGCCAAGCGGAAGGTAGAACACGGTGGGGTTTTAGTGGGCAGAACTTTTTCCAGCGACGGCCGGAGTCCCGCCGACCGTCACTGGAGTCCCACATAACCCGTTCACGTCCCCGTCGTGAACGGGTATCCATGGAGATTTTCCCACCTAAATAAATGGATAGCACCCTCTGAGAGCGAGAAGCAGTGTCAAGCGGTGCTGTATGAGAGATTTTGATTCGGACCACTACTAACATGCTCACCTGTTTACATTATGTTAACTGTGGCTATACCTTAATCATAGTTTATATTCTGCTAATTGCTCTGGCTGGCAATCACGAGGTTGTCTTTAACACTCATATTCGTTAGAAGACAAATATGGCACGTGGCCACTCATGTGCAAGGTTAAAATGGAACTGAGCTGGACGTATCTGTCGCATGTCAAATACGTTTTGGGTAAAAACTGCCACAGTGTGGGAAACAACACCGCGGCAGGCCCAGAAAAAAGTAGTGAGACGAACTGGACTCCTATAACAAGGCTCGAATCAGCTTGCACTAAGCCGAGATGAGTGGAAGAAGGGAGGGAAGGCCTTTGCCATGCAGTGAGACAATATGGGATTATAATAATAATAATGACGTGTCGCTGGTTATGTCATCAGGCGAATCATTGTAAAGGGGCATAAGTCACCGAGTGTAAACAGCCGTGTTGAGCAACAAAATTGACAAACTGTTTTATGGAACCTCTTACTGGACTAAATAGATGCGGACGATATTGGTCGCGGAACATTTGTCAGGCGACATCGTCCTACTTCGCGCAATATCTTAAGCGACACATGTTGCGGGACACATAACACCCCTAGTAATTATAAGACCGAATTCTACATACACGCACGTACAATCACACACACACGTGCACACACACACGAACACCCACACGCACGCACGTTTATTTCACTTTTATAACATTTTTCGTGTATTTTTTCTTTCATTGAATTGTATTCAACATTACAAAACTTTGTAAACGAAAGAGACTGACTTCTGACATACAGGGTATCCTAGTTCAGTAGCCAGGGTAACATTCACATGTATAAAAAATAGTTTAATGTCAATAAAGTTATTATTATTATTTGCCCCCTAATTAATACGAGTGTGGCAGGATTAGACAAAGGGAAGATCTTCCAGCCAGACGGGTATTGTCGAGTTCCCCCGAGTTGTTGTCGGGGGATTTTATACATATTGGCAACGCGTCGTACACTCTCATATCGCGTTATAGACATGTATAGAACATCGTTGTGGATTTTATATTCGGCGCCATCTGTATGTAGGTAGTGCCACCTTTGTAGCGATGTCTAGAGGTTGCTACACAAGGCTTGAAAAACACAGAACCCCACTTACCTTCATCCAGCTGCGTCTCCATACTCTCCAAGGCAACATTTATATCCTTTTGTAGCAAAAACACGGCATGACTTGTGGCATGCCTCGGAAACTTGTCTTTAAAGTACAGCAGGCATTCGTGGGCCTCTCGGGCCCTTTTCAAGTCCATCAGTCCCTTGGCTAGTCGGAAATGGGACTTGACGTGTGACGAGTCCAGTTTTATTGCCTTGTAGCAGTCTTTTATCGCCGCGTATGTGTCTCCTGACCTGGAATGATTTGGATACCATCACGACTGTATTCTCAATAAAGTTCAGAGGCATATGTGTAAAGATCGTTTTTCTTTTTAGTGTTTCTCTTAACACAAACACACACACACTTCACACTAATTGTAAAATATCTTTTCTTCTCTTTCACTCAAATAATCCTTCTATTGCTATCCCTGTCATTCAAATTCTCTCTCAAACGTTCCATTACGACATATATGGATCACATTAATATTTGGACATGGTAAGATAGTCTAGGTCTTCCCCGGTACCTACATCCTTCTACTTTCGCATTGTATTGTTACGACCCAAACATACCTCGATATGTTGAAAACTCTTTACCGGGGATGCCGATTCTAAAACGCATAACACACACTTAGGTCTCCTAGCCATCTGCATAGAAAGATCTAGAATCCGCGCTTACGTGCCGAAACGTCTAGAAGGTTCCTCCCATTTAATAATCGCCGGCGCGCGGTCGCGGTGTACAAGTACCTATTTGTTCACATACAAATAGGTATGTAATAATAATACCGCTTTGTGGGCCGCGTCGGCTATTGTTCGATGTACTTCCATCGATGTACTTAGAGGGTTCGCGTCCGTTCTAGAACTTTTATACAAGTATAAAAGGAACACAGAGCGCGGGGACGGACACAGTCCCTTCTCGGAAGCGATTGTGATCAAATCGGAGAACAAGCGATCTAAGTGGAAAACACCGGCGACTATAGCAAGGATATACGGATACTACAAGTGACTCAGCGACTTGGAAGCAGTATTTGGGTACTAACGAGAGTAGTACTAGTGTGTAATTAGTTCGCGTGTGTTTTTGCATACGACGTACTGTTTCGTGTGTACAGCGCCTAATAAAGTACTTCGCACGTTATTCGGCATTCAATTACCCCGCAAACGTAACAGTATATCTGTTGGAACTCTGTACTCTCTGCCCACCCCGCAAAGGATCTGGCGTGATGATATAGATAGATAGATATTAATATTTTGGGAAGGAGGAAGCCAGAGAGGTCTATAAGGGAAGAACCTGTTAGAACTTTACTCTCTGCCTGCCTCGCAATGGAACTGGCGTAATAGATAAATTAATATTATAAATTTTTATTTTTCACGATAAGGGTCTTAAAAGGGTCATGTCAGCGTCAAATTCAGTCCATTTCAGCGACAGCAAGCAGAGAAATGGACATGAAACTCAGTAGTACTACAACGTAAGTTGCGGCAGTAAATAGGATA
Organism: Phalera bucephala; assembly: GCA_905147815.2. Lineage (NCBI taxonomy): Eukaryota > Metazoa > Arthropoda > Insecta > Lepidoptera > Notodontidae > Phalera > Phalera bucephala. Next base: position 32,409,593 of record LR990618.1, read on the forward strand.
GTGGTCTGACCATCTCGATGCCCTTCCCTTCGGATACATATAACACACAAGATCAGACAGCGACCTTGTCGGTGAAGTCGAAGAATCCCGCCGGCCACTGGCACACAACAGTCATCGCCCGTCACAGGCATAGCCCAAAGAATTAGTAAGCTGAAGTGGCAATGGGCGGGCCATATAACGCGAAGATCGGACGAGCGTTGGAGGAGAAAGATCCAAGGCAACCACATATTGGCAAGCGCAGCGTGTAACGGCCACCTGCCAGATGGACCGACAATCTTGTGAAGATCGCAGGAAGTCGTTGGATGTAGAAAGGCTGGAGAGCGATTGGGGAGGTTCTTTGTCAGCAGCGGACGAGGGTAGGCTGAAATGATGACTGGCACACAAGTTCTTCGAATGTAAACTAGGGTAGTGTACTGACCAGCCTCGGCGCATGAGTGCGGCGGCGCGGTTGGAGTACAGTATGGCGCAGTCGGGGCACGCCGCCAGTGCGTCGTTGTAGAACTCCACGGCCGTGGAGTAGTTGCCCTTGTTCACCAAGTCGTTCGCCTGCACACACAAACCCGAGGTGGTTAAAGCGTTGTGCCTGACGAGCTTAGGGTATTGCTGGTTTGGTCATGCTCACTATAATGCGTTTGCTTGCGGTGGCAGTCTGGCGCGGGTCACTCCCTTCTCTCCAATATGGTCGAAGGGAGTGATGGCTGTTCCAGTAGTCACACTCGTGAACGGGTGCTGTTTGTGGGGACTGGTCATTCTTGAGACACTCCTTATACATAAGATCAGTCTCATATGTCGATCGTAAGGCACCACACTGGAGCCAGATCGTAATCTATTTAATTGTAACCTAAACATTGTAACTACACGATATGATTGAAAAAATAAAAAGGAAAAAAAAGAAAATTAAAATAAAAGTAGTGATAGTCTAGTGGTGAGACCGTTGGACAACAAAATCAGACGTTTTGGGTTTGGCACCTTTGTCGTTTCGAATATATGTGCGTATTAAAAATCAAGTATCACTTGCTTTAACGGTGAAGGAAAAATCGTGAGGAACCCTGCACGCCTAAGAGAAATTAAATGAAATGAAATTTATTTGCTTGAAACATGGTATTACAATAAGGTGTTGTATTATCTCGTAGTTTAGCACATTTCACCTTACAGGTATGCAAATATTAAATATTTATAAGGTAATAGGAAATACAAAATATGTCATTAATGTCAATATATATTATAAATTAAAATAATATCATTCATTCATCATAATTTCGTATATTTTTCTATATTATTATTATATTGTGTTGTTATATTTATATAATAGTTCCAATAAAATTATTTATGTGTCTTAACCGATCAGAATTCATCAAATGTGTAGAAGGTGTGGTCTATAAGCCATTTTTTCATAGGCAGCGCTGGCATTTCTCTTATTTTTTTGGTATTTTATTGAATACTTTGATACACATAATATATGAACTCTTTTGGTATATAGAGTTTCTCGAAGGTGTGTGAAGTTCTCCAACCCGCACTGGGCCAGCATGGTGGCCTAAACCCTCTCAGTTTGAGAGGAGGCCCGTGCCTAATGGTGGGACAGTTTCTTAACAGGGCTAATATTATTAAATAAAAAAGCATAAGTCCGCTAAGTTTCTTCGCCGGATCTTCTCAGTAAAGACCGCATTCTAATCCGTTGGTAGATTAATAATTAAATTAGATTAAGAAAAAAATGTAGATCGACCATTATTAAGTAGCAGGGTTTATGCAAAATAAATTACTTGCGTTTGAGTTTGGTACCACGCCATTTACCGACTGTATTAACATATACCCGATGTGTTTCTTTATACATCGGGGCCCATTGCTATGACCAATTATACACATAATGCGGTACCCTACCGTAACTTCGTGAAATGTTAGGTTAAAAATTTCAATTGTATAAAATGTGGTCGTTGGTCTAGTGGCAAAGCACATCGCTTTCTGATCACGAAGTCCTGGGTTCCAATCCTAGGTCGGACAAATTTAGGTTCTCTAACGAAAACTTACCAGTATGAGTCCGGAATCTGGAATTGTGCCTGATATATGACAATATATCGGGTACAATTGCCCCCTATTACATGGGACCTAACATCGTCGGCGAAAAGTGGGTGTACTCAGTACACCGCTACCACTTCTGCTTGGGGAATATAGGCGTGACGGTAATACAATAACTAGAGGTTATAACGTTAAGTTGAAGGCAATTTAACGTCATCAACTCGGATTAGTAAATAGGGAACACTAACCCTTGATCTTGCAAGTGGGCCTTAATGGATTGCCGTTAAATGATCATTTCACAAAGTTATAGTAAAGCTTAAATGAAAAATTCATCGCCGCGAGTGGAAATCGAATCCAAGTAATTTACCATGCCGGGATGACCAGCCTATTCGCTCAACTACCAAAGCAGGTAGCTGTAGCATTGAAATTTTATGCCCCTCCAACAAAAGCAATAGACCAGCAAGCAAATCCATTTTTACAAGCTTTTATTTAACTTGCAATGGTCGTATGTCTGTCTTTCCGGTTCAAATCCATATTTCAACCACTTACGAATATCCGATTGAGCTGAAAGAACATTGTTCTGCGCCCATATATGATTTGCCCCAGAACCAACAGCAATGAAAAAATACTTGTATGATTTCAAACCACCCATAAATTCTCTTAAGGCATTTATTATTAAACGGACAACAGGCGGAATCGCAATGTTGCACAAAATGTTTTAGATTTTGAGGTTATAATTCAGTAGCCATTAATACATAATTATGAGGTTATATTAGGTGTTGACATTCAGTAATGGGTCAAATTTTTGTTGGTTCTGGGGCAATTTTCGACAATGTCCTTTGGCATACGTATGTAAAGTCGGTGACGATGCAATAATATGGTACCATGGAGATGGTCTGATGATGGAGTCGGAAGGTGGCCATAGAAACATGTGAAATATACAACGTAACCCCCTCGTGTTAGATTGACAAGTACTATATAACGAGATAGTGTTCAGGGTCTGATAATGAAGCCAAAATGTGGCCAATGGAACCACCCAACTACTTAATATAACCACGCCGTGTTTGGGCTCGTTAGATTTGTCTTATTGAGTACTTTAGACATGGATGTTATCCAGGGTCTGATGATGGAGCCAGAACGAAACCATAGCAACTCCTCAACTGAGCAATGTTCGTCTTGTTTTTGCTAAGAAAGCTTTTTTTTAAAAAGGTCTTAAACACTAAAACGAATTGGTATTTTTTTATAAACAAAACGCACTTACCATCTCCTTCAACTGCCGCACCCTATCAGGCAGTTGTGGCGGTGGCTCCAGGGTACCATTGGTGCCGTTGGTGCCATTCTTGGCCTGCTGCTTACCCTCCCCCTCGCGGTTGCCATGGTTATGCTGGATTATAAAGCTCTCTACCAATACCGGCCGCCGCGCCGAGTTTATGTCGAAGAGATATACCTGAAATATGAAAAATAATAGTTTCAACATTATTAAATGTTGCCTCGTTGGTCTAGCGGCGAATAACGCAAGTAGCGATCACGAAGTCCTGGGTTCAAATCCTAGGTTGGACAAATGAACTTTATGTATCAAAAAATCCCTGTATTCATATGATTATTGCAGTGATAGCCTAGTGGTTAGACTGTTGGACTGCAAAGTCAGAGGTCTCGAGTTCAAACCCAGGCACGCACCTCTGTCTTTTCGAAAGCATGTGCGTATTTACTATCACTTTTAAACACAAAATTAACTATCACTCGAGTTTCTTGACGGTGTGTGAAGTTCGCCAACACGCACTGGGCCAGCGTGGTTGACTATGACCTAAATAAAACCTCTCAGTTTGAGAGGAGGCCCGAGCTCAATAGTGGGAACGTTCCTTAATAGTGCTTATATTATTACAATATTATTTATATAAATATTAACTTATAGTCTAACTTTTGGCTCAAAAACATGCTGGCAAAGTATAAAGGAGTAGACACACATCCTTCTACAAAATTTTCAACGGGGATTACGCGTTGCCTTTATTTGGAAAAACTACAAGAAAGGGACTGGCGTGTTTCTGCCGAAGAAAGTCTTGAGGAAATTTTACTAATACTAACATGCATATTGGGGAGGCCTATGTTCAGCAGTGAACAAGTATAGGCAGAGATGATGATGATGATGAACATGCATATTGGTGATTATGTATTATGAAGTAAAACTTACCTGTTCTGAACCGAGGTTCACCAGTAATTCGTTTCCGTCGTCGCTGAACGCGACATACGTCGTCGCTTTTTTAGGGAAAGTGTGCTCATTAGGATCCATGGATAAATGACCTGGGACAAAAACAAAAAATTAAGTACTTATTAAAAATAAACCTTTTTACAAGCTTTTATTCAACTTGCACTGCGCGTACGTCTGTCTGTCTGTCTTTCCGGTTCAAATCTTGGGACCCATTTTTCAAGCACGTGCGGGTAACCAATTTAGCTGAAATTTGGTACACATATAAATAAGTTTGGTGACAAACAAAATATTATGGTACCAGGAAGCTGGTCTGATGATGGAATGGGAAGGTGGCCATGGGAACAAGTCAACTACACAACATAACCACCTCGTGTTTAGGCTTGTTAGACTGGTATTGACAAGTAGTATACACAACCAGATGATGTTCACGGTCTGATGATGGAGCGGAAAGGTGGCCAAGGAAACCACCCAACTATTCAACATAACCTCGCCGTGTTTGGGCTCGTTGGATTTGTCTTGAAGAATTCTGTAGACTCAGATGATGTCCAGGGTCTGATGATGGAGCCGGAGGGTGGCCAACGGGACTACTCAACAAAACCCGCCGTGTTTGGGCTCGTTAGATTTGTTTTCATCATCATCATCATCTCAGCCTATACTTGTCCACTGCTGAACGTAGGCCTCCACAATCGCTTTCCAGCGTAACCGGTCCGATGCCACCTGCATCCAACGACTTCCTGCGATTTTCACAAGATCGTCGGTCCATCTGGCAGGTGATCGTCCCAGATTTGTTTTGAAAAGCTTATTCTTAAAAAGATCTTTCTAAATTAAAATTATTTACACTCGTGGACTTAAGACGTGTTTTTCTAACTGAAACTCTGAACATGAAAAATAAATTAATACAACGTATTTCTGAAGCGGGATTGCTAAAGGTTTACTACTGTTTAAACCTACATTTCACCGTAGGTGTTAGGTGCCTAGATATTAGAGTTGTGACTGGTATGATGATGGCAGTAGGTTCGACCGCGTCCCCTATTACATTGGACTTTACACAGTCGGCGAAATATGAGTGTAGGCATACAGATGTGATGGTTTTTTTTTTATTCATATGTATTCAAAATAAGGCTGTATTATACGAACCCGGTGCGAAATACTGCACGGCAGCCCGCGGTATGTTGTTGTCGGGGTCGCCGTGGCCGGCTCGAGAGCACCTCATATTCTGTCGCTCGCGTAATTGTCTGGATGCTGGCGTGTTCGTCTGCAGGATAAAAAAGATCGCTAATAAATCCCTCTTTCAATATTGTTACGACCCGAACATACCCCGATATCTTGAAAACCCGGGGAATGTTAATTTTAAAATGCATTACACCCACTTAGGTCCCCTAGCGATCTGTCTAGAAAGATCCAGAATCCGCGCTTAAGCGCCGAAACGTCTAGAAGGTTGCTCCCCTTTAATTATCGCCGGCGTGCGGTCGCCGTATACAAGTACCTATTTGTCCGCGTACAAATAGGTATGTAATAATAATACCGATTTGATGGCCGCGCCGGCTATTGTTCGATGTACTTAGAGGGTTCGCGTCCGTTCTAGAACTTTCACACGAATATAAAAGGAACACAGAGCGCGGGGACGGACACAGTCTCTTCTCGGAAGCGATAGTGATCAAATCGGAGAACAAGCGACCTAAGTGGAATACACCGGCAACTTTAGCATCGATATACGGATACTACGAGAGTGACTCAGCGACTTGGGAGCAGTATTTGGGTACTTTCGAGAGTAGTACTAGTGTGCGATTAGTTCGCGTGTGTATTTGCATACGACGTACTGTTTTGTGTGTACAGCGCCTAATAAAGTACTTCGCACGTTATTCGGCATTCAATTACCCCGCAAACGTAACAATATCATAGTATTCTGATTAAAATATCATAGTATTTTATTTAAAAAAAAACAATAAATGCTAATAAATAAAACCATTTAGCCCAATGACGGACGATTTAGCGCAGTGGTTAAGAGCTCAAGCCGCTCCACCCACTGTGTCTAATAGTCGCGGGTTCGATTCCCGCACGAGGAAACTCTTTGTGTAATCCACAATAATTCAATTATTTGTGTATGTGAAGTTTCATGGTTGTAAACGCACCTACAACACAGGAATAAATCCTAGTGAGGAGATACGTTTAAAAAAAAGAATTCTAGCCAATCTTTTTAATTCGAATTATTGAGATATAATTAATCCATATAAAAAGTGATCAATGCAATTTGAAGCGCATATACTTCTTTTATATAGCTTTCTTCTCGGTTATATTTTATACATGTCCCCTCAGCCGTTAAATATAAAATTTATATTTAAAAAAGGACTTCCAAACTGCGCAACATCTTCTCATCCAAAATACCTCAGTGCCTTAAGAGTAAAGTTTTTAGTCAATGTGTGTTACCAGTGATGATATATGGATCAGAGACGTGGTCTCTTACAATAGGTCTCATAAAAAAGCTCAGAGTTGCTCAGCGAGCTATAGAGAGAGCTATGCTCGGCGTTTCTCTACGCGATCGAATCAGGAATGAGGAGATTCGTAGAAGAACCAAGGTCACCGACATAGCCGTTAAGATTAGCAAGCTGAAGTGGCAATGGGCGGGCCACATAGCGCGTAGATTGGACGGGCGTTGGGGCAGAAAGATTCTAGAGTGGAGACCACGTATTGGCAAGCGCAGCGTGGGACGACCGCCTGCCAGATGGACCGACGATCTTGTGAAAATCGCAGGACGTCGTTGGATGCAGGTGGCATCGGACCGGTTACGCTGGAAAGCGATTGGGGAGGCCTATGTTCAGCAGTGGACAAGTATAGGCTGAGATGATGAAATTACGTTTAAGGAATTTGAATACATTCAATATTTACGACATTCTCATCTTTATTTTTATACATATTTTTCGGCGTAGAGCGTTGTTATAAACTTAAGCTCTTAACCACTGAACCAAGCCATGCCCATCATGACTTATGCGTGTGTTGTGTTCGGGCATTCGGCCCCCTCTCACATCGATAAACTCCAAGTGGTTCAAAACCGCTTCCTCCGTAAAGCCGTAGGAGCCCCCTGGTTCGTACGGAACGTCGACCTCCACTCCGATCTAGGTCTCGAACCTATTCGCGCCTTTATTAAAAAGGCGTCAACACGTCACTTCGCGAACGCATCTACCCATGCGAATCCGTTAATCGTAGCCACCGCCGACTACGATCTCCCCCCCGACCCCTGCCGCCACCGCCGGCCGCGACATGTTCTCACCGACCCCCCCGATGCTTTGTCATCCCTTCTTTCCGCTCAGAATACGGGCGACGACGACGACGTAGTAGTAGATCCCCTCCCATAGCCGGCGGTTGACCGGTGCACTTAGTAGTGCACCCGTCCCCCTACAGCGACTGTCCCAACCGAGGGCGCCTCTTCGAGGCGCCCTCGAGTATGTCGCCTCTTGCCCTTCTGGCTGGCTAGAGCGTAGTGGTTGCACGCTCGCCTTTTAGTCCGGTGAAGCTGTAAAGGCCTCGCGGCCAACAGCGTACATCATTCACACACACACACCAAGCCATCGCCAAGGCTGTGCCGTGGGGACAAAATAAAAAAAAAAGAAATAATTATGAAATTTGTGACTACATGTGTTGGCTGTTGGTATGGCCACATAAAGAGAAGACCTCCCGATTATTTGGGCAATATAACGGCCAATCTAAACCTATTAGGGCCCAGACCCAGGGGGCGGCCAAAAACAAGATGGGCAGATGTGGTCAAGAAGGACCTGTGTATTTGCAATGCCTCCGAGCACGACACGTCCGACAGAGCGAAGTGGAAGAAGAAAATTAAGAAAGCACACCCCACCATCAGATGGGAATAAATGCCAAGGAGAGAGAGTGAGAACATGTGTAAATAGGGCCTTTTTAGGACAATACATAAACTAGTTGTTACCTGCAGTGTTATTATGTCTTTATTTATTACAGCCTTTGTGTTATTCTGATTGTGTAAAGTTTTATCAAAATCTATTCAAGTATTTTATGCGTAAAAAAGAGAACAAACTACATCCATCCTCACAAACTTTCGCGACTATTTTAGTAGTATGATAATTTTGTCTTGGTTTCACCTTAATAAACGACTTCTGAATTCATTCGTACCTGTAACCTCGCCAGCTTGATCATCCTGGTATCGTACAGCCGTACATAGAAGTCGTTGGCGCCGACCGCCAGCTGGTAGGGGCGGCGAGGGTTCACCGCCACGCACTTGGCCTCCGCATACCGGCCCAGGTGGTTCAGGAGGTTCACCAGAACGTTGGCAGAATCAGAATTACAGCGGTGGGAAGTGCGCATGTCGTGTTGTCTGGAGGCAAATTATAATGTTGGTAAGCTTGAGTTGAGGGCAGATTAACGAGCTAATCTATGAAACCGTCAAACTAAATATCTATCTTCATTCCTCATCTTCCGGTAAATCCATCACTCGAGAACCTTTTTGCCCTAACGCTCGACAGTTCTACGAGCGATATGTCCCGCCCACTGCCGCTTAAGTTTAGAGATTCTAAGTGATGTCAGTGACTTTGGCTCTCCTGCGGATCGTCTCGTTTCTGATTCGGTCCCGCAGGGTAACTCTCTCCATCGCTTTTTGGGTAATCTGAGCCTTCTTATGAGGCCGATCATCTTTAGTTTGATGATGGGCCTCTTTAGAAGGCTAGTGCCTATAGACTGGTGGGTCGTGTGTTGTGTGCTACTAGTTAAAAGATAGTTGCATTGGAATTGACGGACGATTTAGCGCAGTGGTTAAGAGCTTGAGCGGCTCCGCCCACTGTGTCGAATAGTCGCGGGTTCGATTCCCGCACGGGACAAATCTTTGTGTGATCCACAATCATTTGTTCCGGTCTGGGTATTTGTTTGTGAATTTTTATGTTTGTAAACGCACCCACGACACAGGAATAAATCCTAGTGTGGGGCTACGTTTTTAAAAAAAAAAAAAAAAACAAAATAGTTCACATTGTGAACCAACAACTAGTGCAGTCCTTAGTTTGTTGCGACGTATGGTCGATTAAATAGCCGCACTGAATAATTATTAACATTCGTGAAGTACTTACTGTACGAGGAGGGATCAAAAAGTGGTGAGAACGACATACACCTTCGTAATAAAAAAAAAGAATACTGACAGGCATAGCTCAGATACATATTTCTAATATTAATTAAAAAAAAATCTTCGATTCTCTTTTGTTTTTTTCTGAATGTAGTCATTTGTTTGCTTCGTGTCGGAACGTGTTCTCGAAAATGGGGAAAAACGAAGTGCGAGCCGTTATTAAATACCTCTGTTTAAAAAAGTTAACGACGCAAGAGATTCATTGCGATTTTGAGGCAACATTAGGAGAGTATGCTCCGCCGTATTCCACTGTCGCAAGGTGGGCTTCTCAATTTCGAGTAGGGAGAACGAGGACGGAAGACGAACATCGTTGCGGCCGTCCATCGACGTCAGTGACCCAAGAAAATGTTGCGAAAATCGAGAAAATTGTATTGAGCGATCGAAGAGTTAACATCCGATACTTAATTCAAGAAACGGGCATTTCATATGGAAGTATTCAATCCATATTGAAACAATCTTTGAATATGAGAAAAGTCTCCGCAAGATGGGTGCCGAGAATGTTAACCGACAGTCAGAAACAAAATCGACTTGACATTTCAAAGATATTGTTGGACAAGTTTCAAGAAGATTCTGAAAACTTTTTGTCTCGTTTCGTAACAATGGACGAAACATGGGTCCATCATTTTGATCCCGAGACAAAACAGCAATCTTCGCAATAGAAACGACCATCATCACCGACCCCGAAGAAGTTTCGTGTCGTGGCATCGGCTGGCAAGGTTATGGCCTCAATATTTTGGGACTCAGAAGGAATAGTGTTGATTGATTACCTGGAGCGTAGAACCACTATTACAGGCCAATATTATGCAGCTTTAATTCCCAAGTTGAGGAATGCCATCAAAGAGAAAAGGAGAGGGACACTTCGAAGGGGCGTGCTGTTTCATCACGACAACGCACCCGCGCACAGGTCGGCAGTTGCGATGGCTGCCATTCAGCAAGCTGGCTTCGAATTGGTTGACCACCCTTCTTATTCACCAGATCTGGCGGCTAGCGATTTTTATCTGTTCTCCAAATTGAAAAAATACTTAAGGGGAAAAAGGTACGATGACGATAACGAGGTGATGGATGCCGCGGAGAGCTTTTTGCAGGACCAAGACAAAACTTTTTTTGTGAAAGGGATTTAAGCCTTGCAAAAGCGCTGGACTCGGTGTGTAGAGAGACTCGGAAACTATGTAGAAAAATAAATTATTAAGTTATCAATAGTCATTATATTCTATCTCATTCTCACTACTTTCTGATCCTAGATCTAGTACAGGTATGCGCATGTGAAATTTGTTTGTGAAGGCAATTGAATGCAGGCGGGTAAAATCACTGGATTATATAAGGTAAGTGCGGCAGTGGTTTTTCATTGTCTTGGTAAATGCATACATAATACAAAACTTAAAAAAACCCTAAATTGTTTGTTTTTCTGTGAGTAGTTTTATGTGTGATATCTTTAATTCTATGTTTTATATATTAGTCTTAGCTGTGCGTACTGGTATACTATTCATGTGCTAATCTTTTATTGTTTTTTTTTGTGAAACTATTTGTGAAAACTTGTAATTGGCCTTCTGTTTTATATTACTATATACTATCTCTGTTCTAGCTGTAAGTTTTCGAAATCTGAAAATAAAATAAAATAAAATAACATTTTTAAGGCTCCAGGCTGGATTCGCTCCTCCCTGCCATATCAAGTGCGCGTCGTCGGGCGCCGTGGCGAGGCGCTTCACGCACTCGCAGTGGCGGGGGCAATGTACTGTGCCGTATGAGCCCGTCCTCACCCGCCGACCATATCAAGTGCAGGTTGTCGGGCGCGGTAGCGAGGCGCTTGACGCGCCCGCAGTCGCAGGGGCAATGTACTCACAGTATGAGCCCGTCCTCGCCCGCCGACCATATCAAGTGCAGGTTGTCGGGCGCGGTAGCGAGGCGCTTGACGCGCCCGCAGTCGCGGGGGCAATGTACTCACAGTATGAGCCCGTCCTCGCCCGCCAACCATATCAAGTGCAGGTTGTCGGGTGCGGTAGCGAGGCGCTTGACGCGCCCGCAGTCACGGGGGCAATGTACTCACAGTATGAGCCAGTCCTCGCTCGCCAACCATATCAAGTGCAGGTTGTCGGGCGCGGTAGCGAAGCGCTTGACGCGCCCGCAGTCGCGGGGGCAATGTACTCACAGTATGAGCCCATCCTCACCCGCCGACCATATCAAGTGCGGGTTGTCGGGCGCGGTGGCGAGGCGCTTCACACGCCAGCAGTGGGGGGGGGGGCACTGTACTCACAGTATGAGCCCGTCCTCACCCGCCGACCATATCAAGTGCAGGTTGTCGGGCGCGGTAGCGAGGCGCTTGACGCGCCCGCAGTCGCGGGGGCAATGTATTCACAGTATGAGCCCGTCCTCGCCCACCGATCATATCAAGTGCGGGTTGTCGGGCGCGGTGGCGAGGCGCTTCACACGCCAGCAATGGGGGGGGGGGGGGCACTGTACTCACAGTATGAGCCCGTCCTCACCCGCCGACCATATCAAGTGCAGGTTGTCGGGCGCGGTAGCGAGGCGCTTGACGCGCCCGCAGTCGCAGGGGCAATGTACTCACAGTATGAGCCCGTCCTCGCCCGCCGACCATATCAAGTGCAGGTTGTCGGGCGCGGTAGCGAGGCGCTACACGCGCCCGCAGTCGCGGGGGCAATGTACTCACAGTATGAGCCCGTCCTCACCCGCCGACCATATCAAGTGCAGGTTGTCGGGCGCGGTAGCGAGGCGCTTGACGCGCCCGCAGTCGCAGGGGCAATGTACTCACAGTATGAGCCCGTCCTCGCCCGCCGACCATATCAAGTGCAGGTTGTCGGGCGCGGTAGCGAGGCGCTTGACGCGCCCGCAGTCGCGGGGGCAATGTACTCACAGTATGAGCCCGTCCTTGCCCACCGACCATATCAAGTGCAGGTTGTCGGGCGCAGTAGCGAGGCGCTTGACGCGCCCGCAGTCGCGGGGGCAATGTACTCACAGTATGAGCCCGTCCTCGCCCGCCGACCATATCAAGTGCAGGTTGTCGGGCGCGGTAGCGAGGCGCTTGACGCGCCCGCAGTCGCGGGGGCAATGTACTCACAGTATGAGCCCATCCTCGCCTGCCAACCATATCAAGTGCGGGTTGTCGGGCGCGGTGGCGAGGCGCTTCACACGCCAGCAGTGGGGGGGGGGGCACTGTACTCACAGTATGAGCCCGCCCTCACCCGCCGACCATATCAAGTGCAGGTTGTCGGGCGCGGTAGCGAGGCGCTTGACGCGCCCGCAGTCGCGGGGGCAATGTATTCACAGTATGAGCCCGTCCTCGCCCGCCGACCATATCAAGTGCGGGTTGTCGGGCGCGGTGGCGAGGCGCTTCACACGCCAGCAGGGGGGGGGGGGGCACTGTACTCACAGTATGAGCCCGTCCTCACCCGCCGACCATATCAAGTGCAGGTTGTCGGGCGCGGTAGCGAGGCGCTTGACGCGCCCGCAGTCGCGGGGGCAATGTACTCACAGTATGAGCCCGTCCTCGCCCGCCGACAATATCAAGTGCAGGTTGTCGGGCGCGGTAGCGAGGCGCTTGACGCGCCCGCAGTCGCGGGGGCAATGTACTCACAGTATGAGCCCGTCCTCGCCCGCCGACCATATCAAGTGCAGGTTGTCGGGCGCGGTAGCGAGGCGCTTGACGCGCCCGCAGTCGCGGGGGCAATGTACTCACAGTATGAGCCCGTCCTCGCCCGCCGACAATATCAAGTGCAGGTTGTCGGGCGCGGTAGCGAGGCGCTTGACGCGCCCGCAGTCGCGGGGGCAATGTACTCACAGTATGAGCCCGTCCTCGCCCGCCGACCATATCAAGTGCAGGTTGTCGGGCGCGGTAGCGAAGCGCTTGACGCGCCCGCAGTCGCGGGGGCAATGTACTCACAGTATGAGCCCGTCCTCACCCGCCGACCATATCAAGTGCAGGTTTTCGGGCGCGGTAGCGAGGCGCTTGACGCGCCCGCAGTCGCGGGGGCAATGTATTCACAGTATGAGCCCGTCCTCGCCCGCCGACCATATCAAGTGCGGGTTGTCGGGCGCGGTGGCGAGGCGCTTCACACGCCAGCAGTGGGGGGGGGCACTGTACTCACAGTATGAGCCCGCCCTCACCCGCCGACCATATCAAGTGCAGGTTGTCGGGCGCCGTAGCGAGGCGCTTGACGCGCCCGCAGTCGCGGGGGCAATGTATTCACAGTATGAGCCCGTCCTCGCCCGCCGACCATATCAAGTGCGAGTTGTCGGGCGCGGTGGCGAGGCGCTTCACACGCCAGCAGTGGGGGGGGGGGGGGGGCACTGTACTCACAGTATGAGCCCGTCCTCACCCGCCGACCATATCAAGTGCGGGTTGTCGGGCGCGGTGGCGAGGCGCTTCACACGCCAGCAGTGGGGGGGGGGGGGGGCACTGTACTCACAGTATGAGCTCGCCCTCGCCCGCCGACCATATCAAGTGCGGGTTGTCGGGCGCGGTGGCGAGGCGCTTCACACGCCAGCAGTTGGGGGGGGGGCACTGTACTCACAGTATGAGCCCGTCCTCGCCCGCCGACCATATCAAGTGCGGGTTGTCGGGCGCGGTGGCGAGGCGCTTCACACGCCCGCAGTGGCAGGAACACTCCAGTAATGACGCTCCGCCGCTGACGCTGCGCGCGCGCACGGTACCGTCTGCAGCGCACGTCGCTATTATTTCCGGTGATAGGAACTGCAATCAAACCAAAAAGATACTTTTTGTACACATACATACACACTGATGTAGAATGGTAGCGTTATATTCACTTCGATAAAATGGGCTCCGGTTATTCGGAAGCTATATTTCACTGACATTTACTAACGGTGAAAAAAAAGTAGTAGTAACCCCACCACATTGGAGACTAGCTAAAAATGTTCGATGGACATGTGAAATGATGTTCGGGAACTCCCAATCGTTCCAAGGAGAGCGGGTGTGAGAGTTGTTATTTTTCTGCGCGTTAAACGAATTAACTTCGAAAAAAACTGAAAATAAAACCTGCCTACAGTAATTCAGAGTAAAATTAGATGATCTTTAGATGATCTTTGGATGTTTTTGATAGTTCAAGAAACACACTAAAAACCGTAAATATGTTTTTCAAAAAATAAATGCCTCGTCTAGTGTCCTTTAATACGCATGGCGATTACAAAGTCCTAAATCTAAATCCTAGATCGAACAAAAACATAATTCTTCGAAAGAAAACTTTCTAGTATCAGTCCGGAGTCTAGTATAGATCATTGTGCCCAGTATAAAGGCAATAGGCTCGCCCCCTATTACATGGGACCTAACATTGTCGGCGAAAAATGGTTGTACACAGTTCACCTCTGCCACCCCCACTTGGGGAATATAGGCGTGACGGTGTTTTGTTTTTCATTATTTTATTAACAGCGGAGAACCTACAAAATTATTAAGAAAATGTTCAATAGGAAAACTTCAATAGTACATTTTTAAGCTTGAACCAGGACCCTCGCGATTGTCAGCCGCATCGGGTACGGTCAGCAATATAAGTCGCTCAACATTCTCAGATTTTCAAACTGCTTCGCTTTTGTTTTGCATCAAATACATTATTTTTGTTAATCTTCATATATTTGGGTATGTTGTTAATAATGCGGCTTTAACAATGTTCACCAAACTGCAATAAAGAGTTTTTTTTCCTAGCCCGTTTGACTGTCTCAATCCTGAGCAAAGGCCTCCCCTTTACACTTCCACAGCTGTCGATCCATTGCTATTTCGGGCCACGAAGTACCCGCAAAGGTGTCCAAATCTCAAGATTTGCCTTGCTTGCTTGATTTGAGAGCTATAGAACGCAGTATGTTAATTGTCGAACGGATTGACCACATCAGAAACACAACTCTGCGTTCCATTACCCGTAATCTGCAAAGGAATCTGATGTGGGAGTGGGCTGGCCACATAACACGTATAGACTCGCAGAGGTGGGCAAACGCCATCACCAATTGGATACCTAATGGAGGTCGCGTTCGCGCGGGGAATATGTTCAGCGACCTTCGTCGCTGACTGTACCTGTATGTATTTACCAGGCAGTCTGTATACTTACAGTATATTATTTGCAATTCAATGCAAAGGTCAAAATATACAAAGTAAGAAATCGTGTCATGAATCATGTATGTGGGTTATCAGTGTGTAACATTATACATTCATTTTATCTTGTCATTTTAACGATCACTAGTTCTTGTGGTCTCAATATTGGCCACTGGCCTAAAATTAGGTTCTCACAGTTTTGGCATCAGGCTAGAGTAAGCAATTATCCGGCTGACAGAATAGCTTATGTTAAACTCAAGTACTAATCACTCACTTCACTCAACTCATCCAACTTATCAATTCTGCATTAATTTTAAATCTACCTGAAAAAACTGATGAAATTTCAGTGGAAGATTGAGAAAAGTCACCCAGACCAATTATTAAAGTCTTTGAAAAGGGTCAATCAACAGAAATACATAAAATGTGGAAGAGGGTAGACAAAGCAAAAGGGGTGTATCAGAATTTTGACGAGCTCTAATCTCTGATTACCTCTCTGAGATATAGGTGTGTGTAGATTATGTATGTAATCAGAGATATGCAAAATGTAATCAGATTAATGGTTACAATTGAATTTTGTAATATTCAATCATGATTCAAGATAATATACATACACTTTTAAGTGTAATCGTAATTGCTGAAGATTACAAAATGTAATTGTAATAGCGAATCATTAATACACACTCACGCCTATATTCTCCAAGCGGGGGTGGTTAATCATTAATCTGTTTACAATTTGCCCATCTCTGTATGTAATCAATATGAATACTAATTAACAAATAACAATTACAAAACCCAACACACCATCACTGCTATATGCCCCAAGCAGGGGTGGCAGAGGTGTACTGTGTACACCCAACTTTCGCCGACGATGTTCGGTTCCATGTTATAGGAGGCGAGCGCCTATTGCCATATACAGGGTACAATTCCAGACTCTAGGCTGACACTGGGAATTTTTCGATAGAAAGACTACATTTGTCCGACC
This sequence comes from Phalera bucephala, assembly GCA_905147815.2. Taxonomy (NCBI): domain Eukaryota; kingdom Metazoa; phylum Arthropoda; class Insecta; order Lepidoptera; family Notodontidae; genus Phalera; species Phalera bucephala. The sequence goes on from LR990618.1 coordinate 32,425,980, forward strand.
TAGGATTTGAACCCAGGATCTCACGATCGCAAAGCACATTATTCGCCATCAGACCACTACCACAAGCACGCCACGTCACAACCAATGAGGCAGTTATCTATACTAATATTATAAAGAGGAAGAAGTTGTATTTTTGTATGTATGTTATGAATAAAATCAAAAACTACTAGATCGATTTCAAAAATTCTTTTCGCATTAGAAAGCTACCTTATCCAGAAATAATATAGGCTATATAACATAGACCTGGTAGGTGGCGCTGTTTTCGACCGGGTATGAAGTCACAGGATACTGCTAGTATTTTATATTTCCAGTCACTTCATTAAAAATGTGATTTATTAGCAAACATCTCAACATATTATACATAACATTTTTGTATGAGTAACATAGTGACATTATCAACAATAAGTAAGAATACATAACATTGAATTCTCTCAAAAATGTCTACATGTAGGACTGAAAGCCTGGACACTTAAGAGATACTACATAATATTACTATAATTTTAATTTAAAAATTGTTTTTAAATACAAGCTTTTATAGCAAAAACACAACAAATATATATTGTTTAGTTGAGGAGTTGCCATGGCTTCCTTCTGGCTCCATCATCAGACCTCGGACACCATACAAGTATAAAGTACTCTTCAGGACAAATCTAAGGAGCCCAAACATGGTGAGGTTATAATGAGTAGTCGGGTGGTCCCATTGGCTACCTTTCGGCTTCATAATTAGGCCTCAGGGTCTATTATGTTCAGAAATAATCTGATTGTAAAGTTTCCATCAATACCAATCTAACAAGACTAAACATGAGCAGTATTAAGTCCTGAACTTTAGTAAAACACCAACTCAACTAATTATCAAAGTAGAAACATACCCTATTCTAATTCACATAAATCCATGTAAACAAATCGACAATAGGGTATGTATAGTTCACATGTTCCCATGGCGACTTTCCAACTTCATCATCAGACAAGCTCCATGGTACCATATTATTGCATCGTTAGCGACTTTACATACATATCTGCAAGTGCTTGAAAAATTAATCTCATAATTTGAACCAGAAAGACAGACATACAAACATTGCAAGTTAAATAAAAGTTTGTAATAATAATGCTGCATCAGAGTTGGAAACTAAAATTTCGATAAACCAGTAATATTATGTGTCCTAAAATTTGTCATGGCTTGCTCATTGTCTCATTCAGATGACAGCTCAGTAAAATATTCTTCACTATGTGTAGTGGTGTTTATATGTAAGATGAGGGTAGGCTTACTTATATTCAGAGAAAAAAGGCATGAGAGGTAGGGTAAATAGGTAAAGCAAATGCCTTGTAATACTTTTGGAACACTCAGTCTACCAATCCTACTGATCCTGCTATTATAAATGTGAAAGTTTGTATGTTTGTTACTCAATCACACAAAATTGCCTGAATGGATTTGTATGAAATTTGGCATACAAATAGTATATTATGTGGATTAATACAGGATATTTTTTTTGTCTAAAGTCAATGCGGACAAAGTCACAGGCAGAAACTAGTATGCTATTTGATTGCAAATTCAAACTATATCTATAGAGAAAGGTAAGATCCTATTAAGTTCAAGACATCATATCAATTCTAAATGGCTTTAATAACAATTCAGAGAGACAAGTATCTAAACTCAAATTACAATTCTTCTGTCATGTAATAGTTTAACGAAAAAATCAATAGAATATTGATTAGTAGAATTTATAACTAAAAATTATTTCAATTCCTATACACAACTAAATAATCAAAAGTTTATTTTTTCTGTCAAAGCCAATTGAAAGAAAAAAATAATGTATCTTATGTATGTGTTCATACCTCATTTTTACCTAAAATTAAAAGTTTTTATGAATTAACTGACCTTCACAGAAAATATATTCCCTGTATGTCCAGTGGCTATGTTGTGGAGCTGCTTATAGCGATACGGATCCCACAAAATGACGTGGAGATCGTCGGAAGCCGACGCTAGCACCCTGCAAAAAAACTTGCGGCTATACCACGAAAATACCGATCAGTAGGTAAGGTTTTTTAATTAAAACATACTTACGATCCGTCATGGTTCCATTCCAAGCAATTGACACATCCCATGTGACCGTGGAGCTCTTTTTCGAGCCCCAATCTGTCGATCATACTTCTAGTAACAGTGAGACGACTTTGAAACTTCCTGTTCACATCTCCTCGTTCCCTAGCCGCTGTTAGACCCACGGTGCCGCTGGCCCAAGCGGGCTCCTCTCTCCTACCCATGTCGGCTAAATTATTACTCAATATGCCTGATCAACCATCACCATCAGAAGAATCAGAAAACTAGCTACGTCTTGATCTAATTATAGTGTTCGACATTTCACACCGCATTACTGTGTTGTACATGCAAATTAAACTTAAAAATGTTAATAATCCCTTCGCGTAATACACAATGATTAAACAAATACAATCAACAGACAGACTTTTTTCTCGAAGAAAATTTATTTTCTACGAAAATAAAAGTGGATCTGTCAAACAGCTGTCACCGAGTTGCCAGCAATTTGTTTTTATTTTCAGTATAGGGATGTATACGGATACAAATACAAAACAGCACTTGTGTTGTTCAAAAAGATTTCATATTATTAGATTTTATTTTTCGAAGCTAAGCTAATTAATTAGGCGCATATTTTTGAATAAAGTCTTTTATGTATAATGGATACACTTCTTCGGTTAATTTTAAAGAAAGTCGTGGATTGATTAGAATCTATTCGATCATTGCAATTTTTCGCATCACTTTTCTCATTCGATCTTTCATTGCGTTTTTCTTACAATAGCTGTCAAATGCTTTATTTTTCGGTTTTCGTTCTCTGTTTTCAGCTGTTTACCCTTGGTGTAACCTAACAACAGTTCAATTCTATTTTCAATAATTTATGTAAAGTAAGTTAAAATTACAATACATTCCTACACACACACACACACACACACACACGTGCCCATAAAACCATAACATACTATCACAAACCACACACTTCTCCAAACAAGTAGAAGTACTAAACAAAACTTCCCTTTCAGGCTGAAACATGGGTGAGCGTAAAGGCCAGAACCTCTACTACCCCCCTGACTATGACCCTAAAGTCGGGGGGTTGAATAAATTCCTGGGTACCCATGCCCTACGAGAGAGAGCTAGAAAGATTCACATGGGTATTCTGATCATTCGGTTTGAGATGCCATACAACATCTGGTGTGAAGGATGCAACAACCATATTGGGATGGGAGTAAGGTACAATGCTGAGAAGAAGAAAATAGGGATGTACTACAGCACTCCAGTGTATCAGTTCCGGATGAAATGTCACCTGTGTGATAATCATTTTGAGATTAAAACTGATCCTGGTGTAAGTATTATATTTTGCACTATCATAAAGGTCCCACTGCCTCATTGATCACATGGCATATAGTCGGGTTAATGATGACGAGGTTCTGGGTTCAAAACTTAAATTGTACAGTGTATTTTTTCTGTTGAAAAATCTGCAGTTAGTCTGTAATTGTGCTCAGCATAATAGCAATAGGCTATCCCTGTTTACATTTGTCCTAATACCTTCAGTGATATGTGGATGTATCCAGTATGCTTTTGCGGCCCTTGTTCGGGGAATATAGTATGTGATGTCGGAGGTGGAACAGATTTCATTGTTTATTTAATTTTCAAAGCGTCTAAAAGCCAGTCAACCTGTAACATGATGACTAATCAGTTATGTATGCCTGTACCCATGTATCGTCGGTGAAACATGGGTGTACTCAGTACACCTCTGCCACCCCGCATGTATTTAATTTTAACACATCGAAAATTAAGTTTGAATTATACACCGTCACGCCTATGTTCCCCAAGCAGGGGTGGCAGAGGTGTACTGAGTACACGTTTCGCCGACGATGTTAAGTCCCATGTAATAGGGGGCGAGCCTAGTGCCATATACCGGGCACATATCCAGACTCCGGACTCATACTGGGAAGTTTTCGTCAGAAAAACTACACTTGTCCGACCTAGGATTTGAACCTAGGACCTTGTGATCACAAAGCGACGCACTTTGCCACTAGATCAACGAGGCAGTTTGATAAGCTTGAATTAACCCACTTAATCAATGATTCTCATGACATTTAAAAATTTGAAATAGTCAAGCCATTGAGTGCTTTAGCTAAGTTTAATGACTAAAGAAGCATCAGCCATTAAACACTGATCAAATGTATCTATATCATCATGCCAGACTATAGAGTTCCAACAGGTTCAGGTCCACTTTCATAATTTGTCTCATGCACACTCACTGGTGTGGAGACTCTTGATTAATCAGATATGGCTATAAAATAGCATACATAATAAACTCACTGCTTGGCTTATCTTTACACCTTTACACATTTTGATTATGGCTATGATATGGTTTGGTGTGCATGGAAACTAGCACTCAAATATATAATCAAATGTGTGTGTATGTGAGTGATGTACGCTGTTGGCCACGAGGCCTTTACAGCTTCACCGGACTCAAGGGCGAGCGTGCAACCACTACGCTCGAGCCAGAAGGGCAAGGGGCGACATACTCTCTTAAAGGCGCCCTCGATTGGGACAGTCACTGTGGGTGGATGGGGTGCACTACTAAGTGCACCGGTCAACCGCCGGCTATGGGAGGGGATCTACGACTATGTCGTCGTCGCCCGTATTCTGGGCGGTAAGAATGGATGACAAAGCATCGGGGGGATCGGAGAAAACATGTCGCGGCCGGCGGTGGCGGCAGGGGTCGGGGGGGACGGCAGAGGTCGGGGGGATTTATAATCAAATATTGTTATATATTTGAGTGCTAGTTTCCAAATCATTATGCCATCTCCATATTTGCCTACCTCAACATCAGTCACAAACTGTAGGCTATTATAATATGAATGACCCTTACCTCTCCTTGGATAATGGTTGGCACAATATGTACATATATAACATAATAAAGATGATGGTAATCTCAATTGACATCAGAAATAAGCAGATGTATGTCTCATATGGAAATTGGGATTTCATATTCCATATATAAGAATATCTCCTATATCAATTTGTAAGTATGATTCTCGCAGAACAAATCTTTGTGCGCCCTACATTTGTTTTTTTATAAATGCACCCACAATAAAGAATCAGAAAATTTATATTCATGTAATCTTCTTATCTTGTCATTGGCTTGTCGGACTGAGGAGACCTCAGACGCACTTCGACCCGTTGGGATCTTTTGTGCTGTTCTTGCCCTAACGCTCTTACATACCTGTAGAATCGAATACTCCCTGTACCAGGCTGCAGATTCCAGCAGGGGGGAAGAGCCGAAATTCCTCTGGGTTTGGATAGGCCACTCCCAGTAGCTTCATTCGCCGCGCCGCCAGAGCGTTCCTGCATGCCACGTCGCTGCAGAGGTTCATCTTATGTAGATGTTCTTTTGTGCCATAGTGGCCAGTATAAGCTCCGATTAGTTGCCTTAATTGTAGTCTGCTATGTTTTAGCAGTCTCTCGCTGTCGCTGTCACACCATGTGGAAAGGAAATCCTTGGAGTGTCTCAACCCTGTTTTAGTTTCCCATTCTCTCCCGTGTTGTTCTTGGGCATATTTGAACAGCGCTCCTCTGTAGGCACCATCTGGTATGCCTATGAACGGTTCTGGACCAACAAATTTCTCCATTGCTCCCTTTTTGGCTAAGTCCGCACACTCATTGCCATCAACCCCCGCGTGCCCAGGGACCCAGACTAATCTAATCGTGTTGCGCGCTCCACATCTGTCAAGAAGGTATGCGCACTCCACGGCCAGTGCCGAGTTTAGCTCATAGGAGCTGATGGCTTTGAGGGCAGCCTGACTGTCACTAAAAATGTAGATTCTCTTGCCTGTAATTCGTCTGTCCAATATCTCTTTTGCACAAACATTTATCGCATAGGTCTCTGCTTGGAATATTGATGCAAATCTACCCATGCTTTGGCTTAGATTGTATCCTTCTGTATATACACCGGCTCCTGTTCCAGACTTGGTTTTGGATCCATCCGTGTACCAAATCATTTGTTCTTTACCTTGCTTGTTTAGACCGCTTTTCCATTGTTCCCTGGTAGGGATGTGGGTGCTAAATCTTTTGTTGAACATGTACGTGGTCAAGATCTTGTCACATCTCATGTTCCTAATGTCATCTAGTTCCTTGTGTGGCGCTAGCTTGGTGTGTTCAAGGCTTGGCGCTGTTATGCTCCATAGTCCAGTTTTCTCTAGTCTATAGAGCGCCTTCCTCGCCTCAGTCTCAATGACGATGTGTAATGGAGTGAGCTTAAGTAACCGCTCCATAGCTGCCGTCGGTGTTGTTTTGAATGCACCTGTGATGGCCAGGCAGGCTGTCCTTTGTAGTTTCATTAGATCGTCCCTGCAGGTTTGTATTTTAGTTCTGGGCCACCACACGATGCATCCATACATTAATATCGGTTTTACCATAATTTTGTATACCCAGTACATTATTTTGGGCTGTAGGCCCCATGTCTTTCCATATGCTGACCTACACATATTCAGTACTCTCAATGCTTTAGCATGTGTGTGTGTGTGAATGATGTACGCTGTTGGCCGCGAGGCCTTTACAGCTTCACCGGACTAAAAGGCGAGCGTGCAACCACTACGCTCTAGCCAGCCAGAAGGGCAAGAGGCGACATACTCGAGGGCGCCTCGAAGAGGCGCCCTCGGTTGGGACAGTCGCTGTAGGGGGACGGGTGCACTACTAAGTGCACCGGTCAACCGCCGGCTATGGGAGGGGATCTACGACTATGTCGTCGTCGCCCGTATTCTGGGCGGTAAGAATGGATGACAAAGCATCGGGGGGATCGGAGAAAACATGTCGCGGCCGGCGGTGGCGGCAGGGGTCGGGGGGGACGGCAGAGGTCGGGGGGATTTATAATCAAATATTGTTATATATTTGAGTGCTAGTTTCCAAATCATTATGCCATCTCCATATTTGCCTACCTCAACATCAGTCACAAACTGTAGGCTATTATAATATGAATGACCCTTACCTCTCCTTGGATAATGGTTGGCACAATATGTACATATATAACATAATAAAGATGATGGTAATCTCAATTGACATCAGAAATAAGCAGATGTATGTCTCATATGGAAATTGGGATTTCATATTCCATATATAAGAATATCTCCTATATCAATTTGTAAGTATGATTCTCGCAGAACAAATCTTTGTGCGCCCTACATTTGTTTTTTTATAAATGCACCCACAATAAAGAATCAGAAAATTTATATTCATGTAATCTTCTTATCTTGTCATTGGCTTGTCGGACTGAGGAGACCTCAGACGCACTTCGACCCGTTGGGATCTTTTGTGCTGTTCTTGCCCTAACGCTCTTACATACCTGTAGAATCGAATACTCCCTGTACCAGGCTGCAGATTCCAGCAGGGGGGAAGAGCCGAAATTCCTCTGGGTTTGGATAGGCCACTCCCAGTAGCTTCATTCGCCGCGCCGCCAGAGCGTTCCTGCATGCCACGTCGCTGCAGAGGTTCATCTTATGTAGATGTTCTTTTGTGCCATAGTGGCCAGTATAAGCTCCGATTAGTTGCCTTAATTGTAGTCTGCTATGTTTTAGCAGTCTCTCGCTGTCGCTGTCACACCATGTGGAAAGGAAATCCTTGGAGTGTCTCAACCCTGTTTTAGTTTCCCATTCTCTCCCGTGTTGTTCTTGGGCATATTTGAACAGCGCTCCTCTGTAGGCACCATCTGGTATGCCTATGAACGGTTCTGGACCAACAAATTTCTCCATTGCTCCCTTTTTGGCTAAGTCCGCACACTCATTGCCATCAACCCCCGCGTGCCCAGGGACCCAGACTAATCTAATCGTGTTGCGCGCTCCACATCTGTCAAGAAGGTATGCGCACTCCACGGCCAGTGCCGAGTTTAGCTCATAGGAGCTGATGGCTTTGAGGGCAGCCTGACTGTCACTAAAAATGTAGATTCTCTTGCCTGTAATTCGTCTGTCCAATATCTCTTTTGCACAAATATTTATCGCATAGGTCTCTGCTTGGAATATTGATGCAAATCTACCCATGCTTTGGCTTAGATTGTATCCTTCTGTATATACACCGGCTCCTGTTCCAGACTTGGTTTTGGATCCATCCGTGTACCAAATCATTTGTTCTTTACCTTGCTTGTTTAGACCGCTTTTCCATTGTTCCCTGGTAGGGATGTGGGTGCTAAATCTTTTGTTGAACATGTACGTGGTCAAGATCTTGTCACATCTCATGTTCCTAATGTCATCTAGTTCCTTGTGTGGCGCTAGCTTGGTGTGTTCAAGGCTTGGCGCTGTTATGCTCCATAGTCCAGTTTTCTCTAGTCTATAGAGCGCCTTCCTCGCCTCAGTCTCAATGACGATGTGTAATGGAGTGAGCTTAAGTAACCGCTCCATAGCTGCCGTCGGTGTTGTTTTGAATGCACCTGTGATGGCCAGGCAGGCTGTCCTTTGTAGTTTCATTAGATCGTCCCTGCAGGTTTGTATTTTAGTTCTGGGCCACCACACGATGCATCCATACATTAATATCGGTTTTACCATAATTTTGTATACCCAGTACATTATTTTGGGCTGTAGGCCCCATGTCTTTCCATATGCTGACCTACACATATTCAGTACTCTCAATGCTTTAGCATGTGTGTGTGTGTGAATGATGTACGCTGTTGGCCGCGAGGCCTTTACAGCTTCACCGGACTAAAAGGCGAGCGTGCAACCACTACGCTCTAGCCAGCCAGAAGGGCAAGAGGCGACATACTCGAGGGCGCCTCGAAGAGGCGCCCTCGGTTGGGACAGTCGCTGTAGGGGGACGGGTGCACTACTAAGTGCACCGGTCAACCGCCGGCTATGGGAGGGGATTTACTACTACGTCGTCGTCGTCGCCCGTATTCTGAGCGGAAAGAAGGGATGACAAAGCATCGGGGGGGTCGGTGAGAACATGTCGCGGCCGGCGGTGGCGGCAGGGGTCGGGGGGGAGATCGTAGTCGGCGGTGGCTACGATTAACGGATTCGCATGGGTAGATGCGTTGACGCCTTTTTAATAAAGGCGCGAATAGGTTCGAGACCTAGATCGGAGTGGAGGTCGACGTTCCGTACGAACCAGGGGGCTCCTACGGCTTTACGGAGGAAGCGGTTTTGAACCACTTGGAGTTTATCGATGTGAGAGGGGGCCGAATGCCCGAACACAACACACGCATAAGTCATGATGGGTCGAACGCAAGTTTTGTAAAGTGTCACCTTATTTCTAAGGGACATTTTACTCCGCTTGCAGATTAACGAATGGAGACGACCGAGCACAAATGATGCTCGGTGACGGACCCGCTTGATGTGCGGGCCGAAGGACATGGTACTGTTTAGGGTGACCCCTAGATATTTGACCTATTTGACCCAGGGAATGGGTCGGTCGAACATGGTCACTTGGCCGAGATTACTTCTAGGGCGGCGCAGGGAGTGGCGCGGGGTGGCCACTTCCTGAACCAATTCCCTAGGGAATTGGCGGATGCCTGAAGGTGTCTGGTAATGAAACCCTTATTCCTATGCGAGACGTAGAGAGCGGTATCATCCGCGAATAGGGCTAGATGCGCCTTACTCGAACGAGGAATGTCGTTCGTGTAGAGGCTAAACAGGAGCGGAGAGAGAACTGAGCCCTGTGGGACTCCAGCACTGATGGAGTGGGAAGTGGAGCGCGTCATTTCGACGCGATAACGGAAGGCGCGATTCGACAAGAAGTCTCGTAAGATGAGCACGAGTCTGTCCGGCACACCCAATTGGTAGAGCTTGTAGATCAAGCCGTTGTGCCAGACTTTGTCGAATGCCTTCGCGACGTCTAGGAAGAGGGCGCCCGTGTAGATTGGTTTGGGTCTATTGAGACCGGAGAGGATGTGCTCCGTGATGCGGTGCACTTGGTGGACGCAAGAGTGTTTGGCTCGAAAGCCAAACTGCTCGTCGATAAGGATACCCCTGGACGTTACGAAGTCCTTGAGCCTCGCCAGAAGGAGGCGTTCGTATATCTTGGCCAGGGAGTTGAGGAGACTGATAGGGCGGTAGCTCGCGGGGAGATTGCGAGGTTTGCCGGGCTTGGGAATGCCAATGACGTCCGCCTCCTTCCACTTAGCGGGGAAGGTGCAGTTCGTCATGGCGGCGTTCAAGATGGCCACCAAGAGGCAGATGAGTTGGGCGGGCAGGCATTTCAGAACGCGATTCGAAATACCGTCAGGGCCGGGGGCTTTTTTAGATTTAAGACCCATAATCACATCTTCGACCTCCGTTTGCGTGATAGGAGGCAAGGAATCGACGGGGGGGAGGGATGCCCTGCGCTCGACTTCCCTGTCTACCGCGTCGACGTGGGACTGGTCGACGGACTGAGAGCTGGGGGCGCACTGGCTCTCGAGGGAGTCGGCGAGAAGCTCGGCCTTTTCGTCGTCGTCGAAGGCTGGGGGCGCTGCGCCTGAAGGGCGGGACAGCGGGGGCATGTCAGTCGTGGAGTCGGATTTGAGGCTACGCGCCAGCTGCCAGTAGGCCAGATGCGACGGCGCGATGCCCTCTAGGAGGACACCCCACCGTTCCTCCCGGACCTCCGCGCACGACGCTTTACCTCTCGTTGTAAAGCGCGCATCCGGGCCCGATTGGCTTCGGTGGGGTAGGAGTCGTACGCTCGGATGGAAGCATTCTTGGAACGAATGAGATCCCTAACATCGTCCGGCAGTCGAAAGCGGTTGAGGTAGAGATCTTCCGCCTCGACTTGCTTGGACGATCGACTGACAGCCGATCGGATGTGCTCGGTGAAGGCATCTACGGCCTGATCGGTGTCCTGAGGGGACGGGATGGAGTCCGAGCTGAGAGGCAGGGGGGGAGGGTCGGCATCCGCCAAGGCCGTGCTTAGCGCATGCCAATCCACCACCGTCTTTTTGGGTCGCTGAGGGGCGGAAGGGGGGGAACCGAGTCTCATGACTACAGGTCGATGGTCAGAGTCGAGTTCCTGGACTACTTCCAAGGAGTGCAGCCGTAGGGTGACACCCTTCAGAAGCGCCATGTCCAGGACGTCGGGTCGGTGATTGGGATTGTTAGGATAGTGGGTAGGGTGCATGGGTGCGATGACGTCAAAGTCGAGAACGTCGACCAGGGCGTCAAGGCTCCTACCGTTAGGGGAAGTGGTGAGACCGTTCCAGGCCACGTGTTTGCTGTTGAAGTCGCCCGCCAGAATGACGGCGCTTCCCAGATTGAGGAGTGCTTCAAAGTCACTCCTGAGAACGGATTTAGTGGGGGAAAGGTAAACGGAGGCGATCACGATGGGCTGGTGCCCCGTGAGAGAGACGCGACAGACCGAGGCTTCGATGTTGGTGAGCGCGGGGGGATCGAGAGGGATGCAGTGCAGGGACCTCCTGTAGTAAATGAGAGTACCGCCTCCGCGGGAGCCGATTCTGTCATTGCGCACGAGGTTGTAGTTTGCGATCCTAGGATCGCGTTGTGCGGGCTTCAGGAAGGTTTCCTGCACGAGGAGGATATCAAGTTGGTGATCTCGGAGGAAATCAGCAACCTGATCTCGCTGGGAGCGAAGGCCATCGGCGTTAAAGAACGCCAGGGATAGGTTGTGGGGTTATAGGCGGGGAGATCGTAGATCCATTATTGGGTGCGGGGGGGTTGGGTTTTGAGGGACGCCAGGACGTCATAGACGTCCCTGTATTCCGCGGCCAGGAGAACCTGGTCCGCCAAGTTGGTGGCGGCGCGGAGACGAAGGGCGAGTTCGCGGACTCTGGGGAACAGTGCGGGGCTTATAACCGCCGAGACGCTCATTATCAGGTCGACGTCCTGACTGACGTTAGTGGGCGGAGGGGGACAAGCCGCCACCGGCGGGATCGCCGGTGCGCGCTTCGGGGGGCGGGCGGGGCCCACTGACGCAGGGTGGGAGGCCGCGGTGTAGGGCAGCGGCTTCACCCACGCGTTGGCGCCGAGGGACGGCCTGAGCGGCGGGGGAGGGGGGGCCAGCTTCCGTGTCGCGGGAGCGCGGGGAGCCGTGGTCGCTGGCGCAGAAGGCACCGGACGAGGGTGCGCTGAGGGCGCAGAGGGGGGGGCAACAGCGCGGGGGCGGTGGCGGCCGCCGCGCCTCGCCCGGCCGCGCTTCCCCTTCGGGGCCTTGGGGCAACCGCGATAGTTCGCGGTGTGGCCCTTGGTGCCGCAGAGGACGCAGCTGGGGGGCTCGGCCGCCGTCTCCTTCGAGCGGGCGCACTGGGACGTCGCGTGGTCCCCGATGCACTTAACGCATCGAGGGCGCGCGTGACAGTTTCGGGCAGAGTGCCCGTACAGTTGGCAATTGTGGCACTGCCCGGGCGTGCCACGTTTGTGGGGGGCCTCCACGGAGAGGCCAGATATATGGCACACGGCCTTCAGGTCGAAGACCCTACGGCCGGACTCGGTGCGGTCGAGGACGACCAGCACCATGTCGTACGCCTCCTTGGAGCGCCCATTGACCATTCTGTGCACCTGGCGCACAGGAAGGTCCTGGGACTGGAGGTCGGCCTTGATGACGGCGGTGTCCAGCTCCCTCGGGACACCGCGGATTACCACCCTGAGCTCCCTTTCCTCCTCCAGGGTGTATGTGTGATAAGCGATCTTGTTGGATCGCAGGAACGCGGATAGCCGTCGGTGGTCGTCCGAAGACGCCACCTTGACGGCTATGCCTTGCGCGGTGGAACGCGCGTGCGTGTAGTTTATCTGGCGATTATATATCGCCTTGGAGATGCGCTCCCAGGCGCTCTTGTCCTGAATGACAAGCGGCGGGGGAGTGATGTTCGGACGTGCGGGGCGCGCGAGGGGGGAGGCCCTCGCGGCCGCGTCGGGAGACGGAGACGGCCGGGGGCCGGAGGGTCCGGGAGAAACGGAAACGTTTCCGGCCTTCTGGATTTTGGGTGGCGGCGAGTCGCGCGGTTTGCGCGCCCGCTTCCCATTCGCGATGGGAACGAAGTCGTCCTCCGACGAGAGCGACGGGGACGGGGACCGGGCGGGGGCGGCGCGTCGCGCGGTCGCGCGCTCGACCTCCATGTCCGAGTCCGAGAGAGGCTCGGACCCGCATGGCGAGACGGGGCGGTCGGCGGGGGTCTGGGGCGGCGCGACTAAGTCAGTTCGCGGCGCGGCGAACGGAGTCGCGGGGCGCGCAGAAGGCGCGGGGTGCGCGGGGCCGGGGGCCGACGCGCGCGCGGGCGACGCGTCGGGCGAGGCGGGCGAGTACGTCGCCCTGAATTCCCGGACTATGTCCGGGCAGCGTAGGACGATGTACTTCGTGAGCTCCCGGACGAACTCCGGAGGGAAGTCTTCCGCCATTTCCAGAGGGGAAATGGAAATGGCAGGGCGAGTGAACTAAAAAAAAAATAAAATAAAAAGGGCCCTAAGACCCGGGCGTGAACGTTGCCCTGATCCCCCCACCGGGCAGCGGCGGGGGGGGTGGCACTACCGGGGAGACGCGGTGTGCCCCTTCGCCTTAAGGGCGAACGGGCGGCACCAAACCCTAGCTGCTCCGGGCGAAGAGAACCGCCGCACGGAGAACACTAATATCGAAAACAGTTATGAAACTCACCGTTGAGAAAACAAAGACCGCGGGAGGGCCGGCCGCGCCGTTGGCCGACGCGGCTGCCTAGCAACCCACGTGATTGGTCACGCCGGGCGATACGCGAACCGTACCTACACGGGACGCAAAAGCATACGCACAGCGAATGCAAACACGTAAACACGCAAGCACAACACACGTAAGCACAGCCGCGACAAACCACGTTGGTCACGGAAAACGACCGTTACTAAAAACGCGGGAAGGCCGACCGCCGTCAGAACGGCGAGTCTACCTAACGGCTCGCCTTGTTGCTACGCGCGAGCCAGACGCGGAGAAGTAACGTCGCAAGCCCGTATATGCGTACGTATACACGTATATGAGCCAACCAGATCACCACTCCACGCAAGCGCAGGCGTTTCCAACAAAGCAAGTCGAAATCGAATACTACGTAACACGACAATAGCGAGCGGGCGAGCAGCGCAGTGACACGACCGAACGCGCGCGAGGCACAGCCAGAACTGAATGCTTTAGCAATGGTATGGTCAACATGTGCATGCCACCGCAGTTGCTTATCTAGTATAACCCCTAGATATTTAACTTCAGTGGCCCATTTAATTTTATTACTGTACATATGTAGATCTTGCAGACCTGTTAGTACCTTTTTCCGTGTGAATAGGATCACGTTAGTTTTCTTTGGGTTAACCGAGAGACTATTTGTCGTGCACCAGTTTGTGACTTTGTCTAGAGCTTCCTGCATCAATGTCGATACTGTATTTGGAAACTTCCCATTGACTGCTATCACTATATCGTCCGCATATCCAACTCTGTAGAACGGACCTTTGTTGATTATCCTCAAAAGAGAATTCACTACCAGGCTCCACAAGGTCGGCGATAAGACACCTCCTTGCGGGCATCCTTTAGTCGTTTTGACGAAGAGACTTTCTCCTAATATTGTAGATTGGATTATCCTGTTCTTTAGCATGTTTTTGATCCATCTGATTAGAGTTGGTTCTATCCCATGCTCTAAAGCAGCTGTTTCAATGGATGAGAATGTTGTGCGATCGAAAGCACCTTCAATATCCAGAAAAGCTGCAGCACAGATTTCCTTTTGCGGCAAGGCCATCTCTGCACGAGTCACCACATAGTGTAATGCAGTCTCCGTAGACCTACCGGGTAGGTAAGCGCATTGCATCTTATGTAGAGGATGATCCTTTAATGGACTATCCTTTATGTGCCTATCCATCATTTTCTCAAGACATTTTAAAAAGAACGATGATAAGCTGATTGGTCTATAGGATTTGGTATCCTCATAATTCGGTTTTCCCGGTTTGGGGATGAACGTCACTGTTACCTGCCGCCAGATCCTAGGGGTATGCCCAAAGGCCACACACGCCCTGAACAATCTACACAGGTGTTGGTTGAGTAGTCGTTCCCCCTCTTGTAAAAGAATGGGATAAATACCATCCGGTCCAGGGGCCTTAAACGGTTGAAAGCTCTTCAAGGCCCATTTGAGTTTATTCTGTTCCACGACTTTCCCCAGTCAGCTCTGGTTGTTTTTAAGCTAAGCTCATCCATATTGACATCATAAATGGTGTCCTCTTCCTGTATTTCTACTGAACCCGGGAAATGCACGTTGAACATCGTTCTCAATGTTTCTTTCCCATTGTTTGTGAGTGATTCTCCTTTCTCATTCCTTACTGTAGTAAGTGAATTTATTTTGGCCGTAGATATTGCCTTGGCTAGCCTCATACCCTCTGGGAGGCTGCATATGCTTTGGCAGTGTCTTTTCCAGGCCCTTCTCTTTGCTTTCCGCACTTCTGTGTTGAACCTCGTGAGTATCATAGAGTAAGCACCGAAGTTCTTAGTTGCTTTTGCCAGATTAAATGTCCGGCGGGTCTCTACTCTCAGCTTTGCTAGTTCTGGCGTCCACCACGGTACACGCTTCGCTAGGACTGTACTCTCCGGACAGTTGTTAGTCCAGGCGCTATTTACCGCCCTAACTACGTTATCTGCTTCAAACTCTATATCTAATATGGAGTTGAGCCTACCTCTGACCTTTCCAAGCTCTATCTTTAGGTCTCTTTTGTACGCGGCCCAATCAGTGTTCCTGGGGTTGCGCCTTTTTACATTTATGTAATTCGTTTCAGCTTCGTACCGGAAACATATGTAATTGTGATCTGGGGATGAGATCTCATTGGAGACATGCCAGTTGCCAATTTTCTTACTCGCTTTGTTGCTGGCAACTGTGATGTCGATAACTTCCGCCCTTCGTTTATTCACAAACGTGGGCTCATTGCCTTTGTTAAGAATTTGTAAAGGAGAACTTACCAGAAATTCCAGTAGTTTTTCCCCTCTCTGATTAGTGTCCGAGCTGCCCCAGACGATGTGATGCGCGTTGGCATCAAAGCCAATGATGAGCTCAAAGTTGTTTGTGCTGGAATAGTCGACCAAGTCACGTAGTTGTGTTGTAACTGGGTCTGCATATTCGTAGGGCAGATAGGCAGCCGAGAAGATAACATCCCGACTGCCCCTTTTACCTTCCAATTTTAATTTCACCGTGGTGAGATCCCTGTAACAGAAAGTGGACAGAGGCATTGCACTTATGCCATTTCTGACAAAAATGCAAGTCCTCATGTCATTGGTTAAGCAGTTATGGAACAGGTTACCCCCCGCCCCATCTAAGCCCCGTATCTGTCCCCTATATATGTAGGGTTCCCGTATTAGTGCTACATCAAAGGTAACCCTGCGCAGCTGGCGATCTAGTATCGCCGTAGCCGCCTTAGAATGATGTAGATTTATTTGCACACACCTTAGACCAAGCTCCGTTGCCGTCGAGTTTGTGTACGGATTAGGAAGTCCAGACAAGGGACTCCCCTACTTGCAGCTCTCCAGATCGCTGCACTCTAGGGCAATTTCATCCGTCCCAGTAGGGGACGAGGCAATGCCCACGTTTTCAAAGCCCGCAAGCCCGTCCGATCTCGTCGACATAGCTGGCGAAGGGGCCGGACGGTCTGCAAGCAGCGTTTCCTCCATCAGTTCCTCCGCGGTCCCTTCATTTCGCTGGTGATCCGGTTGTGGTTCAACCGGAGCGGTAGGAGGTTTCGCCGTCGGTTCAGCGGGTTTCGCCGCAGCTCCCTCTTTGTCCCCGGGAGTCTCGAGAACCTTAAAATAGCTGCGTTCAAGACCCACATGCAGCATATATCTCGCTTCCTTAATAAAGTCAGCAGAGACTTGGTCCATGAGTATGATACTCCTAGCTAGTAGTCCCTCCGTCGTCGTATTCACGACTCTCCAGCGGTCCGTGTTGATGGTATTGTGGAGCCGCTGAAGCATCTGAAGTTCTTCAGACAGAGGGACTTCCTCATTGATTTTTGTTCTTTTCCAGGCCATTTTAACAGGCCTGGGTAAGTCCCTGTCCTTGATCACCTTTACCTTGACATTTCCGAGGGTTTGACCATCGTAATGTCTCAGCCAGGTGATCGCTTCCTCGCTTGAGCATGCAATGCTGATGATTCCGCCCTGGATACCTTTCCATTCTATGGCAAGGATGGGATCGCTCCTCATCCTCACCCAGAATGACTGCTTCAGTTCCCAGGCGGTCTTCTCATCCAGCATAGTTTTCGGATAGTCATCCGCTATGATGGCCATCCTTGTTGTCGTCAGGGCATCCTTGAAGGAGGACCCAATGCGAGCTCGCTTTGTGTCCCCCGTGGTATCCCTGGCCTCATCGCTAATCTCCCTTGCCCGTTTCGTGAGTGTTACCTCTTTCACAGGTGATCGGGAGATGGCAGTTTGCCTAGCCAGCTCCATGCGCCTCCTTCTCTTAGCAAGGCCGCTGGCACGCTTGCGCTTCTTCGGGGAGACCTGGTCACGCAGTCCGTCAACGCTGGTCGCCGGTACGGTTTTCGGGTCCAGCAGAGCCAGACGCCTTGACCTCCGTCTTGGCAACCAGGGGTAGACCGGAAGACACTGACTCTCCCCTAGAACCGCCTGGTTGTTTGCTGGTAGGGACCAGACTGGCGCCACCGGTCGGGTTCGCTGCCGTCACTTGTCCCTTTGCCTTTTTGTTGCCCGTAGGCTTGGTGTTTCGCCCTGATGGGCCTTGTGTTCATGATGCACCTTGTCCCCTTTCGGAGACCATGTTGGGGTTTAATTTTATTTTGTCCATATGACCTAGAAAAAGTTTTCGCTCTGATGATTCCCCACCCGCCACGGAGCCCTCACCTTTGGGGATGCTATATAAGCACCAGGGCTATCACCAAAGTATAGGATTCCAGGATGAGTTGTCAACGAGACTAACGTTGTTCGCCTTCACTCCCACGTAGTGTAGGCTCACACCGCCGCCTGCGGACCCCTTCACCCCAGAACCCTAGCCTAGCCCATCTGAAGGATGGACTTCAGCCGATTGACTACCACGCGGCTACGTGATAGCCTCCCGTTTGGACAGAGATCCAGACCGAAGAGGCGTGTTGCCAGCGACAGACAACAACTGCCGGTCCATCGCCGACTCAACCTCCAGGACTCCTTCACCCTGCTGTACGGGTCACCGCGCACGGCACGAACACGCAGGAGATTGTCCCCCCCCCCCCCCCTCCCCCCTATTCCCCTGCCGCAGCACCCAATCCCAAGCACTGCGCCATGTGTATATTCATGTAAACTGTTATAGTATTTATAAATCATCAGAAAAGTAACATAAGACAGGATATTAATACCTAGTTTGGGGCTGTTTTATTTAAAAAACAAAATTGAGACTGCCTCGTTTGTCTGTTATGCGGGTAACGATCATGAGGTCCTGGGTTCAAACCCTAAGTCAGACTAAAATGATTTTTTTTTTAAAAATTTCAGTATCGTTAAAGTCTACCATTGTGCCCAGTATAGTGGCAATAGGCTCGCCCCATATTACATAGAACCTAACACCGTCAGCGATAAGTGAGTACAAAGTCCAGACAGATGGCTTGGTGGCCCACAGGATCATGTAGTTGTGGATTTGATCCCCACATGGGACAAATCTTTGCGTTACCTATATAGGTAACGCAAATATTTGTTACAGTATGAGTATTTGTGCATGTGAATTTCATTCACTGCCCCGTTGGTCTGGTGGCAAAGCGCATCGCTTTGTGATCACGAGGTCCTGGGTTCAAATCCGAGATCGGACAAAGGTAGTTTTTCTTACGAAAAATTCCCAGTATGAGTCCAGAGTCTGGAATTGTGCCCGGTATATGGCAATGGGCTCGCCCCCTATTGCATGGGACCTAACATCGTCGGCGAAACGTGGGTGTACTCAGTACACCTCTGCCACCCTCTCCGGGGAATATAGGCGTGACGGCGTGAGTTTCATATTGGTAAATGCACCCATGATAGGAATAGTTTCTAGTGTGGGGCTGTTTTTTTTTAGAAGAAAAGAAAGTACACCTCTACTAAAACGGGGGTATCATTTGGAGAATAAAGCGTGAATGGCGTGAATGAATTTAAAATTAATATTTCCATTAGCAATATGTAAACGATAAATATTTATAATCATTTACAGAACTTAGACTATGTCATTGTATCCGGTGCTCGACGTCAAGAGAACAGATGGGATCCCACAGAAAACGGTCAAATTGTTCCTGATACGAAAGAGACGCAGAAGCGTCTGTTTGATGATGCCATGTTCAAGCTAGAGCACAAAACAGGAGATGAGGATGTTGCTAAACTTGATAAACCGAGGCTGGGCAGACTAGTAGGACGAAATGAGTCTGTGTGGAAAGATGATTATGAGGCTAATTGCTCTTTGAGAAGGAATTTCAGAGTAAGTAATTTGATTTGTTTATAACCTACTACATTCTTATTTTTTTATGTACATATAAATTGTTATAAATGATTAAATTACAAAGTAAATTATTATACCAATGGGAGCTTAACTCAGTTTTCTATGAGAAAACTTTAAATGACGATAGAATTTTTATCAACATGAGGGTAGGAGTAAGTATACAACACAAAAGAAAGTTGAAGACTTACATGAGTTTTATCTTAAAGTTCTTGTACAGTGGTAGTACTGTTTGGTCATTGACCAACTTACTATCTTTAACACCATGGCCAGTAATAATGGAGTTCTTAATGACTGCTTTGTCCAAATTTGTTACGAATGCTCTATTTATTAAAAAGAAATGTGCGGTGGGGGGACCCCCGTCCGGAACGCAGTTCTAATCAGACAATATAACTCACTTTTAATAAAATTTATAGTTATTGAAAAACGAGTTTATTTAACGGGAGTATACTGACTATCGAACATTTAACATGTGATCTAAAAAAGTATGGCGGCCATCACTTACGTTGACATCCAAACTACGCCGAACTGGACCGAACGTCTCGTAACGTTTTTTAGTTATGTTAGGATTTCTACCTGTCAACTCCTACTGGAAGCGACGTTAAAAAAGTGGTTTAAATATTTACTTACCGCACCCATCTTTCTTACAGAAGAGAAGAAAAGAACTAGAAGAAGCATCGGTTAATGACAGTCTTCTCCTCGCCAAATCTTCTCTCGACATAAACCTCCTTCCAGAATCAGAAGATGACAAAAATATGGCTTCCCTCCTTTCCCTACGACCCTCTAAAAGTATTGAAGAGACCCAAATTAATACCAGAAGTAGACTTCTGAACAGTCCAGCATTACCCAGTTCCAGTGGCCTTCTGACCAGCTTTGGGGGTTTGAAGAAGGAAGAATCTTTGAGCAAAAGTGTAGCACTAACAAGGCATTTATTAGGTATAACAATAAAAAAGAATAAAGTTGAAACAAAATGTGATAGTAAGAGAAATGATGAAGAATGTAATGATTCGACAAATAATGATATAAAGAATAATGAACAAAGTAATGTTATAAAGAAAAATAACTCGAAAGATATTGATTCAAAAAATGAAGATATAAAAAGATTTATCATTGAAAATAATGATTCAAAAGTTGAAAATTTCAAAAACGAAAAAGAAGATGTATATGAGAAAAAAATATCATTAGTTGGTGATTATAGTTCCAGTGAGGAAAGCACATGATATGATATGTTTTTTAACCTTATAAGACCTTTAAGTCATTATGTTATGTTACACCGTTACGCCTATATTCCCCAAGCGAGGGTGGCAGAGGTGTACTGAGTACACCCACTTTTCGCCTACGATGTTTGGTCCGATGTAATAGGAAGCGAGTCTATTGTCATATACCGGGCACAATTTCAGACGACGGACTCATACTAGGAAGTTTTCGTCAGAAAAACTACATTTGTCCGACCTAGGATTTGAACCCAGGACCTCGTGATCACAAAGCGATGCGCTTTGCCACTAGTCCAACGAGGCAGTTATTATCTTGTTATATTGTTTAGATTTATAAGACATACTGTAAAAGTGGAGACAGGGCAATCTTTTGGCATTCCGTGATTTGGCATTTATGCCAATCACAATGTATAATAATATGGCAGTTTTTCCATCTTACTTTGACAAAACCTGCAACCCCTAATGTAGACCTGGGTGTCATTGAAGGAGGCCATTGTAGATCCTGACTTACAGGAGTAACAGTGGTGGTAATATGTCAAAGAAAAATAAAAAAAATATCATCTTCATAATGGACTTTTAATACACAAGTATATAAATTATAAATTTATACTTCTATACCAATTTGTGGTAAAAGCAATAAACACAAGTATCAGTATCATGATTTTTATTTATCTCCATTTAAAAAACATTCATAATTTAATGGATTAACATTTTTCGATGTATTATCTAAGCTTTATGTATGTACCCTTATGATTGCGTTGAAGCCTTTACCGATATCTTGCATGACGAGGGAACTAAGTCATGACAAAATTTCTTTCTTAAATTTGATGTCATGTAAATGCTATGTCATATATTTCATACTTATTGATTTAATACAATAAATTAGTACTATTTTAACAAAAAGTAACGCTGGCTATGCTATTTTCTTGACACTATAGATGATAATGAACTCAAAGTACCTAATTATACACAGAAGGCTCACTTGCTAATTCAGTTTGTTAATAGTGACGCGCACATTCTAACTTCAAGGCACCTAACATACAACTCGTTCTTTGTATTATAGTGATACCAGTGTTTTAACCAACACGCAGGCCACACATGCATTTTCTATCTCTACAAGGTGTAAAATATATAACGCAAGACCTTTGACATCGCAATTACATTATTGTTTTAAGAATTCAATACGAAATACAAATTTTCAATTTGAAGTAGTTTTGTACCATGTTTTAAGCAATTCGGTTGTACCCAATATAAATCATGACATACGTTTTACTAAGGTATATACAAGGTGTAACATAATAAACGCAAGACCTCAGACACCCCGATTAGAGAATTGCTTCATAAAGTCAAAACGAAAACCAAATTTTCAAATTTAAAGGTTTTACCCTTTTTTAAAGCACTTTTATATCCCAATTAACAATGAAACTTGTACGTGTATGTGTGCGTTCTGAGAAATACGTTTTAGGAATGCGTTTAGAATCTTCTTGCTATGAATCAAAAATAACTTAATTTTTTATAGCGCACTGAAGGACTAAAAGCATGTTTTGCAAATTTAAAAAAAAAGTAAAATACATTAAAAATTGTTGGAATCGATACAGTTACCGATTTAGAACAAACTACTTTCAGGTCTTGCGTTTATTATGTTACAGCTTGTATATAAGAAATCATGGTTACAATTTGTTTATTACAGTAGACTGAAAAAGTAATAGCAATGTTTGATAATAGAAAAAAAAGAACTAATAAAATAGAACGAAAACAGGATAAATGCGGTCGAAATGCGATCTCTGCGGAAGATGTGCGGAGTCACGCTGACCGACCGTATTCGCAACAGCGTAGTAAGAAAGCGAGTAGGTATGAAAGATAGTATCGGTGTAAAGATGAGAAAGGGGCTCCGTTGGTTCGGGCATATAGAAAGAATGTCAGAAGAAGAAATGACGAAAGAGATATACAATGCGAAAGTGGAAGGTTGTAGGTACCGGGAAAGACCTAGACTATCTTACCATGACCAAACAGACCGTGTTGAATCTGAAGGGCAAGTCAAGAGTCCCCGTAACGGGCGAGTGTGTATGAGACGAACTATGAGAGTGGAGGAAGCCAGAGAGGTATGTAAGGAAAGAACCTTTTGGAACTCAGTACTCTCTGGCTACCCCGCGAGGGAGCTGGCGTGATGATATAGATAGATAATAAAATAATTGGAATCAATTCATTTGCCGATTTAGAACAAACTACATTCAGTTCTTGCGTTAAGTATGTTACATGTCGTCTTTGTCAAATGAATATCTGCTATGTGCACTTTTTTGGGGTTTTCAACATTTAGACTAGTTTACTAACCAATCTATCTGTCTATCATCACGCCTTCCCTTGCGGTATAGGCAGAAAGTACAGAGTTCCAACAGGTCCTTTCCTTACAGACCTCTCTGGCTTCCTCCACTCTCATAGTTCGTCTCATACACGCTCGCCGGTTACGGAGACTCTTGACTTGCCCTTCAGATTACCAGACTAGCCATTTTTTCGGTTAAAAAGACTGCTACGTGACATATACGTGCATCATACGGTGAACTGAGGTCGCTAAAACAATATGCTTCAATAATCTGCTTCATATGAAATTTGACAGAATAATGCATGGATAATGTTTTTATTAAATATCTCAAAATCATACTTTTTGCATATACCTACCAGGTATTGTTATGACAACGACGATGTAAACCATCACGCCAGATCCCTTGCAAGGACCAATGTGTTTATTTATCTCGGGGATTGTGGCATGCCTTGTTGTCTACAGTAAGATATTGCAGAACCAGTCAGGTCCCTTATTCGGGATGACCCAATTAAAACGTTATGCAACGCGTTACGATAACTTCGTGTATTAACCGGCTAATGCTAGGTACTCCATACATAATAACACGAACTTATCATAACGCGCCTCGTAACGTAGCGTATAAAGGTCTAGTGCTGGATTTAGCACTTGAGCGGCTTCGTCTTATATCGACTATCTGCAAACTGTAATAGCAAGCGAACTTTCTGTGTTAAATCACTCAATATGATTATTATATCTAAACTTTTAACACAATTTCTCAATATAAATAAAGCTTGATAAATCTAACTATAAAGCGCAATGCGCAATTCAATCACAAAAACCCCAACTGACATCTGGGGACACCCCACAGCGACTCAAGACGGGCTCAGCGGGTCTGAACGCCTACAAATGAGGGCAGCTCTCGAAGAGAGCACAGCGAAGCAGATGCCAAAGGACACTACAGGTGCCAAAAAACTCGTGTCTTTCACAACGGCGCTCGGGAAGGCGGTCCTCGGCATACCAAGTGTGCTGGGGAAAAAAATCAGGGGGAACCAACGGGCGGAGGGGGTGGCAGTCGCCGCCGAAGTGTTCTTGAGGGAGCCCCCTCCCAAAAGTCATAAGCAGCCGGAAAAGGCTCGAACAAGAGCCCAGATGGGGCTTGTCGATCCGCCGGAGCTCAGCGAGGCGACGGAGCCGCTGCAACACACAAAAAACGCGTTCCTCGAGTTCAAAGCAATCACCAAAGCAACAAGAAGGGTCAATAGTGAGACCTGTAGATCCATCCTGCAAACCTATCACCTGGGCAATGAAGGATTGCTAGAGGTGAAGCTCGAGGAGGCAGAAGCGGCGGTGTACGACAACGACAACTCCACCACGTTAAGAGGAGAAATGTCGGGGAGGTACATGGCGGCCTATAGTGGAACCAGCGGTTTCGTCGAATACGATGAGGAGGGGTCCCGGCGGACCGGCAAACACAAGTTCAGAACCCCCCTAACGACCCAATAGTGATTGCGGCGAAGTGCACGAGGGTGGTGCTCGACGACCGGATACTTGAGATGGCAGAAACTGTCTCAAGTGGCCGGGGTCGGGGGCCTGCAATCGAGCACTGGACCGTACCCAAAATAACATGGGTCAACGGGGTTCCTGGATGCGGAAAAACAACATGGATAATCGCAAATTACAACATCGAAAGCGATATCCTAATAACATCTACAACCGAGGCAGCGAATGGCTTAAGGTAGAGACTCGCGCAAAAAGTTAAAACAAACACCAAGAGGAGGGTCCGCACTATGGCTTCAATGCTGGTCAACGGATTGAAAGAAGGTGAAGAGTGCACACGTATTATCATCGACGAGGCACTCATGAACCACTTTGGAGCCGTAGTGATGGCCATCAAGATAACTGGCGCGAGAGAGGCTCTCGGCGACTGCAACCAACTGCCGTTCATTGATAGGGAGAACCTGTTTCGACTGCGTTACAACCGCCCAGACTCCGTGGCGCGTGTCAACAGGGAGCTGCTCTGCACTCACAGAAATCAGTAAGTACACGGGAGCGCAAATTCCGAAACACCAGGAGAACACCCTGTTTCTGGTGCACACCCAGGCCGAGAAGAAAATCCTCCTCGGCCAGGGCTATGCGTCGGGAGACAGGTCGCGCATCCTCACCGTGCATGAGTCTCAGGGACTAACGAGTGAAAACGTGGTGATAGTGCGAGCGGTCCCCAAGAGACTGAAGCTCCACGGAAGTTATCCACACGCGGTCGTAGCTATATCTCGCCACACTGGAAGTTGCGTCTACTACACAGACAGCTGTGAAGGGGACGCAACGGCTACACTAATAAGCAGGGCGAGGGCAGCTGCGACCAAAAAAATAAAAGAATACAACATAAAGATGGCTATTCGCAGTCGAGACATGGTAGTTGTTAAAAAGCTGCTGGAGGCGGAGGCCTAAAGGAAACCCTCACAAGCAGCCAAACACCTACACAACTGAGGCATTCTCGCTCAAAGGCAAGCCAAAACAGAAAGCCTCATTCACTTACAAAATCATTAATATAAATTAAAAAAAAAAAAAAAAAAAAACCTCTACTGAAGTACCGCTACAAACAAATACCAAGCACTGTAACAATAAGCTAATAATAAGCGGCATGTACCATACAAGTGTATATAAAAGCAAATACTAACAACACATAAATTACACAAAAAAAGGTGCGGGACAAACCGGGCCCGCAGTGTCTAATTATAAAAAAAAAAGAAAAAAAAATCTAACTATGCTTTTTGTGCTTAAAGACATTTTGACTAGATTTTTTAATACAGTACATAAACAATAATTTTAAATCTATTTATATTAACATTCACGCCACACCTATGGGGTAGACAGAATACTGATAAGTAAAGTTGATACTATACTAACAGCAAATGATTATGATACCACCAACAGATAACAGGCTTATTAACTAATATTTAGACACCGAATAGGTAGGGTTACGAGTAATAATAAGTAACCATTTTGGTACTTTGTTACGGGAACATATTTATAAAGACCTGCGTGTTTAATTCAGAGTCCTTATTCAGTATAACCAAACGCGGTGCGTTACGATAACTCCGTGAAATTATCATGTAGTGACATTCTGTATGCTACTAGAATAGGTACCATTATATGTATACCATGTTAAGGTAAGTACCATTGTATCATCATTAACGAAACACCTGAAAGTAATTCTAAATCGGCAACTGAATCGATTCCACCAATTTTATGGTTTGTTACATTTTTATTAAATTATTAAAAACTAGCAGTTTCCCGCGACTTCGTACCCGGTCGACAACAGCGCCACCTACCGGGCCTATGTTATTTAGCCTATGTTACGTCTGGATAAGGTAGCTTTCTGGTGAAAGAATTTTTGAATTCAGTTCAGTAGTTTTTGAGTTTATTCGTTACAAATATACAAATCTTTCATCTTTATAATATTAGTATAGATGACTGTTACTTGTTCAGTTTTCTGTATTGAACAAAATTTAATCATTATTCAAAACAATATGGCTAATGCATTTTTAATATAAATATCACCATATGCACAAAAAGTATAGGTTTTGTAGGTAATTTGGGTGCCAACATGTTTCATTTTCTATTGAAATCATTAAGCGATATTCTAATTGGGGTGTCAGAGGACTTGAATTATGTATGTTACACCTTGTATAAACGATCACTTCACTAATTTATCATAACTCGCGGCGTTACGTGTTGATTTAGTCATAGCGAATAAGGGTCCAGACGTCACTATGACAAAGTACTAAAATTCCTACATATTATTTCTCGTGACTATGTTAAATTATAAATATATAATTACGAAAATATTTCAACATTTATTACAATATCAGTTGTGTACAGCTAATGTAGGCAATAAAAATTGCACTGTTTTATATAATAATTTACGCAATACGACTAGATATATTTTATGTCGTATGACATTACGTTTATGTAACGAGATCCACCATGTTTAATTCCTAAATGACAAATTGTCTGTTATATTGTAATATGACATTACGTTTATATATAATAATATATATACGTAATGTCATATATAATAATGATTTATCTATCTATCTATCATTTTCTTACCTATTTACTGAGGTCTGTGTAATATGATTGTTTTCCGCCATGTTGTCGTACTAGCAGGAAATAAAATAAATAGGTATTACACAATAATTTGATAAAGAAGGCTTTTATTTCTTACATTCTTCAATTTACAAAGAATATCACCCGCCTTATGGTGTGGCATTTCAATGAAAAATGTACCTTAATTTTAATTTTTTTAAACGACACTAGGATCTATTCCTGTGTCGTAGACGGAACGACTGTGTCGAAACAAATAATTGTGGGTCACACATAGATTTGTCCCGTGCGGGAATCGAACCCGTGGCTATTGGACTTAGTGGACTGCGCCACTGCGCCCAATCGTCCGTCAAGAATTCAGTTTAGACATGAAATTTCGTTTCATCCCACTCACACACAGAAAACATGGTAGGTATAGGCGCGCCTATATTTACGTACCTGAACATGCGCATGCGACTAATTGGGATGAAAAAGAGGGTAAGACTTTTATTCTGGTCGTGTACCTAGTTTCTATCTTCAGCCGAAAGATGTCCCTTTCTTCCCTAAAGACCGCCCCAACGACCGGCCTTGTATTGTACGTAGCCAACTCCTACCAGTGACCTTCACAAGGTCATCGGTCTATCTTGTAGGGGGCCTGCCCACTCCACGTCTTCCGGTATGTGATCGCCACTCGAGAACCTATCTGTCCTAACGCCCGTCAGTTCTACGAGCGATGTGCCCCGCCCAGTACCACTTCAGAATCAGAATAATTTTTAATTAATGTACACCATTATAATATTTATAAATCGTCAGAAAAGTAACCATGACCCTACCACCACTTCGAAATGTCATTCCTGCGGAGTAACAGGGCAAGAAACTCCACGGTTACTCTTTTAAAATAGTATTTTTACAACAATCTTTTTATAATACACTGCATCTGTATTCCATGTGGGGGTATAAGAGAACAATGTCGCATCAGGAGGTTTAAATTAATTCTTTGTGTATCAGTAGGTTCTAATTTCTTGTGTATCGGCCTGTAGCACAGCAGGTACTTAAAATACTCGCATATGAGATCTCACTAATTATTTTTAATGATATTTTGACAAAGGTAGGTATGTAGCGCTTATATGCATAATTGTATGAACGTATACAAAAATATAGATAACTATTGTTGTTTCATATTTTAAAATAAATATAGTTCGGTTGCCAGTGGATGCCATTTTTTTACATTACATTATAATAAATAAGCTGACTAGATTTCGAGATTAATTACTGTTTTGATGGTATTTTGTCGAATATTATTGTCTTATAAAACAGCTCGATAAATATCAATAGTTAGGTGAATTTTCTCTTACGAACTTCGTTATGTATCCTGATATATTCGTCATACAGAACAAATAAAACAAGATGTTATAACATCTGCAATGTAGACAGCGACATAGCTCATGAGCGATAAGGGCGAGACTTAAATTTTGTGCCAAAACATATTATGTTGGAAGGCGATATTGTTTTTTAAAGGGGTTTTTAAAGGGGTGCGCGTTTACGAGTGCGCCCATTAAGGCTTTCGCTTCGTTGTCCAACCCCTAGTTACGACAATGAATATAGACGATGCTGTCCAGAAAAGTAAAGTTATGGAATCTTCAAACTAAACCACAAATACTCAATGAAATTTCGAATTGAATGAAAGTAGGATAAATGCGGTAGAAATGCGAGCTCTGCGGAAGATGTGCGGAGTGAAGCTCTATTCATGAAGGTTGACAAAAAACACAATTGTCATTGGGTTATGATGTACTAGAGAAAACACCATCCTTTGTAGCAAAAGAGTCGCCTATCTCACTCTGTCGAGTTACTGTTGCAACGACTCGAGAGACAACAGATATTATTACCTCAAACACTACAAAAACAGAATAGTGGGGACGCTAAACGAACGGTCTTTAACATGCGCGAGATTTTTTGTTTTAAGCAACTTCTTGAGGACCTATATAGTACGTAATAATAATTGCATCGCTTTTAAAACACATCTTAATATCACTTAACCCTTAAATGCATATTGACGTAAAACTGCAACATACCACTAACACGGCTACCAAATCACTATTATGAGCGCAACGCATACTGTTGTAGAATTACTACTATCAGGACAATATTTTTTATCGAGTGGCAGCACCTTTTTTCTTTCGCGTCTGTCAAATTGCCATCTTGTCATTCACAAAGCATTGACTGGGAAAAAGAGCGGGAAACGTGAAAATTGATGGGCGCGTTTTTTTTTGCAAATTTTCTTTTTTCCACTTTTATTCATTATTAATTAAAATTCATCAGTGAAGTAGCGTAGCCACTATATATATTTGTATTTATTTACGTTTTTTTATAATTTATTAGTGTAGAAGTCTGTTTTCCTCTTCACATCTGGTAAGTCAACTCATTTTTCTTTAATGTCTTCGGAGCCCCCTGATCCGGGGGGCTCGGCACCTCCGGTAGCTTGCTTTGTTACTATACCTGGTAATTGTAAAGTCCAAGAACAAAGATTAAACGACACGGATATGTCTGGAATGGACACGGATTGCTCATCCCGCAGCCGTTCTGGAGCAGTCAAACGTACTCGCTTACATAAAAAATGTAAGCATTGTAACAAAAGAAAGAGGAGAAATATCACCAGTCCATTTGCAGCATCTGACTGTGTTTGTTTAGATGATTCTGGCTTAAAACAAATAATTCCAGATGAAAATTCAAAATCTAATATTAAATCTTTCACGCCTCAAAAGCCTGATTTACCCGTGCCCACAAGGGTCTCACGCGAAATTTACCTAGCCTCTGATAACGCACCTTACATAGTCCATGTGAAGAGGGAACAATTGTCACCAAATGATGGGACAATTTTCCATCCTGTCACATTTGGGAAATTTTTAAAAAATAACTATATTCTGAATATTATAAACGGCAGTGTTAAAAAAATTGGTAGGAACAGAATTTCCTTGGCATTCTCTAATTACAATGATGCTAATTCTTTTATAAATAATAGTAATCTAGAAATTAGCCATCTAAAAGCTTTCATTCCAACCTTCTCTGTTACACGGATGGGGCTTATAAAAGGAATTCCTGCAGAGTGGTCACCAAAAGAAATTATTAGTAATGTGTCTGTTCCTATTGGTTGTGGCCCTATTTTAAAAGTTAGAAGAATTAATTATAAAGTTATTATAGAGGGAACTCCTTCTTGGAAACCGACCCAGACTATAGTTCTAACTTTTGATGGTCAGATATTACCAAAAAGGATATTTGTTTGTTACAATTCTTTACCTGTGCAGTTATACACTCATCCCACTATTCAATGTTACAATTGCTGCCGGTTTGGGATACCAAGGTACAATGTAGATCTACACCTCGCTGTTTTAAATGTGGCCTTAGTCACTCAGGTGACACTTGCAATGTGGAAGAAGATGAAGCATCTTGCTGTCTTTGCCAGGGTTCACATTATGCCTCCAGTAAGAACTGCCCTGAATTTTTCAGACAGAAAAACATAAAAACTTCTATGGCCGAGAATTGCTTATCTTATTCTGAAGCTGCCAAAATGCATCCTCCAATTACTAAGTCTTATGCCAATGTTCTTAATACCTCATTACGTAATCCAGTGATACAAGAAAACAAAATATTGCAATCTCCTCTTACTTATAAAAAAACTGTATTTTTAAAACCTCGTGCCCCTCCTTCCCTCAGCAAAGAATACAATAAAGCAGAACATAATGCAATTATTCAGGGATACAATGTACCATCTTCATCTAAAGGGTGTGCCCTTAATAAGGACAATAACAGTGATAAAGAATCATCTGAATCCTGTACTCAATAAAAACGATTCTGGATCTATTAATAAAATCAAATTTGATACCGTCCCACGCTGCCCCAGTTATAAATACACTAATTCAACTTTTCAATAGTGGATTCAATCATTCAGTAGAATTGCAGGAGTTTAATTAATAAAAAACATGATATAATGCACTTAACAAATAAATATAATCCACTTGCTTTTGCTCTTTCAGAAACCTGGTTAAAATCTAATTATAATTTCAATATATCGGGCTATTCTTGCATCAGGGAGGACAGGCATGATGGGTATGGTGGTGTCGCCATCCTAATTAAGAAGTCAATTCCTTACTCCATACTTAATATTCCTCCTAATAGTGAGGACTTTTCTATTGTAGGGATTAGATTGAATAATATTTGTATAGTTTCTTTATATATTCCAAGACCAACAATGCTTATATTAAATGATATACATTGTAGATGTTTGTTTGGAAAGGGGTCTCCTTGTGTCTAATACGATATTCCAGCACAAGGACATACATATGTATACGTGGAGAAGGAATGAACAAAAAAGCATGATAGATCTGACCCTGGTTGATAACCGTCTCCGAAGCAAACTACAAGATACGCGTGCGTATACAGGCCCCACTCTGGAATCAGACCACTATCTCGTAGTTGCGCGGTTTAGTGGTCTGTTCAGGAAGTGGAGGCACTGGCGAGAGCGTAACCCCTTCGGAGACCTTGAAAGAATAAAGGTTGAAAAGTTGCAAGATGAGAGCGTGAGGAGAATGTATGAAGACAGAGTCCGGGACAAGCTTTTGACAGCAGGCTCTTCGGACTCAAATGTAGATGAATGCTGGAATAGCCTGAAAGAGAGTTTGGTGGAATCCGCGAAAGAAGTATGTGGTTTCTCAAAGAAGTATATTACAGCAAAAGGTGATGCATGGTGGGATGCGGAGTCGCAAAGCTCCGTGGAAAGTAAGAAGAAAGCGTGGCAGGACTATGTATCTTCTTTGAACCTGAATGCCAGTATGACAGAGATGAGGAAAGAAATATACCGGCAATGCAAGAATGCCAC
Source organism: Phalera bucephala (assembly GCA_905147815.2). NCBI lineage: Eukaryota > Metazoa > Arthropoda > Insecta > Lepidoptera > Notodontidae > Phalera > Phalera bucephala. The sequence goes on from LR990618.1 coordinate 32,457,822, forward strand.
TAAAACTTTAGTGAAAGAAAAGCGTGAAAGAGCCAGTATGATTGAGGAGGAGAGGCTGGCGAAGAACTTCGAGAACAACACCAAACTCTTTTGGAGCAAGGTGAGAAAGGCTCGAGGTGATTCGTCAGGCTCCAGAATGGAAAGGATAAAATCTAAAGATGGTGACATTCTTGCAGACACACAAGCTGTGCTAAACCGGTGGAGTGAATATTTTGGAGAAATGTATGGAGATGACCCGGATGCTGATGCCGCAGACGTGCCTAAAGGCGAGATTGCGGCACCAGAATCAACGGAGGACATCACTATGGAAGAAGTTGAATGGGCGATAGGAAGTATGAAAAACTGTAAAGCTGCGGGAGTAGACATGATATCTGCCGAGATGATCAAATATGGTGGAACGTCCGGGACGCTTTCCGGGCCCTTGCAAACCTTTGCTGGAGGTCCGGTAGAGTCCCTACAGATTGGCGCCGCGCAGTCATAGGACCCTTGTATAAAGGCAAGGGTTCACAATATGACTGCGCCAATTACAGAGCCATCAGTTTGATCAGCTTGGCAGCCAAGGTGTACGGTAAAATTATTGAACGGAGAATGCGCGTGAAGTCCGATGGAATGTTGTGCGAGGCACAAGGGGGTTTCAGGTCTGGAAGAGGATGTTCGGACTTCAAGTCTTCTCACTCCGCAACATCGTAGAGAAGCATCTGGCAGTGGGGCGGAAGGTTTTCTGCGGTTTTGTAGATCTGGAGAGGGCATTTGACAGAGTTGTGCGAAAGAGACTTTGGGACATTTTGCCAGAGTATGGCATAGATGGCACTCTGTTGCGAGCCGTCCGGTCCACTTATGTGGACTGCAAGGCATGCGTACGGCTGGGTGGTAACAGGTCACCCTGGTTTGACGTTAAAATCGGCGTCAAGCAGGGTTGCGTGTTGTCCGCTAGACTGTTTATAATATATCTGGACAAAAGTCTTCAAAGACTGAAAGCGATGAATGAAGGTGTACAAATGGGTGACTTAGTGGTAAACCATCTACTTTATGCAGATGACGCGGTTTTAATAGCGCCAACAGCCACTGATCTGCAAACACTAGTCACAGTTATGAAAGACGACTGCATGATCAATGGCTTACACTTGAATGTGAAGAAGAACCAAGATTATGGTTTTTGAAAGGGAAGAAACCAGAACGAATGTAAGGATTGTGGTTGGTAACGATGTGCTGGAGCATATGAATGAGTTTGTATATCTTGGATGCGCCTTCAGTAAGGATGGGAAATACACCGCTGACATAGAGAGAAGAGTGAGTGCAGGGAACAGAGTGAATGGTGCGATGGGAAAGCTACTCGGGAGCCGGCACTTAAGCCATAAGGCGCAGCTGGCCATACATAACGGAGTTCTTGTCCCAACGCTGTTATATGGTAGCGAGAGCTGGGTATGTAAGAAGGAGAATGAAAGTAGGATACATGCGGTAGAAATGCGAGCTCTGCGGAAGATGTGCGGAGTGAAGCTGACCGACCGCATTAGCAACAGCATAGTAAGACAGCGAGTAGGTATGAAAGATAGTATCGGTGTAAAGATGAGAAAGGGCATGCTCCGTTGGTTCGGGCATATAGAAAGAATGCCAGAGGAAAGAATGACAAAACAGATATACAATGTGAAAGTGGAAGGATGCAGGTACCGGGGAAGACCTAGACTATCTTACCACGACCAAATAAACCGAGTCTTATCTGATGGAAAAGTCAAGAGTCTCCGTAACCGGCGAGCGTGTATGAGACGAACTATGAGAGTCGAGGAAGCCAGAGAGGTATGTAAGGAAAGAACCTGTTGGAACTCTGTACTCTCTGCCTACCCCGGAAGGGATCTGGCGTGAGGTTATAGATAGATAGATATTAAAAATACTCTGTCTTCTATTCAGCAACCTTGTATTATTTTAGGAGACTTTAACTGTCAACATACAATGTGGGGAAGTAGCTTATCTAACTGCTATGGCGAAGAGTTATTAGAGATTATTGACAATCTTAATCTATGTATTTTAAATACTGGAGCTCCTACCCGTCGCACTTCACCCACCGAAAGGGCGAGTGTCGTGGATTTGTCTCTGTGTTCCCCTAATGTAGCATCTTCACTCTCTTGGTCCGTCCTTCCTTATACATATGGCAGTGATCACTTTCCTGTTTTGATTTCCTTTCCAAGTACAAATCCACAATACAGTAAGCCTTTATCTCCTATGAAATACAGGGTAGCAGAAGATAAATGGGATTCATTCATATTTTTATTATTATTATTTATTGAGAATAGTATTCCTTCATTACCTCATCCTTCCAGGAATGAAATAGACAGTGTCAGTATGTTTACACAAACTCTAATTGCTGCTGCAGATAATACATTTCCTATTAAAAACTATTCTTCTAAGAAACCTCTTCGTCCTCCCTGGTGGGATAATGAATGTACTGAAGCTATTAAAAAAAGAAAAATTGCAGAAAAAAATTATAATGACAATATGTCTTCAGAGAACTTCAGCATTCTTTCAGAGAACATCTCATCCACTCAGAAGTTATTAAAAAAGAAAAAGTTAGATGGCTGGAGAAACTTCTGTAGCTCGATTTCTCCTGATACACCTTGTTCTACAGTTTGGACTAATATTACACTTTTTAAAACAGCTTGTGCAATGCCTGTAAGTCATCCTCTTTTTCCCTCCTTAGCAGACAGTTTTCTGGATCAAATAGCTCCACCGTTTGTCCCTCAAGAGATTCCTCGTCCTCTTCCTGTAATCCTTGTTAGTGGCCCTACTGATCTTAATGCCCCATTTTCTATAACAGAACTTCTTAACATTCTCTCCGTTGTGAAGGACTCTGCTCCAGGGGATGATGGTATTCCATACTCATTTTATTCACATCTTGGGGAGAAGGCCCTTGACTATTTATTGTGTACCATAAACTCTATCATGTTTACGGGTAATGTTTCCTCATCTTGGACAACACAAATAGTGTTGCCATTTTTAAAACCTAATAAAGATCCGTCCAGTTCTTCTTCCTACCGACCAATTGCCCTATCGTCTGTCATGTGTAAAATAGCAGAACATTTAGTTAAAAATCGATTGGAGTGGTTTGTTGAAAAGAGAAACTTGTTGTCTTCTAGTCAAAACGGTTTCCGAAAGGGAAGAAGCACTATGGACAGCCTAAGTATATTTGTTTCGGATATTCGCTTGGCTTTATCTCGGAACCATTCCATCGTTGCAGCATTTTTAGACGTCTCTGCAGCATATGACAGTGTTCTTATTCCGATACTACGAGTCAAGTTGGAAAAACTGAGTGTTCCCGAAATACTAATAAACTTTATTACCAATTTATTATCGGAAAGAATGATACATTTAGATTTAGATCCTAAAATTAATTGTAGACGCTTATGGAAAGGACTACCACAAGGGTCTGTTCTTAGTCCTTTACTGTATAATATTTACACTCATGATTTAGAAAATTCACTAAATAATTCAGTTAGTATTTTACAATATGCTGATGATTTGCTTCTTTATTGTTCTGATGATTCAATTTCTAAAGTATCTTCACAAATATCTTTATCTCTCTCTCTACTTTAAAAATGGATGGATGATAATGGCCTACAGATATCTGCTCTAAAAAGCTCTGTTGTTTTATTTAACAGACAAAGACATCCTCCTCGTATTAATATATCCTATAATGGTCATACAATCCCAGTAAAAAAACCATGTAAAATTTCTAGGTCTAGTTTTAGACTCTAAGCTAACTAGTGTTCCGCATTGTGAGTATGTAGGTGATAAATGTGAGCGGGCTCTAAACATGCTCCGTTGTCTTTCGGGTGTCTGGTGGGGTGCTTACCCTTATTCCCTAAAACTGGTTTACAATTCTTTGATAAGAAGCATCCTAGACTATGGATCTTTCCTTTTAGAGCCGTGTAGCGCTGCTGCTCTGAAGAAGTTGGATAGCGTTCAATCTAAAGCTTTACGGATAATATCTGGAGCCATGAAATCGAGTCCTATCAATGCTTTACAAGTTGAGTGCGGCGACCCTCCCCTGAAGTTACGACGTCAATATTTGTCTGATAGATTCCTCGCAAGAGCCTTTCAGTTTTCCTTTCATCCCCTTCGCCAGAAGCTTTCCTCTTTACTAGAACAGATTTGTTATTCTGGGTATTGGTACTGGTCCCACAAAAACACCATGTTTAGTTAAACGCTATCAGAAATTTATTAATGTGAATGCTCCCTCTCATTGCTCTACCCAACTTCCTTTATTTGAATGTAAATATTTTGAGTCACTAATATTAAATCCGAATATTTGCTATAATCTTACAATTCCTAAAAAAAATAATTGTTATTCAACTTCCTTTATTTCTTTAGTGGAAAATAAGTGGCCAGATTATCATTTCATTTATTGTGATGCTTCGAAAAGTCCCTCTTCTTGTGTTGGTGTTGGTGTGTTCCATCAACAATGCCAAATAATCCAGAAAATTAAATTACCCCCAGAAGCATCCGTTTTTACGGGCGAATGCTTTGGAATATTAAAATCTTTAGAATATGTTTTAATAGCAAAGTTAAGAAAAGCAGTAATATTTACAGACAGTAAAAGTGCTTTACAGGCCCTGGGTCGCAATCCGTTCAAATCAGCCCACTGCAATATTATTATCGAATCTCGAGAACAGTTATTTAAATGTATTAGTAGGGGAATAGACGTCACTTTTGCGTGGGTTCCTAGCCACAAAAACATTGAAGGAAATAATAAAGCAGACTTGCTGGCCAAAGAGGCGGTTACATCGGGCGATGTTTACCCATATAAAAATTACACTCATGATCTAATGGCGCTATCCAAAAATCATCTCCAGATTTCCTGGAGTGATTGTTGGACAAATGATATAAGTAAGGGGAAATTCTACCATTCCATCCAACCAAATATACCCAGCAAACCCTGGTTTGCCAAGGCGGGCTTCTGTAAATGGACTACATCCATCATTATTAGAATGCGTTTAGGTCACGTTTGTACACCAGAACATTTAGCGAGGCTTGGTATAGTCGGTTCTGACCTTTGTGGTTGCGGCGAAGTTGGAGATTTAAACCATATATTTTATGCTTGCCCCCTGAATGACTCTTCTGTCTTTTATTCACAGCTTCACCAACTTAAATTTCCTTGTCCATTCTCCATTCTTTCTCTATTGTCATTTAATAATATTGATATTTATTCTACCATAAATATGTTCATCCTACACATCAACGTATAATCATTTCCTTACTTTGCAACTTTCCTTGTTACCATTCCTTTTTTTTTCTCCTTCGTTTCCCTAACTTTGAACAATGGCATAATGTAAACGCAATTGCCAATTAAAAAAAAAAATTAAAAAAAAAAAGCATTTTGGATTTTGTACAAATTGCTTCTATTTTGATGTTGTAAATCTGCAACACTATGCAGTTAGTACAGACAGTATGCCCATATCTGTGATCTGATATATTTTATTGTTTTGCAGTTGCAACCATGAATTCAAGGGAGATAGAAGAATATTTAGCCTTAATTGACGACGGTGAAAGGTCTGAAGATGATCTTGAGGAGTCAGATGCAGAAGACCATGAAGTTTCTAATGAAAATCGAGAAGATTTACATCACGATCTTGAGAGTCTGGTAGAGGAGGAACACGATGAGTGTGGTGATGATCCGCTCATGGCAGAAGACCCACCATTGATAAATGAAACCCCTGTAGACTAGGAGTGATCGTTATATTACATAACTGAAAAATAATCTATTATTAATAAATAATCAAATCGCCTATTATTTATTACCTCAGGCAAGCGTTATTTTTTAAGCGTTATTTATATTACATATTGTCCGACCAAAACCGCCTACCAGCCTGCCACGCGACACAGCGACACTGACTGACTCGACTTAAGGTCAATTTCACTTAGACGTATATTATTTTTGTCAAAAGTCACGTGTTATATTATGCTCTAAGACAACTACATATGATCTATTTTTAAATGAGTGTCCAGTAATGAAAGTAATATATTATTAGGTTATTTATTATCATCCGCGCCAATATATTTGTTCGTATTATACGTTATTTATAACGTGTTGGTTACTACGTTAGATTATTTTTTTAATAAAATCACTGGCGTGATCTTGGATGACGTATTTATGCATTTATCGTGGGTTTGTGAGGGATTGCGGCGTCGCGTGTCAAATTGTTTGCAAATAAATCGTTGGTTTGTTTATTGTAATAACTGTAAATAAAAGTTAGTTTTAGTTACGTGTAAATAATTAATTTAATAAATATATATTATATTTCATTCACGGCGGCGGCGCGGCGTGTTTTGCGACAATAATCAAAAGGCGTCGTTCAACGAAGCGAAGAAATAACTATTATTAATAGCGTAAAAAATAATAGGCGTTTTAAAAGTAGCGTATCGTTATAACGCATTTTTAATATATAGCCGTTGCGAACACTCCTACTGTAGACAGAGAAGTGCCTCAGATTCCATTTCCCTCCACAAGCCAAGCCAGTCGCCGAGCAACTATGAAAGGCCTTGTTTGGAAGGTAAAAAAGGTCTTGAACTCTAACCAGACTGCTTTTCTTGGCAGCACTACTTACCCACCAGAACTGAGGGATCAAGCTGCTACGGGTACTCCGTATAGTATTTTTTCATATTTTCTAACATCTGAAATACTTGAGAAAATAGTGGAAGAATTTAATATTTACTCTGTTCAAAAAAATGTGACAAAACCCTTGAATTTGAATGAAACTGAACTAAGAAAGTTCATTGCGATGCTGATATTTATGTCAGTCATAAAATATCCCAACATCCGGCTTTACTGGTCTAATACTGTAGGTTTCGAACCAATCAAGAAGACAATGACTGTCAACAGATTTGAGACTATTCGCAGATTTCTGCATTTCAATAACAATGAAAAACATTTTCAAAGGGAACACCCGCAACATGATAGACTCCATAAGATAAGGCCCATAATTAGCCATCTCAATGAAAAGTTTACATCAGTTCCTATGGAGCAAAGCCTATCAATTGATGAGCAGATGTGTGCTACAAAGATAGCACACTTTATGAAGCAGTACCTACCAAATAAACCACACAGGTGGGGATTCAAATTATATGTAATGTGCAGTGTAAAAGGCTATGCTCATAAGTTTGAGATATAAACTGGTCAAGAGAATGAGCGGTTTCAAGATAAGCCAGATTTTGGGCCAGTAGGAAATGTTATCCGGCTATCCAGAGGTGTCCCAAGGCATATAAATCATATTATATATTTTGACATGACTTTTATACCTCTGTGCCACTGGTTGCCCATCTTGCCAAACAAGGAATCTACAGTCTAGGCACTGTACAGTACAACAGACTTGTAAATTGCAAACTACCTGACACAGAACACTGATGAAAAAATCCGTTCCCCGTGGAACTTATGAAGAGCATATGACTAGCTTTGATGGTGTTCATTTGACAGCTGTAACTTGGAAGGACAATAAAGCTGTCACTTTCCTATCTTCATATGTTGGAGCAGAACCTGCCTCTCAAGTAGAAAGGTTTGACAAGGCGAATAAGACTAGGGTCAAGATTTCTTGCCCATACAGGAATACAATGCCCATATGGGCGGAGTGGATCTCATGGACAGCTTCATTGGTAGGTATCGCATAGGAATGAGAAGTCGAAAGTGGTACCTACGTATCTTCTATCACTTATTGGATATGACAGTAATAAATTCTTGGCTGGTTTATAAATATTTGAAAAGAAATGAAGCTCCATCATCAATTCTGAATTTGTGTCACTATAGACTGGAACTAGCTGAGGTGTTAGCCAATGTCAATAATGCAGCTGTATTCTGTAACAAACGAGGAAGGCCCCGCACCAGTAACAGTGTTGAAATGGAACTTCAAGCCAAAAAAAGGCGGGGGCCTGTTCAACATGTTCCACCTAAGGACATAAGGACAGATAATGTTGGTCACTGGCCCGATTACTGTGTTCGCAGCAGGTGCAAAATGCCCAGGTGTAAGGGACAAACAAAGTGTGAGAAGTGTGGAGTAGCCCTTTGCCTTACTAAATCCAAGCATTGTTTCAAAGAGTTCCATATGTAATTAATGTAAGTAAATGCATGATGTTGTATATCTGCAACATAAGGTTTTTTAATAAAATAGTATAAAAATAATATATTTTTTATTTCTTTCTATGTCTCCCTGCATTAGAATGTACAAGTCTACAAGATATATTTTTTTCAAGAGGTCAGAATAAATCATGCATTTAAGGGTTAACCCTCGAACATCGTTTGTCCTCCAGGGCCAGTATGAGTGCGCATTCAATTTTAGCCTTCAGCCACGCTAAGACTTCTGGATCTGGTACTTCGATCTCTTTTTCGTCCATTAAGAAGTAATTTACAAGTTCATCCTGAAAAAAATATCTCTGTTAAATAGCCAAGAGACTTGCTTTGTAGATTTAGAGTCAAATCAATAAATTGTAGATTCAGTTCCTGTCTGATATTTCACATGTTAAAACACATAAATCAAAACAAATGACATATAAAGATTAGTTTCGTGTGGGGATCAAACTCAAGTTTACTGGATTCAGTGTGCTTAAGACTCGTTAGCAGTACTATTATATTCTTACTTTGCCGTGAGAAAGGAGACGCTAGAGTTTTGGCGGGAAGTCGAAGAGTGATGTTGTCAATTTGTTTTAATTCCCAAAACTTGTGTTATTTCGACTAATAATGTGTAATGTTGGTGGAATATTAACCATTATGTGTTCTTATACGTGCATGAGTGAAGGTAATTGTAACAAAGTGATAAAACGTGCCTTTTCAACTTCCCTCAAAACGGCCGTCGCAATTAGTATGTAAAGTATCCACCGCTTTACTATCCAGGGTGGGGTCCTTCATTAATTTCATTATCATCGTTATCATCAAATTCATCGGGGAGTCAAATTAATTAAATCAAACACGAATATATATCTCACTGGACACTGGCAAAATACACTTATAATTAGTGTGAAGCCATAACTTGAAGAAGAAGAAGAAGAAGGAGACGCTAAGAAGGCTAAGTAAGATTCAGCAATATTGTTAGAGGTTGTGGTAACTCCTCGATCATGCGATCTAGTCGCCAATCCACTAGCCCAGTTTTAAAAACCACAGAAAAGAGCGTGGTTCTACTGACCTGTTTAATATTTAGTATAAGCTTCTCTCCATCCACAACGGGCGTGCCGATCACATCGTCCAGTTTGACCGCCCATTCTATGTGCCAGGTGCAGCTCGTGCCGCCAGCTCGCACCATGAATATATGTCTGGACAGACAAGGATTGAATAATATGTGGATATCTGGGAAGTTGTGATATTTATCCTGTTGCCGTTGTTAATATCCTGACCTTCCCACGTCTGTGGTCGCAGAAATCTATTGTTTTCACTATTTTCTGCTGATTCGAAGCTTAATCAGATATGAAATTGGCTCAGTGCTAATATTTTTTATTTAGCTGTTGGTTTTTCTTCAAATAAATAAAAAAGGAAAGGGTAGAACGAAATAAAAAGACTTCTACAAACAATCTTACCACTTAAAGCTAATATTCAGTTTACTGGTAGTTATTTTAGCATTAACTCAAAAAGCCCAAGTTAGCAGTGAAGACACTATTTCCTGTGTGCGTCCTAGCAACGCTGTTGATGCACGTATAAACCTTTTTTTCTACTATTTCTACCTGGAAAAAAGACGAGAGTAAAATTTCCCTAAGTTCTAATATACATGAAATATAAAAGTAAGTCTTACCGGGTTGATATCAGAAGCGTGCAGTTTGAAGTGGGTCCTAAATGGGCGTGGGCAATGTATGAGTCGGTGTCGGCGTAGTGCCCACGGCCCAGTAGCGTCAGCAACTGAAGCACAGAACAACAATACTCCTAACGGAGAATGGTAACTTCATACAAAAAATCGTTAACCTAATATGACTTTAGCGCCATCTAAAGTTTGCCCCTGTGAACTAATAATATGGCGGGATTTTTAAAGTAGGGTTCTTCAAGCGCGTTCTTCAGAAAGGAATACTTTTGAAAGTCATTGATTTCGTTACTCAATGAGTTTTATGTATTACATAAAACTCATTGAGTAACGAAATCAATGACTTTCAAAATTATTCCTAAAAGTGAAAATACGTAATTAAGTAAAAACAACAAGATTGATCTAATAACTTTATTAGGATTCATTGATGTGGTCTGCCTTAATTAATAATTAAATAATTTTAATGTTAAGAACTACAAAATGTACAATTATTGAACACTACTGTGTGTAATTCATAGCCCTGTGCCACACAACACAATTCGATAACCAATTTATTTAAATTATGAATGATAACTCATGAATTAAACATTATTTATGTATTGTATTAGGCAAGTCCACTTAGAATGCCTGTCAGTGTTAGACAAAATCAAGGATGTTGTAGTCATTCAGAGTTTAGCACTAATATGAATAGTCAAAAAAAAATTACACAAGATAACTAAATTAGACAACCCTTCCGCGATTCACAATTCTATGGAGAAGGGCAAGAAAATCCATGGTTCTTTCAATAAACAGAGTAGAGAACAATGCAAACCGAACTGGATATAACTCATTTCCAAAACTAAGGTTTTGGTAGTAAAAAAGAACATGAATAAATTAAAAAAGTTAAGAGTATGGTGATGATGAAACCATTAATCACAGTCATAGTAGTATACTTATACAAATTAATACAATATGTACATCTAGATGCTGCTTACTTTCCTATAGCTCACATTAAAAATAGATTAAACATAACATCATGAATAATAAACAAAATATTACATTATTCATTGATCACAAATATAGGTTATACGCTCGCTACACGAAAAATGGCACCACAATTAACAGGCTTCCCCTTTTTTGCAAATATTACTTTAAATAATACCAGTACGAGGTACGAAATGTCCTAACTCCATGATGACATTTAGTTTATCCTTTCTACTAATATTATAAATGTAAAACTTTGTAAGTTTATATCTTTGTTTACACAACTGAATAGATTTAGATGAAATTTGGGACATAGATAGTTGATTACCTGGATTAACATATATAGGATACTTTTTATCCTGGAAAAATGTAAGGTTCCTCTCTAAAATATCCAAACATACAAACTTTCACATTTATAATATTAGTAGGAGGACGACAAGATCTAGTGTAACTTCTGAATGGGACTGTGTATCTTGTTAAGATATATCGACGACATAATTTGTGAGCCGATGCAGAGCTTCTTCTGCAAATAAACTAGTTTGAAGAATACAATAACGTTTTATGCAAATAATTACTGTACTGTTTATAATATTATTGATGTTTTTTTCTTTATGATTATTACATCAATTGAGGAAATCAAAATTTACTTTACTTCTTACTATATCAACAATAGTTTAATATTCTAGATGCTTCAATGGTCATTTAAAAAAAAGTTATTATCGTAGAACAATATTCTACACAGACCACCATTTCTTTGGAGGCATAATTTAAACTTTTTTTAACATCTAAATACTCACAGCACTCAACAAACAAATTATGAGGTTTGACCCAATTGGATATGAGTGCTTTTTTACAATCACCACACTGATTTAGAAGTCGCTTCATCATAAACCCACATACATATGCACACGCCTGAATTTCGTCATCATTTTCATTGCATACATAGTCTATTGAAGTTAGTACAATATGAGATTCAGGTGTAGCACTTACATTTTGTGTGGGGGTTGAGACTGACTATAAAGTATTTAAATTGTCGATAATTACATTATTGTCAGTCTCACAGTTCCCAGTTAGTTACATGAATGTGGGAAATATTTGTCAATATCGCGGTTTTTAAACCAGCTACAAATTGGCCAGTCATTTGATTTTCCCAAATGCATCTAAATAAATTTTCAATGGGATCTTGCTGAAATCTTTGTGTCACAAGACTTTTGATATTGTGGGCTTTTGTTAGATTTTTTCACAATTGTTCAATGCAATTTAACATCCATACCCAACCTTCATTTGAAGGTGTATGTGGGCTTCCCACATATTTAATATTTTGAATGAATCTTTTCATCTTTGCAATATATTTTAAATGCATCTAGTATGCATTAAATTAATATACATTAAATTTGTAGCTAATGGTTTGCCTTTTTGCAAGTCGACTGAGTCACTATTTAATGTGTCAAATAATCAAACCATTTCATTTACAGGATCTGCTGTTACAATAGCATCGGCAGGGAGCACACCTGAAAAATGATTATCTTAAATTACCTATTTTAAATAAAGTTATTTTATTAGCCGCTATGTGTAGCCTGGCTGAGAAAACACATACAAATTTCTTTTGGTAGGTATTGTTAAAATTGCCTAAGAAACTTAGATTACAAATAACCTACATTATAGAGAGGGACCATATTATTTTGATGGACTGGCTGAAAAATGTTAAATGATTTTATCTCTAAATGATCTAATTTTTCAAGATTCCTGACACCAGAAATTAGCTACTTGGAAAAGTAGCTAATTTCCGTTTCTGTAATGCCGTTGTTATAATTAAGACAATTCACATCATACCTCTTGTTATCATTTCACACATTCCCGGTGCTACAGAGTGACTTGGACTTGTGCAGCTAGATTAACCTTCATTTTCTGTTTATTGTTTGGTTGAAAATGTTCTTTTCTCAAAACTGGAGCATATAAGTAATTAGGATTCTTGCTATCTAGCTCAAATAAATCCCTTATGTATGACTATTTAGTAATACCTGTAGGGACATAAAAAAATATTAAAAAAAAACAACAACATTACATATCCAAAATAATGAGTATCTAGTGGTACTTAATTGAACAAAACATTTATTTGAAATAAAACTACTTTTTCGGATTTTATCGCGGTTTATTTTGATTTTTAAGTTCCCGACGTTTCGAGTGCTTTGCAGCACCCATGGTCACGGGAAGGACTCAAGGAAAAAAAGTAGTTTTATTTCATGTGTAATATTCGCGTAAATCTAAGAACTCAGTATAAAACATTTATTTATTTTATTTTTAAAAAACGTAGCCCGACACTAGGATTTATTCCTGTGTCGTCGGTGCGTTTACAAACATGAAAATTCACATACACAAATACCCAGACCGGAACAAATAATTGTGGATCACACAAAGATTTGACCCGTGCGGGACTCAAACCTGCGACTATTCGACGCAGTGGGCAGAGCGGCTTAAGCTCTTAACCACTGCGCTAAATTGTCCGTCAAATGAATTATAACATGTATCACCACTTTATGTTTAATCAGTAACCCTAACAAATATTTATAATTTAGTATATTTAGCTAGGTACCTAATAATAGCTAAACTTTATTTGTTGGACTATTGCATCCACTCCACATTATTTCCAGATCATGTAAGAGAATAGTAAAGTAACTATATCTTACCTCTTCCTATCCCATTTTCAGAGGAAAACATTTCAATATTATATTTTTGCAACTGACAAGCCTGTCTCATGTACTTGCTGCACTTATTATATAAAAGTCTTTTCCTCTTTCTTATGTCCTTATTCCATGGGTTTTTGGTGGAAGAAAAGAATCTTTAAAATGTGTCTGACATAGCATTCTGTGTTCACTATACAATTTCATGCTGAAATACTGTTAAAGAGTACTCTTTCAGGAAACATGTATGTCGCCCATAATTCACAGCTGAAAAAAGTTAATAATTTTAAGCTTACTACATTATTTTCATATATCGCTATAAAGAGGTTATAACTATATATTGTATTCAAAGATTCTCATCAAGAGGTAATTCTTATTGTAACTTTTATAACTTGTCACATACCGAAGCATGTTCCTCCGTTTACATTTCTTTATTTTTACTTGCTTGTACACCTCTCGATTTGGCTGGCGGCTATCCCTCGGCATATCCCTAGCCACGACGCTGACAATACAAACAATGTAAATGCAGACAGGGGTCTCTATTCATGAAGGTTGACAAAAAACACAATTGTCATTGGGTTATGATGTACTAGAGAAAACACCATCCTTTGTAGCAAAAGAATCGCCTATCTCACTCTGTCGAGTTACTGTTGCAACGACTCGAGAGACAACAAATATTATTACCTCAAACACTACAACAACAGAATAGTGGGGACGCTAAACGAACGGTCTTTAAGATGCGCGAGATGTTTTGTTTTAAGCAACTTCTTGAGGACCTATATAGTACGTAATAATAATTGCATCGCTTTTAAAACACATCTTAATATCACTTAATGCGCCTAAAAAGCCGCCGTGTGCAATGCCTTTAACATGGAACAGTCAAGTAACAAAGAGTATATAATCACTACGTTTTAAGAGACGGCACTTAGAACATTGTCTTTAGCTAAAATTCTGTGAGCAAATTCATACCAACATTGTAAAAATATAAAGAGCTGCCAACATTCCCGCAGTGACAGCTAGTCCCGAGCTGACAGATAAATATACTAAATTTTATCGATAGCTAGTGCTGTGCTTATGCTTAAATGAAAATACCGATATCGATAGTCCGTACTAGGGTCAGCAGCTGTAGGTTCTCTTATTATTATTATTATTACGAAAACTTTTAGGCATAAATAAAAGGCGGAATGTATTATTTATTTCTATAACTTTATTTCGAATGCCTAAACCAAATGTTTAACAAAAGTTTGTAAAGATTGGATAGATAATTCGACTCAAAATATCAACCTGAAAAATCATTATTATTGTATTATAATCAGATATTAGCAAAATGTAGTTAATGATTACAATTGCATTTTTTTGTAATATTTAATCATGATTCAAGATTAAGAAGTGTAATGGTAAACGTTGAAGATTACAAAACGTAATTGTAATTAATCATGAATACACCATCACGCCTATATTCCCCAAGCGGGCGTGGTTAATCTTTAATCTGATTACATTTTGCTCATCTATGATTATAATCATATTATAATAATACCAGTATAGAAACACGGCGTGATCTTTCTATCTATATCATTACGCCAGATCTCTTGCGGGGTAGACCGTGAGTATAGAGTTCCAACAGGTTATGTATTGGTGAAACATCACGGCGTGATGTTAAATTCAAGTTACTTTCGGCTATTGTCTATTTTAGATCTAAACATGATATTCTTATATAAGCATAAAAACGCGCCAATTATTGATACGAGTATACACCAAGGGGACTCATTACTAATCGACACAGCCATAGCCCGGTAACTCTGTACTCTCTGCCTACCCCGCAAGGGATCTGGCGTGATGATATAGATAGATAAATAGATAGCCCGATCAACTTAACCCAAAAACAGGGGAAGGTTATAAAAATTCGCAGAGCTGAAAATTTGTACAGATGTTCGGAACACCATTATAAATTAAATGTATTATTAAGTTCCCATCGATTCGACATTTGCAAAAAAAATTATTTAAGGTCGAAGTTCGCAAATATGGGTTTTTCAGCCAAACGGTAAGATTTATCACAAAAAAATCTTTTATAAAAAAAGGTAAACCGACTTCAAAAAGCAAAAAAATAAATATTTGAAGTCGGTGCTGGTTGGTGCAGTCGGTTACTTGGCACCGACTTCAAATATTTATTTTTTTGCTTTTTGAAGTCGGTTTACCTTTTTTTATAAAAGATTTTTATTTTACAATTTTAAGTGACCAGTGAATTCTATAGTAGGGTACCTATAGGATTGACGTAATACCCATAATATCGCAATTTACACATGCCTATTGTTTGTCGTTAAGGAGTTCCCTAGTGTATCTTCTAAGTCCAAGGTCCAATGTCAATAAAATTAATATGGGACCACCTTGGAGATATACTGAACTCAATGCAAAAAATTTTATCAAAATCGGTCCACAATTGACGGAAATATCGCTGAACATACATAAAAAAAAAAAAAAAAAAAAAAGCATACATACAACCGAACATAGAACCTCCTCCTTTTTGAAGTCGGTTAAAAATAGGTCAGACTAAAATTATAGATCATGATTATCTATAAAAATTGTCATTACACTTTTTCTCCTAAGAGTCACCGTTTCTGCGATATAACGATTCAAAAAGTTGAAAAAGTTGTGTTCTTCATAATAAGCACACGTTTCCATACCACCTGTGAGGTAGTGTACTTGGCGCGTTTTTTTTAACGTGGTTTCCCCGGTATGCCTATTCCACGATCTATAGTGACCCTGTTTAATTTATACATATTACGAAGAACACAACTTTTTTAATTGTTAAATCTCAAAAACGATGACTCTTAGGAGAAAAAAAGTAAAGACATTTTATAGACAATTTTAGGCTTACCTATTTTTATAATAAAACTTACCGTTTGGCTGAAAAACACAGACACCCATATCTGCGAATTTTGACCTTGAATGTTCTTTTTTCAAAAGTCGGATTGATGGGGACTTTTCATTTATAATGGTGTTCCGAACATTCGTACAAATTTTCAGCTCTATGCGAATTTTTGTAACCTTGCATGTCTAACCTTGACCGGGCTTCCATGAAATGTAACAATCTTTTACATGGTTATTAGTGTAGTGTCGCAGGGTCACTTTAGTAAGCTACACTTATGGCCGGTTTCAATATTCAACTCAAGGATAGATTTGCTCAGAAGAATTTTGACAGAGTTTCCATACAAAATGCGTCAAATTTCTATCCGTAAGTTAAATATTGAAACCGGCCGTTAGATGACTTAGCACATTCTATAGAAATCTTTTAAACTGAAGATTGGCAGATAGAACAATAGTGAAACATTACAAAATTACGAGTTATATCTAGTTCAGGCCTTAAATAGTTTGACACCTACAGTAGGAATTACATGACCAGTGTATATTTAGGTAGTGTCAGTGCAGTGCAGTGCGCGCTCGAATTCGGAAGTGCCACACTGCGTATTCGAATTATTGCAATTCGCGATTTATTGCAGTTTCGCATATTCGAATTATTGCAGTTCCGAAAAACTCATAGCCAACGAAGTGTTGGCTGTAAAAACTTACAGCACGCCATTGATTTCATGAATGAAGTTAGCATCAAGCAAATATGCAAGTCTTACTTCAAACAGGAAGAGATCTGTAATGCTAAGGTGCTGATGTACGAATCGCTCGGTATGAGCCACCGAATACCGTCTCGCAGGAGGGACGAAATGGGATATAATCAGATTGCTGAAGGTGACAGATCCTGACGTCGTGCCCGCTTTTGTGGTGAAGCAGCTGCATAGGCTGTCCCCCGTCACATTCTACCACGTCGATGTCACCAGGCTGCTGAAGGATATAACCACCCCGAAGTCCAGCCTGTCCGAGGTGCAATTCAGGTTAGAGGCTTCGGAAACTACCACTACCGCCCGCAGCACACCGCACCGCGCCGCCCGCAGCACACCACACTCCGCCGCCCGCAGCACACCGCACTCCGCCGCTCGCAGCACACCGCAATCCGCCGCTCGCAGCACACCGCAATCCGCCACCCGCAGCATACCGCACCGCGCCGCTCGCAGCACACCACACTCCGCCGCCCGCAGCACACCGCAATCCGCCACCCGCAGTATACCGCAATCCGCCGCTCGCAGCACACCGCAATCCGCCACCCGCAGCATACCGCACCGCGCCGCTCGCAGCACACCACACTCCGCCGCCCGCAGCACACCGCAATCCGCCACCCGCAGTATACCGCACCGTGCCGCCCGCAGCACACCACACTCCGCCGCCCGCAGCACACCGCAATCCGCCGCCCGCAGCACACCACACAGGTGTTCGAAAGCATCTTGGTTCAACTGACGCAGATTTAGATATTTTATTCCTTTTGTATTCAGTAGCCACCAAATATGTTTTAATGATTTTAGAGAAATCTTAAACCCATTGATGCATCTCACATGACTAAGCTGCAGCTGGGAATCTGACTTTATAAATTTAATTGTATCCACTTTTTTTAAATAATAGTTCCATTTCTCCGCATGGTTGGATTGATTGGAGACATTCTCACGGATGCCCTTTTTCACATCTTTGTGAGATGATGGCCCATTAGTGGCATAGAACAATCGATCCAGCTCCTCTATAATGGAAGCTGTTTCATTTATTTCTTTTTCTTCTGTATCAATGTTTAAGGGCCATCATCTTTAAGACTGCTGCCATCGTGTGGCTTAGTGCATGTGCAGCATATTTGACCCTCATCTTAATTTTGTATGTAGGGTTTACCACTGTTTGGTTTAATTTATGAAAATTTAGGAAATTCCTATTTCTTTCTTCTGCTTCTATAAGGTGACGCCACCTTCCCGTTTTGTCACCATATTTTATTTCTCTTGCCATATAAAAATTATTTCTTACAGATTTGAATAAATGTGGTATGTCATACATTATAAAAACTTTTTCTTCCTCTACTAAGAAAAAAATGGTTTCTACAGTTAAATGTGAGAACTTTTTTAATAAATTCAGTGCTCCAACATTTGTTGGGCCTTGGTCACATACAGTAGTTACTATGCAAATTCCAGCATTTTTAAGGGTTATAATAATTTTTTTTATGATTGCAGCCAATTTTTCTGTTGAAATGTTACCTTCTACAAAATAGTAGGCCAAAGGCTGCTTAACTGATTTACAAATTCCTTGGACCATAAATACTAGCACATGATCTGCAATATTTGGATGTCGTCCCATATCCTCTCCAAGATCAACATATCCCTCCACCTTGTCTGTGTTTTCATTGTAAATTAATCGCTTTTTCAAGGCCATCTCGTCGAATAATAACGCAAATACTTAAGCACGAGCAGGTGAATCAGCAATTTTTTTCTTAAGATTGTCTATAATTGTATGATTTATACCTGTTTCCATGGAAATGTTTTTAATTATTCGGTGTAAAGTTTTCTCACTAGGCAGCGGCATTATTTTTTGCAGGTATCTATATGTTCTAGGAGAACGTTTGAATATTGCTAAAGACAATATTTTGTTTTTTATATCCCAGCGTTTTCCATGATGCTTCCGCTTCTGGTTCTTTAAAGTATCTACCAGTAGATTTTTCAAAAAGTTTGACTCTAATTTGTCAAATGACATATAAAGATTAGTTTCGTGTGGGGATCAAACTCAAGTTTACTTGATTCAGTGTGCTTAAGACTCGTTGGCAGTACTATTATATTCTTACTTTGCCGTGAGAAAGGAGACGCTAAGAAGGCTAAGTAAGATTCAGCAATATTGTTAGAGGTTGTGGTAACTCCTCCATCATGCGATCTAGTCGCCAATCCACTAGCCCAGTTTTAAAAACCACAGAAAAGAGCGTGGTTCTACTGACCTGTTTAATATTTAGTATAAGCTTCTCTCCATCCACAACGGGCGTGCCAATCACATCGTCCAGTTTGACCGCCCATTCTATGTGCCAGGTGCAGCTCGCACCATGAATATGTGTCTGGACAGACAAGGATTGAATAATATGTGGATATCTGGGAAGTTGTGGTATTTATCCTGTTGCCGTTGTTAATATCCTGACCTTCCCCCGTCTGTGGTCGCAGAAATCTATTGTTTTCTCTATTTTCTGGTGATTCGAAGCTTAATCGGATATGAAATTGGCCCTGTGCTAATATTTTTGATTTAGCTGTTGGTTTTTCTTCAAATAAATAAAAAAGGAAAGGGTAGAACGAAATAAAAAGACTTATACAAACAATCTTACCACTTAAAGCTAATATTCAGTCAAGTTAGCAGTGAAGACACTACTTCCTGTGTGCGTCCTAGCAACGCTGTTGATGCACGTATAAACCTTTTTTTCTACTATTTCTACCTGGAAAAAAGACGAGAGTAAAATTTCCCTAAGTTCTAATATACATGAAATATAAAAGTAAGTCTTACTGGGTTGATATCAGAAGCGTGCAGTTTGAAGTGGGTCCTAAATGGGCGTGGGCAATGTATGAGTCGGTGTCGGCGTAGTGCCCACGGCCCAGTAGCGTCAGCAACTGAAGTCCAAGGGCCGAGTGCTGGGAGTATGGCCGGACACCCTAAATTTAAAGTTAAGATATTCAAGATTATTACAGAACGTACGGATTCGTCAGAGACATTGGACTGGCTAATTAGCTATATACTTTATAAGCAGAGATGGGCAATATGTAATCAGATTAATGATTACGATTGAGCAACTGGGCTTAGCAAAGACCATAATTGAGTAGGTAATTATCAAACTACCGTAAATCCATCAGGAAAGAAAAATGTCTTTCTGATGCTTTTGATATGGTTAGGTACATTCAGCTTTTTAATATCATTTTTTTATTTTTCATGAAACGAACCACGACAGCGACTAACCACAGAGCTTTATTTCTTTTTTCTTAACGCATGGTGCGTTAGCTGCGCTCTAGTGTGGCTAAACCTTATTTTGAATCGAAATTCAAAACTACTTTACCTGTAAAATTACTCTCCTTCTTCTTTAAGTTATGGCTTCACACTAATTTTTAGTGTATTTTGCCAGTGTCCAGTGAGATATGTAATCGTGTTTGTTTAAATTAATTCGATTCCCCGATGGACTTGATGCCTTCGGGTAGTTTTTTCGGGTAGTTAAAAAAGTACAACGTGTTTTATTTTGCTCTATATTTAATTATTCAATTAATTGTATATATCCATATATTGAACAGTATTAATGAAAACAATTGATAACTAACCTTAATAACTTGCCTTACAAGTGTTATCTCTTATATTTACTGTGAAATGCTACTACACACAATCACTATAGAATCACTGCAAAACTCAATGTCACAACTGACAGAAATGTTCCATATGAAGATGTCCGAGTTCGAAAACGAGCTGCAGAAGTCCTCCACCACTCCTGACTCGACCATCACTGTCTTGGCTGCAGAATTTACAACATTTCGAGCCTTCATTATGCATGCGCTCAATACCCTCCAGCTGCAGACGGAGATATTGGCTCGAACAGTCGACAATATTGAGATGCGAGGCAGAAAGAAGATCCTTCTGTTTCACGGTATCGCTGAAGAGGTCAGCGAGGACACTGTTACGTCGTAACAAAGTTTTAAAAATATAAAATAAAAATAAAAAATCTTTACACACAAACAAACAAAATAACTAGTTGTTACATCGAATGGAAACCGCGCGCCTTAATTAGTGATAGCATCATAATGACCATATACGGTATTCGTTGGTACCGGAAATCAAATTCCTTCTAGAACATCTAATAAGAAACGCCCACAACATAGAAAGATCTAGAAATAATACAATAGTGAACAACGGGACAATGATCCTATCTCGCTCGGTTCGATTATTGCTATATTAGTCCCACAAGAATTTTATAAAAAACAGACAATAGTTTAGGGCGTGCCTTGCTTCGGTTGAGCCGTTCTTTCCATATCTCTGTCCTCGTCTCAGACGAAGGATCAAGAGATCTGGGGAGTGCGCACTGTTGCCTCAGGCAGGAAGTAGGCCGTCCTGAGACAGTATATAAAAACGAATTCGCGCAGGAACAAAGCCTTTTTCGACGCCGGAGCTCGCACGACAACAATTCAGTTCAGTTCAAACAGTGCTTTAATAAAATAAAAA
Organism: Phalera bucephala; assembly: GCA_905147815.2. NCBI lineage: Eukaryota > Metazoa > Arthropoda > Insecta > Lepidoptera > Notodontidae > Phalera > Phalera bucephala. Next base: position 32,479,312 of record LR990618.1, read on the forward strand.
TAAATAAAAAAGTTTTAGATTAGCAACATTTTTCAACCCCCTTGGTAAGTTTAATATAATTAATTTCAATAGTTCTGATTGCTGTTAACAAATTTTTCGTGTCTGGATTAATTCGATTACTATTCAACAAGTGATTTGTTCTACCTTTTAATAGTGTATTTTTCTATGGCTACATATATTTCTTAATAGTGGGTTAACAACGTAACAAAATGTGACAGCGAGTATCTTAAAATTTGTAAAATATAACCTTGTCTATTCAATCATTCCGATAAGTTTTGAATATGTTTCACCGCGGTGTTTTTCTTTACTTCTATTATCATATTAATTTCGTCCGAATCGGTCCAGCCTCCACAAGAAACCAGGAGAGATATGGCCGCGATAATTAATTCCCACTGTGCATTCCACGCGTGTGTTATTTAACATCGGTGGCTTGTGAGTATCTATTGTTCTAAAATATTTGTTGTTAAAATTCCGTAAATATTAAATTTCTAAACATACATACAAATAATGAGCTTTTGCTTTTGTTAATTTATTAAAAATGGCCACCGCAAAATTGTATAATGTAACACAAATTTATTTGCTGGATTGATGTCACGATAAGAAGGTTTTCTCAATATACCCGACGAAAAAAATATTGATGGTCATTGCTTCGCTCGATGTTTTTATAGAACTACCGTATTGTGAAAAAAATTAAAATGTTTTGTACCTCATAGCGTAGTGGAGTGGTGATAGTCCAAAATATAAACAGTTGGGGTTTGATTCTGGGTTGGGTAATAATGTTTATTTAAATATTTGTTTTCCTTTGTATTATATTTCAACCGGACATAAATATCACCACTCCATTTCGTGAAATTTTTAATTGCTTCGCGATAGATGCCGACGCCCACTCCTGGTCTCACCTAGTGCCTGGGGGTCGGATCTTTCGCGCTACATGAGTCCAATTCGGCGCGTTCCAGAAAACTGGGGGTCCACCGTACGGGTTGCAAAAGTACGGTGTGGGAGACAGCAGGCCACACTTCTGCCCGTCGACTCCCGCTGACCTCGGCGGCTGAGGGCCTTCTATAGGGTACCTCCAAGTTCCCCACCTAGCCGGTGGAAGCAGATCGCCGAAGACCCCCACGCGTCACGGGATCGAACAGCCGAAAGTTAAGTCCCCAGCGCCCATAGGTTTTTTTTTGTGTGACCCGAAAACCCCCCTGTGCCGAGAATTCACACCCCGGGTGTAAAAATTATGTACTTATTTTAATTTTTTTGTTTTCTTCTTTATTGCGATTTTTATTTGTTTTCGGTTATTTAAATGTAATTTTTTTTTCAATAAAGAATTGTATTTTTTTATAATTGTGTTTTTATTTGTACCCGCCGTCAGGCGGTCGTAACAACACATCACAGGTTGTCGCCAATCTTGCTAAGGATTGTTTGGGTTTAAGCGATTTTCAAACACTTGACATACGCCGGTGTCACAGGATGGGGCGGGCTTCACAGAGGTCAGCTAGGCCAGTGCTTGTCAAGTTTAGCGAAGTAGCGACCCGCAACAGAGTATGGTTTGTCAAGACGCTTAGTCTTGGGTACGGGGGTCACCATCTCAGAGTTCCACACAAAGTCCCGCCACGACCTGTTTGTGGCTGCGAGAGTTAAGTTCGGTGTCGCCAAGTGCTGGACGATGGATGGCCAGGTGCACGTTCTTGGGCTGAACGGAGCGTGTGAAGTCTCTTTCCGACTTAAACAGTATTGCAAAGAGTCCTGACAAACCGACGGCAGCGAAGGTGAATAATGGGGCTGCGGGTCGATCCAAGCGAGCGGGGAATACAAAGAAATGATGTTGTGTATTAAATGTGTCCTATTTATCTTCTTTTTCTTGTGTGTTTCACGAATTTTGCCTTCTATACCCTCTGTTGTTATCGTAAGTTTTGTTTTTCAGCACCAATGTCAAACTCAAATGTCAATGTCAGTTGCGTCTAACTTCCGTGATGAGTGTTTTCGTTCTAAAATTGTACATTGTTACGTTTCGTTCTGAAATTGCGTTTTGTTTTGTTTCGATGACAATGTATGAGTTATTTGTATCTTGTTTTGTAATAAGCTTTGTTGTAATTTATATAAAGAAAAACCTCTGTATGCTGTAGCACTTTCGGCAGGTGGGTTGGTTATTTATTAGTATCTTGGTTTTTAGTTAAGAATTTACCGGTGAAGCTGTAAAGGCCTCGCGGCCAACAGCGTACATCATTCACACACACACACACACACACATGAGCGCCAAGGGCAAAATATAAGTGGAGGTATCTCCGAGAACTTTTTTGTTGAAAGAATGTACCTATTGTATGTCGTATATCGATCGTTAAATTCGTCAGATTGCGATTTACCTGCTTAGGTTTATAGACATTTATTCTCATTAACAATTACATTGGAATTCACTTATCACGAGAACATTACATAATTAAAAATATTTTACAAATAAAACGTACATGCAGACGGTAGTAAGAAAACACTTGCCTTAAAAAAGGTATACGCTTACCCTCTAAATCGTACCTTTTTGTACCGACTGGGTCAGGCGTAGATGAAATGGAATGCGAACAAAGATATAGGCAATCCGAAATACTAGAAGCGGTTGCGATCTATTTTAATGTGTGTGTATATATACATATTTTTTGTTTTACTTTTACTTCTTTTTTATTATTTTTTTTTTCTTTTTTTGCTTGTTATAATGATTATTTGTCTGTTTAATAATGTTATTTAATACATGATGTTTTAAAAGTTTTTTAAAACTGGGTACAGATTGCGCTTCTCTAATTTCTTTGGGGAGTTTATTATACAACTGCGCGCCTTCGAACACGATAGACTTTTCGCCGTAATTTGTTCTAGGTGGGCACCTAGCAATACTATACTATTTGCATTTCTTAGTTGCATTTTTTGCACTTGCTGTTTCTTTGTGAAATTAATTTGTGTGTGTATGTCTTTAGTCTTTAGCTTCATACCTATATAACTACAATAGGTTCCTCCGTTTACATTTCTTTATTTCTACTTGCTTGTACACCTCTCGGTTTGGCTGGCGGCTATCCCTCGGCATATTCCTAGCCACGACGCTGACAATACAAACAATGTAAATGCAGACAGGGGTCTCTATTCATGAAGGTTGACAAAAAACACAATTGTCATTGGATTATGATGTACTAGAGAAAACACCATCCTTTGTAGCAAAAGAGTCGCCTATCTCACTCTGTCGAGTTACTGTTGCAACGACTCGAGAGACAACAAATATTATTACCTCAAACACTACAACAACAGAATAGTGGGGACGCTAAACGAACGGTCTTTAAGATGCGCGAGATGTTTTGTTTTAAGCAACTTCTTGAGGACCTATATAGTACGTAATAATAATTGCATCGCTTTTAAAACACATCTTAATATTACTTAATGCGCCTAAAAAGCCGCCGTGTGCAATGCCTTTAACATGGAACAGTCAAGTAACAAAGTTATTCGTTTGAACATCGTTTGTCCTCCAGGGCCAGTATGAGTGCGCATTCAATTTTAGCCTTCAGCCACGCTAAGACTTCTGGATCCGGTACTTCGATCTCTCTTTCGTCCATTGAGACGTAGTTTACAAGTTTATCCTGAAAAAAATATCTCTGTTAAATAGCCAAGAGACTTGCTTTGTAGATTTAGAGTCATATCAATAAATTGTAGATTCAGTTCCTGTCTGATATTTGACATGTTAAACCACATAAATCAAAACAAATGACATATAAAGATTAGTTTCGTGTGGGGATCAAACTCAAGTTTACTTGATTCAGTGTGCTTAAGACTCGTTGGCAGTACTATTATATTCTTACTTTGCCGTGAGAAAGGAGACGCTAAGAAGGCTAAGTAAGATTCAGCAATATTGTTAGAGGTTGTGGTAACTCCTCCATCATGCGATCTAGTCGCCAATCCACTAGCCCAGTTTTAAAAACCACAGAAAAGAGCGTGGTTCTACTGACTTGTTTAATATTTAGTATAAGCTTCTCTCCATCCACAACGGGCGTGCCGATCACATCGTCCAGTTTGACCGCCCATTCTATGTGCCAGGTGCAGCTCGCACCATGAATATGTGTCTGGACAGACAAGGATTGAATAATATGTGGATATCTGGGAAGTTGTGGTATTTATCCTGTTGCCGTTGTTAATATCCTGACCTTCCCCCGTCTGTGGTCGCAGAAATCTATTGTTTTCTCTATTTTCTGGTGATTCGAAGCTTAATCGGATATGAAATTGGCTCTGTGCTAATATTATTGATTTAGCTGTTGGTTTTTCTTCAAATAAATAAAAAAGGAAAGGGTAGAACGAAATAAAAAGACTTCTACAAACAATCTTACCTATTAAAGCTAATATTCAGTTTACTGGTAGTTATTTTAGCATTAACTCAAAAAACCCGAGTTAGCAGTGAAGACACTACTTCCTGTGTGCGTCCTAGCAACGCTGTTGATGCACGTATAAACCTTTTTTTCTACTATTTCTACCTGGAAAAAAGACGAGAGTAAAATTTCCCTAAGTTCTAATATACATGAAATATAAAAGTAAGTCTTACTGGGTTGATATCAGAAGCGTGCAGTTTGAAGTGGGTCCTAAATGGGCGTGGGCAATGTATGAGTCGGTTTCGGCGTAGTGCCCACCACGGCCCAGTAGCGTCAGCAACTGAAGTCCAAGGGCCGAGTGCTGGGAGTATGGCCGGACACCCTAAATTTAAAGTTAAGACATTCAAGATTATTACAGAACGTACGGATTTGTCAGAGACATTGGACTGGCTAATTAGCTATATACTTTATAAGCAGAGATGGGCAATATGTAATCAGATTAATGATTACGATTGAATAACTGGGCTTAGCAAAGACCATAATTGAGTAGGTAATTATCAAACTACCGTAAATCCATCAGGAAAGAAAAATGTCTTTCTGATGCTTTTGATATGGTTAGGTACATTCAGCTTTTTAATATCATTTTTTTATTTTTCATGAAACCAACCACGACAGCGACTAACCACAGAGCTTTATTTCTTTTTTCTTAACGCATGGTGCGTTAGCTGCGCTCTAGTGTGGCTTAACCTTATTTTGAATCGAAATTCAAAACTACTTTACCTGTAAAATTACTCTTCTTCTTCTTTAAGTTATGGCTTCACACTAATTTTTAGTGTATTTTGCCAGTGTCCAGTGAGATATGTAATCGTGTTTGTTTAAATTAATTCGATTCCCCGATGGACTTGATGACATCGGGTAGTTTTTTCGGGTAGTTAAAAAAGTACAACGTGTTTTATTTTGCTCTATATATAATTATTCAATTAATTGTATATATTCATCAACAGTATTAATGAAAACAATTGATAACTAACCTTAATAACTTACCTTACAAGTGTTATCTCTTATATTTACTGTGAAATGCTACTACACACAATCACTATGGAATCACTGCAAAACTCAATGTCACAACTGACAGAAATGTTCCATATGAAGATGTCCGAGTTCTAAAACGAGCTGCAGAAGTCCTCCACCACTCCTGACTCGACCATCACTGTCTTGGCTGCAGAATTTACAACATTTCGAGCCTTCATTATGCATGCGCTCAATACCCTCCAGCTGCAGACGGAGATATTGGCTCGAACAGCCGACAATATTGAGATGCGAGGCAGAAAGAAGATCCTTCTGTTTCACGGTATCGCTGAAGAGGTCAACGAGGACACTGTTACGTCGTAACAAAGTTTTAAAAATATAAAATAAAAATAAAAATCTTTACACACAATCAAACAAAATAACTAGTTGTTACATCGAATGGAAACCGCGCGCCTTATTTAGTGATAGCATCATAATGACCATATAAGTTATTCGTTGGTACCGGAAATCAAATTCCTTCTAGAACATCTAATAAGAAACGCCCACAACATAGAAAGATCTAGAAATAATACAATAGCGAACAACGGGACAATGATCCTATCTCGCTCGGTTCGATTATTGCTATATTAGTCTCACAAGAATTTTATAAAAAACAGACAATAGTTTAGGGCGTGCCTTGCTTCGGTTGAGCCGTTCTTTCCATATCTCTGTCCTCGTCTCAGACGAAGGATCAAGAGATCTGGGGAGTGCGCACTGTTGCCTCAGGCAGGAAGTAGGCCGTCCTGAGACAGTATATAAAAACGAATTCGCGCAGGAACAAAGCCTTTTTCGACGCGAGAGCTCGCACGAAAACAATTCAGTGCAGTTCAAACAGTGCTTTAATAAAATAAAAAAAAATAAAAAAGTTTTAGATTAGCAACATTTTTCAACCCCCTTGGTAAGTTTAATATAATTAATTCCAATAGTTCTGATTGCTGTTAACTAATTTTTCGTGTCTGGATTAATTCGATTACTATTCAACAAGTGATTTGTTCTACCTTTTAATAGTGTATTTTTCTATGGCTACATATATTTCTTAATAGTGGGTTAACAACGTAACAAAATGTGACAGCGAGTATCTTAAAATTTGTTAAATATAACCTTATCTATTCAATCATTCCGATAAGTTTTGAATATGTTTCACCGCGGTATTTTTCTTCACTTCTATTATCATATTAATTTCGTCCAAATCGGTCCAGCCTCCACAAGAAACCAGGAGAGATATGGCCGCGATAATTAATTTCCCACTGTGCATTCCACGCGTGTGTTATTTACCATCGGTGGCTTGTGAGTATCTATTGTTCTAAAATATTTGTTGTTAAAATTCCGTAAATATTAAATTTCTATACATACATAAAAATAATAAGCTTTTGGTTTTATTAATCTATTAAAAATTGCCACCGCAAAATTGTATAATGTAACACAAATTTATTTGCTGGATTGATGTCACGATAAGAGGGTTTTCTCAATATACCCGACGAAAAAAAATATAAATGGTCATTGCTTCGCTCGATGTTTTTATAGAACTACCGTATTGTGAAAAAAATTTAAATCTTTTGTACCTCATAGCGTAGTGGTGATAGTCCAAAATATAAACAGTTAGGGTTTGATTTTGGGTTGGGTAATAATGTTTATTTAAATATTTGTTTTCCTTTGTATTATATTTCAACCGGACCGGATTTATTTTATATCACCACTCCATTTCGTGAAATTTTTAATTGCTTCGCTAAAGATGCCGACGCCCACTCCTGGTCTCACCTAGTGCCTGGGGGTCGGATCTTTCGCGCTACATGTGTCCAATTCGGCGGTCCAATTCCAGAAAACTGGGGGTCCACCGTACGTGTTGCAAAAGTACGGTGTGGGAGACAGCAGGCCACACTTCTGCCCGTCGAATCCCGCTGACCTCGGCGGCTGAGGGCCTTCTATAGGGCACCTCCAAGTTCCCAACCTAGCCGGTGGAAGCTGATCGCCGAAGACCCCCACGCGTCACGGGATCGAACAGCCGAAAGTTAAGTGCCCAGCGCCCATAGGTTTTTTTTTGTGTGACCCGAAAACCCCCCTGTGCCGAGAATTCACACCCCGGGTGTAAAAATTATGTACTTATTTTAATTTTTTTGTTTTCTTCTTTATTGCGATTTTTATTTGTTTTCGGTTATTTAAATGTAATTTTTTTTCAATAAATAATTGTATTTTTTTACAATTGTGTTTTTATTTGTACCCGCCGTCAGGCGGTCGTAACAACACATCACAGGTTGTCGCCAATCTTGCTAAGGATTGTTTGGGTTTAAGCGATTTTCAAACACTTGACATACGCCATTGTCACAGGATGGGGCGGGCTTCACAGAGGTCAGCTAGGCCAGTGCTTGTCAAGTTTAGCGAAGTAGCGACCCGCAACAGAGTATGGTTTGTCAAGACGCTTAGTCTTGGGTACGGGGGTCACCATCTCAGAGTTCCACACAAAGTCCCGCCACGACCAGTTTGTGGCTGCGAGAGTTAAGTTCGGTGTCGCCAAGTGCTGGACGAGGGATGGCCAGGTGCAGGTTCTAGGGCTGGACTCTTTCCGACTTAAACAGTATTGCAAAGGGTCCTGACAAACCGACGGCAGCGAAGGTGAATAATGGGGCTGTGGGTCGATCCAAGCGAGCGGGGAATACAAAGAAATGATGTTGTGTATTAAATGTGTCCTATTTATCTTCTTCTTCTTGTGTTTCACGAATTTTGCCTTCTATACCCTCTGTTGTTATCGTAAGTTTTGTTTTTCAGCACCAATGTCAAACTCAAATGTCAATGTCAGTTGCGTCTAACTTCCGTGATGAGTGTTTTCGTTCTAAAGTTGTACATTGTTACGTTTCGTTCTGAAATTGCGTTTTGTTTTGTTTCGATGACAATGTATGAGTTATTTGTATCTTGTTTTGTAATAAGCTTTGTTATAATTTATATAAAGAAAAACCTCTGTATGCTGTAGCACTTTCGGCAGGTGGGTTGGTTATTTATTAGTATCTTGGTTTTTAGTTAAGAATTTACCGGTGAAGCTGTAAAGGCCTCGCGGCCAACAGCGTACATTATTCACACACACACACACACACGCACACACGCACACACACACACGACTTTTGTACGCGCGGTTACCGTTCAATTCGAACCCCACTTTGAAGTATAAACATCGAATTTGTAACGCACGAGTGTGGTATGTAATAAATAGGTACACTGTATCAGCGTTTATATTAAAAGAAAACTTGATATCAGAAAAGTTGCCGTTTTAATAACGCCCAGTCGTAGCTAAGCTCATGAGCGCCATGAATAAGCAGTAAAGGTCTCGCGGCCAACAGCGTACATCACTCACACATACACACATACACACACACACACACACACATGAGCGCCAAGGGCAAAATATAAATGGAGGTATCTCCGAGAACTTTTTTGTTGAAAGAATGTACCTATTGTATGTCGTATATCGATCGTTAAATTCGTCAGATTGCGATTTACCTGCTTAGGTTTATAGACATTTATTCTCATTAACAATTACATTGGAATTCACTTATCACGAGAACATTACATAATTAAAAATATTTTACAAATAAAACGTACATGCAGACGGTAGTAAGAAAACACTTGCCTTAAAAAAGGTATACGCTTACCCTCTAAATCGTACCTTTTTGTACCGGCTGGGTCAGGCGTAGATGAAATGGAATGCGAACAAAGATATAGGCAATCCGAAATACTAGAAGCGGTTGCGATCTATTTTAATGTGTGTGTATATATATACATATTTTTTTGTTTTACTTTTACTTTTTTTTTATTTTTTTTTTATTTTTTTTTCATTATTTGCTTGTTATAATGATTATTTGTCTGTTTAATAATGTTATTTAATACATGATGTTTTAAAAGTTTTTTAAAACTGGGTACAGATTGCGCTTCTCTAATTTCTTTGGGGAGTTTATTATACAACTGCGCGCCTTCGAACACGATAGACTTTTTGCCGTAATTTGTTCTAGGTGGGCACCTAGCAATACTATACTATTTGCATTTCTTAATTGCATTTTTTGCACTTGCTGTTTCTTTGTGAAATTAATTTGTGTGTGTATGTCTTTAGTCTTTAGCTTTATACCTATATAACTACAATAGGTTCCTCCGTTTACATTTCTTTATTTCTACTTGCTTGTACACCTCTCGGTTTGGCTGGCGGCTATCCCTCGGCATATCCCTAGCCACGACGCTGACAATACAAACAATGTAAATGCAGACAGGGGTCTCTATTCATGAAGGTTGACAAAAAACACAATTGTCATTGGATTATGATGTACTAGAGAAAACACCATCCTTTGTAGCAAAAGAGTCGCCTATCTCACTCTGTCGAGTTACTGTTGCAACGACTCGAGAGACAACAAATATTATTACCTCAAACACTACAACAACAGAATAGTGGGGACGCTAAACGAACGGTCTTTAAGATGCGCGAGATGTTTTGTTTTAAGCAACTTCTTGAGGACCTATATAGTACGTAATAATAATTGCATCGCTTTTAAAACACATCTTAATATTACTTAATGCGCCTAAAAAGCCGCCGTGTGCAATGCCTTTAACATGGAACAGTCAAGTAACAAAGTTATTCGTTTGAACATCGTTTGTCCTCCAGGGCCAGTATGAGTGCGCATTCAATTTTAGCCTTCAGCCACGCTAAGACTTCTGGATCTGGTACTTCGATCTCTCTTTCGTCCATTGAGACGTAGTTTACAAGTTTATCCTGAAAAAAATATCTCTGTTAAATAGCCAAGAGACTTGCTTTGTAGATTTAGAGTCATATCAATAAATTGTAGATTCAGTTCCTGTCTGATATTTGACATGTTAAACCACATAAATCAAAACAAATGACATATAAAGATTAGTTTCGTGTGGGGATCAAACTCAAGTTTACTTGATTTAGTGTGCTTAAGACTCGTTGGCAGTACTATTATATTCTTACATTGCCGTGAGAAAGGAGACGCTAAGAAGGCTAAGTAAGATTCAGCAATATTGTTAGAGGTTGTGGTAGCTCCTCCATCATGCGATCTAGTCGCCAATCCACTAGCCCAGTTTTAAAAACCACAGAAAAGAGCGTGGTTCTACTGACCTGTTTAATATTTAGTATAAGCTTCTCTCCATCCACAACGGGCGTGCCGATCACATCGTCCAGTTTGACCGCCCATTCTATGTGCCAGGTGCAGCTCGCACCATGAATATGTGTCTGGACAGACAAGGATTGAATAATATGTGGATATCTGGGAAGTTGTGGTATTTATCCTGTTGCCGTTGTTAATATCCTGACCTTCCCCCGTCTGTGGTCGCAGAAATCTATTGTTTTCTCTATTTTCTGGTGATTCGAAGCTTAATCGGATATGAAATTGGCTCTGTGCTAATATTTTTGATTTAGCTGTTGGTTTTTCTTCAAATAAATAAAAAAGGAAAGGGTAGAACGAAATAAAAAGACTTCTACAAACAATATTACCACTTAAAGCTAATATTCAGTTTACTGGTAGTTATTTTAGCATTAACTCAAAAAACCCAAGTTAGCAGTGAAGACACTACTTCCTGTGTGCGTCCTAGCAACGCTGTTGATGCACGTATAAACCTTTTTTTCTACTATTTCTACCTGGAAAAAAGACGAGAGTAAAATTTCCCTAAGTTCTAATATACATGAAATATAAAAGTAAGTCTTACTGGGTTGATATCAGAAGCGTGCAGTTTGAAGTGGGTCCTAAATGGGCGTGGGCAATGTATGAGTCGGTTTCGGCGTAGTGCCCACGGCCCAGTAGCGTCAGCAACTGAAGTCCAAGGGCCGAGTGCTGGGAGTATGGCCGGACACCCTAAATTTAAAGTTAAGATATTCAAGATTATTACAGAACGTACGGATTCGTCAGAGACATTGGACTGGCTAATTAGCTATATACTTTATAAGCAGAGATGGGCAATATGTAATCAGATTAATGATTACGATTGAGCAACTGGGCTTAGCAAAGACCATAATTGAGTAGGTAATTATCAAACTACCGTAAATCCATCAGGAAAGAAAAATGTCTTTCTGATGCTTTTGATATGGTTAGGTACATTCAGCTTTTTAATATCATTTTTTTATTTTTCATGAAACCAACCACGACAGCGACTAACCACAGAGCTTTATTTCTTTTTTCTTAACGCATGGTGCGTTAGCTGCGCTCTAGTGTGGCTTAACCTTATTTTGAATCGAAATTCAAAACTACTTTACCTGTAAAATTACTCTTCTTCTTCTTTAAGTTATGGCTTCACACTAATTTTTAGAATATTTTGCCAGTGTCCAGTGAGATATGTAATCGTGTTTGTTTAAATTAATTCGATTCCCCGATGGACTTGATGACATCGGGTAGTTTTTTCGGGTAGTTAAAAAAGTACAACGTGTTTTATTTTGCTCTATATATAATTATTCAATTAATTGTATATATTCATATATTGAACAGTATTAATGAAAACAATTGATAACTAACCTTAATAACTTGCCTTACAAGTGTTATCTCTTATATTTACTGTGAAATGCTACTACACACAATCACTATGGAATCACTGCAAAACTCAATGTCACAACTGACAGAAATGTTCCATATGAAGATGTCCGAGTTCGAAAACGAGCTGCAGAAGTCCTCCACCACTCCTGACTCGACCATCACTGTCTTGGCTGCAGAATTTACAACATTTCGAGCCTTCATTATGCATGCGCTCAATACCCTCCAGCTGCAGACGGAGATATTGGCTCGAACAGTCGACAATATTGAGATGCGAGGCAGAAAGAAGATCCTTCTGTTTCACGGTATCGCTGAAGAGGTCAACGAGGACACTGTTACGTCGTAACAAAGTTTTAAAAATATAAAATAAAAATAATAAATCACACAAACAAACAAAATAACTAGTTGTTACATCGAATGGAAACCGCGCGCCTTAATTAGTGATAGCATCATAATGACCATATAAGGTATTCGTTGGTACCGGAAATCAAATTCCTTCTAGAACATCTAATAAGAAACGCCCACAACATAGAAAGATCTAGAAATAATACAATAGCGAATAACGGGACAATGATCCTATCTCGCTCGGTTCGATTATTACTATCTTAGTCTCACAAGAATTTTATAAAAAAACAGACAATAGTTTAGGGCGTGCCTTGCTTCGGTTGAGCCGTTCTTTCCATATCTCTGTCCTCGTCTCAGACGAAGGATCAAGAGATCTGGGGAGTGCGCACTGTTGCCTCAGGCAGGAAGTAGGCCGTCCTGAGACAGTATATAAAAACGAATTCGCGCAGGAACAAAGCCTTTTTCAACGCCAGAGCTCGCACAATAACAATTCAGTTCAGTTCAAACAGTGCTTTAATAAAATAAAAAAAAATAAAAAAGTTTTAGATTAGCAACATTTTTCAACCCCCTTGGTAAGTTTAACATAATTAATTCCAATCGTTCTAATTGCTGTTAACTAATTTTTCGTGTCTGGATTAATTCGATTACTATTCAACAAGTGATTTATTCTACCTTTTAATAGTGTATTTTTCTATGGCTATATATATTTCTTAATAGTGGGTTAACAACGTAACAAAATGTGACAGCGAGTATCTTAAAATTTGTTAAATATAACCTTATCTATTCAATCATTCCGATAAGTTTTGAATATGTTTCACCGCGGTGTTTTTCTTCACTTCTATTATCATATTAATTTCGTCCAAATCGGTCCAGCCTCCACAAGAAACCAGGAGAGATATGGCCGCGATAATTAATTTCCCACTGTGCATTCCACGCGTGTGTTATTTAACATCGGTGGCTTGTGAGTATCTATTGTTCTAAAATATTTGTTGTTAAAATTCCGTAAATATTAAATTTCTAAACATACATAAAAATAATGAGCTTTTGGTTTTGTTAATCTATTAAAAATTGCCACCGCAAAATTGTATAATGTAACACAAATTTATTTGCTGGATTGATGTCACGATAAGAGGGTTTTCTCAATATGCCCGACGAAAAAAAATATTAATGGTCATTGCTTCGCTCGATGTTTTTATAGAACTACCGTATTGTGAAAAAAATTAAAATCTTTTGTACCTCATAGCGTAGTGGAGTGGTGATAGTCCAAAATATAAACAGTTGGGGTTTGATTCTGGGTTGGGTAATAATGTTTATTTAAATATTTGTTTTCCTTTGTATTATATTTCAACCGGACATAAATATCACCACTCCATTTCGTGAAATTTTTAATTGCTTCGCTAAAGATGCCGACGCCCACTCCTGGTCTCACCTAGTGCCTGGGGGTCGGATCTTTCGCGCTACATGTGTCCAATTCGGCGCGTTCCAGAAAACTGGGGGTCCACCGTACGGGTTGCAAAAGTACGGTGTGGGAGACAGCAGGCCACACTTCTGCCCGTCGACTCCCGCTGACCTCGGCGGCTGAGGGCCTTCTATAGGGCACCTCCAAGTTCCCCACCTAGCCGGTGGAAGCTGATCGCCGAAGACCCCCACGCGTCACGGGATCGAACAGCCGAAAGTTAAGTCCCCAGCGCCCATAGGTTTTTTTGTGTGACCCGAAAACCCCCCTGTGCCGAGAATTCACACCCCGGGTGTAAAAATTATGTACTTATTTTAATTTTTTTGTTTTCTTCTTTATTGCGATTTTTATTTGTTTTCGGTTATTTAAATGTAATTTTTTTTTCAATAAATAATTGTATTTTTTTATAATTGTGTTTTTATTTGTACCCGCCGTCAGGCGGTCGTAACAACACATCACAGGTTGTCGCCAATCTTGCTAAGGATTGTTTGGGTTTAAGCGATTTTCAAACACTTGACATACGCCATTGTCACAGGATGGGGCGGGCTTCACAGAGGTCAGCTAGGCCAGTGCTTGTCAAGTTTAGCGAAGTAGCGACCCGCAACAGAGTATGGTTTGTCAAGACGCTTAGTCTTGGGTACGGGGGTCACCATCTCAGAGTTTCACACAAAGTCCCGCCACGACCAGTTTGTGGCTGCGAGAGTTAAGTTCGGTGTCGCCAAGTGCTGGACGAGGGATGGCCAGGTGCACGTTCTTGGGCTGGACGGAGCGCGTCATTGTGTGAAGTCTCTTTCCGACTTAAACAGTATTGCAAAGGGTCCTGACAAACCGCCGGCAGCGAAGGTGAATAATGGGGCTGCGGGTCGATCCAAGCGAGCGGGGAATACAAAGAAATGATGTTGTGTATAAAATATTTCCTATTTATCTTCTTCTTCTTGTGTGTTTCACGAATTTTGCCTTCTATACCCTCTGTTGTTATCGTAAGTTTTGTTTTTCAGCACCAATGTCAAACTCAAATGTCAATGTCAGTTGCGTCTAACTTCCGTGATGAGTGTTTTCGTTCTAAAGTTGTACATTGTTACGTTTCGTTCTGAAATTGCGTTTTGTTTTGTTTCGATGACAATGTATGAGTTATTTGTATCTTGTTTTGTAATAAGCTTTGTTGTAATTTATATAAAGAAAAACCTCTGTATGCTGTAGCACTTTCGGCAGGTGGGTTGGTTATTTATTAGTATCTTGGTTTTTAGTAAAGAATTTACCGGTGAAGCTGTAAAGGCCTCGCGGCCAACAGCGTACATTATTCACACACACATACACACACACACACGCACACACACACACGACTTTTGTACGCGCGGTTACCGTTCAATTCGAACCCCACTTTGAAGTATAAACATCGAATTTGTAACGCACGAGTGTGGTATGTAATAAATAGGTACACTGTATCAGCGTTTATATTAAAAGAAAACTTGATATCAGAAAAGCTGCCGTTTTAATAACGCCCAGTCGTAGCTACTACATACACACATACACACACACACACACATGAGCCCCAAGGGCAAAATATAAGTGGAGGTATCTCCGAGAACTTTTTTGTTGAAAGAATGTACCTATTGTATGTCGTATATCGATCGTTAAATTCGTCAGATTGCGATTTACCTGCTTAGGTTTATAGACATTTATTCTCATTAAGAATTACATTGGAATTCACTTATCACGAGAACATTACATAATTAAAAATATTTTACAAATAAAACGTACATGCAGACGGTAGTAAGAAAACACTTGCCTTAAAAAAGGTATACGCTTACCCTCTAAATCGTACCTTTTTGTACCGGCTGGGTCAGGCGTAGATGAAATGGAATGCGAACAAAGATATAGGCAATCCGAAATACTAGAAGCGGTTGCGATCTATTTTAATGTGTGTGTATATATACATATTTTTTTGTTTTACTTTTACTTTTTTTATATTATTTTTTTCTTCTTTTTTTTTATTTTTTTGCTTGTTATAATGATTATTTGTCTGTTTAATAATGTTATTTAACACATGATGTTTTAAAAGTTTTTTAAAACTGGGTACAGATTGCGCTTCTCTAATTTCTTTGGGGAGTTTATTATACAACTGCGCGCCTTCGAACACGATAGACTTTTTGCCGTAATTTGTTCTAGGTGGGCACCTAGCAATACTATACTATTTGCATTTCTTAGTTGCATTTTTTGCACTTGCTGTTTCTTTGTGAAATTAATTTGTGTGTGTATGTCTTTAGTCTTTAGCTTCATACCTATATAACTACAATAGGTTCCTCCGTTTACATTTCTTTATTTCTACTTGCTTGTACACCTCTCGGTTTGGCTGGCGGCTATCCCTCGGCATATCCCTAGCCACGACGCTGACAATACAAACAATGTAAATGCAGACAGGGGTCTCTATTCATGAAGGTTGACAAAAAACACAATTGTCATTGGGTTATGATGTTCTAGAGAAAACACCATCCTTTGTAGCAAAAGAGTTGCCTATCTCACTCTGTCGAGTTACTGTTGCAACGACTCGAGAGACAACAAATATTATTACCTCAAACACTACAAAAACAGAATAGTGGGGACGCTAAACGAACGGTCTTTAAGATGCGCGAGATGTTTTGTTTTAAGCAACTTTTTGAGGACCTATATAGTACGTAATAATAATTGCATCGCTTTTAAAACACATCTTAATATCACTTAATGCGCCTAAAAAGCCGCCGTGTGCAATGCCTTTAACATGGAACAGTCAAGTAACAAAGTTATTCGTTTGAACATCGTTTGTCCTCCAGGGCCAGTATGAATGCGCATTCAATTTTAGCCTTCAGCCACGCTAAGACTTCTGGATCTGGTACTTCGATCTCTCTTTCGTCCATTGAGACGTAGTTTACAAGTTTATCCTGAAAACAATATCTCTGTTAAATAGCCAAGAGACTTGCTTTGTAGATTTAGAGTCATATCAATAAATTGTAGATTCAGTTCCTGTCTGATATTTGACATGTTAAAACACATAAATCAAAACAAATGACATATAAAGATTAGTTTCGTGTGGGGATCAAACTCAAGTTTACTTGATTCAGTGTGCTTAAGACTCGTTGGCAGTGCTATTATATTCTTACTTTGCCGTGAGAAAGGAGACGCTAAGAAGGCTAAGTAAGATTCAGCAATATCGTTAGAGGTTGTGGTAACTCCTCCATCATGCGATCTAGTCGCCAATCCACTAGCCCAGTTTTAAAAACCACAGAAAAGAGCGTGGTTCTACTGACCTGTTTAATATTTAGTATAAGCTTCTCTCCATCCACAACGGGCGTGCCGATCACATCGTCCAGTTTGACCGCCCATTCTATGTGCCAGGTGCAGCTCGCACCATGAATATGTGTCTGGACAGACAAGGATTGAATAATATGTGGATATCTGGGAAGTTGTGGTATTTATCCTGTTGCCGTTGTTAATATCCTGACCTTCCCCCGTCTGTGGTCGCAGAAATCTATTGTTTTCTCTATTTTCTGGTGATTCGAAGCTTAATCGGATATGAAATTGGCTCTGTGCTAATATTTTTGATTTAGCTGTTGGTTTTTCTTCAAATAAATAAAAAAGGAAAGGGTAGAACGAAATAAAAAGACTTCTACAAACAATCTTACTACTTAAAGCTAATATTCAGTTTACTTCACAGGCTTCACAGAGGTCAGCTAGGCCAGTGCTTGTCAAGTTTAGCGAAGTAGCGACCCGCAACAGAGTATGGTTTGTCAAGACGCTTAGTCTTGGGTACGGGGGTCACCATCTCAGAGTTCCACACAAAGTCCCGCCACGACCTGTTTGTGGCTGCGAGAGTTAAGTTCGGTGTCGCCAAGTGCTGGACGAGGGATGGCCAGGTGCAAGTTCTTGGGCTGGACGGAGCGCGTCATTGTGTGAAGTCTCTTTCCGACTTAAACAGTATTGCAAAGGGTCCTGACAAACCGACGGCAGCGAAGGTGAATAATGGGGCTGCGGGTCGATCCAAGCGAGCGGGGAATACAAAGAAATGATGTTGTGTATAAAATATTTCCTATTTATCTTCTTCTTCTTGTGTGTTTCATGAATTTTGCCTTCTATACCCTCTGTTGTTATCGTAAGTTTTGTTTTTCAGCACCAATGTCAAACTCAAATGTCAATGTCAGTTGCGTCTAACTTCCGTGATGAGTGTTTTCGTTCTAAAGTTGTACATTGTTACGTTTCGTTCTGAAATTGCGTTTTGTTTTGTTTCGATGACAATGTATGAGTTATTTGTATCTTGTTTTGTAATAAGCTTTGTTGTAATTTATATAAAGAAAAACCTCTGTATGCTGTAGCACTTTCGGCAGGTGGGTTGGTTATTTATTAGTATCTTGGTTTTTAGTAAAGAATTTACCGGTGAAGCTGTAAAGGCCTCGCGGCCAACAGCGTACATTATTCACACACACACACACGCACACACACACACGACTTTTGTACGCGCGGTTACCGTTCAATTCGAACCCCATTTTGAAGTATAAACATCGAATTTGTAACGCACGAGTGTGGTATGTAATAAATAGGTACACTGTATCAGCGTTTATATTAAAAGAAAACTTGATATCAGAAAAGCTGCCGTTTTAATAACGCCCAGTCGTAGCTCCTACATACACACATACACACACACACACATGAGCGCCAAGGGCAAAATATAAGTGGAGGTATCTCCGAGAACTTTTTTGTTGAAAGAATGTACCTATTGTATGTCGTATATCGATCGTTAAATTCGTCAGATTGCGATTTACCTGCTTAGGTTTATAGACATTTATTCTCATTAAGAATTACATTGGAATTCACTTATCACGAGAACATTACATAATTAAAAATATTTTACAAATAAAACGTACATGCAGACGGTAGTAAGAAAACACTTGCCTTAAAAAAGGTATACGCTTACCCTCTAAATCGTACCTTTTTGTACCGGCTGGGTCAGGCGTAGATGAAATGGAATGCGAACAAAGATATAGGCAATCCGAAATACTAGAAGCGGTTGCGATCTATTTTAATGTGTGTGTATATATACATATTTTTTTGTTTTACTTTTATTTTTTTTTTTTTTTTTTTTTGCTTGTTATAATGATTATTTGTCTGTTTAATAATGTTATTTAACACATGATGTTTTAAAAGTTTTACAAAACTAGGTACAGATTGCGCTTCTCTAATTTCTTTGGGGAGTTTATTATACAACTGCGCGCCTTCGAACACGATAGACTTTTTGCCGTAATTTGTTCTAGGTGGGCACCTAGCAATACTATACTATTTGCATTTCTTAGTTGCATTTTTTGCACTTGCTGTTTCTTTGTGAAATTAATTTGTGTGTGTATGTCTTTAGTCTTTAGCTTCATACCTATATAACTACAATAGGTTCCTCCGTTTACATTTCTTTATTTCTACTTGCTTGTACACCTCTCGGTTTGGCTGGCGGCTATCCCTCGGCATATCCCTAGCCACGACGCTGACAATACAAACAATGTAAATGCAGACAGGGGTCTCTATTCATAAAGGTTGACAAAAAACACAATTGTCATTGGGTTATGATGTCCTAGAGAAAACACCATCCTTTGTAGCAAAAGAGTCGCCTATCTCACTCTGTCGAGTTGCTGTTGCAACGACTCGAGAGACAACAAATATTATTACCTCAAACACTACAACAACAGAATAGTGGGGACGCTAAACGAACGGTCTTTAAGATGCGCGAGATGTTTTGTTTTAAGCAACTTCTTGAGGACCTATATAGTACGTAATAATAATTGCATCGCTTTTAAAACACATCTTAATATCACTTAATGCGCCTAAAAAGCCGCCGTGTGCAATGCCTTTAACATGGAACAGTCAAGTAACAAAGTTATTCGTTTGAACATCGTTTGTCCTCCAGGGCCAGTATGAGTGCGCATTCAATTTTAGCCTTCAGCCACGCTAAGACTTCTGGATCTGGTACTTCGATCTCTCTTTCGTCCATTGAGACGTAGTTTACAAGTTTATCCTGAAAAAAATATCTCTGCTAAATAGCCAAGAGACTTGCTTTGTAGATTTAGAGTCATATCAATAAATTGTAGATTCAGTTCCTGTCTGATATTTGACATGTTAAAACACATAAATCAAAACAAATGACATATAAAGATTAGTTTCGTGTGGGGATCAAACTCAAGTTTACTTGATTCAGTGTGCTTAAGACTCGTTGGCAGTACTATTATATTCTTACTTTGCCGTGAGAAAGGAGACGCTAAGAAGGCTAAGTAAGATTCAGCAATATTGTTAGAGGTTGTGGTAACTCCTCCATCATGCGATCTAGTCGCCAATCCACTAGCCCAGTTTTAAAAACCACAGAAAAGAGCGTGGTTCTACTGACCTGTTTAATATTTAGTATAAGCTTCTCTCCATCCACAACGGGCGTGCCGATCACATCGTCCAGTTTGACCGCCCATTCTATGTGCCAGGTGCAGCTCGCACCATGAATATGTGTCTGGACAGACAAGGATTGAATAATATGTGGATATCTGGGAAGTTGTGGTATTTATCCTGTTGCTGTTGTTAATATCCTGACCTTCCCCCGTCTGTGGTCGCAGAAATCTATTGTTTTCTCTATTTTCTGGTGATTCGAAGCTTAATCGGATATGAAATTGGCTCTGTGCTAATATTTTTTATTTAGCTGTTGGTCTTTCTTCAAATAAATAAAAAAGGAAAGGGTAGAACGAAATAAAAAGACTTCTACAAACAATATTACCACTTAAAGCTAATATTCAGTTTACTGGTAGTTATTTTAGCATTAACTCAAAAAACCCAAGTTAGCAGTGAAGACACTACTTCCTGTGTGCGTCCTAGCAACGCTGTTGATGCACGTATAAACCTTTTTTTCTACTATTTCTACCTGGAAAAAAGACGAGAGTAAAATTTCCCTAAGTTCTAATATACATGAAATATAAAAGTAAGTCTTACTGGGTTGATATCAGAAGCGTGCAGTTTGAAGTGGGTCCTAAATGGGCGTGGGCAATGTATGAGTCGGTTTCGGCGTAGTGCCCACGGCCCAGTAGCGTCAGCAACTGAAGTCCAAGGGCCGAGTGCTGGGAGTATGGCCGGACACCCTAAATTTAAAGTTAAGATATTCAAGATTATTACAGAACGTACGGATTCGTCAGAGACATTGGACTGGCTAATTAGCTATATACTTTATAAGCAGAGATGGGCAATATGTAATCAGATTAATGATTACGATTGAGCAACTGGGCTTAGCAAAGACCATAATTGAGTAGGTAATTATCAAACTACCGTAAATCCATCAGGAAAGAAAAATGTCTTTCTGATGCTTTTGATATGGTTAGGTACATTCAGCTTTTTAATATCATTTTTTTATTTTTCATGAAACCAACCACGACAGCGACTAACCACAGAGCTTTATTTCTTTTTTCTTAACGCATGGTGCGTTAGCTGCGCTCTAGCGTGGCTTAACCTTATTTTGAATCGAAATTCAAAACTACTTTACCTGTAAAATTATTCTTCTTCTTCTTTAAGTTATGGCTTCACACAAATTTTTAGTGTATTTTGCCAGTGTCCAGTGAGATATGAAATCGTGTTTGTTTAAATTAATTCGATTCCCCGATGGACTTGATGACATCGGGTAGTTTTTTCGGGTAGTTAAAAAAGTACAACGTGTTTTATTTTGCTCTATATATAATTATTCAATTAATTGTATATATTTATATATTGAACAGTATTAATGAAAACAATTGATAACTAACCTTAATAACTTGCCTTACAAGTGTTATCTCTTATATTTACTGTGAAATGCTACTACACACAATCACTATGGAATCACTGCAAAACTCAATGTCACAACTGACAGAAATGTTCCATATGAAGATGTCCGAGTTTGAAAACGAGCTGCAGAAGTCCTCCACCACTCCTGACTCGACCATCACTGTCTTGGCTGCAGAATTTACAACATTTCGAGCCTTCATTATGCATGCGCTCAATACCCTCCAGCTGCAGACGGAGATATTGGCTCGAACAGTCGACAATATTGAGATGCGAGGCAGAAAGAAGATCCTTCTGTTTCACGGTATCGCTGAAGAGGTCAACGAGGACACTGTTACGTCGTAACAAAGTTTTAAAAATATAAAATAAAAATAAAAAATCTTTACACACAATCGAACAAAATAACTAGTTGTTACATCGAATGGAAACCGCACGCCTTATTTAGTGATAGCATCATAATGACCATATAAGGTATTCGTTTATACCGGAAATCAAATTCCTTCTAGAACATCTAATAAGAAACGCCCACAACATAGAAAGATCTAGAAATAATACAATAGCGAACAACGGGACAATGATCCTATCTCGCTCGGTTCGATTATTGCTATCTTAGTCTCACAAGAATTTTATAAAAAACAGACAATAGTTTAGGGCGTGCCTTGCTTCGGTTGAGCCGTTCTTTCCATATCTCTGTCCTCGTCTCAGACGAAGGATCAAGAGATCTGGGGAGTGCGCACTGTTGCCTCAGGCAGGAAGTAGGCCGTCCTGAGACAGTATATAAAAACGAATTCGCGCAGGAACAAAGCCTTTTTCGACGCGAGAGCTCGCACGAAAACAATTCAGTGCAGTTCAAACAGTGCTTTAATAAAATAAAAAAAAATAAAAAAGTTTTAGATTAGCAACATTTTTCAACCCCCTTGGTAAGTTTAATATAATTAATTCCAATAGTTCTGATTGCTGTTAACTAATTTTTCGTGTCTGGATTAATTCGATTACTATTCAACAAGTGATTTGTTCTACCTTTTAATAGTGTATTTTTCTATGGCTACATATATTTCTTAATAGTGGGTTAACAACGTAACAAAATGTGACAGCGAGTATCTTAAAATTTGTTAAATATAACCTTATCTATTCAATCATTCCGATAAGTTTTGAATATGTTTCACCGCGGTGTTTTTCTTCACTTCTATTATCATATTAATTTCGTCCAAATCGGTCCAGCCTCCACAAGAAACCAGGAGAGATATGGCCGCGATAATTAATTTCCCACTGTGCATTCCACGCGTGTGTTATTTAACATCGGTGGCTTGTGAGTATCTATTGTTCTAAAATATTTGTTGTTAAAATTCCGTAAATATTAAATTTCTAAACATACATAAAAATAATGAGCTTTTGGTTTTGTTAATCTATTAAAAATTGCCACCGCAAAATTGTATAATGTAACACAAATTTATTTGCTGGATTGATGTCACGATAAGAGGGTTTTCTCAATATACCCGACGAAAAAAAATATTAATGGTCATTGCTTCGCTCGATGTTTTTATAGAACTACCGTATTGTGAAAAAAATTAAAATCTTTTGTACCTCATAGCGTAGTGGAGTGGTGATAGTCCAAAATATAAACAGTTGGGGTTTGATTCTGGGTTGGGTAATAATGTTTATTTAAATATTTGTTTTCCTTTGTATTATATTTCAACCGGACATAAATATCACCACTCCATTTCGTGAAATTTTTAATTGCTTCGCTAAAGATGCCGACGCCCACTCCTGGTCTCACCTAGTGCCTGGGGGTTGGATCTTTCGCGCTACATGTGTCCAATTCGGCGGTCCAATTCCAGAAAACTGGGGGTCCACCGTACGGGTTGCAAAAGTACGGTGTGGGAGACAGCAGGCCACACTTCTGCCCGTCGACTCCCGCTGACCTCGGCGGCTAAAGGGCTTTTATAGGGCACCTCCAAGTTCCCCACCTAGCCGGTGGAAGCTGACCGCCGAAGACCCCCACGCGTCACGGGATCGAACAGCCGAAAGTTAAGTCCCCAGCGCCCATAGGTTTTTTTTGTGTGACCCGAAAACCCCCCTGTGCCGAGAATTCACACCCCGGGTGTAAAAATTATGTACTTATTTTAATATTTTTGTTTTCTTCTTTATTGCGATTTTTATTTGTTTTCGGTTATTTAAATGTAATTTTTTTTCAATAAATAATTGTATTTTTTTACAATTGTGTTTTTATTTGTACCCGCCGTCAGGCGGTCGTAACAACACATCACAGGTTGTCGCCAATCTTGCTAAGGATTGTTTGGGTTTAAGCGATTTTCAAACACTTGACATACGCCGGTGTCACAGGATGGGGCGGGCTTCACAGAGGTCAGCTAGGCCAGTGCTTGTCAAGTTTAGCGAAGTAGCGACCCGCAACAGAGTATGGTTTGTCAAGACGCTTAGTCTTGGGTACGGGGGTCACCATCTCAGAGTTCCACACAAAGTCCCGCCACGACCTGTTTGTGGCTGCCAGAGTTAAGTTCGGTGTCGCCAAGTGCTGGACGAGGGATGGCCAGGTGCACGTTCTTGGGCTGGACGGAGCGCGTCATTGTGTGAAGTCTCTTTCCGACTTAAACAGTATTGCAAAGGGTCCTGACAAACCGACGGCAGCGAAGGTGAATAATGGGGCTGCGGGTCGATCCAAGCGAGCGGGGAATACAAAGAAATGATGTTGTGTATTAAATGTGTCCTATTTATCTTCTTCTTCTTGTGTGTTTCACGAATTTTGCCTTCTATACCCTCTGTTGTTATCGTAAGTTTTGTTTTTCAGCACCAATGTCAAACTCAAATGTCAATGTCAGTTGCGTCTAACTTCCGTGATGAGTGTTTTCGTTCTAAAGTTGTACATTGTTACGTTTCGTTCTGAAATTGCGTTTTGTTTTGTTTCGATGACAATGTATGAGTTATTTGTATCTTGTTTTGTAATAAGCTTTGTTGTAATTTATATAAAGAAAAACCTCTGTATGCTGTAGCACTTTCGGCAGGTGGGTTGGTTATTTATTAGTATCTTGGTTTTTAGTAAAGAATTTACCGGTGAAGCTGTAAAGGCCTCGCGGCCAACAGCGTACATTATTCACACACACACACACGCACACACACACACGACTTTTGTACGCGCGGTTACCGTTCAATTCGAACCCCATTTTGAAGTATAAACATCGAATTTGTAACGCACGAGTGTGGTATGTAATAAATAGGTACACTGTATCAGCGTTTATATTAAAAGAAAACTTGATATCAGAAAAGCTGCCGTTTTAATAACGCCCAGTCGTAGCTCCTACATACACACATACACACACACACACACACACACACACACACATGAGCGCCAAGGGCAAAATATAAGTGGAGGTATCTCCGAGAACTTTTTTGTTGAAAGAATGTACCTATTGTATGTCGTATATCGATCGTTAAATTCGTCAGATTGCGATTTACCTGCTTAGGTTTATAGACATTTATTCTCATTAAGAATTACATTGGAATTCACTTATCACGAGAACATTACATAATTAAAAATATTTTACAAATAAAACGTACATGCAGACGGTAGTAAGAAAACACTTGCCTTAAAAAAGGTATACGCTTACCCTCTAAATCGTACCTTTTTGTACCGGCTGGGTCAGGCGTAGATGAAATGGAATGCGAACAAAGATATAGGCAATCCGAAATACTAGAAGCGGTTGCGATCTATTTTAATGTGTGTGTATATATACATATTTTTTTGTTTTACTTTTATTTTTTTTTTTTTTTTTTTTTTGCTTGTTATAATGATTATTTGTCTGTTTAATAATGTTATTTAACACATGATGTTTTAAAAGTTTTACAAAACTAGGTACAGATTGCGCTTCTCTAATTTCTTTGGGGAGTTTATTATACAACTGCGCGCCTTCGAACACGATAGACTTTTTGCCGTAATTTGTTCTAGGTGGGCACCTAGCAATACTATACTATTTGCATTTCTTAGTTGCATTTTTTGCACTTGCTGTTTCTTTGTGAAATTAATTTGTGTGTGTATGTCTTTAGTCTTTAGCTTCATACCTATATAACTACAATAGGTTCCTCCGTTTACATTTCTTTATTTCTACTTGCTTGTACACCTCTCGGTTTGGCTGGCGGCTATCCCTCGGCATATCCCTAGCCACGACGCTGACAATACAAACAATGTAAATGCAGATAGGGGTCTCTATTCATAAAGGTTGACAAAAAACACAATTGTCATTGGGTTATGATGTACTAGAGAAAACACCATCCTTTGTAGCAAAAGAGTCGCTTATCTCACTCTGTCGAGTTGCTGTTGCAACGACTCGAGAGACAACAAATATTATTACCTCAAACACTACAACAACAGAATAGTGGGGACGCTAAACGAACGGTCTTTAAGATGCGCGAGATGTTTTGTTTTAAGCAACTTCTTGAGGACCTATATAGTACGTAATAATAATTGCATCGCTTTTAAAACACATCTTAATATCACTTAATGCGCCTAAAAAGCCGCCGTGTGCAATGCCTTTAACATGGAACAGTCAAGTAACAAAGTTATTCGTTTGAACATCGTTTGTCCTCCAGGGCCAGTATGAGTGCGCATTCAATTTTAGCCTTCAGCCACGCTAAGACTTCTGGATCTGGTACTTCGATCTCTCTTTCGTCCATTGAGACGTAGTTTACAAGTTTATCCTGAAAAAAATATCTCTGCTAAATAGCCAAGAGACTTGCTTTGTAGATTTAGAGTCATATCAATAAATTGTAGATTCAGTTCCTGTCTGATATTTGACATGTTAAAACACATAAATCAAAACAAATGACATATAAAGATTAGTTTCGTGTGGGGATCAAACTCAAGTTTACTTGATTCAGTGTGCTTAAGACTCGTTGGCAGTACTATTATATTCTTACTTTGCCGTGAGAAAGGAGACGCTAAGAAGGCTAAGTAAGATTCAGCAATATTGTTAGAGGTTGTGGTAACTCCTCCATCATGCGATCTAGTCGCCAATCCACTAGCCCAGTTTTAAAAACCACAGAAAAGAGCGTGGTTCTACTGACCTGTTTAATATTTAGTATAAGCTTCTCTCCATCCACAACGGGCGTGCCGATCACATCGTCCAGTTTGACCGCCCATTCTATGTGCCAGGTGCAGCTCGCACCATGAATATGTGTCTGGACAGACAAGGATTGAATAATATGTGGATATCTGGGAAGTTGTGGTATTTATCCTGTTGCTGTTGTTAATATCCTGACCTTCCCCCGTCTGTGGTCGCAGAAATCTATTGTTTTCTCTATTTTCTGGTGATTCGAAGCTTAATCGGATATGAAATTGGCTCTGTGCTAATATTTTTTATTTAGCTGTTGGTCTTTCTTCAAATAAATAAAAAAGGAAAGGGTAGAACGAAATAAAAAGACTTCTACAAACAATATTACCACTTAAAGCTAATATTCAGTTTACTGGTAGTTATTTTAGCATTAACTCAAAAAACCCAAGTTAGCAGTGAAGACACTACTTCCTGTGTGCGTCCTAGCAACGCTGTTGATGCACGTATAAACCTTTTTTTCTACTATTTCTACCTGGAAAAAAGACGAGAGTAAAATTTCCCTAAGTTCTAATATACATGAAATATAAAAGTAAGTCTTACTGGGTTGATATCAGAAGCGTGCAGTTTGAAGTGGGTCCTAAATGGGCGTGGGCAATGTATGAGTCGGTTTCGGCGTAGTGCCCACGGCCCAGTAGCGTCAGCAACTGAAGTCCAAGGGCCGAGTGCTGGGAGTATGGCCGGACACCCTAAATTTAAAGTTAAGATATTCAAGATTATTACAGAACGTACGGATTCGTCAGAGACATTGGACTGGCTAATTAGCTATATACTTTATAAGCAGAGATGGGCAATATGTAATCAGATTAATGATTACGATTGAGCAACTGGGCTTAGCAAAGACCATAATTGAGTAGGTAATTATCAAACTACCGTAAATCCATCAGGAAAGAAAAATGTCTTTCTGATGCTTTTGATATGTTTAGGTACATTCAGCTTTTTAATATCATTTTTTTATTTTTCATGAAACCAACCACGACAGCGACTAACCACAGAGCTTTATTTCTTTTTTCTTAACGCATGGTGCGTTAGCTGCGCTCTAGCGTGGCTTAACCTTATTTTGAATCGAAATTCAAAACTACTTTACCTGTAAAATTATTCTTCTTCTTCTTTAAGTTATGGCTTCACACAAATTTTTAGTGTATTTTGCCAGTGTCCAGTGAGATATGAAATCGTGTTTGTTTAAATTAATTCGATTCCCCGATGGACTTGATGACATCGGGTAGTTTTTTCGGGTAGTTAAAAAAGTACAACGTGTTTTATTTTGCTCTATATATAATTATTCAATTAATTGTATATATTTATATATTGAACAGTATTAATGAAAACAATTGATAACTAACCTTAATAACTTGCCTTACAAGTGTTATCTCTTATATTTACTGTGAAATGCTACTACACACAATCACTATGGAATCACTGCAAAACTCAATGTCACAACTGACAGAAATGTTCCATATGAAGATGTCCGAGTTTGAAAACGAGCTGCAGAAGTCCTCCACCACTCCTGACTCGACCATCACTGTCTTGGCTGCAGAATTTACAACATTTCGAGCCTTCATTATGCATGCGCTCAATACCCTCCAGCTGCAGACGGAGATATTGGCTCGAACAGTCGACAATATTGAGATGCGAGGCAGAAAGAAGATCCTTCTGTTTCACGGTATCGCTGAAGAGGTCAACGAGGACACTGTTACGTCGTAACAAAGTTTTAAAAATATAAAATAAAAATAAAAAATCTTTACACACAATCGAACAAAATAACTAGTTGTTACATCGAATGGAAACCGCACGCCTTATTTAGTGATAGCATCATAATGACCATATAAGGTATTCGTTTATACCGGAAATCAAATTCCTTCTAGAACATCTAATAAGAAACGCCCACAACATAGAAAGATCTAGAAATAATACAATAGCGAACAACGGGACAATGATCCTATCTCGCTCGGTTCGATTATTGCTATCTTAGTCTCACAAGAATTTTATAAAAAACAGACAATAGTTTAGGGCGTGCCTTGCTTCGGTTGAGCCGTTCTTTCCATATCTCTGTCCTCGTCTCAGACGAAGGATCAAGAGATCTGGGGAGTGCGCACTGTTGCCTCAGGCAGGAAGTAGGCCGTCCTGAGACAGTATATAAAAACGAATTCGCGCAGGAACAAAGCCTTTTTCGACGCGAGAGCTCGCACGAAAACAATTCAGTGCAGTTCAAACAGTGCTTTAATAAAATAAAAAAAAATAAAAAAGTTTTAGATTAGCAACATTTTTCAACCCCCTTGGTAAGTTTAATATAATTAATTCCAATAGTTCTGATTGCTGTTAACTAATTTTTCGTGTCTGGATTAATTCGATTACTATTCAACAAGTGATTTGTTCTACCTTTTAATAGTGTATTTTTCTATGGCTACATATATTTCTTAATAGTGGGTTAACAACGTAACAAAATGTGACAGCGAGTATCTTAAAATTTGTTAAATATAACCTTATCTATTCAATCATTCCGATAAGTTTTGAATATGTTTCACCGCGGTGTTTTTCTTCACTTCTATTATCATATTAATTTCGTCCAAATCGGTCCAGCCTCCACAAGAAACCAGGAGAGATATGGCCGCGATAATTAATTTCCCACTGTGCATTCCACGCGTGTGTTATTTAACATCGGTGGCTTGTGAGTATCTATTGTTCTAAAATATTTGTTGTTAAAATTCCGTAAATATTAAATTTCTAAACATACATAAAAATAATGAGCTTTTGGTTTTGTTAATCTATTAAAAATTGCCACCGCAAAATTGTATAATGTAACACAAATTTATTTGCTGGATTGATGTCACGATAAGAGGGTTTTCTCAATATACCCGACGAAAAAAAATATTAATGGTCATTGCTTCGCTCGATGTTTTTATAGAACTACCGTATTGTGAAAAAAATTAAAATCTTTTGTACCTCATAGCGTAGTGGAGTGGTGATAGTCCAAAATATAAACAGTTGGGGTTTGATTCTGGGTTGGGTAATAATGTTTATTTAAATATTTGTTTTCCTTTGTATTATATTTCAACCGGACATAAATATCACCACTCCATTTCGTGAAATTTTTAATTGCTTCGCTAAAGATGCCGACGCCCACTCCTGGTCTCACCTAGTGCCTGGGGGTTGGATCTTTCGCGCTACATGTGTCCAATTCGGCGGTCCAATTCCAGAAAACTGGGGGTCCACCGTACGGGTTGCAAAAGTACGGTGTGGGAGACAGCAGGCCACACTTCTGCCCGTCGACTCCCGCTGACCTCGGCGGCTAAAGGGCTTTTATAGGGCACCTCCAAGTTCCCCACCTAGCCGGTGGAAGCTGACCGCCGAAGACCCCCACGCGTCACGGGATCGAACAGCCGAAAGTTAAGTCCCCAGCGCCCATAGGTTTTTTTTGTGTGACCCGAAAACCCCCCTGTGCCGAGAATTCACACCCCGGGTGTAAAAATTATGTACTTATTTTAATATTTTTGTTTTCTTCTTTATTGCGATTTTTATTTGTTTTCGGTTATTTAAATGTAATTTTTTTTCAATAAATAATTGTATTTTTTTACAATTGTGTTTTTATTTGTACCCGCCGTCAGGCGGTCGTAACAACACATCACAGGTTGTCGCCAATCTTGCTAAGGATTGTTTGGGTTTAAGCGATTTTCAAACACTTGACATACGCCGGTGTCACAGGATGGGGCGGGCTTCACAGAGGTCAGCTAGGCCAGTGCTTGTCAAGTTTAGCGAAGTAGCGACCCGCAACAGAGTATGGTTTGTCAAGACGCTTAGTCTTGGGTACGGGGGTCACCATCTCAGAGTTCCACACAAAGTCCCGCCACGACCTGTTTGTGGCTGCCAGAGTTAAGTTCGGTGTCGCCAAGTGCTGGACGAGGGATGGCCAGGTGCACGTTCTTGGGCTGGACGGAGCGCGTCATTGTGTGAAGTCTCTTTCCGACTTAAACAGTATTGCAAAGGGTCCTGACAAACCGACGGCAGCGAAGGTGAATAATGGGGCTGCGGGTCGATCCAAGCGAGCGGGGAATACAAAGAAATGATGTTGTGTATTAAATGTGTCCTATTTATCTTCTTCTTCTTGTGTGTTTCACGAATTTTGCCTTCTATACCCTCTGTTGTTATCGTAAGTTTTGTTTTTCAGCACCAATGTCAAACTCAAATGTCAATGTCAGTTGCGTCTAACTTCCGTGATGAGTGTTTTCGTTCTAAAGTTGTACATTGTTACGTTTCGTTCTGAAATTGCGTTTTGTTTTGTTTCGATGACAATGTATGAGTTATTTGTATCTTGTTTTGTAATAAGCTTTGTTGTAATTTATATAAAGAAAAACCTCTGTATGCTGTAGCACTTTCGGCAGGTGGGTTGGTTATTTATTAGTATCTTGGTTTTTAGTAAAGAATTTACCGGTGAAGCTGTAAAGGCCTCGCGGCCAACAGCGTACATTATTCACACACACACACACGCACACACACACACGACTTTTGTACGCGCGGTTACCGTTCAATTCGAACCCCATTTTGAAGTATAAACATCGAATTTGTAACGCACGAGTGTGGTATGTAATAAATAGGTACACTGTATCAGCGTTTATATTAAAAGAAAACTTGATATCAGAAAAGCTGCCGTTTTAATAACGCCCAGTCGTAGCTCCTACATACACACATACACACACACACACATGAGCGCCAAGGGCAAAATATAAGTGGAGGTATCTCCGAGAACTTTTTTGTTGAAAGAATGTACCTATTGTATGTCGTATATCGATCGTTAAATTCGTCAGATTGCGATTTACCTGCTTAGGTTTATAGACATTTATTCTCATTAAGAATTACATTGGAATTCACTTATCACGAGAACATTACATAATTAAAAATATTTTACAAATAAAACGTACATGCAGACGGTAGTAAGAAAACACTTGCCTTAAAAAAGGTATACGCTTACCCTCTAAATCGTACCTTTTTGTACCGGCTGGGTCAGGCGTAGATGAAATGGAATGCGAACAAAGATATAGGCAATCCGAAATACTAGAAGCGGTTGCGATCTATTTTAATGTGTGTGTATATATACATATTTTTTTGTTTTACTTTTACTTTTTTTTTATTATTTTTTTTTTCTTTTTTTTTCTTTATTTGCTTGTTATAATGATTATTTGTCTGTTTAATAATGTTATTTAATACATGATGTGTTAAAAGTTTTTTAAAACTGGGTACAGATTGCGCTTCTCTAATTTCTTTGGGGAGTTTATTATACAACTGCGCGCCTTCGAACACGATAGACTTTTTGCCGTAATTTGTTCTAGGTGGGCACCTAGCAATACTATACTATTTGCATTTCTTAGTTGCATTTTTTGCACTTGCTGTTTCTTTGTGAAATTAATTTGTGTGTGTATGTCTTTAGTCTTTAGCTTCATACCTATATAACTACAATAGGTTCCTCCGTTTACATTTCTTTATTTCTACTTGCTTGTACACCTCTCGGTTTGGCTGGCGGCTATCCCTCGGCATATCCCTAGCCACGACGCTGACAATACAAACAATGTAAATGCAGATAGGGGTCTCTATTCATAAAGGTTGACAAAAAACACAATTGTCATTGGGTTATGATGTACTAGAGAAAACACCATCCTTTGTAGCAAAAGAGTCGCTTATCTCACTCTGTCGAGTTGCTGTTGCAACGACTCGAGAGACAACAAATATTATTACCTCAAACACTACAACAACAGAATAGTGGGGACGCTAAACGAACGGTCTTTAAGATGCGCGAGATGTTTTGTTTTAAGCAACTTCTTGAGGACCTATATAGTACGTAATAATAATTGCATCGCTTTTAAAACACATCTTAATATCACTTAATGCGCCTAAAAAGCCGCCGTGTGCAATGCCTTTAACATGGAACAGTCAAGTAACAAAGTTATTCGTTTGAACATCGTTTGTCCTCCAGGGCCAGTATGAGTGCGCATTCAATTTTAGCCTTCAGCCACGCTAAGACTTCTGGATCTGGTACTTCGATCTCTCTTTCGTCCATTGAGACGTAGTTTACAAGTTTATCCTGAAAAAAATATCTCTGCTAAATAGCCAAGAGACTTGCTTTGTAGATTTAGAGTCATATCAATAAATTGTAGATTCAGTTCCTGTCTGATATTTGACATGTTAAAACACATAAATCAAAACAAATGACATATAAAGATTAGTTTCGTGTGGGGATCAAACTCAAGTTTACTTGATTCAGTGTGCTTAAGACTCGTTGGCAGTACTATTATATTCTTACTTTGCCGTGAGAAAGGAGACGCTAAGAAGGCTAAGTAAGATTCAGCAATATTGTTAGAGGTTGTGGTAACTCCTCCATCATGCGATCTAGTCGCCAATCCACTAGCCCAGTTTTAAAAACCACAGAAAAGAGCGTGGTTCTACTGACCTGTTTAATATTTAGTATAAGCTTCTCTCCATCCACAACGGGCGTGCCGATCACATCGTCCAGTTTGACCGCCCATTCTATGTGCCAGGTGCAGCTCGCACCGTGAATATGTGTCTGGACAGACAAGGATTGAATAATATGTGGATATCTGGGAAGTTGTGGTATTTATCCTGTTGCCGTTGTTAATATCCTGACCCTCCCCCGTCTGTGGTCGCAGAAATCTATTGTTTTCTCTATTTTCTGGTGATTCGAAGCTTAATCGGATATGAAATTGGCTCTGTGCTAATATTTTTGATTTAGCTGTTGGTCTTTCTTCAAATAAATTAAAAAGGAAAGGGTAGAACGAAATAAAAAGACTTCTACAAACAATCTTACCACTTAAAGCTAATATTCAGTTTACTGGTAGTTATTTTAGCATTAACTCAAAAAACCCAAGTTAGCAGTGAAGACACTACTTCCTGTGTGCGTCCTAGCAACGCTGTTGATGCACGTATAAACCTTTTTTTCTACTATTTCTACCTGGAAAAAAGACGAGAGTAAAATTTCCCTAAGTTCTAATATACATGAAATATAAAAGTAAGTCTTACTGGGTTGATATCAGAAGCGTGCAGTTTGAAGTGGGTCCTAAATGGGCGTGGGCAATGTATGAGTCGGTTTCGGCGTAGTGCCCACGGCCCAGTAGCGTCAGCAACTGAAGTCCAAGGGCCGAGTGCTGGGAGTATGGCCGGACACCCTAAATTTAAAGTTAAGATATTCAAGATTATTACAGAACGTACGGATTCGTCAGAGACATTGGACTGGCTAATTAGCTATATACTTTATAAGCAGAGATGGGCAATATGTAATCAGATTAATGATTACGATTGAGCAACTGGGCTTAGCAAAGACCATAATTGAGTAGGTAATTATCGAACTACCGTAAATCCATCAGGAAAGAAAAATGTCTTTCTGATGCTTTTGATATGGTTAGGTACATTCAGCTTTTTAATATCATTTTTTTATTTTTCATGAAACCAATCACGACAGCGACTAACCACAGAGCTTTATTTCTTTTTTCTTAACGCATGGTGCGTTAGCTGCGCTCTAGCGTGGCTTAACCTTATTTTGAATCGAAATTCAAAACTACTTTACCTGTAAAATTACTCTTCTTCTTCTTTAAGTTATGGCTTCACACTAATTTTTAGAATATTTTGCCAGTGTCCAGTGAGATATGTAATCGTGTTTGTTTAAATTAATTCGATTCCCCGATGGACTTGATGACATCGGGTAGTTTTTTCGGGTAGTTAAAAAAGTACAACGTGTTTTATTTTGCTCTATATATAATTATTCAATTAATTGTATATATTCATATATTGAACAGTATTAATGAAAACAATTGATAACTAACCTTAATAACTTGCCTTACAAGTGTTATCTCTTATATTTACTGTGAAATGCTACTACACACAATCACTATGGAATCACTGCAAAACTCAATGTCACAACTGACAGAAATGTTCCATATGAAGATGTCCGAGTTCGAAAACGAGCTGCAGAAGTCCTCCACCACTCCTGACTCGACCATCACTGTCTTGGCTGCAGAATTTACAACATTTCGAGCCTTCATTATGCATGCACTCAATACCCTCCAGCTGCAGATGGAGATATTGGCTCGAACAGTCGACAATATTGAGATGCGAGGCAGAAAGAAGATCCTTCTGTTTCACGGTATCGCTGAAGAGGTCAACGAGGATACTGTTACGTCGGAACAAAGTTTTAAAAATATAAAATTAAAAATCTTTACACACAATCAAACAAAATAACTAGTTGTTACATCGAATGGAAACCGCACGCCTTATTTAGTGATAGCATCATAATGACCATATAAGGTATTCGTTGGTACCGGAAATCAAATTCCTTCTAGAACATCTAATAAGAAACGCCCACAACATAGAAAGATCTAGAAATAATACAATAGCGAACAACGGGACAATGATCCTATCTCGCTCGGTTCGATTATTGCTATCTTAGTCTCACAAGAATTTTATAAAAAACAGACAATAGTTTAGGGCGTGCCTTGCTTCGGTTGAGCCGTTCTTTCCATATCTCTGTCCTCGTCTCAGACGAAGGCTCAAGAGATCTGGGGAGTGCGCACTGTTGCCTCAGGCAGGAAGTAGGCCGTCCTGAGACAGTATATAAAAACGAATTCGCGCAGGAACAAAGCCTTTTTCGACGCGAGAGCTCGCACGAAAACAATTCAGTGCAGTTCAAACAGTGCTTTAATAAAATAAAAAAAAATAAAAAAGTTTTAGATTAGCAACATTTTTCAACCCCCTTGGTAAGTTTAATATAATTAATTCCAATAGTTCTGATTGCTGTTAACTAATTTTTCGTGTCTGGATTAATTCGATTACTATTCAACAAGTGATTTGTTCTACCTTTTAATAGTGTATTTTTCTATGGCTACATATATTTCTTAATAGTGGGTTAACAACGTAACAAAATGTGACAGCGAGTATCTTAAAATTTGTTAAATATAACCTTATCTATTCAATCATTCCGATAAGTTTTGAATATGTTTCACCGCGGTGTTTTTCTTCACTTCTATTATCATATTAATTTCGTCCAAATCGGTCCAGCCTCCACAAGAAACCAGGAGAGATATGGCCGCGATAATTAATTTCCCACTGTGCATTCCACGCGTGTGTTATTTAACATCGGTGGCTTGTGAGTATCTATTGTTCTAAAATATTTGTTGTTAAAATTCCGTAAATATTAAATTTCTAAACATACATAAAAATAATGAGCTTTTGGTTTTGTTAATCTATTAAAAATTGCCACCGCAAAATTGTATAATGTAACACAAATTTATTTGCTGGATTGATGTCACGATAAGAGGGTTTTCTCAATATACCCGACGAAAAAAAATATTAATGGTCATTGCTTCGCTCGATGTTTTTATAGAACTACCGTATTGTGAAAAAAATTAAAATGTTTTGTACCTCATAGCGTAGTGGCCGCGTGGCTCCCGGCTTGGCCGCGTGGCTCCCGGCTTAGAATAGGACCAACCCATCTCATCCCATCGGGTGTCGTACAAGGCGACTAAGGGAAAACTAGGGAATGGGCAGCAGCGTTCCCTTAGCACTTCGACGACCAATAACTGCGCTCGCCAACCCGCCTGCCAAGCGTGGCGAGGATGGCAAACACCCCCAATTATGGAAGAATGTAAGAAAACCAGGCCCCTAGTCCCCGGCGGTCCTGTTCGTCCTGGCCACGGTAGCAGCCATGGTAACGACAGGACAAGGGGTGCTAAGAATCTCCGGCAGAGATTCGGCTACCACCAACACCGAAAATTGGCCCTGGTGACATACAACGCACGCACGTTAAGGACAGATGAGAAGCTTGTTGAGCTGGAGGAAGAGATAAACAAGTTGCGGTGGAATATTGTTGGTTTATCGGAGGTCCGAAGAAAGGGCGAGGACACGATAACCTTAAAATCCGGCAACTTGTTTTACTACCGGGAGGGCGAACAGCAGTCCCAAGGTGGTGTCGGATTTATCGTCCACAAGTCACTCATAGACAACGTTGTGTCCATCACTAGTGTGTCGAGCAGGGTAGCGTACCTGATACTCAGAATATCCAAAAGATATTCGCTGAAGGTCATACAGGTCTACGCACCGACCTCGGCATACTCAGATGATGACGTCGAAGTAATGTATGAGGACATTAGTAGAGCCATACATACTTCCAAAGCACACTTTACAGTGGTTATGGGTGACTTCAATGCGCGGCTGGGCAAACGGGGCGATGATGAATTGAGAGTGGGGCAATTTGGATATGGGCAACGCAACCACAGGGGTCAGAGGCTGGCCGAATATCTGGAGAAGGAGGGACTCTTTATGATGAACTCTTTCTTCCGGAAGCCGCCTCATAGGAAATGGACCTGGATGAGCCCTGATGGTTCCACAAAAAATGAGATAGACTTCATCATGAGCACCAAGCGACAAATATTTAATGATGTCTCCGTGATTCACAGGGTAAAAACCGGCAGTGATCACCGAATGGTCAGAGGCACATTAAATATTAATGTCAAAATGGAAAGATCGCGTCTGATGAAGTCTACGCTCCGACCTTCTAATGCACATATCCAAAACCCCAAAAACTTTCAACTCGAATTGTCAAACCGCTTCGAATTGCTAGACAGCAGCGCATCAGTGGACGAAATCAACAATAGGTTGGTAGAGACTGTCCATACGGTCGGGTCCAAGCATTTTAAGCCCCACCGTAAAAATAGGCCTCAAAAGCTATCTGACTACACCCGAAACCTTATGGCTGAGCGTCGTACCATGACACTCCAAACCTCCGATGATGCTAAGTCCTATAGGCAGCTCAATGGACAGATATTGAAGTCCTTGCGACACGATTTACGGTCCTTCAATACAAGACGTATTGAGGAGACCATAGAGCAGAACAAGGGCTCCAAAGTGTTTGCAAGAGACGCGTCTATTGGGCAAAGCCAGTTGACGAAGCTGAAGACGGAGGACGGAAACGTAACGTCGAATAGGTCAGAGGTGCTCAGGGAGATAGAGAGGTTCTATGGGCAGTTTTATACCTCAGTAGCTGAACCTGTTGTTGACTTGGTAAAAGACCCAAGAGCCAAGCTAACCCGACACTACACTGAAGATATCCCGGACATCAGCCTGTACGAGATTGGGATGGCTCTCAAACACCTTAAAAACAACAAAGCGCCGGGTGAAGACGGAATTACCGCAGAGCTTCTGAAAGCGGGCGGATCGCCGGTACTTAAAGTCCTTCAGAGGCTGTTTAATTCCGTCTTGCTCGAAGGAAAAACGCCGGAAGCGTGGAACAGGGGTGTGGTGGTACTCTTTTTCAAGTATAGTAAAGGTGATAACACTTTACTGAAGAATTATAGGCCCATCACACTGCTGAGCCATGTTTATAAGTTGTTTTCGAAAGTCATCACGAATCGTCTCGAACGCAGGCTTGATGACTTCCAGCCTCCCGAACAAGCCGGTTTCCGGAAAGGCTTTAGTACCATAGACCACATACATACGCTGCGGCAGATTATACAGAAGACCGAGGAGTATAATCGGCCACTATGCTTGGCGTTTGTGGACTATGAGAAAGCCTTCGATTCGATCGAGACTTGGGCGGTTCTTAGATCTCTCCAGCGATGCCGCATTGACTATCGGTACATTGAAGTATTGAAGTGCTTGTATAATAACGCCACCATGTCAGTCCGAGTACAGGGGCAGTGCACGAAGGCGATCCCCATAAAAAGAGGAGTAAGGCAGGGAGACGTCATTTCTCCGAAACTGTTTACGGCCACCTTAGAGGACGCCTTCAAGCTCTTGGAATGGCAAGGACTTGGCATCAACATCAATGGCGAATACATCACTCACCTTCGATTTGCCGACGACATTGTGGTCGTGGCGGAGTCGCTGGAAGATCTAGGACGAATGCTCGGTGACCTCAACAGAGTATCTCAACAAGTGGGTCTTAAAATGAACATGGACAAAACGAAAATAATGTCTAAAGTCCATGTCGTACCCACCGCACTCACCGTTGGGAACTCTACTCTTGAAGTTGTCGACGAATACATTTACCTGGGACAGGTAGTCCGGTTAGGTAGGTCCAACTTTGAGAGAGAGGTCAATCGACGAATCCAACTCGGCTGGGCAGCGTTCGGGAAACTGCGCAACATCTTCTCATCCAAAATACCTCAGTGCCTTAAGACTAAAGTTTTTAGTCAATGTGTGTTACCAGTGATGATATATGGATCAGAGACGTGGTCTCTTACAATAGGTCTCATAAAAAAGCTCAGAGTTGCTCAGCGAGCTATGGAGAGAGCTATGCTCGGCGTTTCTCTACGCGATCGAATCAGGAATGAGGAGATTCGTAGAAGAACCAAGGTCACCGACATAGCCGTTAAGATTAGCAAGCTGAAGTGGCAATGGGCGGGCCACATAGCGCGTAGATCGGACGGGCGTTGGGGCAGAAAGATTCTAGAGTGGAGACCACGTATTGGCAAGCGCAGCGTGGGACGACCGCCTGCCAGATGGACCGACGATCTTGTGAAAATCGCAGGAAGTCGTTGGATGCAGGTGGCATCGGACCGGTTACGCTGGAAAGCGATTGGGGAGGCCTATGTTCAGCAGTGGACAAGTATAGGCTGAGATGATGATGATGATGATGAGCGTAGTGGAGTGGTGATAGTCCAAAATATAAACAGTTGGGGTTTGATTCTGGGTTGGGTAATAATGTTTATTTAAATATTTGTTTTCCTTTGTATTATATTTCAACCGGACATAAATATCACCACTCCATTTCGTGAAATTTTTAATTGCTTCGCTAAAGATGCCGACGCCCACTCCTGGTCTCACCTAGTGCCTGGGGGTTGGATCTTTCGCGCTACATGTGTCCAATTCGGCGGTCCAATTCCAGAAAACTGGGGGTCCACCGTACGGGTTGCAAAAGTACGGTGTGGGAGACAGCAGGCCACACTTCTGCCCGTCGACTCCCGCTGACCTCGGCGGCTAAAGGGCTTTTATAGGGCACCTCCAAGTTCCCCACCTAGCCGGTGGAAGCTGACCGCCGAAGACCCCCACGCGTCATGGGATCGAACAGCCGAAAGTTAAGTCCCCAGCGCCCATAGGTTTTTTTTGTGTGACCCGAAAACCCCCCTGTGCCGAGAATTCACACCCAGGGTGTAAAAATTATGTACTTATTTTAATTTTTTTGTTTTCTTCTTTATTGCGATTTTTATTTGTTTTCGGTTATTTAAATGTAATTTTTTTTCAATAAATAATTGTATTTTTTTACAATTGTGTTTTTATTTGTACCCGCCGTCAGGCGGTCGTAACAACACATCACAGGTTGTCGCCAATCTTGCTAAGGATTGTTTGGGTTTAAGCTATTTTCAAACACTTGACATACGCCGGTGTCACAGGATGGGGCGGGCTTCACAGAGGTCAGCTAGGCCAGTGCTTGTCAAGTTTAGCGAAGTAGCGACCCGCAACAGAGTATGGTTTGTCAAGACGCTTAGTCTTGGGTACGGCGGTCACCATCTCAGAGTTCCACACAAAGTCCCGCCACGACCTGTTTGTGGCTGCCAGAGTTAAGTTCGGTGTCGCCAAGTGCTGGACGAGGGATGGCCAGGTGCACGTTCTTGGGCTGGACGGAGCGCGTCATTGTGTGAAGTCTCTTTCCGACTTAAACAGTATTGCAAAGGGTCCTGACAAACCGACGGCAGCGAAGGTGAATAATGGGGCTGCGGGTCGATCCAAGCGAGCGGGGAATACAAAGAAATGATGTTGTGTATTAAATGTGTCCTATTTATCTTCTTCTTCTTGTATGTTTCACGAATTTTGCCTTCTATACCCTCTGTTGTTATCGTAAGTTTTGTTTTTCAGCACCAATGTCAAACTCAAATGTCAATGTCAGTTGCGTCTAACTTCCGTGATGAGTGTTTTCTTTCTAAAGTTGTACATTGTTACGTTTCGTTCTGAAATTGCGTTTTGTTTTGTTTCGATGACAATGTATGAGTTATTTGTATCTTGTTTTGTAATAAGCTTTGTTGTAATTTATATAAAGAAAAACCTCTGTATGCTGTAGCACTTTCGGCAGGTGGGTTGGTTATTTATTAGTATCTTGGTTTTTAGTAAAGAATTTACCGGTGAAGCTGTAAAGGCCTCGCGGCCAACAGCGTACATTATTCACACACACACACACACACACACACACGCACACGCACACACACACACGACTTTTGTACGCGCGGTTACCGTTCAATTCGAACCCCACTTTGAAGTATAAACATCGAATTTGTAACGCACGAGTGTGGTATGTAATAAATAGGTACACTGTATCAGCGTTTATATTAAAAGAAAACTTGATATCAGAAAAGCTGCCGTTTTAATAACGCCCAGTCGTAGCTAAGCTCATGAGCGCCATGAATAAGCTGTAAAGGCCTCGCGGCCAACAGCGTACATCACTCACACATACACACATACACACACACACACATGAGCGCCAAGGGCAAAATATAAATGGAGGTATCTCCGAGAACTTTTTTGTTGAAAGAATGTACCTACTGTATGTCGTATATCGATCGTTAAATTCGTCAGATTGCGATTTACCTGCTTAGGTTTATAGACATTTATTCTCATTAAGAATTACATTGGAATTCACTTATCACGAGAACATTACATAATTAAAAATATTTTACAAATAAAACGTACATGCAGACGGTAGTAAGAAAACACTTGCCTTAAAAAAGGTATACGCTTACCCTCTAAATCGTACCTTTTTGTACCGGCTGGGTCAGGCGTAGATGAAATGGAATGCGAACAAAGATATAGGCAATCCGAAATACTAGAAGCGGTTGCGATCTATTTTAATGTGTGTGTATATATACATATTTTTTTGTTTTACTTTTATTTTTTTTTTATTATTATTTTTTTCTTTTTTTGCTTGTTATAATGATTATTTGTCTGTTTAATAATGTTATTTAATACATGATGTTTTAAAAGTTTTTTAAAACTGGGTACAGATTGCGCTTCTCTAATTTCTTTGGGGAGTTTATTATACAACTGCGCGTCTTCGAACACGATAGACTTTTTGCCGTAATTTGTTCTAGGTGGGCACCTAGCAATACTATACTATTTGCATTTCTTAGTTGCATTTTTTGCACTTGCTGTTTCTTTGTGAAATTAATTTGTGTGTGTATGTCTTTAGTCTTTAGCTTTATACCTATATAACTAGAATAGGTTCCTCCGTTTACATTTCTTTATTTCTACTTGCTTGTACACTTCTCGGTTTGGCTGGCGGCTATCCCTCGGCATATCCCTAGCCACGACGCTGACAATACAAACAATGTAAATGCAGACAGGGGTCTCTATTCATGAAGGTTGACAAAAAACACAATTGTCATTGGGTTATGATGTACTAGAGAAAACACCATCCTTTGTAGCAAAAGAGTCGCCTATCTCACTCTGTCGAGTTACTGTTGCAACGACTCGAGAGACAACAAATATTATTACCTCAAACACTACAACAACAGAATAGTGGGGACGCTAAACGAACGGTCTTTAAGATGCACGAGATGTTTTGTTTTAAGCAACTTCTTGAGGACCTATATAGTACGTAATAATAATTGCATCGCTTTTAAAACACATCTTAATATCACTGAATGTGCCTAAAAAGCCGCCGTGTGCAATGCCTTTAACATGGAACAGTCAAGTAACAAAGTTATTCGTTTGAACATCGTTTGTCCTCCAGGGCCAGTATGAGTGCGCATTCAATTTTAGCCTTCAGCCACGCTAAGACTTCTGGATCTGGTACTTCGATCTCTCTTTCGTCCATTGAGACGTAGTTTACAAGTTTATCCTGAAAAAAATATCTCTGTTAAATAGCCAAGAGACTTGCTTTGTAGATTTAGAGTCATATCAATAAATTGTAGATTCAGTTCCTGTCTGATATTTGACATGTTAAAACACATAAATCAAAACAAATGACATATAAAGATTAGTTTCGTGTGGGGATCAAACTCAAGTTTACTTGATTCAGTGTGCTTAAGACTCGTTGGCAGTGCTATTATATTCTTACTTTGCCGTGAGAAAGGAGACGCTAAGAAGGCTAAGTAAGATTCAGCAATATCGTTAGAGGTTGTGGTAACTCCTCCATCATGCGATCTAGTCGCCAATCCACTAGCCCAGTTTTAAGAATCACAGAAAAGAGCGTGGTTCTACTGACCTGTTTAATATTTAGTATAAGCTTCTCTCCATCCACAACGGGCGTGCCGATCACATCGTCCAGTTTGACCGCCCATTCTATGTGCCAGATGCAGCTCGCACCATGAATATGTGTCTGGACAGACAAGGATTGAATAATATGTGGATATCTGGGAAGTTGTGGTATTTATCCTGTTGCCGTTGTTAATATCCTGACCTTCCCCCGTCTGTGGTCGCAGAAATCTATTGTTTTCTCTATTTTCTGGTGATTCGAAGCTTAATCGGATATGAAATTGGCTCTGTGCTAATATTTTTGATTTAGCTGTTGGTTTTTCTTCAAATAAATAAAAAAGGAAAGGGTAGAACGAAATAAAAAGACTTCTACAAACAATCTTACTACTTAAAGCTAATATTCAGTTTACTTCACAGGCTTCACAGAGGTCAGCTAGGCCAGTGCTTGTCAAGTTTAGCGAAGTAGCGACCCGCAACAGAGTATGGTTTGTCAAGACGCTTAGTCTTGGGTACGGGGGTCACCATCTCAGAGTTCCACACAAAGTCCCGCCACGACCTGTTTGTGGCTGCGAGAGTTAAGTTCGGTGTCGCCAAGTGCTGGACGAGGGATGGCCAGGTGCACGTTCTTGGGCTGGACGGAGCGCGTCATTGTGTGAAGTCTCTTTCCGACTTAAACAGTATTGCAAAGGGTCCTGACAAACCGACGGCAGCGAAGGTGAATAATGGGGCTGCGGGTCGATCCAAGCGAGCGGGGAATACAAAGAAATGATGTTGTGTATAAAATATTTCCTATTTATCTTCTTCTTCTTGTGTGTTTCATGAATTTTGCCTTCTATACCCTCTGTTGTTATCGTAAGTTTTGTTTTTCAGCACCAATGTCAAACTCAAATGTCAATGTCAGTTGCGTCTAACTTCCGTGATGAGTGTTTTCGTTCTAAAGTTGTACATTGTTACGTTTCGTTCTGAAATTGCGTTTTGTTTTGTTTCGATGACAATGTATGAGTTATTTGTATCTTGTTTTGTAATAAGCTTTGTTGTAATTTATATAAAGAAAAGCCTCTGTATGCTGTAGCACTTTCGGCAGGTGGGTTGGTTATTTATTAGTATCTTGGTTTTTAGTAAAGAATTTACCGGTGAAGCTGTAAAGGCCTCGCGGCCAACAGCGTACATTATTCACACACACACACACGCACACACACACACGACTTTTGTACGCGCGGTTACCGTTCAATTCGAACCCCATTTTGAAGTATAAACATCGAATTTGTAACGCACGAGTGTGGTATGTAATAAATAGGTACACTGTATCAGCGTTTATATTAAAAGAAAACTTGATATCAGAAAAGCTGCCGTTTTAATAACGCCCAGTCGTAGCTCCTACATACACACATACACACACACACACATGAGCGCCAAGGGCAAAATATAAGTGGAGGTATCTCCGAGAACTTTTTTGTTGAAAGAATGTACCTATTGTATGTCGTATATCGATCGTTAAATTCGTCAGATTGCGATTTACCTGCTTAGGTTTATAGACATTTATTCTCATTAAGAATTACATTGGAATTCACTTATCACGAGAACATTACATAATTAAAAATATTTTACAAATAAAACGTACATGCAGACGGTAGTAAGAAAACACTTGCCTTAAAAAAGGTATACGCTTACCCTCTAAATCGTACCTTTTTGTACCGGCTGGG
The DNA here is from genome assembly GCA_905147815.2 of Phalera bucephala. Classification (NCBI taxonomy): domain Eukaryota; kingdom Metazoa; phylum Arthropoda; class Insecta; order Lepidoptera; family Notodontidae; genus Phalera; species Phalera bucephala. The sequence continues at coordinate 32,523,826 of LR990618.1, forward strand.
TCAGGCGTAGATGAAATGGAATGCGAACAAAGATATAGGCAATCCGAAATACTAGAAGCGGTTGCGATCTATTTTAATGTGTGTGTATATATACATATTTTTTTGTTTTACTTTTACTTTTTTTTTTTTTTTTTTTGTTATAATGATTATTTGTCTGTTTAATAATGTTATTTAACACATGATGTTTTAAAAGTTTTACAAAACTAGGTACAGATTGCGCTTCTCTAATTTCTTTGGGGAGTTTATTATACAACTGCGCGCCTTCGAACACGATAGACTTTTTGCCGTAATTTGTTCTAGGTGGGCACCTAGCAATACTATACTATTTGCATTTCTTAGTTGCATTTTTTGCACTTGCTGTTTCTTTGTGAAATTAATTTGTGTGTGTATGTCTTTAGTCTTTAGCTTCATACCTATATAACTACAATAGGTTCCTCCGTTTACATTTCTTTATTTCTACTTGCTTGTACACCTCTCGGTTTGGCTGGCGGCTATCCCTCGGCATATCCCTAGCCACGACGCTGACAATACAAACAATGTAAATGCAGACAGGGGTCTCTATTCATAAAGGTTGACAAAAAACACAATTGTCATTGGGTTATGATGTACTAGAGAAAACACCATCCTTTGTAGCAAAAGAGTCGCCTATCTCACTCTGTCGAGTTGCTGTTGCAACGACTCGAGAGACAACAAATATTATTACCTCAAACACTACAACAACAGAATAGTGGGGACGCTAAACGAACGGTCTTTAAGATGCGCGAGATGTTTTGTTTTAAGCAACTTCTTGAGGACCTATATAGTACGTAATAATAATTGCATCGCTTTTAAAACACATCTTAATATCACTTAATGCGCCTAAAAAGCCGCCGTGTGCAATGCCTTTAACATGGAACAGTCAAGTAACAAAGTTATTCGTTTGAACATCGTTTGTCCTCCAGGGCCAGTATGAGTGCGCATTCAATTTTAGCCTTCAGCCACGCTAAGACTTCTGGATCTGGTACTTCGATCTCTCTTTCGTCCATTGAGACGTAGTTTACAAGTTTATCCTGAAAAAAATATCTCTGTTAAATAGCCAAGAGACTTGCTTTGTAGATTTAGAGTCATATCAATAAATTGTAGATTCAGTTCCTGTCTGATATTTGACATGTTAAAACACATAAATCAAAACAAATGACATATAAAGATTAGTTTCGTGTGGGGATCAAACTCAAGTTTACTTGATTCAGTGTGCTTAAGACTCGTTGGCAGTGCTATTATATTCTTACTTTGCCGTGAGCAAGGAGACGCTAAGAAGGCTAAGTAAGATTCAGCAATATTGTTAGAGGTTGTGGTAACTCCTCCATCATGCGATCTAGTCGCCAATCCACTAGCCCAGTTTTAAGAACCACAGAAAAGAGCGTGGTTCTACTGACCTGTTTAATATTTAGTATAAGCTTCTCTCCATCCACAACGGGCGTGCCGATCACATCGTCCAGTTTGACCGCCCATTCTATGTGCCAGGTGCAGCTCGCACCATGAATATGTGTCTGGACAGACAAGGATTGAATAATATGTGGATATCTGGGAAGTTGTGGTATTTATCCTGTTGCCGTTGTTAATATCCTGACCTTCCCCCGTCTGTGGTCGCAGAAATCTATTGTTTTCTCTATTTTCTGGTGATTCGAAGCTTAATCGGATATGAAATTGGCTCTGTGCTAATATTTTTGATTTAGCTGTTGGTTTTTCTTCAAATAAATAAAAAAGGAAAGGGTAGAACGAAATAAAAAGACTTCTACAAACAATCTTACCACTTAAAGCTAATATTCAGTTTACTGGTAGTTATTTTAGCATTAACTCAAAAAACCCAAGTTAGCAGTGAAGACACTACTTCCTGTGTGCGTCCTAGCAACGCTGTTGATGCACGTATAAACCTTTTTTTCTACTATTTCTACCTGGAAAAAAGACGAGAGTAAAATTTCCCTAAGTTCTAATATACATGAAATATAAAAGTAAGTCTTACTGGGTTGATATCAGAAGCGTGCAGTTTGAAGTGGGTCCTAAATGGGCGTGGGCAATGTATGAGTCGGTTTCGGCGTAGTGCCCACGGCCCAGTAGCGTCAGCAACTGAAGTCCAAGGGCCGAGTGCTGGGAGTATGGCCGGACACCCTAAATTTAAAGTTAAGATATTCAAGATTATTACAGAACGTACGGATTCGTCAGACACATTGGACTGGCTAATTAGCTATATACTTTATAAGCAGAGATGGGCAATATGTAATCAGATTAATGATTACGATTGAGCAACTGGGCTTAGCAAAGACCATAATTGAGTAGGTAATTATCAAACTACCGTAAATCCATCAGGAAAGAAAAATGTCTTTCTGATGCTTTTGATATGGTTAGGTACATTCAGCTTTTTAATATCATTTTTTTATTTTTCATAAAACCAACCACGACAGCGACTAACCACAGAGCTTTATTTCTTTTTTCTTAACGCATGGTGCGTTAGCTGCGCTCTAGTGTGGCTTAACCTTATTTTGAATCGAAATTCAAAACTACTTTACCTGTAAAATTACTCTTCTTCTTCTTTAAGTTATGGCTTCACACAAATTTTTAGTGTATTTTGCCAGTGTCCAGTGAGATATGAAATCGTGTTTGTTTAAATTAATTCGATTCCCCGATGGACTTGATGACATCGGGTAGTTTTTTCGGGTAGTTAAAAAAGTACAACGTGTTTTATTTTGCTCTATATATAATTATTCAATTAATTGTATATATTTATATATTGAACAGTATTAATGAAAACAATTGATAACTAACCTTAATAACTTGCCTTACAAGTGCTATCTCTTATATTTACTGTGAAATGCTACTACACACAATCACTATGGAATCACTGCAAAACTCAATGTCACAACTGACAGAAATGTTCCATATGAAGATGTCCGAGTTCGAAAACGAGCTGCAGAAGTCCTCCACCACTCCTGACTCGACCATCACTGTCTTGGCTGCAGAATTTACAACATTTCGAGCCTTCATTATGCATGCGCTCAATACCCTCCAGCTGCAGACGGAGATATTGGCTCGAACAGTCGACAATATTGAGATGCGAGGCAGAAAGAAGATCCTTCTGTTTCACGGTATCGCTGAAGAGGTCAACGAGGACACTGTTACGTCGTAACAAAGTTTTAAAAATATAAAATAAAAATAAAAAATCGTTACACACAATCAAACAAAATAACTAGTTGTTACATCGAATGGAAACCGCACGCCTTATTTAGTGATAGCATCATAATGACCATATAAGGTATTCGTTTATACCGGAAATCAAATTCCTTCTAGAACATCTAATAAGAAACGCCCACAACATAGAAAGATCTAGAAATAATACAATAGCGAACAACGGGACAATGATCCTATCTCGCTCGGTTCGATTATTGCTATCTTAGTCTCACAAGAATTTTATAAAAAACAGACAATAGTTTAGGGCGTGCCTTGCTTCGGTTGAGCCGTTCTTTCCATATCTCTGTCCTCGTCTCAGACGAAGGATCAAGAGATCTGGGGAGTGCGCACTGTTGCCTCAGGCAGGAAGTAGGCCGTCCTGAGACAGTATATAAAAACGAATTCGCGCAGGAACAAAGCCTTTTTCGACGCGAGAGCTCGCACGAAAACAATTCAGTGCAGTTCAAACAGTGCTTTAATAAAATAAAAAAAAATAAAAAAGTTTTAGATTAGCAACATTTTTCAACCCCCTTGGTAAGTTTAATATAATTAATTCCAATAGTTCTGATTGCTGTTAACTAATTTTTCGTGTCTGGATTAATTCGATTACTATTCAACAAGTGATTTGTTCTACCTTTTAATAGTGTATTTTTCTATGGCTACATATATTTCTTAATAGTGGGTTAACAACGTAACAAAATGTGACAGCGAGTATCTTAAAATTTGTTAAATATAACCTTATCTATTCAATCATTCCGATAAGTTTTGAATATGTTTCACCGCGGTGTTTTTCTTCACTTCTATTATCATATTAATTTCGTCCAAATCGGTCCAGCCTCCACAAGAAACCAGGAGAGATATGGCCGCGATAATTAATTTCCCACTGTGCATTCCACGCGTGTGTTATTTAACATCGGTGGCTTGTGAGTATCTATTGTTCTAAAATATTTGTTGTTAAAATTCCGTAAATATTAAATTTCTAAACATACATAAAAATAGCGCTCGTAGCGCTGTGCGACCGTGATGTTCTTACCGATCACCAAGGTTAAGCAGCGTTCGACTCGGTCGGCCTGAGATGGGTGACCGTTTGTGGCATTTCATATTCGAGCGTCTCCGTGCTTCGGAAGGCACGTTAAGCCGTTGGTCCCGGTTACCACTTAATGTGGTAGTCGTTAAGCCGAGTTGGAAGCCTTAAAGGTGGCTTGATAAGTTCCAACAGCAGGTGGCCACAAACCTGCCTCCACCAATCCGCACTGGGTCCGCGTGGTGGAGTATGACCCAATCTCTCTCACCTCGATTTGTGAGAGAAGGCCTTTGCCCAGCAGTGGGCAGTATAGGCTGATATTATATACATAAAAATAATGAGCTTTTGGTTTTGTTAATCTATTAAAAATTGCCACCGCAAAATTGTATAATGTAACACAAATTTATTTGCTGGATTGATGTCACGATGAGAGGGTTTTCTCAATATACCCGACGAAAAAAAATATTAATGGTCATTGCTTCGCTCGATGTTTTTATAGAACTACCGTATTGTGAAAAAAATTAAAATGTTTTGTACCTCATAGCGTAGTGGAGTGGTGATAGTCCAAAATATAAACAGTTGGGGTTTGATTCTGGGTTGGGTAATAATGTTTATTTAAATATTTGTTTTCCTTTGTATTATATTTCAACCGGACATAAATATCACCACTCCATTTCGTGAAATTTTTAATTGCTTCGCTAAAGATGCCGACGCCCACTCCTGGTCTCACCTAGTGCCTGGGGGTTGGATCTTTCGCGCTACATGTGTCCAATTTGGCGGTCCAATTCCAGAAAACTGGGGGTCCACCGTACGGGTTGCAAAAGTACGGTGTGGGAGACAGCAGGCCACACTTCTGCCCGTCGACTCCCGCTGACCTCGGCGGCTAAAGGGCTTTTATAGGGCACCTCCAAGTTCCCCACCTAGCCGGTGGAAGCTGATCGCCGAAGACCCCCACGCGTCACGGGATCGAACAGCCGAAAGTTAAGTCCCCAGCGCCCATAGGTATTTTTTTGTGTGACCCGAAAACCCCCCTGTGCCGAGAATTCACACCCCGGGTGTAAAAATTATGTACTTATTTAAATTTTTTTGTTTTCTTCTTTATTGCGATTTTTATTTGTTTTCGGTTATTTAAATGTAATTTTTTTTCAATAAATAATTGTATTTTTTTACAATTGTGTTTTTATTTGTACCCGCCGTCAGGCGGTCGTAACAACACATCACAGGTTGTCGCCAATCTTGCTAAGGATTGTTTGGGTTTAAGCGATTTTCAAACACTTGACATACGCCGGTGTCACAGGATGGGGCGGGCTTCACAGAGGTCAGCTAGGCCAGTGCTTGTCAAGTTTAGCGAAGTAGCGACCCGCAACAGAGTATGGTTTGTCAAGACACTTAGTCTTGGGTACGGGGGTCACCATCTCAGAGTTCCACACAAAGTCCCGCCACGACCTGTTTGTGGCTGCCAGAGTTAAGTTCGGTGTCGCCAAGTGCTGGACGAGGGATGGCCAGGTGCACGTTCTTGGGCTGGACGGAGCGCGTCATTGTGTGAAGTCTCTTTCCGACTTAAACAGTATTGCAAAGGGTCCTGACAAACCGACGGCAGCGAAGGTGAATAATGGGGCTGCGGGTCGATCCAAGCGAGCGGGGAATACAAAGAAATGATGTTGTGTATTAAATGTGTCCTATTTATCTTCTTTTTCTTGTGTGTTTCACGAATTTTGTATTCTATACCCTCTGTTGTTATCGTAAGTTTTGTTTTTTAGCACCAATGTCAAACTGAAATGTCAATGTCAGTTGCGTCTAACTTCCGTGATGAGTGTTTTCGTTCTAAAATTGTACATTGTTACGCTTCCTTCTGAAATTGCGTTTTGTTTTGTTTCTATGACAATGTATGAGTTATTTGTATCTTGTTTTGTAATAAGCTTTGTTGTAATTTATATAAAAAAAACTTCTGTATGCTGTAGCACTTTCGGCAGGTGGGTTGATTATTTATTAGTATCTTGGTTTTTAGTTGATAATTTACAATTATAGTTTTTTTATAGTTAGTATTGCTATACTAGCTTTAAGTTTTACTTATATTAGTTTTAAGTTTTAGTTTTATTAGTATATACCTATATATTTTCCGTATTTTACCGGTTTATATTTTAACTTGTTTATATATTACTTAAATAGCTACGCATTAAACCATGACCGAATATGATACTGAAAGTGATACGGATACATTCTTCTCTCTAGAAAGCAACGACGACAGTTTCATCAGTGTTCCGTCTCTGACGGATACCCTCACGTCAACTTTTTCTGATGTTCCTAGGCACTTTAATGTGGTCCATATTAATGCCCAAAGCATCCCGGCCCATTTTTCTGATATGCTGGCAAGCTTTGACTTTAAGGATATTCACGCAATTCTTGTTTCCGAATCTTGGTTAAAGCCGTGTCTCCCGTCTACAGTTTACTCTCTTCCTGGTTTCAATCTTATCAGAAACGACCGTTCAGTTGGTGGTGGTGGCGGTGTCGCGATATATCTCCGCTCAAATATTCCCTTTTCTGTACTTAATTTATCGCCACAACCGCCTCCATCATTCGCTGGTGAGCATCTTTTTATAGATATAGAACTTCGTCATTCTAAAATACTTCTTGGTGTATACTACTGTCCCTCGTCACGCATCGATTTCTTTTCTTCTTTTGAAAGTCTCTTGGAAAATGTTGTCTGCAACTAGATGATACGCGTTCCTCCAACCTTAAATCCGTTCTTGAATCCGTTTTAACCTATCAATTCTACTCATCATTTCCCTAATTCTACTCCTTCACTTTTAGATCTCATCTTTGTTTCGTCAACTGAACATGTAGCCAAACACGGCCAGTGTTCAGCTGACGCTTTCTCCTATCATGACCTAGTTTATCTATCCTACAAAATTCGGCCACCAAAGCCTAAAGTAAAAGTTCTCCTGCAGCGTAATTTTAGTGGCATTAATATTGAGACACTTCGAGAAGATGCTGCTAACATTGACTAGCAGCCTTTGTTGTTGGCGGACTCACTAGATGACAAAACTAATATTTTTACTATATGATGCTAATTCAGCTATATGATTTGCACGCTCCTATTCGCCCTGTAAGAGTCAAACATCTTCCGGCACCTTGGTTGACTGAGGACATTCAGTTATTAATGAGTAAAAAAGTGGCAATGAAATCCAAATATAAAGCACGATCAACTGATACTAATCGGAATAACTATATTGGTATTCGGAATCACTGCAACAAGGTGTGTAGTCAAAATCGTAATCCAACAAAAATTTGGAAGTTTCTGTAATCAATGGGGGTCGGTAAATCTCGTCAAGATAAGTTTCCCAAGGATTTAGATATTAATCTCCTCAATAAGCATTTCTCAACTTCGTCTAATTTTGATAAGATTACAAAATTAGGCACGCTTAACTATCTTTCATCTATTCCGACGCCCGATTATTCACCTTGTCTTAAGTCAATTTTCCGCTTGTGATGTTAAGACGAGCATAGAATCGATCACATCCAATGCTATCGGCAGTGATTGTATTAGCGCAAAATTATTCTTCCTATCCTTGACGAAATCCTTCCCATCATTTGCCATATCTTTAACCATTCTATATCCAGCAGCGACTTTCCATCCTCTTGGAAAGAAGCCGAAATAACGCCCTTGCCTAGACGATGCTGTCCAGAAAAGTAAAGTTATGGAATCTTCAAACTAAACCACAAATACTCAATGTAATTTCGAATTTGGATTCGTACTGTTACACATGTGAAGTGTACCCCTTAATGATGACGAGATGCTTAGCCAGCATCTCGCCCCCAACATCCATCCATGTTTAGCGATAGCCATTTTTGTAAGACCAGTTCGGGTCGGACCGCCAACGAGAGCGGACATAATTATATTTTGTAAACGGGTTCTCTAATTAAATCCTTTTCAGGATAATAAAGTGTTTCTTTTTAAAAACCGTTTCCGGGAACCCATCGTAAGAGTGGTGGCAGCGGTGGGATTCAAAATATCCCTCGGTACGCCTCGCGAAGTGCAAAATAGTGCATCGAGTGTCAGTGCCTAAAATACCCAAAGTCAAACTTGACCTCCGACCCGGCTCACCAGATCCAGATTTCCAAGGATCTTCAAAGGTCAAACAAGACCTATCAAAGAGGTCTCCTTCAAGGCCAAAGCAGGCCAGACCACTCCAGAAAGTCTCTCCCAAGGCCAAAGCCGGCCAGAGTTTCTCCAGACACTTGGTCCATCGTGCAGTAAGCGGTTGGGAACAGCAGCGCTCTGTGCGCCTCCTCCGGGAACTCCGAGCCCAGCACCGACCAGGATCGTCTACATACCAGTCCAACTCCATTCCAGCACACCATGAAGTGCATCGCAATTTTGTAAGTCAAAACTTCTATAATCGTTACCCAGTGCTTTCTAAAGTGTTGTTTCGTTAATCATCGGAATCGAACCGATAACTTAATCCTATCCTTATAACATTTGTACTTACTCGTATGTTTTAACTTAGTTATAATCAAGCATCTATTCGCCGAGGGCCCACGCGTGTCGGTAGTCAAAACATCCGTCGCGCCTAGCGATAACGAAAGAATTTCAAGCATATCGTGTCTCAACGACACAATAGTACTTTTATATACCCAGGCTTTGCCCGCGAATTAACTATTTTTATTGTAATTACTTTTATTTCAATATGTCGACAGCAGACAGTAAACTAATAGATGAAGGAAAAGAAAAGATTTCTTTGAATGTAATCATAAAATTCATCAAACCTTTTGATGGTAGTAGAGAAAGACTAAACGCCTTCCTAAATAATTGCGACGCTGCGATTTCTTTGGCTAGCTCTTCTCAGTCCGAACATATAATTTTAAAATATATAATTAGCCAATTAGAAGGAAAAGCCGAAGTAGACTGCTCCATAAAGGAGTTTGATACATGGCCATCCCTGAAAGAATTTCTAAAGAATCAATACGGTGAGCGAAAACATTACGCCCACCTACTAACCGACCTCCAGGAGTGCCGACAGAACTCCCAGGAGAATGTCAATCAATTCGCACTTAGGGTGGAAACATGTCTGTCAAAACTTCTAACGGAAGTGACAATTTCCAACTTGAAGAAATCAGAACTTGCTGGTAGAATAGCAGCAATGGAGGATTTAGCCCTCCACACATTTACAATGGGACTTAATCCCCGTATAGCAAACATCGTTAGATGTAGGGATCCTAAATATCTCAATGAAGCTATTAATTACGCGATCTCTGAAGAGAAAATACAGCAATACTCGTATAAACATAACTTTGTTTCAAAGCAGAAGACTGCTGAATCGAGTCGTCGCAATGACTCAAATAATAAGTTTCAAAAATCATCGCAATTAAATAATCCCAATATTAAATCCTTTACGTCTTTCCCCTCTTCGTTTTCGAGAGACGCATTTTGTAGGTACTGTAAGAAAACAGGCCATGTCTTAGAAGAATGTAAATTAAGACAATTTCATTATAATAATAAACATGAAAAAACAAATAAACCTTTCTCTTCGGTTGCTCAACCAAGTACGTCATTTTATAAACCTAAATCCGAGCTTAAGCCTCAAATTAACTTCGTCGATGAAGTAGAAGACGGAGATGACGATGTCGGTCATGACGAAGTTGATCATGATGACGACGTCGATCAATATGATGATTTAAACTAAATTCTGTCCCGCTAGGGTGTCGCACGGGACAGATACATTCTGTAATAGGCGACGCCAATTCAAATAAGACCCATGGACGCGGTAACCAGCCCGAAACTCGTGGTCTATCCAAAGAAATAAAGACCCATGGACGCGGTAACCAGCCCGAAACTCGTGGTCTATCCAAAGAAATAAGGACCCATGGACGCGGTAACCAACCCGAAACTCGTGGTCTATCCAAAGAAATAAAGACCCATGGACACGGTAATCAGCCCGAAACTCGTGGTCTATCCAATCCCTTAAAGACCCATGGACACGGTAATCAGCCCGAAACTCGTGGTCTATCCAATTCCTTAAAGGCCCATGGACACGGTAATCAGCCCGAAACTCGTGGTCTACCCAACTCTATAAAGACCCATGGACACGGTAACCAGCCCGAAACTCGCGGTCTATCCAATTCTATTAAGGCCCATGGACACGGTAACCAGCCCGAAACCCGAGGTCATACCGAAAACCCAAAGAAAAGTAAATCTAAGTCTAACTCGGATGGATCTTCTAAAGCTCCTCCCTCCTTGACTGCACCTGAAACAAATGAACAAATTATTTATGAATTACACAATGATCCTTCTAAAATATCCTTACCTCATGTTCTAGTACATACTAATGTATCCAAGAGACCTCTATCCATGCTAGTAGATACAGGTTCTACCGTGTGTCTTATTAAAAAATCCTCTATCGAAGAGTTTCCTAGTCTGAAATTAAATAAATCAGTATTACAGTTAAAAGGTATAAGCAGTGATAAAAATATAATATCAACTCTAGGTAGTTTTCAATTAAATTTCGATTTTGATAAAGAAGCAATACCTTTCAAATTCCACATCGTCGATGGAGCCATAAATCTTGCGATTTACGACGGAATAATTGGAACAAATTTCATGAAACACTATATTTGTAACATTGACTACAACGAAAATATCTTAAGGGTTAATAATAAAGTTTTACCCTTGAAATTCTCGGACCCAATTTACAACATTCCACCTCGGTCGGAAATAACGGTAGAATGCTCCGTCAGTAATCCAAACTTAAAAGAAGGAATTATCCTAGACAACCAAATTTCTGATTCCCTCCTCGTCGCGAACTGTATGGTCAAAGTCAAGGACAATAAAAAAATAAACCTGACTCTGGTCAACATATCTGAGGCAGTAGTCTCTTTTGCATCCAATACGGTATTTACCTTACAACCTATAGAAGAAGATTGCATACCTATATCGAATTTGAATCATGAAAACTCACACAACTCTTGCCTTAACAGGACTCAGGAAGTCCTATCTCTCTTGAGAACTTTACACCTCAATGAAGAAGAATGCAACGCTCTTCTAGAAATTTGCTCCATATACTCGGACATTTTCCACCTTCCCCATGATCAGTTGACATATACAGAAGCAGTGCAACACAAAATAAGAACGACAACCGATCAACCTATAAACACCAAATCCTACCGTTTTCCGGAAATTCATAAGAAGGAAGTAGCAACGCAAATCCACAAAATGCTGAGTCAAGGTATCATTGAACCTTCCTTTTCACCATGGTCCTCTCCTATTTGGATTGTTCCTAAGAAAATTGATGCCTCCGGGACTAAGAAGTGGCGTGTAGTGATTGATTACCGAAAATTGAACGATATAATATACGAACGATACAAGTCGTGGAATTTCTGGAGTCAAATAGCATTCTTCCAGATTTGCAATCAGGTTTTAGACGAGGGCGTGGCACCGCTACAGCTTTAGCGGACATCGTGGGAAATATCCTTGAAGCCAGAGATCGTGGAGAGGGTTCATTTTTAACACTACTTGATTTTTCGCGCGCCTTTGACTCAATAAATATTCCTTTGTTGCTGTCAAAACTCACATACTACGGGTTTGAATCGGAAACTATAAGATGGTTTGATAGCTACTTAGTTAACAGATCACAACAAGTTGAGATTTGTAAAGATGATGGGTCAAAGGTAACTTCCTCCCCGCGCCTGCTAAAGAGGGGAATACAGCAGGGATCATTGCTCGGTCCGCTCCTTTTTATACTCTACAGTGCTGATATGACTCATTGTTTTCGTCACTGTTTGTACCACATGTACGCAGATGACACGCAATTGTATTTGTCTTTTAATGCCAATAACACTGCATCCGCTGTACAAATGATTAATGCGGAACTAAATAATGTAGCCTCATGGTCAAAAAACAACTCACTGGTGTTAAATCCACAGAAATCCAAATTCATGGTTATGGGTAGTCAAAGGCAGATCAATTCGATAGTGTCCGCTAGCCCAGAAATTAAAATCTTGGGGGAAAGCATACAGAGAGTAGAAGTTGCATGTAGCCTTGGTCTTACCATCGATCCGGGGCTTCGTTTTGAAGATCACATCAATAGTGTAGTCAAAAATTGCTTTTATAGATTAAAAATATTATACAGGGTTAGGGACTTCCTTAGCGTTACAACAAGGAAAAGATTAGTGGAAAGCCTAGTATTGTCGAAATTAAACTATTGTGACGTTGTTTATGGCCCTTGTCTTTTATCTCGCACAAAAAAATTGATACAGCGCGTGCAAAATGCGTGTGCTCGATTTTGCTATAATATCCCCCGGAAAAGTCACATTACACCGTATTTAAATAAACATGACACTTTGAAAATGGAAGCACGTCGTAAGCTACATTTAGCCAGTTTGCTATTTGGTGTTGTAAATAAAAATAAGCCGGACTACCTCTTTAGCAAGCTAAGTTGGCGACTTGATTGCTATGGCTATTCAACTCGTTCTACGTCGAATCCGCTCTCTGTACCTCGTTACAAGACTACAGCTTTTCGAGGGTGTTTCAAATACGCCGCCACCCGCTGCTGGAACGATATACCGCCCCCCATGAGATCCCTGAAAACCAGTGACACTTTTAAATGTAACTTAAAAAAACATCTGTTGCAAGAACAAAAATATTCATTTTGATTTTTTTTTTTTTGGTTATCGATGGGCGGGTCTATAGAGATCTGCCAGCTCGGGACAGAATTTGCACTTTGCTCTGTTTGCCGCGCGGGGAGCTTGGGCATGATAATTCGTACTTACTTCACAGTTCTGATCCGCGTGTGGTAGGTGGGTGTGCCGAGTCCCGGGCGGGTGTCGGCGTGAGGCGTTTATCTCGAGGCATTATTGGCTAAGATATTCTTGAACAGTTGTAATACGCAAAGCCTGATACTGTAGCTATAAATAAAATAAAATAATTATTGATTAATGTTTAAGTGGCTACCTCATTAATATTAATAGACACAGCTCTGGCTGGGAAATTATGACGTTCGCTTTTTATTACGATGCTTACCGGTGTCATCATTCACCACGCACTCACTCCACTGGTCTGCTCAAGACTGCTAACTGCGCGCCTCGCTCGGGCGCTCGCTTGCGCCTGTGGAGAGTGATGCAATCGACGTATTATCGATTGCATCATTTTTTTGCGGCGCGGGCGCACGAACCGAGTGTGGGCGAGACGGAACGTGTGCACTTACGGTATGAGTGCATAACTATTTGTTAAAATTATTTTATATACATATATAAGTAGTAAGTTTTAAGTTGTGCTGGTATTGTGTTCGTGTCAAGTTTACCGTTCGTTTTAAGTTATTTGTTTTAAGCGTCATACGCGCACGTCACTTGGGGTACCACTGAAAATCAGCGCTGTGTTGTAGTTCACGCTGCAGCACAGCTTTATGCTGAGTGGTATCCCATTAGTGCGGCTACATAGTATGTACATGTTACTTGTTTTATTTTATTTTATTTTATAGTTATTATTTTGTGTAGTGTACTTTACTTTTAGCCTATCTAATAAATGTTTCTTTCTTTCTTTCTATATCACGATTGGTGAAACGTACCCCATTCCACAAATAAACGAAATCTTAGACCAGTTAGGTAAAAGCAAGTACTTTTCCACGCTGGACCTGGCATCTGGTTTCCACCAAACTGCAACCAGTTTCAGCCGAAGACCGACCTAAAACGGCGTTTAGCGTGCCCGAAGGTCATTTCGAATTCGCAAGAATGCCGTTTGGGCTCAAAAATGCCCCGGCGACGTTTCAACGCCTAATGAATACTGTTCTTAGTGGCCTGCAAGGAATTCACTGCTTTGTCTATTTAGACGACATCGTAATCTACTCAAATGACCTTGCAACCCACATGAAGAAGCTATCTGGCGTTTTCGAGAGACTCCGAAAATTCAACCTCAAACTACAGCCAGACAAATGTGAATTTCTTAGGAAAGAGGTCACTTATCTCGGGCATACCATTAGCGAAGAAGGTCTAAAACCAAACCCCCAGAAAATAAAAGCTGTAAGTCAATTTCCCATTCCTAAATGCCAAAAAGATGTAAAGTCGTTTCTAGGACTGGTATCATACTATCGCAGATTTATTCAAGAGCTTGCAAAAATCGCAAAACCTCTTACTTCCCTTTTAAAAAAGGATACACCATTTCAATGGACTAACCAGCACCAGCTCGTCTTTGAAAACCTAAAAAATAAATTGATAACAGCACCTATTTTAATATATCCTGACTTCACGCAACCTTTTCTGCTTACTTGTGACGCATCTAATTACGCAATGTCTGCTATACTCTCCCAAGGTGAGATAGGAAAGGACCGTCCTATCGCATTCGCATCCCAGGTCTTAAACAAAGCTCAAACTAATTATAGTGTCACAGGAAAAGAATGCTTAGCTATCATTTATGGCACAAAAGTTTTCCGACCTTATATCTATGGTCACAAATTCACTATAATAACCGACCACAAACCACTTAAATGGCTTTTTAATTGTAAAGACCCCTGCTCTAAATTAGTTAGATGGAGACTAAAACTGGAAGAATTCGGTGGTAATTACGACATACAATATAAACAAGGTAGGGTAAATAGTAACGCTGACGCCCTTTCTCGGTATCCAGTGAATACAACTTTACAATCCAAACCTGTTAACGTGCTTACTGACAATACAGCTCCCGACGCTCCTACGCCAGCTATAATGCAGCCCGAAGATGCACCTCCTGATCCAGTAAGTCCCGGGTTACCTGAAATTCCAAACTTACCTGATTTCTTAGAATTACCTGAAGGAATAGAAATTCCAGAAAATTTAGAGGATTTACAGCTCCCTGATGATTTTAACATTCCCACACCATCTGATGTGAGTAGTGACTCCGATGACTCATACTCCAAATACCTGAAAATAATAAAGAATAAGTTACCTGAATTCGATACCAGAATTAATGAGCACAATGAAAGCCTGCTTAAAACTAAATTAAAGACAATTGTTATCCCTACCTCAATCGATCTTGACGAGTCTAATCATTACATACCCGAAATTCTCGCGAACTCTCCAGACTCCCAAGAAATCCTTGCTAAGGAACGGACATTGCACTCCTTTTTATCATTAAAAAGTAATAACATACATTATTACTTCCTCTTTGTCAAAGTATATCATTTTGATCGAAGTAACTACGAAGACATCTTCAAAAGCCTAAAAAATATAAAAACGGAATTAGTCACTAATAAAATTACCGAATTTAGTATAACGGATTTTCGTAATCCATTCGATGCGCACAACTTTCTAAAAATATATAATATTATACTGGGTCCGCGTGGTGGAGTATGACCTAATCTCTCTCACCTCGATTTGTGAGAGAAGGCCTTTGCCCAGCAGTGGGCAGTATAGGCTGATATTATTATAATATTATAACCTACTTGTTCCACGGAACAGATATTACAATAAATATCTATAAAAATACTATAATATATCCATCCGTTACGGAAATTAACAAAGTATTAATGGAAAATCATGACATACCAATCTCCGGTCATCTAGGCTCCAGTAGAATGTTAAGTAGAATCCAAGAACGATATTACTGGCGAAATATGCGCAGTGATGTCGAAAACTATGTTCGGAAATGTAAACAATGTCAAACGAATAAAGCATTGCGAAGAATAAATCGAGCTCCAATGCAAATTACCTCCACATCAACGCAGCCATTTGAACGCGTAGCCTTAGATATAGTTAGTCCACTCCCCGAAGGTGGTAGGGTTAATCATAAATATATTCTTACCCTGCAGGACGATCTGATTAAATACTCCATCGCATACCCCATTCCCAATGCTACTGCAGAAGAAAGCGCAGAATGTTTACTGCACTTTATTACCTTGTTTGGTATCCCCAAATATATACTGACCGACCAGGGAACTAACTTCACAGCAGAATTGTTTAAACAAACAAGTAGTTTTTTAAAAATAAAACAATTGTGGTCCAGCCCCTATCATCCACAAACACAGGGTGCTCTGGAAAGAAACCATTCAACCCTGAAAGAATATCTTAAATCATTTGTAGACGAAAATCAAAGCAATTGGCCGAGATATGTCTTCACAGCCATGTTTACATATAATACCACAGTACACTCCACTACTAATTACACCCCATATGAACTAGTATTCGGTCATAAACCCATAATACCCACTTCAATTTATGAGGCCATGCTTGAACCTACCTATAATAGCTATGATCGGTTGTTACAACAAAGAATGCGACACTCTAGGGAAAAAGCATTAGAAAATATCTTGAAATCAAAAACTAGATCCAAGACATACTATGACCAACATAGTCGCGCAGTACAATACAAAGCAGGAGACATGGTTTACTTGAAAAATCACCTCAGGCTTCGAAAAGCCCTATCTCCAATATGGAAAGGACCGTACAAAGTCATCAAAATAAATGGTAATAACACCCTTACCTTACTCATTAACCGTAGACACGTCAAATATCATTACGACGAAGTCAAGTTGGCCTAAACGAGATATTAGGTTTATTTTTATAGTAGCTTTAAGTCATTTTGTTTAATTTACCTAGTCTTAGTATATTCGTATTATATTGCAGGATAGCTATATCAAGCCTATCCATTGCGACGCAAGATATTCTGGAACCACTGACTGACAGTCCAGGTATCTACTTCGATCCTATCGGAACAATCAAGACATCTGACGATTTCCTTCATATTTTAGTGCCAGAGGATATATCTTATATACATCCACATATAGAGAATATTAAAAACATTCTATACTTAACGCAAACCCTTTGTTTACAAAAAGACTTGATAGAAGACACCGAGTGCCTAAACATATTGCAACCGCTTACTCTTCGGTTAAAAGATATTTTGAGAGATTACGATTCCTTTTCACATTTGATATCAAACCGTGATAAAAGATCAGCCTGGTTTGCTGGTATCGGATCCGCGCTTAAACAAATCATAGGCACGATGGATGAAAATGAAGCTATAAACTATAGTAATGCCATTCAAACATTATAAAATAATAATTTAAAACTTGCTTCTTTATTCAAGGAAAATATATTACTGACAAAATCAGCGCTTTTACGTCAGAATGAAACTTTAGTAACCATTCAATTAAATGAAATTCGTTTGAATAGCGTTGTTACAGAATTATCTAATAGTTTCAATAACTTGTCGATGGTGACCGATGAATTGGTCATCAGATCAAAATTAAATGAAATATATGATGTATTGGGATCCAGCCTTCTTACCTTATCATTCAAGCTGGATGACATAGTGAATTCTATTATGCTTACTAAGAGTCACAGCCTACACCCGTCTGTCCTCACTCCAAGTCAGTTATATAAGGAATTATCTGATAGTATAGTATACTATCAGATAATTCCTTATATAACTGACAAGCTTACCTAAAAGTAAGGAATTAGCGTTTAGTTTAGATTTAGATAATATACATGCATTAATTGATGTGTCAACATTATCATGTTACTTTATTGACAGTAAAATTGTCTTCGTAATTAAAATTCCTCTAGTTTGTAAGACAGAATATTATGTTTATAAGTCTATACCCGTGCCAATACCACATGATGTTGAAAACCCAAATTCTTACGCCATGATTATTCCTTCCTGTAACTTTGTAGCTATTAGTAAAGATAAGTCAATGTATATATGCCTAAATGATTTGAAAGACTGTATAAAATCAATTAACCGCATTTATATATGCAATGATGTTAATGTTCATTCCATTGAAAGCCTTCCTACTTGCGAAATCGAAATACTCTCCAAAATCATCTCTAAATTACCTCCACAATGTGTCACCAAGTTTTTACATGGTCAATTAGACATTTGGCAGAAACTCCAAGGTAATAGATGGATTTACGTCCAATCAGAACCCACTAAGCTTTCAATCGAGTGTCGACATGAATTAACAGAACTCAAATTGTTGGGAACAGGCATACTTAACCTACAACCAAAATGCACAGCCTACAGTAAAAACAGAGAACTTGTTGCTGAGTCAAACACTAACATTAATGTAAAAAGGGTTATCTCTGATTTTAAATTAATTAACGATACTTGTTGCAACATAGAGAAATTCCGTAAACATCTTCCCGACATACCATATATGAAGTTATCAGAAATAAGTTTAGAAAAACTCCCCGATATAGCAACAGATAAATTTATTGCTGGCATTAATGAAATCATGAACAGTCATATACCCACCTTGGAAAATAATAAACAAATATCAATTATTATCTACTGTCTGATAACCTTATTATTGGTTGTAATTGTTTATAAACTCTATAAAAGATTACGGAAATGTTCATTTTGGTCACGTTCCCCAAATGTAGAACAGAATAATGAATCTGAAGTAGAGGAAATACAAATGCCTAGGTTAAGAATTAACACGTAACTTCCGGTTGTTATACGGATGTTACTCTTAAAGGGGGGGTTGTTACACATGTGAAGTGTACCCCTTAATGATGACGAGATGCTTAGCCAGCATCTCGCCCCCAACATCCATCCATGTTTAGCGATAGCCATTTTTGTAAGACCAGTTCAGGTCGGACCGCCAACGAGAGCGGACATAATTATATTTTGTAAACGGGTTCTCTAATTAAATCCTTTTCAGGATAATAAAGTGTTTCTTTTTAAAAACCGTTTCCGGGAACCCATCGTAAGAGTACGAAGAACACAAGCTTTATTAGCTCTGTATCATATTAGGAATCAAATTTTGTTTTTCCATTCTGTTACATTTTCCATTACGTTACCAGTACTTGCCGATTCACGTTTAAAAGGATAAATTACACAATATTAGGAGTGTAGTGTTATTCCATAATGTTATTTTAGTCTGAATTAGCATTTCGTGAACGAATAATAAATATTGAGTCGCAATAATCAGCAGGTAAGCAATAGCGTCCACCAGTTAGGTCTATCCCGGTCACTACGTAGAAATATGGTGAAATTGTCTTTTGTTCTACACAAAATTTAGACATACAGACTGAAAGATATTTACGTACGTACAATTACTAACATTATAACAGTGTATAACAAAGTTTTCTTACATTTAGGCAGTAGAAATCAATTCCCATTATTGGAGGCAATACAAGGACGTGCCACGCCGTAGGAGCCCCCTGGTTCGTACGGAATGTCGATCTCCACTCCGATCTAGGTGTCGAACCTATTCGCGCCTATATTAAAAAGGCGACAACACGACACTTCGCGAACGCATCTACCCATGCGAATCCGTTAATTGCAGCCGCCGCCGACTACGAGGGCGCCTCGAATAGAGGCGCCCTCGAGTATGTCGCCCCTTGCCCTTCTGGCTGGCTAGAGCGCAGTGGTTGCACGCTCGCCTTTAAGTCCGGTGAAGCTGTAAAGGCCTCGCGGCCAACAGCGTACATCATTCACACACACACACGACTTTTGTACGCGCAGTTACCGTTCAATTCGAACCCCACTTTGAAGTATAAACATCGAATTTGTAACGCACGAGTGTGGTATGTAATAAATAGGTACACTGTATCAGCGTTTATATTAAAAGAAAACTTGATATCAGAAAAGCTGCCGTTTTAATAACGCCCAGTCGTAGCTAAGCTCATGAGCGCCATGAATAAGCTGTAAAGGCCTCGCGGCCAACAGCGTAAATCACTCACTCACTCACACACACACTCACACACACACACATGAGCGCCAAGGGCAAAATATAAATGGAGGTATCTCCGAGAACTTTTTTGTTGAAAGAATGTACCTATTGTATGTCGTATTTCGATCGTTAAATTCGTCAGATTGCGATTTACCTGCTTCATACCTATATAACTACAATAGGTTCCTCCGTTTACATTTCTTTATTTTTACTTGCTTGTACACCTCTCGCTGACGCCACGACGCTGACAATACAAACAATGTAAATGCAGACAGGGGTCTCTATTCATGAAGGTTGACAAAAAACACAATTGTCATTGGGTTATGATGTACTAGAGAAAACACCATCCTTTGTAGCAAAAGAGTCGCCTATCTCACTCTGTCGAGTTACTGTTGCAACGACTCGAGAAACAACAGATATTATTACCTCAAACACTACAAAAACAAAATAGTGGGGACGCTAAACGAACGGTCTTTAAGATGCGCGAGATTTTTTGTTTTAAGCAACTTCTTGAGGACCTATATAGTACGTAATAATAATTGCATCGCTTTAAAAACACATCTTAATATCAACAATCTTTAACATGGAACAGTCAAGTAACAAAGTTATTCGTTTGAACATCGTTTGTCCTCCAGGGCCAGTATAAGTGCGCATTCAATTTTAGCCTTCAGCCACGCTAAGACTTCTGGATCTGGTACTTTGATCTCTTTTTCGTCCATTGAGAAGTAGTTTACAAGTTCATCCTGAAAAAAATATCTCTGTTAAATAGCCAAGAGACTTGCTTTGTAGATTTAGAGTCATATCAATAGATTGTAGATTCAGTTCCTGTCTGATATTTCATATGCTAAAACACATAAATCAAAACAAATGACCTATAAAGATTAGTTTCGTGTGGGGATCAAACTCAAGTTTACTGGATTCAGTGTGCTTAAGACTCGTTAGCAGTACTATTATATTCTTACTTTGCCGTGAGAAAGGAGACGCTAAGAAGGCTAAGAAGGCTAAAAGAAAACAATCCTATGATAGAGCAGTGTTTTATTTGAATATAATTCAATATAATTACCACCTTATACAATTACATTCATTGCTTCAAAATACATACGAGGAAAAATGGTAAGTTTTCCCATACATATTTTTTTCGGAACCATTATGCGCCTTGGGAAAAATAAGTTAAAAAAAACTACAAAAACCTACATGTTTTGTTTTGTGTCTCCTAAACAAGTTAGCTGCCCTAAATGCCGTAGAAAAGCGAGGCCTTTTTCATTTAAAGAAAATATACTTACTTGTTTTATTGAAACATACACTGAAATAGAGAAATATTCAAAGGAAAAGTATAAATGAAGTAAAATGTGATGGGCATCTTGTTTGCCTGTTTTTTTTCTTTTCCCTTGTACTCATACTGGGGCGGTGTTTAGGTGAAATAAACCAAGGTATAATGTAGTGAAACATTTGTCTATCTATCTATCTATATCATCACGCCAGCTCCCTCGCGGGGTAGGCAGAGAGTACAGAGTATTGTTGAAACATTTGTATTTTTCTGATATATTTATTTTCTACATATTTCGATTAAAATTTTAAGAAATCAATCATTCTAGTATTTAAATGTATACTGTTATTTGTATGAAAAAATGGCGTCAAATAATGATGATCATGAAATGATGTGCATATGATGATATGAAAATAAAAAAATGAAAGCAGGTCTTCTGCTATATATTTATTTATTTATTAGTTCTTAATTATAAAACAAATATTTTATTCGATAACGTATTTGCTTATGCAAAATGATCGTAATAAGGAAAATAAGGTAAATAAATTCTCACAAACTACAATACCAACATACAACCTCTTAATAAGATTTACCTACTCACGTATTACTTTTATATACTTTATAGGTTTTACAACCTGTGAAATAATATGGTGTACAACCTGTAAAGTAATCATGGTATATATAGTTGCTTGAAATGATTAATTCTACGATCTTACTCTCCATGTCTCTGCCACAAACACACACACACACACATACACCCACGCACACGCGCACGCTGAGAAAAGTTTATGAACAATGTGTGAAACGGCTAAAAAACTAGGTTCGGTCTGGGCGTTTATTAATAAATCGAAATCACATGGAACGAAATAACGTTAAGGGATAGTGTGGAATTGTTTAAAGCAGGAGTCCAAACAGAACGCTATTTTAAATTTTGGATATTCGTAAGCGGTCCTGCTACCTCTGCAACCATTGGCAAAGCACCAAACATCGTCGACGTCCCAAGTTGGAAAAATGCCGAACTGCCGCACGCATCTCGATAGTGATGGAGATACGCCGTATAAAATGGCGCTCTGTGGATGGATAGTAGGCATAAAATGCCTACTATCCATCATCATCCAAAATGCGAACAAAACAAGTATTTCATCCACATTCGTCTTATACCAGTCACACCGAAACCTTTCTCTCTGTATGTTCTGGTTTCTTTACAGATTCCTTCCCGGGCCTATATGGGACAATAAGGGTTCGTCCCAATAGGCACGAAACACATCGTATGCGTTTTGGAAGACGCGTGTAGGTCCAGAAGATTCAGAAAGAAATAATAAATAAATAATAAATAGTTTCGATCACATCATTCCATCCATCCACCTCCATCCAGACAAATTCCTTACTCTCAGAAAACTCATTCTGTGCCTCATCGTGGTCATCCTCTACGTTTGCTGCCCTTCTTGCACACATCATTCTCTCTCTCCTATTATGCTCAATTAGAGCGATGTTTTCTTGGAAAGACGCGGAGAGCTCTTCGTTGGAAACGTAACACTCAACCAAGGGCTCACCGCGCGACAAAGCTGATCGTCCTTCCATATCTCGTCTTGCACTATTTACCCCAAGACCTCTTTCTTTACGGCCAGTAAAGCCGCGCCTCTCAACTCTGTAGCTCCTGGCCGTATGGCCCCCGTAGCTGCTGGTGCTGGCGACCGGCTCTAAAGCGGGCATATCGAACTGCGGCGAGCCGCCGCGAGAGGTACTGAAAATGAGAGATATAAAAAATATCTATCTATTTACATGACGGTCAGGGAGCCAGAGCAATCTGTAAGAAAAAACCTAGGGATCTGGCGTGGTGCAATGAAAAATACATCTTCGGTTAACTAAAAAAATATAGTAAAATAGATCGAACTTACATATTGCTCATAGGCTGCAAAAAAAGTATAAATAATCGATATATCACAATACTTACACATCGCCCGCGCCAGTTTCTGGCCTCGCAATAGGCACCGGAGACCCATCCTGTTGGACCAAAAAACTATCCCGTCCTGGGCGTAACTGCAATAATATCCACAAAATTACCGTAACCAATGTAAATAATTAAATATAGAAAAAAGTCATTATATACACCCATAACCAATATTATCTGTAACTTACGTTTAGATGTTCTAATTCTGCCACAACATTCTCGTATTGGTCCATCTCGATTTCATCTACAATGTCGTCATCTGAATCCAGCTCATCACCATTGTGAAGGAGGATGTCGAGACCTCCTTTGCGACGTTCGATTGGTTGGGGTTCCACATCTAAAAAAAACATACGTTAAGACTTTATAAACTATTTTTCAATGAAGTGCCTATACAATGTACTTATAGAATTGATATTTATTTATTTTTAAAATATTTTGGGGTTCATGTTGGTCTAGGTGGAAGGTGCAGCAGTAGTGATAGGCTGTACCCAGATAGTCCTCGGTGCTGCCGGTATAGGCACTGAATATAACTAGGCTGTACTCACGGTTTGGGTAGAAATACGGAAACGTTTATTAGAAAAGCACAGAAGGAAAACACAAGGCACGAAAAGTTTATAGATAGAGACACACTCAGTCCATGAAAACAAAAAGAGTATGGAGAGAACAGTTTAGCGTTCAAAGCAAGTACGCCCAAGATCGTTATGCGCGTAATTAGTTTGGCAGGCGTCAAGCCAGCAAGCTAAACGGACTATGCTCCCGAGACGTTCCGTTCGACTGAGGGATGGGCGGGTACAATGAGATAGGGTGCCCGAGCGCAGGTAAATTAGGACCCTCGCAATAACAATAGGCGACCGTCCAAAGTGCGCGTTTCCAATGCACGATGTTGGACACTTCACAATGTGTATTACGTATTTGACATTAATGTAAGTAGGTAAGTAAGTTTTTCAGAAATCAAAATCAATTTTTTTTATTCATGTAAACCAAGAAGTACTTATGCAAGGTCAAAAAAGAAAAGTTAGTGATTACTCAAGACTCTACCACCCGTTAGGAATGTCATTTCTGTAGAGAAGGGCAAGAAACTCCACGGTTGCTCTTTTAAAATGAGAGTTACAATTCTGACTGATGAATGACTGACTGTATACGATGCCTTCTTATTACCTGTACCTTGGTTTTTGCTGTATCATGCCAAAAATAAAATATATTCTCGAAAAAAGAGGTGGATAGTTTGTAGATGCATATTACTATATCCGATTGACAGTTTTCCTTGAGGGTAAATATTAAGATTCAAATTAAATCGTATTCTCTTAATATATAAATTTACATCGATATCGTTCGCATTTTCTAAAATTAGTAATAATATAATTGCATGTTATATTTTGGTTTTAGTATGTCTACGATATTGCAGTCTAAACGAATAACGCTTTTATGCAATATCAAAAGTACATTAGAATCTAACTATGTATAGTCGCATCTTTACAAAACATTTTACAAAAGAGTGTTTCGATTTTGGACACTAATAGCGACGTTTACAACCAGTAGCAGTTTCAATGTAAAATTAACTTAACATTTGACATGTGATGTAAAAAAGTATGGCAGCCATCACTTACGTTGATATCCAAACTACGCCGAACTGGACTGAACGTCTCGTAACGTTTTTTTATTATGTTACGATTTCTACCTGTCAACTCCTACTGGAAGCGGCGTTAAGTAATTTGGTTCCTATAATATTTACTTACCGCACCCATCTTTCTTACAGAAGAGAAGAAAAGAACTAGAAGAAGCATGGGTTAATGACAGTCTTCTTCTCGCCAAATCCTCTCTCGACATAAACCTCCTTCCAGAATCAGAAGATGACAAAAATATGGCTTCCGTTCTTTTCCTACGACCCTCTAAAAGTATTGGAGATTGGAGAGACCCAAATTAATATCAGAAGTAGACTTCTGAACAGTCCAGCATTACCCAGTTCCAGTGGCCTTCTGACCAGCTTTGGGGGTTTAAAGAAGGAAGAATCTTTGAGCAAAAGCGTAGCACTAACAAGGCATTTATTAGGTATTACAATAAAAAAGAATAAAGTTGAAACAAAATGTGATAGTAAGAGAAATGATGAAAAATGTAATGATTCAAAAAATTATGATATAAAGAATAATGAACAATGTAATGATATAAAGAAAAATAACTCTAAAGATACTGATTCAAAAAATGAAGATATAAAAAGATTTATCATTGAAAATAATGATTCAAAAGTAGAAAATTTCAAAGGTCAAAAAGAAGATGTAAATGAGAAAAAAATATCATTAATTGGTGATTATAGTTCCAGTGAGGAAAGCACATGATTTGATATGTTTTTGAAGTTTAAGTCATTATGTTATATTACACCGTCACGCCTATATTCCCCAAGCGAGGGTGGCAGAGGTGTACTGAGTACACCCACTTTTCGTCTACGATGTTTGGTCCGATGTAATAGGAGGCGAGTCTATTGCCATATACCGGGCACAATTTCAGACAACGGACTCATACTAGGAAGTTTTCGTCAGAAAAACTACATTTGTCCGACCTAGGATTTCAACCCAGGACCTCGTGATCACAAAGCGTTGCGCTTTGCCACTAGACAACGAGGCAGTTATTATCTTGTTATATTGTTTAGATTTATAAGACATACTATAACAGGCGTTCGTAGCGCTGTGCGACCGCGGTGTTCTAACTAATCGCCAAGGTTAAGTAGCGTTCAACATGGTCGGCCTGAGATGGTAGACCGTTTGTGGCATTTTCATATTCGAGCGTCTCCGTGCTTCGGAAGGCACGTTAAGCCGTTGGTCCCGGTTACCACTTGCTGTGGTAGTCGTTAAGCCGAGTTGGAAGCCTCATAGGCGGCTTGACAATTTCCAACAGCAGGTGGCCACAAAACTGCCTCCACCAATCCGCACTGGGTCCGCGTGGTGGAGTATGACCTAATCTCTCTCACCTCGATTTGTGAGTGAAGGCCTTTGCCCAGCAGTGGGCAGTATAGGCTGATATTATTATATATTATACTATAACAGTGGAGACAGGGCAATCTTTTGACATTTCGTGATTTATGCCAATCACAATGTAATATTATGGCAGTTTTTCCATCTTACTTTGACAAAACCTGCAACCCTTAATGTGGACCTTGGTGTCATTGAAGGAGGCCATTGTGGATCCTGACCTGCAGGAGTTACAATGGTGGTAATTTGTCAAGGAATTATAAAAAAAAATCATCTTCATAATGGACTTTTAATACACAATGATACAAATTATAAATTTATACTTCTATACCAATTTGTGGTAAAAACAAATAAACACAAGTATCAGTATTATGATTTTTATTTATCTCCATTTAAAAAACATTCATAATTTAATGGATTAACATTGTTCGATGTATTATCTAAGCTATGTATGTACCCTTATGATTGCGTTGAAGCCTTTACCGATATCTTGCATGACGAGGGAACTAAGTCATGACAAACTTTCTTTCTTAAATTTGATGTCATGTAAATGCTATGTCATATATTTCATACTTATTGATTTAATACAATAAATTTGTGATATTTTAACATAAAGTAACGCTGGCAATGCTATTTTCTCGACACTATAGATGATAATGAACTAAAAGTAATTATACACAGAAGGCTCACTTGCTAATTCAGTTTGTTAATAGTGACGCGCACATTCTAACTTCAAGGCACCTAACATACAACTCGTTCTTTGTATTATAGTGATACCAGTGTTTTAACCAACACGCAGGCCACACATGCAGTTTTTACCTCTACAAGGTGTAAAATATATAACGCAAGACCTTAGACACCCCAATTACATTATTGTTTTAAGAATTAAATACGAAATACAAATTTTCCATTTTAAGGAGTTTTTTACCATGTTTTAAGCAGTTTGATTGTACCCAATATAAATCATTGTTCGAGGTAATCGAACACCGAGCTCGCGTGGCACATTTTCGCCATTGCAGTCTTTACGCGATCGTCATAGTTTATAATTTAAATTACTGTTCGATCAGACCGCGTAGCACTCAAACGTTTATCGTTAACCGTATCATAAAATCATTAACTGTCATTTGGATTAATCATTATCATATAGCATTAAATTTAACTTTGTGGAAACTGAAATAAAATAATAATCACTGCAATCTTAACATTTCATTACTTATCAAGTATCAAACATAAGTGTTCGGTAAAGAACAATCATGACACCTGTACTTTTGTGTGCATACTGAGGTATATAAAAATCATGTTACATTTTGTTTAATACAGTAGACTGAAAAAGTAATAGCAATTTTTGATAATTGAAAACAAAACGAACTATAAAAAAAATCTTTTAAAAAGAAAGGTAAACCGACTTCAAAATGCAAAAAATAAATATTTGAAGTCGGTGCTGGTTGGTGCAGTCGGTTACTTGGCACCGACTTCAAATATTTATTTTTTGCTTTTTGAAGTCGGTTTACCTTTTTTCTTTAAAGATTTTTATTTTACAATTTTAATTGACGAGTGAATTATTTAGTAATATTTATATACCGATATTATATTATTTTGCTGAGTTGTACAGTAAGGTACCTACAGGATTAATATAATGACTATAATAACGGAATCTATACATTCGTGCTGTTCGGCGTTAAGGAGTTCCCTCTTGTATCTTCAAAGTCCAAGGTCCAATACCAATAACATTAAAATAGGACCACCTCAAAAATATACTGAACCCAATACAAAAAGAATCATCCAAATCGGTTCATAAGCAAAGGAGTTATAAAAAAGGACGAATTATGAACCTCCTTTTTTGAAGTTGGCTAATATACTGCTTAGTTCTATAGTAGGGTACGTATAGGATTGACGTAATACCCATAACATCTCAATTTACACATGCCTATTGTTTGTCGTTAAGGAGTTCCCTGGTGTATCTTCTAAGTCCAAGGTCCAATGCCAATGAAATTAAAATGGGACCATCTTGGAGCTATACTGAACCCAATGCAAAAAAATCATCGAAATCGGTCCACAATTGACGGAAATATCGCTGAACATACATAAAAAAAAGCATACATACAACGGAACATAGAACCTCCTCCTTTTTGAAGTCGGTTAAAAAGAGTTGGAGTCAATTCATTTGCCGATTTAGAATAAACTACTTTCAGGTCTTCCTTAATTATGTTACAAGTCGTCTTTGTCAAATGAATATCTGCTATATGCACTTTTTGGAGTTTTCAACATTTAGAGTATTATGACTAGTTTACTAACCAATCTATCTATCATCACGACGATAGGCAGAAAGTACAGAGTTTCAACAGGTTCTTTACTTACAGACCTCACTGGCTTCCTCCACTCCCATAGTTCGTCTCATACACGCTCGCCGGTTACGGAGACTCTTGACTTGCCCTTCAGATTACCAGACTAGCCATTTTTTCGGATAAAAAGACTGCTACGTGACATATACGTGCATCATACGGTGAACTGAGGTCGCTAAAACAATATGCTTCAATAATCTGCTTCATATGAAATTTGACAGGATAATGCATGGATAATGTTTTTTTACTATATATATATATAACTACGTGTATTAACTGTCGAATGCTAGGTACTCCATACATAATACTATAACACGAACTTATCATAACGCGCCTCGTGACGTAGCGTATAAAGGTCTAGTGCTGGATTTAGCACTTGAGCGGCTTCGTCTTATATCGACTATCTACAAACTATAATAGCAAGCGAACTTTCTGTGTTAAATCACTCAATATGATTATTATATCTAAACTTTTAACACAATTTCTCAATATAAATAAAGCTTGATAAATCTAAAGAAATCTAACTATGCTTTTTGTGCTTAAAGACATTTTGACTAGAATTTTTAACACAGTATATAAACAATAATTTTAAATCTATTTATATTAACATTCACGCCACACCTATGGGGTAGACAGAATACTGATAGGTAAAGTTGATACTATACTAACAGCAAATGATTATGATACCACCAATAGATAACAGGCTTATTAACTAATATTTAGACACCGAATAGGTTACGAGTAATAATAAGTAACCATTTTGGAACTTTGTCACAGGAACATATTTATAAAGACCTGCGTGTTTAATTCAGGGTCCTTATTCAGTTTAACCAAACGCCGTGCCTTACGATAACTCGGTGAAATTATCGTGTAGTGGCATTCTGTATGCTACTAGAATAGGTACCATTATATCAAAAGTAGTTCTAAATCGGCAACTGAATCGATTCCACCAATTTTATAGTTGGTTACATTTTTATTAAATTATTACAAAGAAGCAGTTTCCCGCGACTTCGTACCCGGTCGACAACAGCGCCACCTACCGGGTCTATGTTATTTAGCCTATGTTACTTCTGGATAAGGTAGCTTTCTAATGGTGAACGAAATTTTGAAATCAGTTCAGTAGTTTTTGAGTTTATACGTTACAAAAATACAAACCTTTCATCTTTATAATTTTAGTATAGATGACTGTTACTCGTTTAGTTTTCTGTATTGAACAAAATTTAATCATTATTCAAAACAATATGGCTAATGCATTTTTAATACAAATATCACCATATGCACAAAAAGTATAGGTTTTGTGGCTAATTTGGGTGCCAAAGAGCTTAAAAAATGGTTGTAACCTGCTTAAAATTGGAAGTTTCATTTTCGTAGTAAAATATTAAGCGATATTCTAATTGGGGTGTCAGAGGTCTTGAATTATGTATGTTACACTTTGTATAAACGATCATTTCACTAAGTTATCATAACTCGCGGCGTAACGTGTTGATTTAGTCATAGCGAATAAGGGCCCAGACGTCACTATGACAAAGTACTAAAATTCTTACATATTATTTCTCGTGACTATGTTAAATTATACATACAAATATATAATTACGAAAATATTTTAACATTTATTACAATATCAGTTGTGTACAGCTAATGTAGGCAATAAAAATTGCACTGTTTTATATAATAATTTGCGCAATACGACTAGATATATTATGCCGTATGACATTACGTATATGTAACGAGATCCACCATGTTTAATTCCTAAATGACAAATTGTCTGTTATATTGTAATATGACATTACGTTTATATAGGTACATGACAACATGTTTCATAATTTTCTTACCTATTTACTGATGTCTGTGTAATATGATTGTTATCCGCCATGTTGTCGTACTAGCAGGAAATAAAATAAATAGGCATTACACAATAATTTGATAAAGAAGGCTTTTATTTCTTACATTCTTCAATTTACAAAGAATGTCACCCGCCTTATTAGGTGTGGCCTTTCAACGAAAAATGTATCTTAATTTTAAATTTTTTAAAGGACACTAGGCTCTATTCCTTTGTCGTAGACGAAACGACTGTGTCGAAACAAATAATTGTACACAAAGATTTGTCCCGTGCGGGAATCGAACCTCTGGCTTTTGGACTTAGTGGACTGCGCCATTGCGCCCAATCGTCCGTCAAGAATTCAGTTTAGACATGAAATTTCGTTTCATCCCACACACGCACAGAAAACATGGTAGGTATAGGCGCGCCTATATTTACGTACCTGAACATGCGCATGCGACTAATTGGGAAGAAAAAGAGGGTAAGACTTTTATTCTGGTCGTGTACCTAGTTTCTATCTTCAGCCGAAAGATGTCCCTTTCTTCCCTAAAAACCGCCACAACGACCGGCCTTGTATTGTACGTAGCCAACTCCTACCAGCGACCTGCACAAGGTCATCGGTCCATCTTGTAGGGGGCCTGCACACTCCACGTCTTCCGGTATGTGATCGCCACTCGAGAACCTATCTGCCCTAACGCCCGTCAGTTCTACGAGCGATGTGCCACTTCAGAATCAGAATATTTTTGAATTCATGTACACCATTATAATAATTATAAATCGTCAGAAAAGTAACCATGACCCTACCGCCACTTCGAAATGGCATTCCTGCGGAGTAAAAGTGCAAGAAACTCCGCGGTTCCTCTTTTAAAATAGTATTTTTACAATTATTGCCATCTGCATCTGTATTCCATGTGGGGGGGTATAAGAGAACAGTCTCGCATCAGGTTTAAATTAAATTAACGAAGTTATACTTTTCGTTATGGCTACATGGTTTCCTCATCACACTTAATAAGTTCAGCAATTTTAAGTACCTAGTTTAATGAAATAAAACTATTTTACGGATTTTATCGCGGTTTATTTTTTTATTTTTAGTTCCCGACGTTTCGAGTGCTTTGCAGCACCCATGGTGACGGGAGGGACTGAGGTGTTAGACGTCCAATAGGCATAGTTGTTCCGGGGTACCCTCAAACTTCTTAATTATTTTTGTTGTTGTTGGTCCGATCTACGCAGAATGAGCTCACGGTGGCTTGAGGTCTTGCAGTGTTATGCTTAGTTTTGGATTTGATTATATTAATTACCGGATCCCAAGACGATGGAAGCACCCAGCCATCTTCTGTATTGAAATTAGGATGTTTTTTAATTTCAATAGCCTCGCGAACCATCCTTGGTAGGAATCGGTGTTCTTTCACGAGGATTTGTGGTCTATCAAATCTGATGTTATGGCGGGTGCGGTCAAGGACATGTTCACAGACTGCAGACTTCTTTGAGCGACGGTGTGAAAACAGACCACAAATCCTCGTGAAAGAACACCGATTCCTACCAAGGATGGTTCGCGAGGCTATTGAAATTAAAAAACATCCTAATTTCAATAGAGAAGATGGCTGGGTGCTTCCATCGTCTTGGGATCCGGTAATTAATATAATCAAATCCAAAACCAAGCATAACACTGCAAGACCTCAAGACACCGTGAGCTCATTCTGCGTAGATCGGACCAACAACAACAAAAATAATTAAGAAGTTTGAGGGTACCCCGGAACAACTATGCCTATTGGACGTCTAACACCTCAGTCCCTCCCGTGACCATGGGTGCTGCAAAGCACTCGAAACGTCGGGAACTAAAAATAAAAAAAATAAACCGCGATAAAATCCGTAAAATAGTTTTATTTCATGTGTAATATTCACGTAAATCTAAGAACTCAATACCTAGTTTAATGTCTAATTTTTTGTGCATCGGTATAGTTGCCTTTAGCACAGCAGGTACTTAAAATACTCGCATATGAAATCTCTCAAATTATTTTTAATGATATTTTGACAAAGGTAGGTATGTAGCGCTTATATGCATAATTGTATGAACGTATACAAAAATATAGATAACTATTGTTGTTTCCTATTTTAAAATAAATATAGTTCGGTTGCCAGTGGATGCCATATTTTTTACATTACATTATAATAAATAAGCTGACTAGATTTCGAGATTAATGACTGTTTTGATGGTATTTTGTTGAATATTATTGTCTTATAAAACAGCTCGATAAATCAATAGTTAGGAGAATTTTCTCTTACGTACTTCGTTATGTATCCTGATATATCCTTCATACAGAATAATTAAAACAAGATGTTATAGCATCTGCAATGTAGACAGCGTCGTAGTTCATGAACGATAAGGGCGAGACTTGAATTTTGTGTCAAAACATATTTTGTTGGAAGGCGATATTGTTTTTTTAAAGGCTGCGCGTTTGCGAGTGCGCCCATTGAGGTTTTCCCTCCTTTGACCAGCCCCTAGTTACGACAATGAATATAGACGATGCTGTCCAGAAAAGTACAGTTATGGAATCTTCAAACTAAATCACAAATACTCAATGTAATTTCGAATTTGGATTCAAACGTAGAACACAAGCTTTATTAGCTCTGTAACATATTAGGAACCAAATTTTGTTTTTCCATTCTGTTACATTTTCCATTACGATACCAATAATTGCCGATTCGCGTTTAAAAGGTTAAATTACACAAATATAGGAGTGTAGTGTTATTCTATAATGTTATTTTAGTCTGAATTAGCATTTCGTGAACGAATAATAAATATTGAGTCGCAATAATTAGCAGGTAAGCAATAGCGTCCACCAGTTAGCTCTATCCCGGTCACTACGTAGAAATATGGTGAAATTGTCTTTTGTTCTACACAAAATTTAGACATACAGACTGAAAGATATTTACGTACGTACAATTACTAACATTATAACAGTGTATAACAAAGTTTTCTTACATTTAGGCAGTAGAAATCAAATCCCATTATTGGAGGCAATGCAAGGACGTGCCACGACGACTTTTGTACGCGCGGTTACCGTTCAATTCGAACCCCACTTTGAAGTATAAACATCGAATTTGTAACGCACGAGTGTGGTATGTAATAAATAGGTGCACTGTATCAGCGTTTATATTAAAAGAAAACTTGATATCAGAAAAGCTGCCGTTTTAATAACGCCCAGTCGTAGCTAAGCTCATGAGCGCCATGGGCAAAATATAAATGTCATACCGCCGAGAACTTTTTTGTTGGACGAATGTACCTATTGTATGTCGTATTTAGATCGTGATTTACCTGCTTTATATCTATATATCAACAATACCTTCCTCCGTTTCACATTTCTTTATTTTAACTTGCAAATGTACACCTCTTGTGTGCCACGACGCTGACAATACAAACAATGTAAATGCAGACAGGGGTCTCTATTCATGAAGGTTGACAAAAAACACAATTGTCATTGGGTTATGATGTACTAGAGAAAACACCATCCTTTGTAGCAAAAGAGTCGCCTATCTCACTCTGTCGAGTTACTGTTGCAACGACTCGAGAGACAACAGATATTATTACTCAAACACTACAAAAACAGAATAGTGGGGACGCTAAACGAACGGTCTTTAAGATTCACGAGATTTTTTGTTTTAAGCAACTTCTTTAGGACCTATAATGTACGTAATAATAATTGCATCGCTTTTAAAACACGTCTTCATATCACTTAATGTGCCTCAAAAGCCGCCGTGTGCAATGCCTTTAACATGGTGTTCCACGAATAACTTTGTTACTTGACTGTTGTCAAGTAACTAAGTTATTCGTTTGAACATCGTTTGTCCTCCAGGGCCAGTATGAGTGCGCATTCAAGTTTAGCCTTCAGCCACGCTAAGACTTCTGGATCTGGTACTTCGATCTCTTTTTCGTCCATTGAAAAGTAGTTAACAAGTTCATCCTGAAAAAAAATTCTCTGTTAAATAGCCAAGAGACTTGCTTTGTAGATTAAGATTCATATCAATAGATTGTAGATTTAGTTCCTGTCTGATATTTCACATGTTGAAATACATAAATCAAAACAAATATCATATAAAGATTACTTTCGTGTGGGGATCAAACTCAAGTCTACTGAATTCAGTGTGCTCGTTAGCAGTACTATTATATTCTCACTTTGCCGTGAGAAAGGAGACGTGGATATATAAAGTTTATCATTCTCTTTTTCACGGCTAAGTAAGATTCAGCAATATTGTTAGAGGTTGTGATAACTCCTCGATCATGCGATCTAGTCGCCAATCCACTAGCCCAGTTTTAAAAACCACAGAAAAGAGCGTGGTTCTACTGACCTGTTTAATATTAATTATAAGCTTTTCTCCATCCACAACGGGCGTGCCGATCACATCGTCCAGTTTGACCGCCCATTCTATGTGCCAGGTGCCGCTCGTGCCGCCAGCTCGCACCATGAATATGTGTCTGGACAGACAAGGATTGAATAATATGTGGATATCTGGGAAGTTGTGGTATTTATCCTGTTGCCGTTGTTGATATCCTGACCTTCCCCCGTCTGTGGTCGCAGAAATCTATTGTTTTCTCTATTTTCTGCTGATTCGAAGCTTAATCGGATATGAAATTGGCTCTGTGCTAATATTTTTTATATAGTTGGTTTTTCTTAAAATAAATAAAAAAGGAAAGGGTAGAACGAAATAAAAAGACTTCTACAAACAATCTTATCACTTAAAGCTAATATTCAGTTTACTGGTAGTTATTTTAGCATTAACTCAAAAAGCCCAAGTTAGCAGTGAAGACACTACTTGCTGTGTGCGTCCTAGCAACGCTGTTGATGCACGTATAAATCTTTTTTTTTTTACTATTTCATCCTAGGAAAAAAGAAGAGAGTATAATTTCCCTAAGTTCTAATATACATGAAATATAAAAGTAAGTCTTACTGGGTTGATATCAGAAGCGTGCAGTTTGAAGTGGGTCCTAAGTGGGCGTGGGCAATGTATGAGTCGGTGTCGGCGTAGTGCCCACGGCCCAGTAGCGTCAGCAACTGAAGTCCAAGGGCCGAGTGCTGGGAGTATGGCCGGACACCCTAAATTTAAAGTTAAGATATTCAACATTATTACAGAACGTACGGATTCGTCAGAGACATTGGACTGGCTAATTAGCTATATACTTTATAAGCAGAGATGGACAATATGTAATCAGATTAATGACTACGATTACGTTATGTAATGTGTGTATGTAGTAGTGTGTGTGAGACGAACTATGAGAGTGGAGGAAGCCAGAGAGGTATGTAAGGAAATAACCTATTGGAACTCTGTACTCTCTGCCTACCCCGCGAGGGAGCTAGCGTGATGATATAGATAGATAGAGATAGATAGATTACATAACACTTTTAATCATTTTTATTATATTACATGATTTAAGATTACAAATGTAATCGGATTACATTTTGGTTATCTCTGCTTATAAGCAACTGGGCTTAGCAAAGACCATAATTGAGTAGGTAATTATCAAACTAACGTAAATCCATCAGGAAAGAAAAATGTCTTTCTGATGCTTTTAATATGGTTAGGTACATTCAGCTTTTTAATATCATTTTTTTATTTTTGATGAAACCAACCACGACAGCGACTAACCACAGAGCTTTATTTTTTTACCATGGTGTCGGTGGTGCTGAGAGTTAGCTGCGCTCTAGCGTGGCTTAACCTTATTTTGAATCGAAATTCGAAACTATGTTGAAGTTATGGCTTCACACTAATTTTTAGTGTATTTTGCCAGTGTCCAGTGAGATATGTAATCGTGTTTGTTTAAGTTAATTCGATTCCCCGATGGACTTGATGACAACGATGATAATTAAATTAATAAAGTACCCCACCCTGGATAGTAAAGCGGTGGACACTACATACCAATTGCGACGGCCGTTTTGAGGGAAGTCGAAAAGGCACGTTTTATCACTTTGTTACAATTACCTTCACTCATGCACATATAAGAACACATAATGGTTAACATTCCACCAATATTACACAATATTAGTCGAAATAATACAAGTTTTGGAAATTAAAACAAATTGACAACTTCACTCTTCGCCTTCCCGCCAAAAAAAACTATAAAATTACTCATTTTTTATTAGAAATTTACTTTCATATAATAATCTGTCTGCCTCTTTTATTAAAATTCCTTAGGCCAATTAAAAAAAACAATATAATAATTAATTATATTGTGGAAAAGCGTGGGGGTTTACTATATAACTCTACTATTTATAAATAGCTACCAATGAATGATCCGCACGGGTTTTTAAACTATTATTATAATTTATTATCAATGCTTTTGTGTTCGGTACCTACTATTAAGCTATGGCGCGCGGGCAATTTTTGTCGACGTTTACAAAAACTATAACTAAAAAGCTACTAACAGTTTTAACTTGAAATCAAAAGAAAACAATCCTATGATAGAGCAGTGTTTTATTAGAATATAATTCAATATAATTACCACCTTATACAATTACATTCATTGCTTCAGAAATACGTACGAGGGAAAATGGTAAGTTTTCCCATACATATTTTTTTTCGGAACTATTATGCGCCTTGGGTAAAACAAGTTAAAAAAAAAAACAAAAACCTACATATTTTGTTTTGTGTCTCCTAAACAAGTTAGCTGCCCTAAATGCCGTAGAACAGCGAGGCCTTTTTCATTTAAAGGAAATATACCTACTTGTTTTATTGAAACATAAACTGAAATGAAATAAAATGTGACGGGCATCTTGTTTGCCTGTAGCTTTTTTTCTTTTCCCTTGTACTCATACTGGGGCGGTGTTTAGGTAAAATAAACCAAGGTATAATGTAGTGAAACATTTGTCTTATTTTTCTGATATATTTATTTTCTACATATTTCAAACAAAAAAATTAACAAAAAAAAATAATCATTCTAGTATTTAAATGTATACTGTTATTTGTAATCGACAAATGATGTGCATATGAAAGCAGGTCTTCTGTTATATATTTATTTATTTATTAGTTCTTAATTATAAAACAGTATAAGCAAAATGATCGTAATAAGGAAAAAAGAAATAAAATATGAGAGCCTGTACAGTTATTATTACAAATAAAGTCTCACAAACTACAATACCAATATAAAACCTTTTAATAAGATTTACCTACTCACGTATTACTTTTATATACTTTATAGGTTTTACAACCTGTGAAATAATATGGAGTACAACCTGTAAAGTAATCATGGTATATATAGTTGCTTGACATGATTAATTCTACGATCTTACTCTCCATGTCTCTGCCACAAACACACACACACACATACACCCACGCACACGCGCACGCTGAGAAAAGTTTATAAACAATGTGTGAAACGGCGAAAAATCTAGGCTCGGTGTGGGCGTTTATTAATAAATTGAAATCACATGGAATGAGATAACGCTAAGGGATAGTATGGAATTGATTCAAGCAGGAGTACAAAAAGAACGCTATTTTAAATTTCGGACATTCGTAAGCGGTCCTGCTACCTCTGCAACCATTGGCAAACCACCAAACACATTGTCGACGTCCCAAGTTGGAAGAATGCTGAACTGCCGCACGCATCTCGGTAGTGATGGAGATACGCCGTATAAAATGGCGCTCTGTGAGGCGTTCTGCAGGGAATTGGGATATTCGTGGACGAGAAGGGGGATTATGAAGAGAAGTGATGGCACTTTATGGAGATGGTGGTCAATGATAGATTGGACGAGGGTCCACCGAAATAAAACTGAATTTTCTGTAGAATTACAGGATTTCTCCAGAAAAATTCTTGCATTCAAAATAGTAATATTCAGTAGGCATTTAAAAAGCTCTCTTGTCCAACTCACACATCGTTTTCTTTCGACCAAATAAGGCTCAAGCATTTGATCTGAACGATCAACTCCACCCATCCCGTGGTTATAATCTGCAATTAATTGAAGTTTATATTGTGCAGGTCGTGCAGCCTTTTAATAAACTTGAGTCAATTCATGGAAAGTGGAAATGCATGTCAAACGTTTCCTGTCTTGTACCGCAACAATAATAATATCCCCACTTGTCGCGCTACATACCTTCAACAAGAGGGGTCATACGAAGGACGGCAGGCACATTTTTGCGACTTGGCCGGAGTGTTCCCACGCAATCGGTTCGCCGTCGTTTGAGGAACCTCGCAAGCATCGGGGAGGTAAGCCAATTATCCATGTAAAGGACATGATCCAAATCCAAAAGAGGCTGCACAAGTTTTATGACGGTAGATACACTCGAAGGAAGGGTAGAGATGGTCGTCTGGCGGTGTATACCAACAAAAAAATGATCAGGTATCCGGTCTTGGACTCACATATTATGTACGTTTAATACCAAAGCGGCCCGCCTAGGTTTTTATATAATGCTTGAACCCAGCCGAACCTTTCAACAGCGTCGAAGACACGTCGATACTTTATGGAGCTATAATTCTTGATGGAGCTTCTAAGTATTTTATCCACATTCGTCTTATACCAGTCACACCGTAACCTTTCTCTCTGTATGTTCTGGTTTCTTTACAGATTCCTTCCCGGGCCTATATGGGACAATAAGGGTTCGTCCCAATAGGCACGAAACACATCGTATGCGTTTTGGAAGAAGTTCACACCATTCCATCCATCCACCTCCATCCCGGCAAATTCCTCACTCTCAGAAAACTCATTCTGTGCCTCATCGTGGTCATCTTCTACGTTTGCTGCCCTTCTTGCACACATCATTCTCTCTCTCCTATTATGCTCAATTAGAGCGATGTTTTCTTGGAAAGACGCGGAGAGCTCTTCGTTGGAAACGTAACACACAACCAAGGGCTCACCGCGCGACAAAGCTGATCGTCCTTCCATATCTCGTCTTGCACTATTTACCCCAAGACCTCTTTCTTCACGGCCAGTAAAGCCGCGCCTTTCAACTCTGTAGCTCCTGGCCGTATGGCCCCCGTAGCTGCTGGTGCTGGCGACCGGCTCTAAAGCGGGCATATCGAACTGCGGCGAGCCGCCGCGAGGGGTACTGAAAATGAGAGATATAAAAAATATCTATCTATTTACATGAGGGTCAGGGAGCCAGAGCAATCTGTAAGAAAAAAACCTAGGGATCTGGCGTGGTGCAATGAAAAATACATCTTCGGTTACCTAAAAAAATATAGTAAAATAGATCGAACTTACATATTGCTCATAGGCTGCAAAAAAGTATTAATAATCGATATATCACAATACTAACACGTCGCCCGCGCCAGTTTCTGGCCTCGCAATAGGCACCGGAGACCCATCCTGTTGGACCAAAAAACTATCCCGTCCTGGGCGTAACTGCAATAATATCCACAAAATTACCGTAACCAATGTAAATAATTAAATATAGAAAAAAGTCATTATATACACCCATAACCAATATTATCTGTAACTTACGTTTAGATGTTCTAATTCTGCCACAACATTCTCGTATTGGTCCAACTCGATCTCATCTACAATGTCGTCATCTGAATCCAGCTCATCACCATTGTGAAGGACGATGTCGAAATACTCCTTTGCGACGTGCGATTGGTTGGGGTTCCACATCTAAAAAACATACGTTAAGACCTTATAAACTATTTTTCAATGAAGTACCTATACAATGTACTTGATATTTGATTGATATTTATTTATTTTTAAAATATTTTGGGGTTCGTGTTGGTCTAGGTGGAAGGTGCAGCAGTAGTGATAGGCTGTACCCAGATAGTCCTCGGTGCTGCCGGTATAGGCACTGAATATAACTGGGCTGTACTCACGGTTTGGGTAGAAATAAGGAAACGTTTATTAAAAAACCACAGAAGGAAAACACTAAAGCACGAAAAGTTTATAGATAGACACACACTCAGTCCATGAAAATAAAAACAGTATCGAGAGAAAAGTTTAGCGTTCAAAGCAAGTACGCCCAAGATCGTTATGCGCGTAATTAGTTTGGCAAACGTTAAGCCAGCAAGCTAAACATATTAACAATTAAATATATGGGTTGTATCTAGCCTGAAATAAATTATTATTATTATTAAACGGACTATGCTCCCGAGAGGTTCCGTTCGACTGAGGGATGGGCGGGTACAATGAGATAGGGTGCCCGAGCGCAGGTAAATTAGGACCCTCGCGATAACAATAGGCGACCGTCCAAAGTGCGCGTTTCCAATGCACGATATTGGACACTTCACAGTATATCGGCGTAATATTAAATTTATGTTTATTTTTATTTGATTTGTGTAACAATGTATATTACGTATTTTACATTAATGTAAGTAGGTAAGTAAGTTCTTCTTCTTCTTCTTCAAGTTATGGCTTCACACTTATTATAAGTGTATTTTGCCAGTGTCCAGTGAGATATATAATCGTGTTTGTTTAAATTAATTCGACTTCCCTATGAATACTGATGACGACGATGATAATGAAATTAATGAAGTACCCCACCCTGGATAGTAGTGCGGTGGATACTTTACATAGCAATTACAACGGCCGTTTTGAAGGAAGTCGAAAAGGCACGTTTTATCACTTTGTTACAATTACCTTCACTCATGCACATATAAGAACACATAATGGTTAATATTCCACCAACATTACACAATATTAGTCGAAATAACACAAGTTTTGGAAATTAAAAAAAATTTACAACATCACTTTTCGATTCCCGCCAAAACTCCTCCGGTAAGCAAGTCTTTCAGAAATCAAAATCAAATTTTTTTATTCATGTAGACCAAGAAGTACTTATGCAAGGTCAAAAAAAAAATTTGTGATTACTCAAGACTCTACCACCCGTTAGGAATGTCATTTCTGTGGAGAAGGGCAAGAAACTCCACGGTTGCTCTTTTAAAATGAGAGTTACAATTCTGACTGTATACGATGCCTTCTTATTACCTGTACCTTGGTTTTTGCTGTATCATGCCAAAAATAAAATATATTTTCGATAAAAAAGGTGGCTAGTTTGTAAATGCATATTACTACACCCGATTGACTGTTTTCCTTGAGAGTAAATTTTAACATTCCAATTAAATCGTATTCTCCTAACATATAAATTTACATCGATATCGTTAGCATTTTCAAAAATTAGTAATAATATACTTGCATGTTATATTTTCGTTTTAGTATGCCTACCATATTGCAGCCTAAATGAATAACGATTTTATGCAATATCAAAAGCACATTAGAATCTAACTAAGTATAGTCGCATCTTTACAAAACATTTTACAATAGAGTGTTTCGATGTTGGACACAAATAGCGACGATTACAACCAGTAGCAGTTTCAATGTAAAATTAACTTCAAATTGGTTACGTCTTAGGTTAATTGACGGACGATTTAGCGCAGTGGTTAAGAGCTTAAGCCGCTCCGCCCACTGTGTCTATTAGTCGCGGGTTCGATTCCCGCACGGGACAAATCTTTGTGTGATCCACAATTATTTGTTCCGGTCTGGGTATTTGTGTATGTGAATTTTCATGTTTGTAAACGCACCCACAACACAGGAAATAATCCTAGTGTGGGGCTACGTTCTTTAAAAAAAAGAGACAATTTTTTATTTTTTTTTATATGTATTGTTTTCCTTAAATATATTGTTCGCTCTTATATTGAAATTAATGAAAACTTTATATAAGGATCAATTTTCTTTTTCTGAATGTCAACATTGTTTAGATTTTGTCAATAGCTATATAGAATTGATATTATAGACTACTACAAAACTTAAGTAGGTAAGTTAAATTTAGGGTCTCTTGTGCTGTGACAATCAAAAGTTTTTCTTTACTATATGTGTTTGTGGGGCAGAAAGATTCTAGAGTGGAGACCACGTATTGGCAAGCGCAGCGTAGGACGACCGCCTGCCAGATGGACCGACGATCTTGTGAAAATCGCAGGAAATCGTTGGATGCAGGTGGCATCAGACCGGTTACGCTGGAAAGCGATTGGGGAGGCCTATGTTCAGCAGTGGACAAGTATAGGCTGAAATGATGATATGTGTTTGTTATTTTGTGAGAAATAAAAAATTATAAAGTTAGGCATGTATTAAACAATTTATGAGATAATTGAAATAATCAACTAATATCAACTAGGTAATAGATTAGAAATGAAAAGCATCTTAAGAGTACTGAGAAAAAATGGTGGAGATAATTGCGCATGTATACATTCGCGTTCCCGCCAAACTTTTAAATACGAAAATAAAATAAAAAAAGCAATATTTGGCTACGGAACCCATAAACGTATTTACCCGTCTAATTAATCGGACAAGTTTATAAAATTAAGCTTTTTAAATTGTTTCTGATCGATGGTAAGAAACCGGTTCATATTTGAACCAGTTATTCTCTGGCTTTTATAAAACCGGTTCCCATCACATGCCCGTTGTTCGCACGGATACTTTTTCGATCGTTAGTAAAGCGCTGAAAGAAAAGGTTAACAGTACGTTTTTTTTTTAAAACGCAGTGCTGTGCTTCAGCACCGCACGTTGCTAAAGCTTCGTAAAAACGAGGGTTAATTCTCATTTTAAAAACGTAAAAACCACGAGTGAACTTCTCGTAACGGACGCACTATGATCAAGGAACGAATATAATTATTTTCTGTTGAAAGGTGAGTAAACGATATAATAATAGACATTTGAAAATATGCATTGAAGTTTTACTTAAGTTATTTTATCGAATAGTGGATGCAATGATATATTCGTTTTGTCTGTTTACCGAATTTAACTAAGTACAGAACTTTTAAAATAAGTAAAATAATAAATCAAAAATAATATCCTCTTTTATGTTTCTGCCCATATTTTAATTCGAATATCACACATTTTTGTCAATAATATCTGCTTTTATTTGTCAAGGTACACAGATGTACGATTGGTACGCCCGCCATTTATATTAAAATTTTCGCCGTAGTGCATGCATGTCGACGTTGATATCGATAAAATTATTTACTTCTTATAAGTGACAAATATTATCGTATTGTGTTATATTTTGGTTTCAATGATTTAATTGCAAATTCATAACCGATTTTGATTGACAAAAACAAATGCGTTGTAATACAAATGTCGGCTATAAATTGCACACACATATAAATTAATATATACAAAAATTATATACATAATACGAATCAAAAACTTACCTAACTACTTACATTAATGTAAAATACGTAACAGAAATATTTACACAAATCAAATAAAAAAAAATATATAAATTTCATATTACGCCGATATATTGCGAAACCAATATAGTGCATTGGAAACGTGCACTGCGGACGGTCGCCTATTGTTCTCGCGAGGGTCCACATTTACCTGCGATTTGGCGTACTTGCACGTAATAAGAAGGCATCGTTTGCAGTCAAAAAGTCAGAATTGTAACTCATAATTTAAAATAGCAACCGTGGAGTTTCTTGCCGTTTTTCTCCACAGGAATAACATTCCTAAAGGATGGTAGAATCTTAAGTAACCACTAACTTTTCGTTATTGACCATACATAAGTACTTTTTGGTCTATTTTTGAGACTTACCAACTTACATTAATGTAAAAGACGTAATACAAATATTTACTTAAATCATATAAAAAAATAACATCTTATATTACGCCGATATATTGTGAACCAATATCGTGCATTGGAAACGCGCACTCTGGACGGTCGCCTATTGTTCTCGCGACGGACCTAATTTACCGGCGCTCGGGCATGTGTCTCTTTGATGGTTAAAGTGGGTAGACATGTTAATAATTTTGACGCTATTCTTCAACTACATAACTGGTTTACATCCAACAATTTAATGCTCAATAACAAGAAGACTAAATGTATAAGGATTTCCTTGGCAAATGTAAAAAGTAATGTACATGATATTATACTGAACAATGAGAAACTTGAGTTCATCAATGATATATCTTTTCTAGGGATTACGCTTGACTCCCAAGTTACAATGGGGTCCTCTTATTGAGAATTAAGGTAAACGGCTTAGCTCCGCTGCCTATGCCGTAAGGAAGATCGGACAACTAACAGATGTGGACACCGCGAGGATAGTCTATTTCAGCTACTTTCATAGTGTAAACATTTTATTAATTATATAACTTATTTTTATTATCTGTGTTTCTTTTGGCATAATAAACAATTGAGTCGTTGGCAGCACGGGAGTGCATAGAAAAAGGTTGGCTGGTCGAGAGTGACGATTGGATTATGGCGGGATTTGAATAATAGCGTACTTATTAATATTTAACATTGTTATGAGTAACTGGAATGCTTTTATGAAATAATATAGCTACGTTACATCTACACTTCTGAACTAGTTTTATTTTAGTTCAGAAGTGGGATTCGGATAGAAATATTACTATCAACATCACGCCCACTACTAGGCTTTTCAGGTAACAAAGGATAAAGGTA
Organism: Phalera bucephala; assembly: GCA_905147815.2. NCBI lineage: Eukaryota > Metazoa > Arthropoda > Insecta > Lepidoptera > Notodontidae > Phalera > Phalera bucephala. Next base: position 32,568,407 of record LR990618.1, read on the forward strand.
AATATAGTAAAAAAATCGATTAAAACAGGTGAGTCGTATCTTGGTTAATCAAAAAGTAGTGATTGTCGATTTCAAATGACTTTAAAAATGATGATGTAGGACCCCATTTTAACCTATCATTACGCCAGATCCCTTGCGGGGTTGGTCAAGTAATTAATGATTAAATATTATCTACCTAATATTTGTGCACCAGTGCAGGAATATATTATATACATTTTATTTCTATTGTGGGGACGAATAAGTAATTAAATAACAGTTAAGTACTTGTGTTTGAGAAATTATTGTGCTAAAGTATAAAGCCGAAAATGTATAAAGGCGGTACATGATGCCAAATGAAACTGATGTAGTAATCTTAAATATTCTTGGGTATATTTATATGTAATGTTAAAAGTAATATAATGCAGACTATGATAAGAGACGAGTTAGTATAGCATCGGTTTTATGATAATACTGTGATAAATTGTTTAAATGACCGAGGTTAACAACAGAGGTACATTTTAGTAGGTACCGCTAGCATTTCAGATCTTTTAAATAAGGTGGTAGAGAAGCCCGGTAATTTGATATTAATCCATCAGAATATGGATGGATTCTCTTCAAAAACATTAGAGATTGACTTATAATTGAAGAAATAAACGAAATATGATGTTTGCATATGTGAACATTGGCTTAAATCACACGGAATATTAATCTATTATGAAATGCAGGCTTCATGGAGGTACAATATTTTGCTTAAAAAAATGTCGAGAGAACATAATGATATAGTTGGGCTTTTATTTGAACAGTGTGATTAATTTATTTGTGGTAAGCTGGATAAGCATATTATTGTGTATATGCAAAACCTCAAACAGTCAGGATTTTACTACATTTGAATCGTAGATTTGATAGTAAATAGTCGAGAACAAAACGAGTAGTAAATGGTAACATCAAATAAATATTTGAGAAAAAACATGGTACAGCGACAGACTCTCGAGTTTTATTCTTTTAAATTAAATAATGTTTTTCTTGAACCATTAACTTCTGCTACATAGATTGATAATATTTTTATTTTATGAGTAACCGTGGAGTTTCTTCCCTTTTATCTTCACAGGAATGATATTCTGAAGTGGTGGTGGTGTAGTCATTGTTACTTTACTGACGATTCATAAATACTATAATGGTTTACATGAATAAAAAAAAAAATCTGATTCTGAATCAATGAATAAAAAAGACAGATAGATACATACAGACGATATATACATTTTAGTCGATGATATAAATGAATTTATTTCTGTTTTGCAAGCTTTTACTTAACTTACACTATTCGTTTCGTGCGTCTGTTTGTCTATTTTGACCCTTTTTACAAGTACGTGGGTGGCTAAATGAGCTGAGATATGCCACGCATATGAAGTGAAGTATGGTGACAATGCTATATGGTACCGTAGAGATGGCCACATGATCGAGCGAAAAGTAACAAGGATCTCCTCAGTTAAGGAAGCAGTTAAGGATCGGAGATATCCCATTTATGATTTGGCTATAATAGATTGCTTAAAAATAAAAGATCTTTGTAAATTAAAATTATTCATCTGAATTGCCTACTTACTACGTGGTGTAGTATCACTACTAAATGGTATGTTTATAGATTTATTTGATAACTAACGTATCCACCCAAACTGATTTCAGACACGATGTCAATAGATTTTGTAGAAACATCGTATGTTGGTATCATCGCGCAGTCACGGCGCTGTACAGCGTCAGCGGAGGCGCCGCCGCGGCGTGCGGCGTGAGTGGAGGCGCTTTATGGCATGATTGGAGGCGTTCTGTGGCACAGTGGAGGCGCTGCGCGGTGGAAGTAGAGGCGCTTTATGGCATGATTGGAGGCGTTCTGTGGCACAGTGGAGGCGCTGCGCGGTGGAAGTAGAGGCGCAGTAGCGCGTGAATGGAGGCGCTGTACGGCGTGAGTAAAGGGGCTGTAGGACGAGGGTGGAGGCGCTTTATGACATGTGTGGAGGCGTTCTGCGGCGGAGTGGAGGCGCTGTGCGGCAGAAGTAAAGGGCGCTGTAGCGCGTGAAGACGTGTTGTAGGCCGTGGGTCGTATCAGGAACATAAGGAGGTTGAGTAGACATCATAATGAATATTTTGTTGATAAATTGAAATTTGTTATAACTTGAGATGAAGGTATGATTCCCCTGGAGAAGTACATGCACAAAGGAGTCCTAAGACAATTATGAGTGTCTTGAATTCAATTAATTGGATCTGCTTATTTTTGTAAGTTGAAATTTGTTATACATTTATGATGAAGGTATGATTCCTCTGGAGAAGTACACGCACAAAGGAGTCGTTAGACGATTATAAGTGTCATGTATTTCAAAGAATTGCATCTGCTTATTTTTGTAAGTTGAAATTTGTTATACATTTATGATGAAGGTATGATTCCTCTGGAGAAATATACGCACAAGGGAGTCCTAAGACAATTATGAGTGTCTTGTATTTCAATGAATTCGATCTGCGTATTGTTGATGAATTGAAATTTGTTATAAACTTAGGACAAAGGTAAAAGTCCTCTGGCGAAGTACATGCACAATGGGCTTGTAAGACAAACATGAGTGTATTGTTTTTCAATTAATTGGAAATGTTACAGAATAATTTTAAATCTGAGATGTTAATTTATTAAAGGAATCTATTTACAAAAGAGTCATACGGCGAGTGACATAAATCCGGAGAATTGAATTAAGGGAAAACATTGTGCATTAATATTATTTAAAGATTCTTTTCTCATTTTTCTTAAACCAAGCGTGACAGGCTAAATAATTTATTCTAAAGTATGGATGACGATGATAAAAATTTTCTAGTGATGCGACAAGTATTTAGAATGATGGCTTTCTGTACTAAATTGAATGTATAAGTTGATGTTTTTAGTATATTGAGACATTGGAGAAGACTTTTAGAGACTACACCAGTTGATAAGATTACTATTGGAACAATAGCTCAAGCAAAACAAAAAATCCTAAACTGGATTGCGGAACAATCATATGAGGATACCGAAAAAATTATACATAATGCTATATAACTCTGATATCTATATGATAACTTTAAACAATATATTTTATATGTGTATTATAAATAAACAATTATATATAGTATTATTAGTATATAGTATTAAATATATACATATATTACAATACAGGATACTTTAAAATGTTTTTATATTGTACACATATTTAATATTATCTTAGGCACTAATTATACTTACTTTAAACTAAACCAAAACGATAAAGTTACAGTAGTAGTTTAGTTATGTTAATTTTTACTTTATTTCGCAAAGGTACGATTTTTGTTTTATTTTTAATATGTAAGATACAATGTTTTTTTTTTTATGTTCTATATTATTTAAATTACTCTATGCCTTGTGTGTGTGTAGTACTGGAGTTAGCGTGTGCTAGTTTAATCAGTGTATGGGACCCCACGATACAGGCTTGCCTAGTGTGGGGACCATGAATAGAGTCTCACTTGTAATTCCTACAATGTACAAATAATATTATTTTTTGTGATCTCACTATTAAGTTTGAACATTATTTGTATGTACAATAAATATTTTCATTTTCATTTTCAATATGCACTATGTCTGCTTTCCACTGTGTTTTTAATTCTAATGCAAGATTTTGGTATAATGTGAGCTCATCAGATGTTGTTGATTAAATATTATGGGGAATGACTATATCAATAATGTATACTATGTTACTGTCCTAAACGTGAAGAGATGTCTGGTCTAATATAATGGATCGCTTTATTTTTAATTATAGTTCTATCCTAGTAATTTTTTACGTCTTTGTTTTCAAGCACAGTATCTGTATACTGTAGCAATTGTATTGGTGAGCCATATATTGGGGAATTATTGCTGCCACTCGGTCGTGGCGGTGTTTGTAATCAGTTTGGATGAGGGATTTACATGCGCAGGTGATCTGATGTATGGTTTCGGAGGCAGAATGATAGTGTTTGCATGAATCTGTCGGTAAGTTTGAGTCCTTGATAATATGCTTTTTATAGTTGCGAGTGGCAATAATTTTGTTTTGTATTGCAAGAATGAAGCTGTTAGTCTCTGGAAACAGTCATCTTCGTTAAAACCATTCGTTCGACTATATTATCCACGTGTCTTTGACCCAAATCGGATCGGTGTCTCCCGCAAAGTGATTACCGAGCCTATCTTTCTATTGTGTCACGCATATCTATAAGTTTTTCTATGGAGGATTTTGTGTGATGCTTCCGATGTGTTGTCATAATTCTGTTTATTATACACTTCAGTTATTTAAGATCTGTGTTTAACCTGAATTTATGATTCCGAATAAATAAGTGAGTATTTGGATGACGGAAGTATTATTCGTCTTTATTATATTTCTAGGATTGAATCATGTTTTTGGAATCTGATTCATTTTATTAACAAACGCCCAGACCGAGTCATTGTTTCTTTATCTGTTTCACACATTGTGTTTGAACCTTTTCACAGCGTACGTGAGTGTGTAATTATGCGTGCGCGTGTGTGTATGTGTGTGTGGCAGAGACATAGAGAGTAAGATCGAAGAATTAATCAGGTCAAGCAGATATATTTATAATAATAATATCAGCCTATACTGCCCACTGCTGGCCTTCTCTCACAATTCGAGGTGAGAGAGATTAGGTCATACTCCACCACGCGGACTCAGTGCGGATTGGTGGAGGCAGGTTTGTGGCCACCTGCTGTTGGAACTTATCAAGCCGCCTTTAAGGCTTCCAACTCGGCTTAACGACCACCACATTAAGTGGTAACCGGGACCAACGGCTTAACGTGCCTTTCGAAGCACGGAGACGCTTGAATATGAAAATGCCACAAACGGTCACCCATCTCAGGCCGACCGAGTTGAACCCTGCTTAACCTTGGTGATCGGTAAGAACACCACGGTCGCACAGCGCTACGAGCGCCTCAATATATTTATACCATGATATTATTTTAAAGGTTATACCTATAAAAAAAACAAAAAAAAACACCGTCACGCCTATATTCCCCAGACGGGGTGGCAGAGGTGTACTGAGTATACCCACGTTTCGCCGACGATGTTAGGTCCCATGTAATAGGGAGCGAGCCTATTGCCATATACCGGGCACAATTCCAGGCTCCGGACTCATACTGGGAATTTTTCGTTAGAAAAACTACATTTGTCCGGCCTAGGATTTGAACCCAGGACCTCGTGATCACAAAGCGATGCGCTTTGCCACCAGATCAACGAGGCAGTACCTATAAAGGGTATACCTATGAAGTATGTAAAAGTAATACGTAAGTAGGTAAATCTTACTAAAACTCTCTCCCTTTTATTGATTGTTCCGAACTGTTATCACAAATAGCGTTTTATACTAAATTTAGTGCCAGAAGGTCTAATCAGACTAATTTATTCTCTTTACAAGTTTATAAAAATAACATTTCCTACTTCAATCCACTTACGAGAATGGCTCGTCAATATAATGATTTGGCTAAATATAGCATAGTTATCGACATTTTTCATCCTAGTTTAAGTATTTTTCTAAAACAATTGAAAAATACCCTTCAAGTCAGCCCAGATCCTGTTAATACAAAGTAACTCAAATATTAGAATTATCAAATCTTTTATTTTTTTATGTAAGACTTCAAAAGTTATGTTCTTAAAGGTACCTAACACTACCCATTATTTGTCCTTATTGTAATCTTTAATTCTTTTTTTCTACACACCTTATACAGTTACAAGTTGTGTTTTTTTTTTAGATTGTTGTTATGATTTTGCTGTTAGCACATAAATTTACGTTATAATCTAGATCTAATAAATAATATTTTAAGTTGTATATTTTTGATTATAATGTGTACTGTGCAATTAAATAAATAAATAAAAAAAAACTGTACATTGGTGGTTCATTTTGTGTAAACTTATTTGTAATAATAACTCCTCAAATTTTATTTACGATTATTTTGATTATACGTTATCGAATAAAATCTTTGTTTTATAATTAAGTTCTAATAAATAAATATATCAGAAGACCTGTTTAATACCTATTTTTTGCATTTTATTTTCACTTTTTTATCGAGTGGTAGTGGTTCATCATATGCACTTTAGGGCATTTACGGCATTTGTTTAGAAGACAGGTTTTTGGTTTTTCCAGTATGGTCCACTTGTTTTTTCCAAGTCGCGTGGTGTATCCTAAAAAAATATATATCTGTATGAACACTTACTATTTCTTCGCTTATGTATTCTGGAAGCAAAAATGTAATTGTATAAGGTGATAACTTAAATTGCATTATAATTTTTATACTTTTTACTTACCTTTATACTCGTTAACACACAAATTTGTGCCCGCCAAGGACACCTTTCTTAAATAAAACACTGCACTATCATAGGATTGTTTCCTTTCGCTCGGCCCACTGTGTCTAATAGTCGCGGGTTCCATTCCCGTACGAGACAAATCCTTGTGTGATCCACATTATTTGTTCCGACCTGGACATTTGTGTATGTGAATTTTTATGTTTGTAAACGCACCCACGATGTAGGAAAAATCCTAGCGCGGCTACGTTTAAAAAAAAACTAACAAAAAACGAACAAACCGTGTGTATATTTGAATCGTCAGGAATTATTTATTCAATTTATATTATATACAGTCGCGTCGCGATTTCAATTATTTTTTCCCATCTCGAAAAAGCCTTGGTGATCGGCAAGAACACTGCGGTCGCACAGCGCTACGAGAGGCAGCATTTATGTTTTATTTTTTTCATACATCACCTCAATAGTCGGACAGTGTCGTGGCATTCTCCTTCTAGCCACCAATCTCCCGCCGCTGCGTTCGACGCACGATTTCAGCGCATTTTCCGCGCTGTTACCGCTCAGCTGCCGGGTGAACGACGCGCGCGCAGCCTCGCGACACACGTCTGTTGCGCAACAAATATGTATAAAACATTAACATAGTATACGACGAACTATGAGAGTGGAGGAAGCCAGAGAGGTATATAAGTAAAGAACCTGTTGATACTCTGCACTCTTTGCCTACCCCACAAGGGATCTGGCGTGATGATATAGATAGATTAACATAGAAACAATATTTCCTGGAACCTGACGCACAAAGTCGCAGATATTTGCTAATCTGCGACTTTGGTCGGCGGGCTAATCGCTTTGTATCTATGGGAGGTATTCCTCACAAACATGTCCATGAAATGGTGGTCAAAAATATTTAGATCAGCCGTTGGACACTTAATGGTATTTTGAGTTTTACCTACTTACCTTCTGTTATGGTTGTGACGATATTTAGCTCGTTCTGCATTGTTCTCCCATACTCCATAAATGCAATGTATACAAAAAGAATTGTAAAACTCATTTTTAAAAAAGAGTTACCGTGGAGTTTCTTGCCCTTCTTCTCCACAGGAATGACTTTCCGAACGGGTGGTAGAGTCTTAAGTAATTAATAATTTTCTCTTTTTGACTATTCATAAGTGCCTTTTGGTCTATATGAATAAAAAACTTTTGATTTTGATTGATTTGATTGATTCGGGAGGATAAATTTTCTGGAAATCCCCAGGTCTTATGAGGAAGACTGGGGCATATGAACCTTTTATTATATTAAAAAATATATCAAGTTGTCGTGAGTGATTGTTTGCCATTTACTCCAGCTTTCCATATAGTAACATCTTTACTGAGATGAAGCGTCCCTATACAGTCATAAATAAAAATAAAACCTACTTATACAAGGTGTATCGTAAATAATGCAAGCCACCCCGATTAGATAATTGCTTTACAAATTCAATACGAAAATTAAATTTCCAAATTAAAAGATTATCACCCTTATTAAGCACTTTTATACCCCAATTAACAATGAAACTTGTACGTGTATGGGTATTGAGAATTAAGTTTTTGAAATGCATTTGAAATCTCTGTATTGTTTTGCATTAAGAATAAATTTAGTTTATTATATATAGCGCACTGATGGTAGAACAGCATTTTTGCAAATAAAACAAAAGATTTGACGAAATTGTTGGAATCAACTCAGTTACCGATTTAGAACAAGCTACCTTCAGTGTCCCAAGTCTGCTATTTTTGACGTGTTTTGTAATTTTGACATGCTACAAAGATCGTTCAATTACAAGAGTACCACAAGTTGGTAATTGTTTGAACTGGACTATGGAAACCCATAAGAATTATTGATAGGTACTACCATAAGAATTAGAAATCATCGAATTAGTAGCTTGAAAACTGTCAAAACTAACTGTTATAATCAACAATTTTATTAAAATTGCAATAACGGTCTCGGGGCCCAGGTCTTGGGTTAAATATGTTACACTTTGTATATTAATGTCAACACCAAGCATTACCACTACTGGCAGACCGACAAAAATGTTTTGTTTGTTATACCTCCCGCTTTTCAAAAATGAAATTAAAGGACATTGTCGAAAATTGCCCCAAACCCAATAAACATTTGTCCCATACCATCATGATTTATGTATTTTATTAAAATAATGGCTAATATCCGCATCTAACTGACAATTTGCAATCTAAAACGATTATTTCAAAGTATTGTAAGTACTTATATCGAATTGAGTCTTTTTTTTTTGGGACTTAGCCCGCCACTCATTCCCACCATTGTAACTCCTGTAAGCCAGGATCCACAATAGTCTCCTTAAATGACACCAAGGTTTGAACCTTGGGGTGTCCCGGGAAGCACTTTAATTGTCTTGGGACCCGCGACAAATTTAATTAGAAAGAAAAACAGGAGGAGTAGGAAAAATAAAAATTCCACTTCTCTCCTTTGCAAAGCGGGAGACACAAAAAAATAAAATAATTGGCAGATCAGCCATTGAAAAGAAGACTAGAATGAGTCCAGTTGTAAAGCACCACGGTCACGAAAAATTATTAACAGGGCCTATTTGTGAGCCTCATGTTTGATTCCAGTAATAGGTATGGCAAAAACGCTTGAAAGCACGGAAATTATCCCGAGTTTCTACAAGATTCGTATAGTAGATTACTGAATAACTAAAACTGATACTTATATTATCGAATTGAGTCTGTAAAAAATAGGTAGGCGTACCTATTAGCTATCTAGATTGCTTGTCTTGTTAGACTTAATACTTATATAGATAGTTTCTAAGTGTGTCGATAGGTATCTATAGAATATAATTAATCTTTAAATCCACTAGATATATTTTTGACTACACAATATAACCTCATATGTATTAATGGCTACTAAATTATAACCTCAAAATCTAATATTTTTTATGCAATATTGCGATTCCCCCGCGTGTACGTTTAATAATAAATATAAAAATCATGTATGGGCGCAGAACAATATCCTTTAATATTTCCTAAACCTCCTGGTTCCGTTCTTTTTTAAAATTGTTACGGGCTACAAAAGCCAAGGCAATTTTTTATAGTAAGGTAAGAATGATCATGCACTAATATACTCACTTCTCACAACAACATATTCTTCGTCTGTCCGCACCAACGCGCAGACGGTAACACAAACGAGAAAATAGTTAATGTAACATGTATACAGATAACACAGCACATCTACAGAACAGTTCTTATAATTTACTTAGAAGGTTACTTAAGTATGCTCAGACCACTAATCCTAGACACCGCATCGTGCAGGAAGAACTGAGGCGTAACGACATGGCGGTGGCGGCCCGCACAATTTAGGGGTTACGTTCGACCGTAAAACAACTTAATAACACAAACCATTACAATGTTTTTCAACGATACATGGACGAAGCAATTTTAACCAAGTTATTGCAAACAAATAATTTTATCTAAATATCAATTGGGACAAAGTAAAAATAAATACACATAAGCTGTGATATAAATAATTATCTACCGCAGATTACAAGGGTAAGAACTTCATTTCAACATCAAAAAAAATCATCCCGTGATTATTTAAATCATTACGATATTTCTCCAATATTAGTTCGAAACTCGTAACTAGCGGTAGTTGTTCACTCATCATGTTCAATGTATTAAAACTTATTTGCGTACCACCTACTCACGATTTGTTACGAAATATATTTGTTATTTAATGTTGACGACTAAACCAGTGCACGGACAAACTTAAATCTGGTTTTTGATGCATCCTTTATGTAATAATTTGAATGTTACCACCTTATTCTCTTAATAAATAAAAAAAACACATTAAAATGGACCAGTAGAAATTAACCTTAGGCGTTTTCTTAACTTGATTGTTATGTACCTTATGGTTCTTTAATTTATACACGCAGACTTAGCTTGTCCTGCATTGTTTTCATCAGTAGTAGACCAACTTTTACAAGGAGTTTCACTGGAATGACATTCCGAAAGGTTTTGCGTGTAAGTGAACTACGCTGTCGGCCGCGGGGCCTTTACAGCTTTACCGGACTCTTTTTCCGGTGAAACTGTAAAGCGTAGTTGCCGCCCAGAAGGGCAAGGGGGCAACTGGCTCAAGGTCGCCTCAAGGAGAAACAGCCTCGGCTTGGGCAATCGCTATGGGGGAGGGCATACACTAAGTGTCTCGCCGCGGTGCTCTGCACCGGCCGGCGAGCAAGGGATTCTTCGACCTCGCCGGCGAGGTTGGTGTCTGATCCTATGTGTAGTATCTGTATTTGAATGAAGGGAAGTAAAGGCATCGGGAGGGTGGGTGAGAATATGCCGCGGGCGGCGGTAGCAGCTGATAGGAGGGGAGTCAGGTGTGTAGTCGGCGGCGGCTACGATTAGGGGGTTCCGATAGTAGGACGCCTTCGCGAGTAGCGGGTTGTCGCCTATTTAATATGGCGCGAATAGGTTCCGAGCCCGAGGCTGGTAGAATCTTAAGATCACTAGCAAAGGTTTGTGTTTAATAGATAGAAGACTGTAATATACTGATAAGTACTTATAAATAGTCAAAAAAGAAGAGCATTTCTTGACTATTTTTATAAGTAGCACTTACTTGGTCTTCGTTTACTTGGTCGAGGCAGTGAGCAAAGAAATGGCTATGAGCAGTGCTTATATAAATCTTACATGGCCACAACAATGCGGGCCACTTAGGCTAAGTGGTCTGTGGAAGTATGTAAGGGTCTTGCTTACAATCGTTGAAATAATATTTATGCTTATTCTGGGCTTAATATTATCAAGCTCAGAAGAATTGAATAGTAGACTATGGGCAAACTTGTACCCTATGCCTCGAAAAGATTATTGGCCTGGTTGCTTGGACCAGAGTTCAGACCAGAATCTGAGGTCTAGAGGTGATGGAATTGACGATCACTGATCATTGAGGTCCTGCTTTCGAATGTTTGTCGTACGGCTTGGCAGAGTGGTATAGAGCTTGAGTCGCTCCACCCACTGAATCGAATAGTCGCAGGTTCGATCCCGCAGGGGACAAATCTTTGAGTGACTCACAAATATTGGTTTCGGTTTGAGTGTTTGTGCATGTGAATTTCATATTTACAAACGCACCCACGATAGTGTTGTAAAAACGCTCGAGTCGGCGCTTAAAACGCTCGCGTTTTGTACGTGTTTCAACGCTCGCGAGCGTCGACTCAGCGCTAAACGCTCGGCTTCTGCGCTCATTTTTACAACCCTAACCCACGACACAGGAGAAGTGATTTCCAATTTTTTTTTTATTCTACGTCGATAGGTTGTATGTAGTACTTCTCCACCATCCCCACACGGGTAATGATATTTGCCATTTTTTTTAACAAAGTGTCCCGCACTCGTTTTAAGGACTCATTAACTAATCCCATTGATGACCAAGACCCTTACATACTTTTGAACATTGATTGCCACATTAATTTATTCAACCTAAATTGTAACAGTCTATTCAATCGTGCTCTACCAAGAAATCTAGACATGCAGCCAATTAAAATATTATTTAACGGAAATAAGAAACATGCAGAAAATTAAAAGTTGTTACTAAATTACTACCCCCTATTTGTTATTGATAATAATATATCGTTCCAGACAAAAAAAATCTTTATAATTAGTGTTTCTTTTGTATTAAGACCACGAAGTACTGATTAAGCCTTTTTTCAGTCAGGTAATAAATTCATGAAATAAATCGTTTATATTTAGATTTCATAACACATTACTTTTAAATTAAGTTCCCAACGATATGAGGGCTTTACAGTGTATGGTAAGGGAAGGTGTGCCGGGAAATGAAAATTAAAAAAAATAAATGCTATAAACTCCGAAAAAAGATTTCATGTGTAACAAGTGTTCAAGTAAATCTAAGAAGTCAATAGTAAATCTATGATTAAAGGAGGGGGTAGCTGATAAAAATATCTTCTTACCGAATGTCGGCCTGGCGACGAGAGCGCTAAGTGCCAATGCGACACTTGCAGAGTTGCTGGCGTCAGCTTCCACCACACACTCTGGTATGTCGTTACTTAGCTGTGGTGGTTCTCCTGTAAAGAATACAAGAACATATGTATATCATCAAACCAGAACCTTTGCGAGGTAAGCAAAAATAGACAAAAGGTAACGGTGTAGCATAGAACTTCTTTTCGCAGTGTAAGAAACACTATGTTGCATTGGGACCTAGACCACGATGCCTGAGGGGTATGTAAGGAAAGAACATGTTGGAACTCTGTAGCCAGAGAGGGCTACCCCGCGAGGGATCTGGCGTGATGATATAGATAGATAGAAACACGATTCGCTTCCAACTCGCTATGGATCAGTATAAAAACTAATATCAATAACATTTAATGACCATGCGCACGTTTTAAGGCAGTATTTTTATACAACAGGTTGGCTTATTGGTAATGGTGACGGTTTTAGGTAAAGCTAACGCGGTAAGGCAACTTCAGGTACGGTGTGCGGTATCCAATGGCACCTTATAAAGGTTGGCGTGCGTAGGTACAATATTGTATTTAACGATTCACTTATGCTTGGACCTTGAATGGCTACCATGGACTAAAGCACATAGCTTTGTCCATGTTTAAATTTATAAAACGTTCAGGCTATTTTCACTAGTTGGAGAAGCACCAAAAAAAGAACAGACCAATCCTATGGTTTTTTTTTCTACTTGCTGCAATGTAACAGTTATTAAGAAGTAAATTATATAAATAATAACAATAGCCCTGTTAAGAAACTGTTCCACCGTTGGGCACGGGCCTTCTCTCAAACTGAGAGGGTTTAGACCATAGTGTACCACGCTGGCGCAGTGCGGGTTGGCGAACTTTACACACCTTTGAGAAACTCTTAGGCATGTAGGTGTCCTCACGATGTTTTCTATCTATCTATCTATCTATAACCTCACGCCAGATCCCTTGCGGGGTAGGCAGAGAGTACAGAGTTCCAACAGGTTCTTTCCTTACATACCTCTCTAGCTTCCTCGACTCTCATAGTTTGTCTCATACACGCTCGCCGGTTACGGAGACTCTTGACTTTTCCATCAGATAAGACTCGGTTTATTTGGTCGTGGTAAGATAGTCTAGGTCTTCCCCGGTACCTGCATCCTTCCACTTTCACATTGTATATCTGTTTTGTCATTCTTTCCTCTGGCCTTCTTTCTATATGCCCGAACCAACGGAGCATGCCCTTTCTCATCTTTACACCGATACTATCTTTCATACCTACTCGCTGTCTTACTATGCTGTTGCTAATGCGGTCGGTCAGCTTCACTCCGCACATCTTCCGCAGAGCTCGCATTTCTACCGCATTTATCCTACTTTCATTCTCCTTCTTACATACCCAGCTCTCGCTACCATATAACAGCGTTGGGACAAGAACTCACGATGTTTTCCTTCACCGTTAAAGCAAGTGATAGTTATTTTTTGATACGCACATGTTTTCGATAAGGCAGAGTAGTTCGAAAAGACAGGTGCGTGCCTAGGTTTGAAACCGAGACCTCTGACTTTGCGGTCCAATGGTCAAACTACTAGGCTATCACTGCTCACTGGAAGAAGTAAATTAGGAAAAATAATATTTGCTTAATTTATTTTGCACGGGAATCGGTCTACCACCATTTCGTCCTATAAATCTATACTCAGACCATTACGCCAATCTATCAGTAACATAAAAACCTTATTCACCAGAATTACCTATTTTCCTCCGAGGAGTTTGGGGTCGCGGTAGGTCATCAAACATGGCGCTCGTCCTGGTCGTAGGACTGGCTCGGAGGCCTAGAATTGCTGCCGCACCATCAGCCAGTCGCGAGGATACATCCAGAACTTTTCGGCCAAGAGTTGTCCCCTGTAGATATAGAAATATTAATCTAAAATCCGTAGTTCAGACTTTTTAAAGTTTCAACTATTGACAGCACACAGGTATGTTACCTACCCTTAGATGTCTATTAGCCCTCAAGCTGTAGACAAAGTACATCTAAATCCGTTTCACCAAGCCTTGGAAACTGATAATGTCCGCCCGAAGTCTCACTTTCTACCGGTTTTGGCGCTAAATTGGACTCTCGTTCTAGTTTCGGTGTCGGCCGAAACAGATTTAGACCCGAAATTCGTTTTCATTTTCGGTTGTCTACCTATTAACCTGTATTTTCAGGCACATTATTGCAGAAGCTTGTACTTGAAATGCCAAACCGAACCTAGCCTAAACACCCTAACCTAACACAGTCGAGATCTAATAATCTGGATGACTACTCAAACAACTAGACCGGCCAAGTGGTCGAAACTTTATTTTTTTCCTGTACTTACCATATAAGGTTCATAATACTGTTTCAGTCCTCTAGAGAAATCTCCTATGTGGCTGTACGGGTTCCCCAGGATGTTGAGTCCTAAAACCAGGACGTAGAACTGCTGGACCAGCTGTGTCCAGTAGTGGCGGGAGGCGTGGTCTACAAGGGTCGTCGTCGTGATTGGTGCATTGCGAAGTTCTAAATATGACATCCTGAAAGTAATGGAAGTAATTTTCCGTCCAATATGAAATTGAAGGGAATAATGACTGCTCTAGTAGTCATACACGTAATCGAGCGCTGCTTGTGAACACTGGTCCACACGGAATCGTTTAGACTTTTACTTTTCAAAATATTATCATTAGTCTCATATCTAGGTCATAATGCATCAAACTAGAGCCTGAGTCCAAAATTATTATTTGTAATTGAAACATCGTGTATAAATAGAAAAAAATGAAATTAACTGCCACGTTGGTCTAGTGACGAATAATGCGCTGTGTGATCCCGAGGTCCTGGGTTCAAATCCTATCTATCTATATCACTCCAGTTCCCTTGCGGGGTAGGCAGAGAGTACAGAGTTCCAACAGGTTTAAATCCTAACTCGGACAAAAGTAGTTTATCTAAAATTCTCAGCATCAGTCCGAAGTCTTAAATTGTGCCCAGTATATGGCAATAGCCTGGGCCCCTATTACATGGAACTCGTCGGCAAAAAGTGGGTGTACGCATTACATCTTTGCCACCCCTGTCTGGGGAATGTAAGCGTGACGGTGTTTTAAATATTAAATTTAAATAACGGCTGGGTTTCTCTTTCCTTCTCAGTGAATGCCGCATTTTGATGCGTTTGTAGATACTAATCTACATACGAAATATACTAAGTATTATTCATAATCTGTGAGAATCCCGCAGGATTTACAGAAAATCAATGTAATGAGTGTGAGTACAATATTAAGGCGCTTACAGCCCTTCGCGCTACCAGATAGTAGCGATTATTAATGAATTAATTAAGTAATATAAGAATCGTTCAGCACTTTGATAATTCACCGCTTGTTGTATTTCCTACTAGTGTCTGCCCGCGGCATCATCCGCGTTGACTTTAGACAGGAATCTTACATTTTTCTAGGATAAAAAGTACCTTGTGTATAATCCGGGTAATAAACTATATGTGGGCCAAATTTCATCCAAATCCGTTCAGCCGTTTTTGCGTGATTGAGTAACAAACATCTAAATATACAAAATTTCATATTTATAAAATTAGTAGGCAGAGTATCTCCATGCTTCGAAACGTACCTACTAATTCTATGCTGCGATTGCGTTCCCTATCCTCGGCATTTCTCTTAATCAGTCTCTACAATGAACTTGTATTGGAGAGTAAGTCATCTGCCATGATCAGCTGGTTTATTATTCAATGATAATTCTATCTATCTGTATTATCACGCCACGCCGCTCTTTGGTAGTACCGCCGCAGTACAGAGTCCCAACAGGTTCTTTCCTTACATACCTCTCTGGCTTCCTCCACTCTCATAGTTTGTCTCATACACGTTCGCCGGTTACGGAGACTCTTGATTTACCCTTCAGATAAGACACATTCTATTTGGTCGTAGTAAGGTCTAGGTCTTCCCCAGTACCTACATCCTTCCACTTTCACATTGTATATCAATGATAATTAATCCTAATAATCTCCGCAGCTGCATTTTACGTACGCCGTTTACAAGAATTTTGGTATTCTATTTACCTTGCGGATAAGGGGTGACGAAATTAAACACAACGACCAAATAAACTTCTTACTAAATGTTTCGAAAGTTAAAATAATTAAAAACAGAACCAGTTGTTATTAAAAAAAACCCTTTAAATACGCACTTAAATGGCTATTAACATTAAAGGCCGCTTAATAAAATAAATTAATGGCTGTTAACGCGGTTGATTCAGCGTTTATTAGTGAATAGGTACTGGCACTAAGTGATCCATATGTATTTAAAAATATTGGGATATTCATAAAAAGTTTATTCATTTAGGTAAAGAAAACAAGGACAGAGGTATGGCTGACGGACGGCTAACGGACACTTCGACCACTAGATCGAGCAGTCGCGGGTTCGGTTCAAATATTTTTTCGGTCTGGGTGTTTGTGTATGTGAAATAATCGCACCCACGACACCGAAATAATTTCTAGTATGGGGCTACAAACAGACAGCTAATGTAAAAATAAACCTTATAAAAAAATTAAACAGTAAAATTTACAATGATAAATATTATATTAAAATAAGTTATTTCGCACGAGTCGGTAGACATGTAAAAAATAAACATATTTAACTTTATTGCTTTATCGTGTGTTCTTTCGTAAAACAAGGAGTTTCTAAATCGTACACGTATAGATCTACAAAATAGAATAGGTTTTTTAATAGTAGTAGGATTAGTATTTTTATGTTCCAATGAGATTTACGGATTACCTGCACCTTTGAAAGGCTTGCGCATGCGTCTAACGTCTAAACGGCCTCTACCCCTTTGTAAGAAGGTTTAAGTTATCTTCCGAGGCATGGAGAATCAAGCGCAAGCAAGCACGCTCGAATGTGAAAATATTGAAGTGTACTAAGAGTTTGACTCTAGTCTCGCTATTTTGGATTGTCCCAATAAAGTCTAAATGCATGGTGTGCAGACGTTAAGGCGACGTGCAGGCCATAAAGGTAAGTGAAAGTGGCCTAATAACACGTAACAAGTAGACAATGGGGCAGGTTATCGTTTTATTAACTGTCTGCAATCGCCGCATTCCTGTACTTACCACTACCTTCGTCCTATATAATCGCTATAAGCTCGCGAAATTAGAATCTAATATCATTGACAAAATGAGGGTGCACATACACCTTTGCCACTCTTACTTGGAGAATGTCGTTAAACAATTTGCTAAATCAACAACGAATTAAACACCTACGTTTTTCTTTGAAATTCTATCCTGTCACCAACTTGGATTTTTTTCTTTTATCTTTTTACAAAGTAGGTAATCTATTTGATAACTAACGTAAGTAACATTTTTTTCAAATCTTACCTTAAAACCACATCCTTAACATCACAAAGCGAAGATCCCCACGAATTGAACAAATACTCCAACAAGTCACTATTAAACAATTTTGGTCTGTTCTCCTTCTTGCTCCCAAATTTCGTCCTGCTCGGACTGTTGCTGGTTTCTGCAGAATACCCTCGAGAAGACAAACTCAGCACCAGCTTTACTGGAGACAAGTGAACGTACTCGAAGACAACATTCCTCTGACAATTATTCTGGCTCTTGATAGCAATTATTGGCAAAGGCATATGGACCAAAGCTAGGTCAGCTCGAAGCCTTACAGCTGGCTTCTCCTCAATCTTCCAATGATTTAGAATATCGAACACATCATTAACAAATCCCCTATCCAAATTAACACAATACTCCTGAATTAAAACTTTCAGGTACTTGTAAACATCTTGGTTCAAAGATGGTCGATGCTGCTTCAAAGCGACAACTTCTATGCAAGGTTTCAAGCCTCTATTCGATCTGACGTCAGCTGGTATCGGTGCAGGGTATAAGACACTAGGAAACACAGCTTCGTGGAGCTGATTGTCTATCTGCAACCTCTGACATTTCAAATGGAAATAAATATGTGTGTCCGATTTGCGAATTTGGACCCAAACTCCTGGATTGTAAGTTCTTCTTAGTTCTGAAAAGAACGGCTTTGTCATTTGCATCTTTTCCAAATCCAGGTGGATGTATTCTTTCAGTTGACATTTCTTCTGTTCCGTTTGGTATTTATCTTCTATCCAGGATGTTAAATCTGGTGATAATTGCTTCCATTTGTGGTTGACGTTGACTTCCCATCTAGGTAGCGAGTCTGTCATTGAAACATATGCTAGTTCTTTGACCCCGATGCTGGTTGGAACGCAAACAGACAAACTGACTCCTGATAATGACATGTAGACTTCATAGTTACTTCTTTCGGAGTTTATCCTCAATCTGTACTGGTATGCGATTCGTTCGTCTTGAGCTAGAGCGAACACTCTTTGGTAACCATCCATATATGAGACCCAATAGACGATGACTTTATCTTTTCTCATCTTTTTGGACTTCATGTGGTTTTCTGGTAAATCTGAGCTGTCTGAGTCATCGCTGCTCGATGAGCAAGGTTCTGGGGACTTGGGAGTCAGTCGTTTGAGGGTAGAAGACAGTTTTGAGGTGACACTGCTCGTGGCAACTAGTGTGGCGTGTTTCACTGAGTGGAAGCTTACTTTTTCTTCTCCGTAACTGAAACATAAGATATTTTTGTAGATTTACATTGTATGAGTACCATTCGTTAAGGTTTTGAAGATTGATGACTTAGTTACAGCTGAAGTTGGTTAAAAACCTGTTTTTTTTTAAACGTAGCTCCACACTGGGATTCATACCTGTATCGTGACTGTGTTTACAAACATGGAAATTCACATACACAAACACCTAGACCGAAACGAATAATTGTGGGTCACACAAAGATTTGTCCGGTGCGGGAATCGAACCCGTGATTATTCGAGGCAGGGGCGGAGCGGGTTAAGCTCTTAACCATTGAACCAAATCGTCGGTCCTTAACTAGATTAAATTAATCAAAAATGTATAAATTTACATAACTAATAGGTAACTTTGTTATATAAATTTATACATAACGTGTAGAGGCATCGTGGTCAACAGCAGATCTATTGAAAAAAATATTAAAAATCTTCATTTATTTCATAGAATATCTCAATAAATGAGAGAAAACAACACTTAATAACAGGGCCAATGTCAATGGTGGCATTATTTCTGTAACTTAATGACATGCCTAAATGTGTTATTGTAACTGTGCTTATAATATAGAGGGCATCTGATAGTTTTATATAAAATTATAATTTAAGTATGACATATGTACGCCTGTAAAAACAGTAATAGTGGTTAGACCGTTGGACTGCAAAGTCAGAGGTCTCGGTTATAAACCCAGGCACGCACCTCTGCCTTTTCGAAATCATGTGCGTATTAAAAAAAAATAACTCTCACTTGCTTTAACGGAGAAGGAAAACATCGTAAGGAAACCTGCATCCCTAAGAGTTTCTGGAAGGTGTGTAAAGTTCGCCAACCCGCACGGCGCCAGCGTGGTGAACTATGGCTTAAACCCTCAGTGTTTGGGAGGAGGCGCGTACTCAACGGTGGGGCAGTTTCTTAACAGGGCTAATAATATTATTATTTTATATGAACGCCTTATGTAAGGCAAAACGTAGAGGGCCTATAAATTTTATCATCTCAACATCTACCTATGTCCCACATAATAAACTCTTTAAATCTTTGAACGATGTTTAACTAGTTAGTAGTTTATTACATCAAGAGGCAGAACTCACCCGTCTTGTCCAAAATCAGCAATAAATCCTTTCCCCTTGTTATTATAGATGTTCCACATCAACCTCCTCTCTTTGGTTGGATCGTCCCATGTGTAGAGCATTGACTGATAGGGGCTGAGCAGAGCCACCTGGGAACACATCAGTACAGCTGTTGAAAGGACATTGTCGAAAATTACCCCAGAACCAACAAAAATTTGACCCATGCC
Organism: Phalera bucephala; assembly: GCA_905147815.2. Lineage (NCBI taxonomy): Eukaryota > Metazoa > Arthropoda > Insecta > Lepidoptera > Notodontidae > Phalera > Phalera bucephala. The sequence continues at coordinate 32,588,557 of LR990618.1, forward strand.
ATCATTATTTATCTATTTTATTAAAATAATGGTAAATATCAGTACCGAACGGACAATTTGCGATCTAAAACAATTATTTCAAAGTATTGTAAGTACTTATATCGAATTCGCCGACATCTTTACTGAATGTCAACACACAATATAACCTCATATGTATTAATGAATTATAACCTCAAAATCTAATACTTTTTGTGCAATATTGAGATTGACCCGCTTTCCGGTTTAATAATAAATGCCTTAAGAGAATTTATGGGTGATTTGAAATCATACAAGTATTTTTTCGATGCTGTTGGTTCTGGGGCAAATCATGTATGGACGCAGAACAGTGTCCTTTATCATTTTTTAGGTTTCTAACTCAGCTTAATAATTGTTCCGAAGTTCGAAAGTAAAATGCCATAAAGGGTCACCCATTTAAGATTTACCGAGTCAAACGCTGTGTGACTCTGGTGTTTGCTAAGAAACGTCGGACTAAAAACTATTATTTATCGCAGGAGAAATAAATTATTAGGCAGAAAAAAGATTCCCTCTTAAGCATCTTACACAAAGAATGAATCACTACATATAAAACCAAGTCCCACCGCGTCTGTCTGTCTGTTTGAATGCGATAAACTTAACTACCGAACGGATTTTCATACAATTTTCATCATGGATATTTATGAGTATAATTCACCCGTGCGAAGCCAGGGCGGGTCGCTAGTTAAAAATAACATAAATATACACCGTCACGCCTTAGTCACGCCGATGTTACAGGTAATGCCTATGTAATAGAGGGCGAGCCTATTGCATACCCGGTGCAATTCGAAACTCCGGACTGCTACTGGGAATTTTTTGATAGTAAAACTACATTTGTCCGACCTAGGATTTCAACCCAGGAACTAATGAACTCATAACGCGACTAGACCTATGAGGTAAGCGAAATGTTTTATTAATAAACTAAAACTAATTTTCAGGATTTTATCTCGGTTTATTTTTTAGTTTTGTTTCGGACCGATTAATGTTATATAGCACTTAGAGTTTGACGCCTATTCATCATTATTATTCCAGGGAACCCTTTAACTCCTATAAACAACGGTATAACTAAACTCCAAACAATTAAATACTTACTTATTTAATAAACACTTAAAAAAGACGATATATTTGTTTGTTTATAAACGTAGCCCCACCCAATGATTTATTCCTGTGTTGTGGGTGCGTTTAAAAACATGAAAATTCACATACACAAATACCCAGACCGGAACAGATAATTGTAGATCACTCAAAGATTTGTCCCGTGCGGGAATCGAACCCGCGACTATTAGACACAGTGGGCGGAACGGCTTAAGCTCTTGACCACTGCGCTGATTCGTCCGTTATTATGTTATATTTTTGTGTAACAGTAGCGTAAATCAAGTCGACAATAAATTTCATAGTAAACAAAATACTACACTAGTGTGTTTTTTTTATTAAATAAATACGTATTCCAGCACTAGGAATTACTCATGTATCTTGGGTGCGTTTATAAACATGAAATTGAAATGCACGAACACCCAGACCGAAACTAATATGTGTGGGTGACACAAAGAGTTGTCCCGGGCGGGAATTGAACCCACGACTGCTCTATCCAATGGGCAGAGCAACTCAAACTGTTAACAACTGGACCAAGTCATCCGTCGTGTATGTGTATTTATAATTTATGTAAGTAAATCCATCACCTGTCCAGAGTCCACCTGGTGCAGCTTCAAGAACAGGTCGTCGCAGAGGTTGTCAATGCGCACCGGCGCGTCTCCCTGCGTGTACGGCTTAAAGGTGATGGTGAAAGGCCGGTCCGTCCCGCCCGTCACCTCCACGCAGATCGCAGACTGGATAAATAAATAAGAATTATTGTACTGCTGACATAGAGAGAAGAGTGAGTGCAGGGAACAGAGTAAATGGTGCGATGGGAAAGCTACTTGGGAGCCGGCACTTGAGCCAAAACGCTCAGCTGGCCATACATAACAGAGGTCTTGTGCCAACGCTGTTATATGATAGCGAGAGCTGGGTATGTAAGAAGGAGAATGAAAGTAGGATAAATGCGGTAGAAATGCGAGCTCTGCGGAAGATGTGCGGAGTCACGCTGACCGACCGTATTCGCAACAGCGTAGTAAGAAAGCGAGTAGATATAAAAAATAGTATCGGTGTAAAGATGAGAAAGGGTATGCTCCGTTGGTTCGGGCATATACTCGTAGAAAGAATGTGAGAAGAAAGAATGACAAAACACATATACAATGCGAAAGTAGAAGGATGTAGGTACCGGAGAAGACGTAGACTATCTTACCACGACCAAATAAACCGAGTCTTATCTGAAGGACAAGTCAAGAGTCTTCGTAACCGGCGAGCGTGTATGAGACGAACTATGAGAGTGGAGGAAGCCAGAGAGGTATGTAAGGAAAGAACCTGTTGAAACTCTGTACTCTCTGCCTACCCCGCAAGGGACCCCGCGTGATGATAAAGATAGATAGATAGATTATTGTATCACCATTGCACCGGCAATAATATGCAGTGGTAAAATACGTCTTAAATAACTGTACTTATTCGTAACACTAGTTTCTGCCTGCGAATTCGTCCGCGTTGACTTTAGACAGGAACCTAATACTTTTCCGGGATAAAAAGTATCCATTGTTTTAATCTGTCTGTCAAATTTCATCCGAATCCGTTCAGCCGTTTTTGCGTGATTGAGTAACAACTATTCAAACATACAAACTTTCACATTTATAATATAAGTAGAAACTACTAGGACACAGTTTTCACCAAAATAATTACAATTTCAATTTAATCACGTTGTCATGAATTCTTCAAGGTTTTGAGTTATTTTTGTCAACGTATAATTGATAACAACTACATATATAAGCGTCCCCAACCATTCTGACTTTTCCTTCTAGGACAACATGCTATGATGTTTCCCTTAAACACGTGACAAATCTCTTCACCTCTTAAATAAGAATAAAAAAGTATATATGTGTGTACATAGATACATACTCAAATACGTATTGAGCACTGATTGATTACTTTTTGCGGAATACATGCTTTTTTTAGTAAAAACAACAAAACACACGCAGGCACTAATCACGCCTACATTCCAGAAAGGAAAGGGAAGATGTATTATGTACACCCACATTTCAGCGTTGCTGATTTGATTAAGCAAGCAATATAATGTCAGAGAGGAATAATGAACGAGGCAACTGACATTTTTATACCGAACCCAATTCCAGACTCCAATGACAATATTTCGATAGAAAATCTTTGGAGATTTCTGTGTTGTTACGAGGCATGCCTTTTAAGTTTTGTCGTTTGAAGAAAAAAACACAACTAGAACCTTATAGTACTTTTTATTGTTTTTCAAAGTATTCACCACGTAGCTTAATACACTTTTCCATTCGCTCAAACCAGTTATTATAACATTTATTCCACTCTAAAGTGGGGGTGTTCAAAATGGCTGACTTGAAAGCGTCGACTGCTTCTTCAAAGACTTTTCTTAATTTTAGGAAATGTAAAGAAATCGTTAGGGCTTAGGTCAGGACTGTATGGAGGATGGTCAAGAATTTCTACTTTTTCCTGCTTCAAATAGTCAATCGTTTGACGAGCGCTGTGTGAGCTTGCGTTGTAGTGGTGCAGGATGATGCGTCGCTTTGAGTTAGATTTTCGAAGTTCGGCGATGACTTGTGGTAAACAAACTGTGGTATACCACTCTGTGTTACACTCACAGCAATGATTTTATCTTCAGTGAAGGCGGATTTTGGGCGTCCTTCGCGAGATTTGTCACTAACACTAGTATGTCCACGCTGAAATTCTAAATACCAGCGTTCGACAGTCCGCAGACATGGGGCTTCATCACTGAACACAGATGTTAGCTCTTCAAAACACTGAAGCCGTGTCAGGCCTCTTCTAAAGTTGTAGAAAATTATTGCACGAACATTTTCCTTAGAAAGATTCATTTTCGTACGTAACCTGACAGATTCCAATCGACGCTGTGACTAAACAATAGCATTAATCCTAATACTTTCAACTGTTTTGAGATTCAATATTTAAACATATTCGAATATAGAACAGTTCCAAATTAAAAATTGCCGGGAAATATGGAAACGACAGAACTTAAAAGGCATGCCTCGTATTGGTAACTCCGTCCATCCTATGATTTGATGTTCCATAACACGCATTAGTAAAACTAACAATATTCATTCATAAAATGTCTACGGTAATAGATGATAAATATAGCATCGATATAAAGTGTACATTTGCGTTTATATAACACTTAACATTACATTAATACACCCATGTTAGGGGCACGAATTTAAGTAAGTAGGTATATTCAATTCAAGAAATGTAGGTAATATCTAAGGCTTAAACAATACCTACCTATTACTGAGAATATAAGAAAATATATATATATATATATATATATATATATATATATATATATATATATATATATATATATATATATGTATATAACTTAATAACGCTTAAATTGTTAAAGAATCAACCTAAACACAAAAAAAACACACCTAACTAGGTAGTAAATTAACAAAAACATGAACACATCGCATTTATTCTCCAAGCGAGGGTGGCACAAGTTTACTATGTAAGCCTACATTTTATTTTCGATGTTAGATACCAATGCTACAGCGGCTCAGACTATTATTGCATCATTCATACCGAGCTCAATTCTAGACTAATACTGAGATTCTACGATAGGAAATCTTCCATAGAACCGTAGGATACGGATTATCGGACCCAAATCTGCGTGATCGCCTCTCCACATGTGTAACAATATCAACGATGCAGTCAGAAATACAAACCAAGTAAGACCTACAAAAATACTTCAAACCAAATTACATCACTAATATCCTACTCATGACCAAATAACATATTTACTTTACAAATCCATATATCCCTCACATTTCCCCACAGTGTAATGACAACCGTTAAATATAATAACAAGTACAAATAGTTACACAATTGTTACGTCACGCGGGCGGGGCATAGTGCCTAGCACTAACTTAATTAGCGAGACTTTCCACTCAAGTATTATAAGACGTACACAACAAACTTTCACTCAGTTTTCAGACGACTACACGCCGTTACAGATATGATAAAAAAAGTGATATTATCTTTAACAATCATAGTTATATGTGATTATGTTCGAACTGAAAGTGATACGCGATGTGATCAAACATATATTAGAGTTAAAAGAGGAAAGTACTACTCTGGGCCGCCGCAAAGATTTTATAATAGACCACCAGTAAATTATCCAATAAGAGGAGCCTTTTCCTACACTCCACCACCTTTCATGTCTGATGAAGGACCTCATTATCCTGGACCAGGACTTGGACCGTATAAGGTTAGTAAAAGACCTACTAACGAAGGTTTGGGCGATGAAGATTTAAATAACCTAATGAAACACCTAACCAAACAAGATCTGGACAAAATTATTGAATTCGCTTATGAAAAAGAGAAGAATTATGAATATAGCAAGCCTCCAACTGAAAGTTATAATAAGATTGTTTACAAGGAACCGGAAGATGCGAAGTTTTCTTATCAAGAACCTAGTATACCGAAACCTCATGAAGTAGAGTTTAATAAGTATATTAACTACGTGACTGAATCGGTACCAACCAAAAAATATACATCAGAAGACATTAGACCATTTTCAAACGTTCCGAAAGCTTACCAAATTACAGATTTACACAACGATGATCGTCTAAAGAGTCACAGCTATCCACCGACTAATGTAAATTTTCCTATCAAATATCCGGTAGCTGGAAATCCTTATTTTGTAGACAGCGATGAAGAAGTGAGACTGCCAAAGCCTGTTAATATGAGAGATGATTTTGAAGTATCGTACACTAACAATGTACCAACTATAGTTAAGGCTGAATCTACCTCGTACAAATTAGAAGATGTCAGCAATTTGCCGTTGATGACCATTTACGATTCCAAGTTGGATTCAGTCAGTTCGTATCAAGTGCCACATTACACAGTGAGTATAAAATTGCTGATACTATAATGAAAGCGTAGAACGCTAGAAAAAAATCAAAAAGTGTTAGCGTGGTAGCAATATCTGGTTAATTTTTATTCATAAATTAATAAAAATCGTTCCCATATACAACTACACAAATAAATTACAGAACTTTCCGAATGCATTAATGTGATTCGACTCACCTCTCGTTCGTTTGTTCGAATTCATTCAGTATTCATTGATTGTAAAAACCGGAACAAAAATCATGAGAGCATGATATTCAGCATACTATTTTTTTGTTTATATAATTATTTATACGTACGGAAACAATTACCTACTGAATATGCGTATCGTAATGAGATAATATTGTTAATTATAATGGTATTTTTTATATTAAAATGTGTACCATAATATTTGTTCTAACGTAAGTAGTAAATTCATCCAAGTGGAATCCATTTCTCCAAATTGATTTTTCTGCATTTTAAAGAGTTGAAATATGTATTTTTTTTATTGGGACTAAGCCCGCTATACATTGCCACCATAGTAAGCCATGATCCCCAATGGTCTCCTTAGATGAACCTTGGGGTGTCCGGGAAGTGCATTAATTGTCTTGAAAACCGCAACAAATTTAATTAGAAAGAAAAACAGGAGGAGTAAGAAAAATAAAATTCCACACTTTGAAATATGTATGTGTGTAAATGCATATTCGAAAATTCTGCTTTAATCCTTTTCCTAGGTTCAATTGCAAATCAATCAGATCTTGAATGCCTATATCATTGTTTCAGGTAACAACACATCAGAAACCTCAACAATCACCACTCGCTCCTTCATCATCATCATCTCTAGTTCCATCACCAGCTGCAGCATCTATCAAAGCTCCACCTTTAGAACCTGCTCCCCCCATTTCAGCAGCTAAGGAGCAAAGCGATGCTCATCTTAAAGCTACCAAAATCTGGTCACACAGGTCTAAAGGGACAGCGTATACCCTGCATGATGATGGAACCCTGACGTTGGAGAGGCCAAGTAGGCCGAAGTATGGATAGTTCTTAGTTGTTATAGTTAGTGTAGTAATAAAATTATTTATTTTAATGTATTTCGTGTTTTATTTGTAGATAAATTCTAATCGAAAGTGAACTCAAATTGGGTTTGAACACGAATTTGTAATTTATATACCTATATCAAATTACTTGCCCTGACTGACAGATCTATCAACGCTCAGGCCAAGCCGCTGGACTAGGGTTGCCACCCGTACTTTATTATAACGTATTGTACGTTATTTAGGGTAAGTATTCTTTATACTTTATGAAAACTATAAAGTATGCGAAAATACTTTATTTCGCATAGTTTGAGTTTCTAAGATTCAGTTTACATAATTCATTAAAAAGAAAAATATTATCGCAATTTTACGTATAACGGCTGAGTGACTGAACTGGGCTATTCGCAATTACAAGCCAAGTAGCTGATGTCTGGTGTTAAAATCCGTAAGTAAGGTAACTTAGGTTTTAAAAAATACATTGTTATATCTAACTTAAAGAAACTAATATAAACACTTCCAAATTGCTACTGTCTTTAAAGATATTGTGAAGCTCTGTAGCAGAGATAAAATTCTATCTATCTATATCATTACGACAGCTCCCTGGCGGGGTAGGCAGAGATAAAATTGATTGCTAAAATTGCTAAAACTAATAAAAATATGTATTTAAACAAGATAGTAAAGTGAAATAAATAATACTTTATCTTGATACAATATACTTTTTTCCCTGCCTTTTAAAAACCAATGTACTTTATATGCTCAAAAAAAGGTGACAACTCTTCGCTGGACCTTGCAAGCTGATTTTTAGAGAGCGTATTTTTACAGTTACACAGGCAACCACTAGAAAAGGATTTTTTGATATTCAGTCTCTAAAGTGGTGAAAATGTAGTCGAAAGTTTGTATGCAAGTACCATTAGTTTTGAAGATAAGGGTCATAAAAATTAATATTTAAGCTGTCCTATTTCAATAAAGAAACACGTATTTTAAAAATCATACCTATAGGTGAAATGTTGCTTGAAAGTTTGTACAGGAGAATCGTTAGTTTTCAAATTCAAATTCAAAATCATTTATTTCGGATAACATTAGATCCATATGCGATAAATGTCAAATTAATAATAGAATAATATAATATTATATATAATATTATAAAATAATATAATATTATATATAATATTATAATAAGTTTTAAGTTAGGTTCAAAATAATTGGTATTTAATTATTAAATTTCTTGTCCCGACATTTCAATTATTTTAAATTGCTACTTTAAAATAAATAAATAATAAAAATCGGATCCAGCTGTAATTGCTATCTCTACGTAAATATAAAATTAACGCGTGCGAAGCCGCGGGAAACCGCTAGTTAAGTATAGAAAAAAAATAAACAGTCACACCTATATGCCCCAAGCGCGAGTGACAAATATGTAGTTACTGAGTGTACCCAAATTTCGCCTGAAATGTTAGGTGCCAATGTAATACTAGATAACTGCCTCGTTGGTCAAGTGGCACATGGTATGGCTAGCAATTATGAGCTCCTAGGTCGGATAAAATTATTGGAGTTTTCTACCGATAAACTTTGTAAAACAGGGCAAAGGGCTTGCGCCCTGTTACATCCATCAAATTAATATCTAGCTAATATATATGTAGAAAGCTACAGATTTAACAACACTAACATTTATTATGTCAGTACTTATCCCAAACTTGATAGTTTTGTAACATCTCATCACCAAATGCATTGATTTAGCAGTATGTCAATGAAATAAGGCATTAATTTTCGGACAGTCGTCAGTGCGCGCCTACGCAAGCGGACGCGTTTGTAATATGATTGATTTGTGAATAAAGTGAAAGGGACAATGACCTCGAAATTAGTCAAATGTAATAGCTGCAACATCGTTATTAACGAAGTGTTGTCATTTATACCGTGTACAATGGATGTTATGAATTATGAAAGTATGGAGAGAATTTGTAAAAGTGCGTTCTCCGTCGAAGAAATAGGAAATGCAAAGAAGGTATTATTTGATGCCGTTCCAGCAGATAAAAGAAAGATACGAAGAAATGCTGGAAAGACGATTAGATAGTTGGAGGACATTATAGGTCTGTTAAAATCGGCAGATCCGGAGGAGCTACCAATATTTGTGGCACAGGACCTGCACAAACTGCCACCAGTAACGTTCGACCATGTAGACGTCACGCAGCTTCTAAAAGATATCGTAATATTGAAAAATGAGGTGCGAAATATTAAAGATCTATATGCGACGAAAAGTGAACTTCAAAACATTCAATTGGCATCAATTGTGAATAATTTTGATCATATTAATAAAAAGAGAGGAGGGTACTTCGAAAACAATATATCATGTGATAGTGGACCGTTTGGCATTCAGTATGTGCAAAACTCATCCAGACCTACAGAAGATGAGACGGACGCAATAATTCTGTCTAAGCATAATTCACAAACTTAATCGATATGCAATAATAAGAATGCAACAGTTGCACAAAAGGCGACAATTGATAAAAAGAATAGTGTACGTACCTCGGATTCAAAAGACAAACCTGTTATCGCGGAAGTAAACACACAATGTATGTCGCCTACTACGGGTACTATAGTCACTAACAACTCGCCTGAGAGTTATGAACACACATCGTCGGTATAGTGAGGCACTGTTGGCGACAACCGATCGAGATAGTGAACAGAAGGTAGGGGGAAACAAGTGATTGGACTAAAGTAACAAACAAAAAGAAAAGTAATAATAAATATGAGTTTATTGGACAAAGAGGAAAAGCCACTTCGAACCCAGAGGGAAAATTCAGAGCGGCGGAAATGAGAATACCTATCTTCATATCAAATGTGAGAAAGGGAACAAAGGAGGATGGTATTGTTAGTTATATTTAAGAAAAAACCTCTGAAAGTGTGCCACTTATTAAAATAAAAATATAAGAACTATGATGCGTACAAGTTGTTTGTACCTGAGTGTAAATTAAATATGTTTTTAGATGAAAATATATGGCCTCAAGGAGTATCATTTAGGCGTTATGTGCAGCTAAAGTACAATAAAAATTATGGAAAAACATCGAATCGCGATGAGTGAGTAAATGAAATGATTATTTTAGTATGGATAAGACGAATACAGGAAATTAAATAACATTTGCGAGCTTTAACTGCAGATCAGTTAAACGATCTATTGATGATGTACGTAGACTTTGTCAGATCGCTGACGTAGTTGCGCTCCAGGAAACATGGCTGCTCCCTTATGAAATACATTTACTGGGGACCATACATAGCGAATACGAGTATGCTGGAAAATCTGCGGTAAATATCTGATGGTTTGTTGAGAGGAAGACCGTACGGTGGTGTGGGTTTTCTTTGGCGTAAAGGTACGTTTAAATCTGTATCCGTTATACCGTGCGATAGTGTAAGACTGACTGCTATAAAGGCAGTATTCACTGATTGTTCGATTATTATAGTCAACGACTACATGCCAACGAACTCGTTTGAGAACTTAATAGATTTACCCAAGTGCTTAGTGAAATTACTGCGTTAATAGAAAATAGTGATGTACAAGCATTTTACATATTAGGAGACTTTAATGCGGACCGAAAAGAGCTTTTTGGACAGGAGTTGTCTAAATTCTGCTCAGAACAGAGCTGGATTTGTGCTGATGTAATCAAGCTGGGAATGGATTCCGGAAACTATACGTATATCAGTGACGTGCATAACAGTACCAGTTGGCTGGACCATTGTGTGTTAACTGAGGCAGCATGGCGAACAGTTACTGATATACGAGTGGTGTACGGGGTCTATTGGTCTGACCATTTACCACTTATAGTCGAATGTAACCTTAATAGTGTAGCATATAAATTGCCACCTACAAGCCATACTCTTATATCTGATGGCACATTGTGGGGTCAGAGAGATAAAGAGCAAATAAATGAATATTTTAAGCTATGTAATAGTGGGCTAAAACTTATCAATTTTCCACCAGATTTTAATATATGTGCAGATACTAAATATTGTAATAATTTGTATCATGGGCAAGTGCTGAGTAGGATGTATGCGGATATAGTAACTGTTCTCACCGAGGCAGCTAAAATTACTTATAAAAAACGACTTCGTAGGAAACCTGGGTATACCATGGGTTGGAATAAATATGTGGCTGGTTCCTATCGGGAGGCTCAAGAGAAGTATAAGATGTGGATTCTACATAATAGGCCCCGTGAGGGTATGGTATATAAGGATATGGTTGATAGTCGTAAAGTATTTAGAGGGAAGCTAAAGTGGTGTCAAAACCACCAAAAGCAGATACGAAAGGATATTATTGCGGCTCAACATGCTTCAAATGACTTCTATAAGTTTTGGAAATCCACTAACGCACTTAATGCAAAACCAGCTCGACCTGCATGGGTGTTCGGAGCCTGTTGATATAGCCAATATGTTTAGCAAACATTTTAAGGTAGCGTCTCCTTTGGGACAGCAGAGGGGGATGGATGATTTCGAGACCTGTTGTGAACCTGGTGAAATTCAATTCTCTTCAAAAGAAATTGCTAATGTAATCCTAAAAATGAAAAGGGGGAAGTCACCCGGCCATGATGGTTTAAGCGTCGAACACTTTAAACACGCAGGACCACACTTGCCACGAATTTACCGTACGTACCTACCACATGACCTAATAAAACCATTGTTGTACCAGTAGTTAAGAATAAGACTGGAGATATAGCGGACAAATGTAATTATAGACCTATCTCGCTGGCAACAGTTTTAGCGAAAGTCTTTGACAGTTTGTTGGATTCGTGTCTAGATAAGTACTTACATCTGCATGATGCACAATTTGGTTTTCGAGCTGGGCTTTCAACGGATACTGCAATCTTGGCTCTTAAACATACCGCTCGTTATTATACGGATCGAAGGACTCCTGTGATTGCTTGTTTTCTAGACCTTTCAAAGGCTTTAGACCTCGTGTCATATGACAACTTATGGAGGAAAATGAGGGAAAGAGGTATACCGGATGCTTTGGTAGGAGTCTTTCGATTTTGGTACAGTAACCAGGTAAATAGTGTACGATGGGCTGATGCCTTATCTGATGAGTACAGCTTGGACTGCGGAGTGCGACAGGGGGGTCTTACATCACCCAAACTCTTTAATTTATATATGAATGACCTAATTGTTGGTCTCAGCAACGTGCATGTCGGATGTTACATAAACAATGTGTGTTTTAATAATCTGAGTTATGCAGATGATATGGTACTGCTGGCACCAACAATTGGGGCTCTCAGGAAATTATTGCTTATCTGCCAGAACTACGCACTGAGTCATGGATTGTCATACAATGTCAACAAAAGTGAATATTTGGCCTTTAAGGCCGTTGGAAAAAATTCAGATACGCTTCCACCCGTTACTCTAAACGGCGTTCAACTAAAAAGGGTCAGTGCTTATAAGTATCTAGGGCTTTACGTCACCGACGACCTTAGGGATCAAGTAGAACATTGAACGGGAGCGCAGGGCATTGGCGGTGAGATGTAATATGCTGGCTGGCACGCAGCTTTGCTCGGTGTGGTGGGGGGTCAAAATCACCTTGTTCAAGGCATTTTGTCAGACCCTCTACACCGGCAGTCTGTGGGTTAGCTGGACATTGAAATCGCTAAATGTCCTGCGCGTACAATACAATAATGCTTTTAAGATGCTGATGGGGTAACCGCGATGTTGCAGTGCATCAGCTATGTTCGCTGAAGCGAGGGTAGATGGTTTTGATGCTATCTGGAGGAAACGAACTTCCTCCTTATTGAATCGCATTCGTGGCAGCAATAATAGCGTTCTTAAAGTAATAGTTGAACAATACGACTCCTTTATAGTGGGCAGGTTAGTAAAGAGGGTGAACCCTCCACTCATCACATATATAAATTATAGCACGGTTATATACAGGCTGAACTGTTCAGGTAAGGGTATCTGATTTGGATTTATATTTGTATTGTGATAATGGAGTCTATATTTAATTGTAATTGTTTGTTACTAACACTTAGACCTTAAGCCTACTAACCAATAATGGACCATATTGTAGTCTGACAAAAATAAAATAAATTAAAAAAAATAATATCTTTAAGCTTAAGTAGCTGTTTACACCTACCCCTTTATCCATCCTCAAAACTGTAAAATGGTTCTTTGTGATCGGGAAGTGCTGGGACACGACAGTGGAGTCCCGGTACTTGCAGTGCATCGACATGGAGTCGGTCTGGGGCCAGAACGGCGTGCACTGCTGGGGCGCCAGGTCTATCCACAGGTCCGCTGCTTCATTCTCCTCCATGAAACGCAAATGGCGTTTCGTGTCGTTGTAAACCAGGAAATATGGTAGGAGGGTAACGATTTTGGTTAGTTGCGGACAGAGTTCGGAGAGTGTTACCTGTAATGAAATTATTTATTACAAAAGAGGTAGGTGATGGTACAATAATAAATAATTTAACATTGTACAATATTTGCATCATCGTTTATCTTATCTACCAGGGTAGGTGATAATATGTAGACAATCCTTTATGTTATTTTATTTTTAATTAAATAGAAGTGGTGTCCTTTAATCATCATCAGGCAAGAGATATTAGCTACTGCAGTATAAAGATCATCTTTATTGCTCCAGAGAAAAAAAGGGTCTTGTTAGATAGTCTAGATAGAAAAGAAGTGACGGGTTTCGGACACAATTTACTTTTTTAAAAACACACTTGCATCTCTTTTTTGAAATAAAACAAAATTATAAATTATTGATGCTATTATTTCCTGTTGTGCTATCAATGATACTGCTGTCAAGTGCGGTTACCGCATAATATTATGAAATTGAGAAAAAGGTTCTAGGCAAATGCTGTTAGTTACCTTGCTCAAATAAAGGTTCTTGGTTGTGAATTTTGGAAATAGTGAGAGAAAATTTGTTACAAATGTCCCGCGACTTGTGTCGCTGGGGATAAACCGCGAAGTTGAGCGATATCGTCCGACAAGTCTGGCAATATTGTGCGACTTCTTTCTTTTATTGAGTTTGTATTGTGCAACAACATGGACGAATGATGTATAAAGTCTCTCCGAGCGACATGTTGCAACCGACTAAACAAATGTGGACGACATAGATCGCGGGACACGATGTCGACCGATATCCTTCCAGGATGCCCGATATCGAAACATGTCGGGGGACATTTGTCCCCTAATGAATATGCTTCAAGATCTGAAGTCAATTACTTAAGTCTGAAGAAAAGGGAACTTACGTTAAGTACAAGCCTATAGCAGGTCCTCCGCTCCTATAAACTTACGTTAAGCAGCAGCCTGTAGTTGGTCCTGCGCTCGGTGTGCGGGCACACGACGAGGCCGGGCGCGGCGGCGGCGAGGCGCGCGGCGCGCGACCAGGCGGAGTGGTGAGCGCGCACGCGCACGCGCGCGCCCCGCGCCCGCGCGCCCGCCCACCACAGCAGCGGCTCGTCGCACACCTCGTAGCACTTGTCCGAGTGACGACCCTGAGCACGAACATACGCCATGCATCATCATACGACATTCCCCGAACGGACATAGCAAGAACCACGGCGAAAACAATAATATTGTCACTAGTCTTATATATATCTCAGGCTTAAGGCATTACACTGGAGCTAGATACCAAACTTAATTATGAAACATAACAATAATAATATTATGAGCATATCCCTACTTTCCCACTGCTGGGCGAAGGCGGAGACCGAAAGAAATTAGAAATTTAAGTAAGAGACATAAAGTCATCCACCACCGACGATGCAGTAGGTGGAGACAAGTGTGTGGCCAACTATTATTGGAAGGACGCTTTTTCAACATGCATTTTGAAGCGACGATGTGACTACTTTAATAGAAACGTTTTATTTCATCCATTTGTTTTATTTCAGTGCTTTACTAGCACTCGTTAAAAAACGAATGAGGGGTAAGTGCTAACTTTCTCCACATAGATAAAAGTTCCTCCTCCTTGATCTCCAACACCCCTATATTAAAAAGAAACTTCGTGTTCAACCTAACTACATATCTCCAAAAACCCTAAGGATGTGAGGAGTGATACCTTCATCTGCAGCGGTAGTCCAGTCTTGTTGATGATCCAGTGCTGGGCGTGCAAGAACAGCTCCCAGCAGTCGTTGCGCTCCACGGTCACGCACACCAGGACCTGCTTGTTGCCCCCCTCCGTCTCGCACTCGCTGCTCATTGTCACGCTTTTCTCTGTCACGTCTGGAGGAGACGAAACCATCTTAATACTCAAACCTACCGCTACTAGAAAGATCGTTTTATTGCTGATTTTTGTATGATGGGAAACCCCCATTGCTTGGGGATTCCGGAACCTTTTTGTTACTAACCTATAGTATTCCTATAGTACTGCTGAGCAAAGGGCTCTCTCTCCTCATACAATACTATACTTCACCAACGATGGCCATACCCGGCGATATGGATCAAGGTCATCGCGTCACTGTTTTTAGGCCTACTAGAGCGACGATATCCGTGTTCTGGGATTGGTACGTTTACAAGCTTTTATTAAATTTACTTTGTTCGTATATCTGTATGTCTCTATGTGATGTACTGTTAATATTTGTAGGTAGATCTATATATATTTAAGTTATGTCAAACTTGTGTCGCAAGTCCAGTTTGCGAATATACACCGTAACAGTGAGACGCTGTTTCATTCCAACCTAATTACTTACCTGCACAATACCATTTGTCTCACTGTAGTTCCAGTTTACAATTTGTAATCCATTGTAGATGTACGACGGCTTATTTTCTGGCATTTAATTTAGGCACACCTACGTAACTTCGGTGACAGTGCAATAATAAAATATGATCTACCGTGATACAGCACCCGCTAGTACGGAGGTCAGTAGAATTTGAATCAAACAACCATAAACATTTTTAAACTAAAACAATTCATGTATAATCACCTTGCATCATAACTTCTATTTTTTGTTTTGTAATTATTAATTGTTGCATAAGGTAACGCTGAATTATAAAATGTATGTAATGTATATGGGCGCAACACCATTTCAGTTATAAAATAAGTCAGTGATTTACCCAACAACCATCTTAATGAAATTCTTCTTAGTATTATGCTTATCATAACCCGAATTTTACAACATTTTCATAGACCATTCTTGGTACTGAATAATAACAAAAAATATATATATATATATATATATATTTTTTTTTTCTTTTGTTTAGTTTCAAGTGCCATTACTTGATGTTATGCAAATATGAATATCATTTTGGGTAGCTGTATGTGCTCAATCATTTTTCATATGTATGTGCTTAATTTGAATTATTTAAATAAATAAATAAATATATGGGATTATAGAGCTGGTCTGAAATTGAAGCCGGAGGGTGCCGATAGGAACTCCTCAACTAAATAAAGTTGCTCCGTCATGTTTCGGCTATAAAAGCTGAGATTTATTTATTTCTTATTTCTATTTCTTTTTAAAAACGTAGCCCCACACTAGGATTTATTCCTGTGTCGTGGGTGCGTTTACAAACATGAAAATTCACAAACAAATACCCAGACCGGAACAAATAATTGTGGATCACACAAAGATTTGTCCCGTGCGGGAATCGAACCCGCGACTATTCGACATAGTGGGCTGAGCAGCTCAAGCTCTTAACCACTGCGCTAAATCGTCCGTCAAATTTCTAGTCATGTATCGAAACTTTGGGCTCACGAATATAAAATAGCTACCCTTTGAGAATTGAATTGACTATGAATCATTACCGAAATAAATCATCATGTTTATAGAAATGTGGTTACAGATTATGGTTATGATTAACCGATTAATCGAAAAACCGAAAAACCGAAAAAAAAGATTATGGTTTTTGAACGGGAAGAAACCAGAAGGAATGCAAGGATTGTGGTTGGTAACGATGTGCTGGAGCAAGTGAATGAGTTTGTATATCTTGGATACGCCTTCAGTAAGGATGGGAAATACAACGCTGACATAGAGAGAACAGTGAGTGCAGGGAACAGAGTAAATTGAGCGATGGGAAAGCCACTTGGGAGCCAGCACTTAAGCCAAAATACGAAGCTGGCCATACATAACGGACTGCTTGTCCCAACGCTGTTATATGGTAGCGAGAGCTGGGTATGTAACAAGGAAAATGAAAGTAGGATAAATGTGGTGGAAATGCGAGCTCTGCGGAAGATGTACGGAGTGAAGCTAATCGACCGTATTCGCAACAGCGTAGTAAGAAAGCGAGTAGGAATGAAAGATAGTATTGGTGTAAAGATGAGAAAGGGTATGCTCCGTTGGTTCGGGCATATCGAAAGAATGTCAGAAGAAAGAATGACAAAACAGATATACAATGCGAACGTGGGAGGATATAGGTCTCCGTAACCGGCGAGCGTGTAATAGACTAACTATAAGAGCAAAGAAAGTCAGAAAGGTATGTAAGGAAAGAACCTGTTGGGACTCTGTACTCTCTGCCTACCCTGCAAGGGATCTGGCGTGACGATATAGATAGATAGATAGATAGTACTTAGAAAGGTAAGCCTAGTAGTACAGCGTAAGATATAGCTGACACAAACTAAGAAGACACAATAAATAATGATCTTTAAATACGGTTTTAAAAAAAAAGTAATAACCTAAAGAAAGAAAATAAATAACTTACCCTGTGTCAAAGTAAAACTGCCAGTCCAAGGGAACCCCATATACTGCATGTCTATAGTGATCCTGTGCGGCTGTGTGAGCTGCAGCGTGTATGTGTGCGTGCGCTCGCCCGCCTCGATGCGCACGCGCCAGTCGGCCGCCGCGCACGACACCTCCGTCGCATACGGCAGCCGGTTATAGATGGCCAGGGGCGGCACTACGCGGATCAGGTAGTTGGGGATGGAACGAGTCACTTTGTTCGACTGGCAGCCTGGAAAGTAGGAGATGATGATATACTGAGATCTAGAGAGGTTTTAACAGCAAGTAACAGTTGGGCCATTGAGGCGTTTGTAGAATCTGTGATGATGCATCTGTGATAGCCATACTGTCTCATGTGGGTGAGAGAGGAGTAGTGTAGCAACATGTATTGATATGACGGACGATTTGGCGCAGTGGTTAAGAGCTTAAGTCGCTCCGCCCACTGTGTCTAATAGTCGCGGGTTCGATTCCCGCACGGAACAAATCTTTGTGTGATCCACAATTATTTGTTTCGGTCTGGGTATTTGTGTGTGAACTTTCATGTTTGTAAACGCACCCACGACACAGGAATAAATCCTAGTGTGGGGCTACGTTTAGCCAAGTTAGAAGCCTTATATTATGGTCGGTTTGATAAGGTCCAACAACGGGTAGCCACAAACCTTAGTGGGACAAAATAAGCGGATTTATAATTTTAAATTCATAATGGCCTGAAAACTTTGCCTTTACTATCAACAACTACAGTAATCGTATAAGAGTAGGTTATAGTAGTATCTATTTAAAAAATAATTATATCGCTGCGCTGTTCAAGTGTAATCATGACGCACACAAGCGAATTTTTGAATAAGTAGGTATTTTATTATTTACAATCAAGCTTGACTTTTCTTGTTTTTGCTTTTTCATTTGCACTGTTCTATTCGGCCTATGAAATTTGGCAACCTACCTTCTACGGGCAGTATCCTCATAGCGAATATCCTCTTGTCATCATCAGCTTTGGCTGGACATATCATGTCACGCGGTGTCCCCACGTCGTTTGCTAACTCCATCCACCAAATACCCTGAGTTGCAGTCTGATAGCTCCTGAAAATACAAGGGAAATGGACCTTCCGATACGAGACCAATTTCCGACATCTTCGATATGTCGTGGTGGATGAATTCCATGTATATCACCATGCTAGATCTCTCGTAGGAAGAGAATATAGTTGACGGCAGCCCTGGAACTACGATTTTTTCGAACCGGGGCAGAAACATGATAGTGAGAGAAGGGAGCCCTCTCTCCAGCGCAGCTTTTGTGATAAATTACTTAAAAAATCTCACAAATATATAATGGTTGGCATTTTTCGTGAATGGGACAATAACAACCCTTTAATAATTGTATTCTTTATTATCTATTACCTACTAACTATTTCATATGTGTGACATGAAATTTTATACCCGGGATTTTGGCACCCTCTGAAACTGCCGCCCGGGGCGGGTGCCCCGATTTGCCCCCCCCCCCTAAATCCGGGGATTGTTGACGGATTTCATAAATCATAAAAAACTGCATAAAACCTTCTCTCGGAGATAAGTAATGTATTCCTGCATTGTTACTAAAAGACTATCATCATCAATCGAACTAGGTACAAAGCTCAAAGATTGCCATGATACAAATCACAATCATAATTCAAATTTAATTCGTATACTTAAGGGCCGCGGACACCGATAAAGTACATGTTATTTTTGACCTAGAAATGTCATATTTAGAAGACAAGTTCTCAAAACGAACAATAGAATTCTTACTCACTCGAAATTCGAAGGCAACAGGAACAGCTTGCAATGGTATGCTATATACAAGGGTACATTATAAGTCTCCTGCGGTGCTATGACAGCGAGTCGCATCTTATCGTCGAACGGGTTGGTGAGTGAACCCATCAGATCAGCACCGATCGCTTGAAGGTCTGTCTTCTTGTAGAAAAGTTCTAGGGCATAAGATGTTTCGTTGCGGAGCTGTAAGAAAAGAATAATAATAATAATAATAATACACTTTATTGTACACCAAAAAAACAATACAAGAAACAATTTAAATACAAAAACAGTACAAATGGCGGTCTTATCGCTTAAAGCAATTTCTTCCAGACAACCGTTGGAAGGAAAACAAATAAGAATAAAAAGGGCAGTTGGTGGTGTACACTATTGATAATAATTTACAATACACATATATATAATATAAACCTAGTCATATATATACAGACATTACAATATACACTATTACATACCACACACATATTATAGCTAACAGATAAAGATAAATAGCAAATAATCATATTATTGACAGATAGTGACCCTTAACCATGTTTTTGAACGAAACCAA
This sequence comes from Phalera bucephala, assembly GCA_905147815.2. NCBI lineage: Eukaryota > Metazoa > Arthropoda > Insecta > Lepidoptera > Notodontidae > Phalera > Phalera bucephala. Next base: position 32,608,542 of record LR990618.1, read on the forward strand.
CGACTTTGCACGTCTAACTGACACTGGCAATGCATTCCACAGACGGACGGCTTGAATGGTAAAGGATTTATCGAAGAAATTTGTGGAATGCATCGGCATTTTCAGTTTTAAATTTTCAGATGATCTCAGGAACTTCGAGTGTGGCTCATGAAGAAACTCAAATCGATCTTTGAGGTAAGAGGGAGTTATCGGATTATACAGGACACTGTACAGAAGCGATAGTATATGAGCATTCCGGCGAAGGCGAATTGGCAGCCACTTGAGCTTTGTACGAAATTCAGAGACATGGTCATATTTACGCAGGCCAAATATGAACCTTATACAAAAGTTTTGAAGTCGCTCGAGTTTATTAAGTTGCTGCTCTGTGAGGTCAAGATAGCTGGCGTCTGCATAATCTATTATAGGGAGTAGAAGAGATTGTGCGAGTGCAATTTTTGTGGCAATTGGAAGAAAATTGCGCTACCTTCTTAATGAACCTGCAGAAGCAAAAACCTTTCGGCTGAGCTCCTGCAGCTGTGGACCCCAAGTGAGATTGGTATCGATGTAGATCCCCAAATCTTTTACGCTTTTACTTACTGGTATAGTGATACCATTAAAAATAATTTGGGGAAGTTGCGACCAATTGATACGTGAAGTAAGTCTGGAACTACCAATAACTATCACTTGTGTCTTAGTTGGATTAACATTGAGGCCGTAGCACCCACTCCATTCACATATCTTAGATAAGTCATGATTCATAGTATTCACAGCTTCCGACAGCCTGGCTAATGGTGCCTGTGTGTATATTTGGAGATCATCTGCGTAAAGGTGGTATGACGAACGTAATTGATTGGGAATGGAGTTAATAAAAACAGCGAAAAGTAAAGGAGATAGAACGCCACCCTGTGGTACACCGGCACTAGTGTTACACCAAGAAGAGTAAGTTTCATCGATGCGAATGCGTTGCCGGCGACCAGACAGGTAGTTACGAAACCAGTCAATTGCCGTTGGAGATATGTTAATAGAGCATAGGACTCCAAGCAAAATATCAAGAAGAATTCATCTTCAAATCAAAAAAGGGGAATTTTCCTTGTGTGATTTCGAGAACTGATGTTGTTTAACATTAAAAAAATATTTCTTTTATGTCATACAACAAAAAAGGCATATTTGACTCAAAGCCGTCTACTCATCATGGTAACAAGCTTATCGCCAAAGTGTATGAGATCATTAAAATTAGTCGATTGTGAGTGCATTTCCAGTGGCGAATACACACCGAAATTTGTGGAATGGGCGGCATGGAATCTTGAGAGGTCCAGAAAGTTTTTGAATTGATATTTTAAAAAAGCGGGTAAAATTTCCTGCTGACTCGTTTACTACTTTTCAAAATATGCCATTTAGCCACAGAGTACTGATGTCTCTTTCAATGTTTACCTGTAATGGAGACCGGACCACGATCTTCTTGTTGTTATATTTGGAAGTTCTCTCAACCACTATGTAGTAACGCGTGGAGTTCTTGCTCGGATGTAAAACATGTAGTTTGGATACGCTGCGCTGAGGGCATAGAATCTGAAACCCATTATCATATAAGTATGTGATTATAAGTTACGTTGGTATCACTATATTCAATAAGCCTACCACATTTAGATACTAATCAAAGTTTAATTAAATTAAATGCATCGATCTCAATATCTAAAGAGAAACCAAAATCTTTTTAGGGACAAATGAAGCTAATCTTTTTTAACCGGCGTACTTCTTTATGACACTTTAAATTACGTTCTCTGTATGTTTACCCAACTGCCTCAGAAAGGAGGTAATGTTCTGTAAAGAACTGTTCTATAGTAATCTTTTGTAAAGAATACATGGACAATTTCTCGCGCTATTCGGTCAATGTCAAAATGTTATGAAACTTACAGTAAGATGATCCAGGTCGTGCAGCCTAACTGTAAGCGTGAGGTCAGTGACCCGGGTGTGCAGCGCTGACGGTGGTAGGGGCGGTTGAGGAGAGCACGCACACGCCGTCGGCGGAGACACGGCGCCTCCCGGGAAACCACCCTCGAAACTTGACGAGTTAGCAAAACAACATTTTAAAGTTGCGCAATTGATGGTCAAACTTGCTTAACAACCTGCACGTCCAAATTTTAAGCTATCAAATAAGCTAGTAGATGAAGCAACACGTTAGTCAAATTTTCAGTACAGTTTTTTTAGGAAAGGAAAGGAATAGTGGAAAATGTTTAAAAAGATTAAATCTAGATGATCTTGACAAACACGCTCAGTCCAGATCGACGACAAACACTTCAAAGGCGTAGTTTGTTTATCGCAAACAATCAAAACATTTAATCGTTAACAAGCAACCTTTACAGTAAGAATGGTAAACTTGATGAAAGTAGATAATCTTTTAGCTCCCATCTTTACAAGCTTTTATTTATCTTGCAATATTCGTATGTCTCTCTGTCCGGCTCTAATCTTGTGATCCATTTGCAAAGCACTTTGATATCCGTTTCAGTTGTAATTTGGCATACGTATATGTTCGGTGAAAATGCAATAATATAGTAGTACCATGAAGCTGATCATGTAGCATTGTTAAGTACTATAAAAAACATAAGTGTTCAGGGTCTAATAATGGAGCCAAAAGGTGGCCAATCGAACCACCCTACTGCTAAATTGACGGACGATTTAGCGCAGTGGTTAAGAGCTTAAGCCGCTCTGCCTACTGCGTCTAATAGTCGCGGGTTCGAGTCCCGCACGGGACAAATCTTTGTGTGATCCACAATTATTTGTTCCTGTCTGGGTATTTGTGTATGTGAATTTTCATGTTTGTAAACGCACCCACGACGCAGGAATAAAACCTAGTGTGGGGCTACGCTTAAAAAAAAAAAAAAATATAACCCCGCCGTGTTTGAGATCGTTGGATTTGTCTTAAAGAAGCCATAGGATCTCCTAATCTAAGCAAGACATCTTCGTCGTGCTTTTGCTATATAAGCTTGTTTTTGAAAAGGTTTTTTTAAGTTATTTTCCCTTTATCAATGAAGAAGACAGAGACTTTTTGCATTTGTAGACTTACCAATCCCACTCGTCACCAACATCCGTTATTTCAGTTTTTGGTTTCTTTTCAGGTTCGTCTAGAAGATCAGCAGATGACGTGTCACAACCTGTAACAAAAAATAATCGGTAGTAATGAAAACTAAAAGTTTTTAAGGACCTAGTAAGAAATCTAACATGACGTCGAGTCCTTTTACCTGGCGTGCTGGGCCGACTAGAGTCAACGTCGTAATCAGCTATTGCTAGTACCCTGTCGTTCCCCGCCAAATCTGTCTCTGCTTTAGTTTTCAAATGCACTGTAGATCCAGGACCTGAGAACAAAAAGAAGCCAAAAATGAATAAGAGATTAAAAGTCATAATAAAATTTGGTTCTAGTAGACAATCATGCTCTTAAATAAATCTATTAAGTTTGGGAGTCGTTAAATTCAAAGCGATCATGACCTTAGCTTCGTAGCTTAGGTTTATTATGTTTTACAGATTGCAGGTCTCTGAGTGCATCCCCTCCAGGTTAGCGATGGCCCTAGCAGCTGCCCCCGCGGCCAACTCCTAGCAACGTCGCTGAATAACAGTTTTGGTATCGATGCAGCGTCGTCGCTACCGATACTAGAATATAAATTGGACCTAAAATCTCTGCGTCATAGTAAGTGCATTACTCACCAATATCATTGATAAGCTGTAGTCCAGTCTCGCTATTCACAATAGCGGTGACCAACGCGGTTCTGTCAGTACACGCTGCAGCCAAATCCAGGAGTGCTCGAGCACCAGCTGGTGTCACGGTCACGTTCAGCGTATCCCTGGCCTCCACAGTGACGTAGGTGCAGGCTTTGTCCACGAAACTCTCCGTGTCGAGGCCCGAGTCCACGCTATCTTCGCGGACTGGGTCCTAGAGAATCAATATTTTTTTTATGATGAACACAAAACAGTCTAACGATTTCTTTTGATTATATTACAAGAAGCACAGAGTAATGCCTAAAAATAGAAGCGCATGTTACTGCCCTCATGGTTGTATATTTATTTAAAGGGCAAGCCAACACGAACTCCCAGATATACGCCGGTCGTTTTAAGAATATTTTCTGTAGCTTCTTATCAATTGAACTAGCTCATGTTCAAGAGTGTGCTAGCTAGTTCAGAAATTAAAGAATCAAAGTCAAGTATGTATTTAGGTAATAAAACAAGAGGGAATTCCAACACCATACACACCTGCAAAGTAACCGTTTTGTGTTCCGTCTCCTTCTTAGCTTTAACCTCTCCATCAGTGAAAGTGACAGGTTTATCAAGATCCTCGTGGTCGCTGCCCACTTCTGCCTCGCTCTGTTCTGGTGCTGACGAGTCCTCGTCATTGCTTGCTTCTTCTGCACTTGAGTCACTTAGGTATAAAAGAATAAAGTCTGACGTAAAATACATATTTAAATGCCAAAAGCATTTGAAACTGTCCATGATGGATTGATGCTCAACTAAACATGGATTATATAAGTTCACATACAGCATGGTTCCAGTGGTTAAGGAGCTTGAGTCGCTCCGCTCACTGGGTCTAATAGTCGCGGGTTCGATTCCCGCACGAGACTAATCTTTGTGTGACTCACAAATATTTCTTTCGATCTGGGTGTTTGTGTATGTGAACTTCGTGTTTGTAAAGGCACCCACGACACAGGAATAATTCCTAGTAGAGGGCTACGTTTATTTTAAAATAAAATAAAGTAACAGACAATGATCTGTAAGCGATCGCAGTGACACATAGGCCAGCACAAAGATGGAATCTAAAACACAATACACTGGAATCAAAACAACCACTTAATACAGTGGACCTTAATACGTGGGACCATCAGATTAAAAATTATAATTTAAAAATACTTACTCAGTAAATAGATGCCCAATAGCCGTCGCCAACTTATCCATCAGCCCATTCTCATTCTCAGAATCTGATTCATCCGCATCTAGCAATCCTAAGAATGACATATTCCCAGCACTGAAGTCGACATTATAGTGCTTACTCTCTCGACCATGTGGATTCTTGATAAACGTCATCTCGTTGTCCGTGTCGCATTCATCTGCGGATGTTTCTGATTCAAATTCGTTTCGTTTTTTAGACTTCTTGGATTGATCTGAAGCTATTGAAGTATCAGCTTCTGTTTCGTGTTGAGTTGAAGAATCCAGTCGAGATGACATTGGGTAAGCTTTGGCCTGTAGACAAAAATAGTAGTTTCATTTACAAGAATTATTGGAGATTTCTTTTAGTACCTGATAAATTCAATCGATTTTTTAAAAGAAATGGACTCAAACCTTAAGAAGCCAGTATTAATCAGTCAGTGGCGGAAACACGTGAAATCGCCATGACAAAGCATGCCAGAGGTTAATAACATATAAGTTTAAAAAGCAAATGAAACACATGTGCTGTACGACTCACCTTCGTCTTGGCCTGGGGCCGAAAATTGAACCGAAATTACAACTGTCAAAATAGTAGAATTAGTCTCAAACCCCATTTATGATGGTCAACTAACCTGGAATAATGTAGCAGAAATTTCCCAAGGCCTGTATACGTTTTCATTAATCACCACGGGCTCCACAAGAGGTTCCCAAGCGTCCACTTTCTCGTTGTAACAGGAGGCAAGCAGACTCATTGATGCAGTGCCGTGAAGTTGTTGGGACCAGTCGTGTAGAGATAATTCTGTTTTCATCTGCACAAATAGTAAAATTCGTCATTTGAAAAAAACATTTAAGATGTGCGTACAACTGACTTTTAGCCTAAAAACTTTCAGATATTAAATTAACTTAACTTAAATTAACGCGTCTTTATTGCGATGCTACGTCGCACTGATCCACTGTGGTGGGTGAGAAAAAGCCTTAAGGATCGCTTAAGTAAGTAGTATCTTTCATGACAGAAAGAATATTTACTTCCATAAAGGGTTTTCCAAAATTAAGGTAAGAAGCGATTAGTATCGCGTCTTACCTTAGTTTTGGAACAAATTTGTTACAAACTCTATAAAAATCAGAATACATTATACAATGATGTTTCTGGTTCATTTCTAAAATAATTAATAAAAGGTGCATCAACGAACTTTTGCTCCGCTTCAAGATAACTTTGCAACACAAGTACGTAGGTATCAAATTTGAAACATGAGAATAATTTTGTTTTTACAGTCTTTGGGATACTATTGGGTAGGTAAAAAGTATTCAAAATATATTAGTAGTAACAAGAATATATCCCATCATCACCATATCATCACTGTCGTACCTTTATCATCAGCACAGGGACCCTTACAGTTTGCTCCATCTCAAACATCACCCTGACACATGGCACAGTCATCAGGAAAGTCTCTGCAGGCCTCACGCAGGGATACTTCGGTTGTGTATAAGTATCTTCAGGGTTAAGGACCACGTAAGGAGTAAGTTTCTTTGGAAACCATAGGTCATCTTCTTGCTTTTCTGATTTAGGGTTATAAGTGGCGAAGTTGAATGGCTCCTTATCATCAGTTATTGTAAGTTCTGTTGTTATCTCTTCGACTATGTCTGTAAAAGATGAAGGATTATTATTAAAGTAGTAGCCACACAGTACAAAGCCGACTGTCGTTACGATTTCTGGAAGAGGTTTTTGTGCTGCAGTGGACGTCTTTCAGCTGTAAGAGAAGAACTAGCCAAGAAGAGGAAAAAGTATGCTGACTGAATCCAAAGAGAAGTGGTTATGTATTTATTATACTACCTTATTTAGGTTATGTATGTGCCTACGTATTGGAGCTAGGTACGTTATGCCACATCACTGTCGATGTGATGAGAATGTCGACCAATTTGGGCACCATGGCCTCTTATGGCTTCAATTTTATGAACAATTAATAGTAGCTGAGGTGGCTTTGGCTGAAAACCAGCGTTGGAGGAGAGTTTGTTCCCCTTTAACACATGCTGAGCCTAATGCCTTTCGGCACAGCTCACACCGAAGCTAACGTCACAAGTAGCAGTAGCAGTTAATTTTACTTTATTTGTTATTTTTTTTGGAACTGTTCTTATATTTCCTGAGGTTCATATGTGTGCTGTGCTGAATAAATATTTTATCTTTCTTTTTTTCTTCAAAGCGCCGGTAGAATATCGCAGCATGTCAGTATTAATAATGTCATCCGTCGGGCCTTTGCGACCGCCAATGTGCCGGCAGTTTTGGAACCAAACGGTTTTATGCGTGACGATAGTGAGAAACCCGATGGAATGGCAATTATTCAAATTTAAAATAATAAATATTTTTATCCCGAAAATAACTACCGTTTCGGGATAATCACGGGGTAAAATACAAAACTTTATTATTTTTATTATTGTTAGTCTCGAGCTGCAATGTTACATTAAAATTTGTGGTTTTGCTACATATAAATTCCTCCATGATCTGATATAGAATTCAGGTTCGTCTCCTCACGAGAAACTCTTCGGTGGTTAAAAGCACTCACCTCAAGTTGTGCATACTCGTTTGATTTAAACACTCACGATTGTCTTTTCTAGAGAAAACTCTTCAGGGATGAATGTCCAGAACACGAAACTTTGTATATTCATTCATCTAAGATATATCTAATTTTGTTCATGAAAATGAACTGGCACGAAATGTACTGACAAAACGTTGTTACATACTTTTTTAAATATTATTCCGCCGGATTACGATCTTTGAGAAGGTAGGTAGAAAAGGTTTTAATCAGCCATTTTACTAATAATTTCATAATAAATAGATAAACTAGTAATCCTTCTCAAAAAGAAAGTACCCAGGTATTGTATATTTTTTATGAGATGGCGTTAGCGTTGAATAAGATTGCGCTATAGAGACCTATGTGAAATTAAAAAATAAACGCATGCGGAGCCGCGGGTAACAGCTAGTAGTTTCATAAATTTAAATTAATTATAATGACAGAAAATAATTATATATTAAAAAGAAATTAATGTAAGAGGCGTTAGAACCTACCAATCATACAATATAAAGACAAGCTCGATTAAAATTAGTTCACTCATTAGACCCAGCCGTCCCTATTCGGTAAATTCGAATAAAAGTTATTATTTCCAAAAACCCTTCGTCTAGTGTCTTTTCTTAGAACTTTAAATCCTCAGCTTTCTTGTACTTACCCATAACAGTGTGAACTGTAGTTGGAGCAATATGAACTTCTATCTCCGAAACTGACAATCTTACTCTTACACCTTCCTCTATATTTTTAAAACTCTTCGAAAATTCCACATCGCACGGCTTCAACACCAACTGAGGAGGCAGATTCTTCAATTTCGACTGCAACTTGGACATGACTTGAAGTCCAGCTAATGAGACTACGAAAGACTCGCTGTTGGAGTGGTACGAGTAGTCTATGAGAAGTTCTGTTCGAAGTAGTAGGGCGTGACCTTCGGTCTTCGTGAGGTCAGTGAAAAACATAATCTCTGGCTGTCTGAATTGGATAGATATTGACAATCCCGGTTGCTCTTCTGATAATGACGTTGCTGAAATTAATAAGAAAATATATTATGTTAGTTTAAAGAGAAAACAGCTACAGCGTTGGTGCATACTTAAAATAAAACAGAGAGTGCTGACAATACATATAAAAGGCAACACATTGGGCAGGCTGAAAGATTCCTGTTTCGATTTCGAGTGTAACAAAAAGCCACTATAAAAAGTTCACAATACGCGAGATGGTCGACCAATTTTTTGCAGTTTGTCAGCGAATTATATCTAGGTAGTTTCGCCTTTTACCTGATCCTCTCTTTATATCTCAAAAACAGCAGACGTATGTGACTAAAACTTTTTCTAGGTTTCAGACAGTGTTAGTTAGAGTACGTTTAAGGCGTTGGAAATAAAAATTGCAATATGTACGCGTATTTCGTTTTATAGTTCGCAAGAGGAATACATAGGCGTAATGTGTCAAAAGTTATAGTTCCCAGCTCTGCCGTTGGCCGTGAACGGACCCCGCCACCGCCGTAAAGTAAGTTGCGAGCGGCGACAGTCAGCAAAATGGTGAAAACGTAACTTGTGCTTGCTACCATATAAAGGCATTTGAGAGCGTTACTTACCTGTAGAATAGTAACCGCTTGTAGAGTCGGTAGAACTAGGCAACCTTGCGGCTCTGTTGTTGTTTCCAGGCTTCGATGGGTGCACATCACCGACGTAACCGTGGTTCACTACACCACCTTCCATCGTCTTTTCGCCTGGAAATAAAAGAATATGTTTCAACTAAAGTTCCAGAAGTGACGCAATAATATCGACTAGGGTTTTACAACATCACAGTTACGAAGGGGTAGTCGATGTGGTGATCGTTGAAGAGGCCTATGTTCCTTAGTGGACGTCTTTCGGCTGATGATAAAGTCACTTCATTTAAGATTTTATTTAATGTCATGTTAATAATTGCTATCAGCACTTATTAATAACCAGGGCGCGTAGCACAATCGTCTTATCCTAAGAAGAATTGTAAATAACCGCAATTGATAGCTGTCCCTTTTTCACGGGATAGTAAGATTTTTGTAGTTTTCCTAAAAAGGTAGCCCTCCAGAAAATTCACTTAGGAAAAAGTACTTAAAATATCATATGCATCAGGCATAGCATCAAGCAGAGACTGTCCCAACGTAAATAACCAGGAAAGATCACAAACGAGTAAAACTACTCACAACCCAGAGTACCAGGCATGACTTCGAGTACAGTATTCTCTAACATAATTAACCAGGAAAATTCATCAATTAGAAAAAACTACTTCTAACAACCCAGAGTGGTCTATTCACCAGGCATCGCATCTAGCAGGATCCTGGCCAGCATAATTAACATAAAAGAGTAGTTTATTCACCAGGCATAGCATCGAGCAGGGTCCTGGCAAGCTGCAGCAGGAAGGGCAGCGCGAGGTTGAGGCGCGTGCGGTCCACACGAACGTCCGCGTGGCGCGCGCGCGCGCCACTCACGCGCACGCTCGCGTCGATGAGCGCCGCGCGCCGCACAGAGATGCACGTGTCTTCCGACCCTGACTGATTGCCGCTTTGAGACTGGAAGATTCTGTAAAAATAGTAATGGGTTTATTGTTGATGATTGTTTTAGAGTTGTATAGTTTTAGTGTTGACTGCCTCGTTGGTCTAGTGGCAAAGCGCATCGCTTTGTGATCACGAGGTCCTGGGTTCAAATCCTAGGTCGGACAAGTTTTTCTAATGAAAATTTCCCAGTAAGAGTCCGGAGTGTATTACATGGGATTCGCCCCGTATTACATGGGACCTAACATCGTCGGCGAAACGTGGGGGTACTCAGTACACCTCTGCCACCCACGTTTGGGGAATATAGGCGTGACGGTGGTATAGTTTTATTTATTTTATACTAGAGCAGTGATAGTCTAGTGCTTGGGAATGGAACATATATAAAATTGTTGACTGATTTTAGAGTCGTATACTTTTTTTATAGAGCAGTGATAGCCTTGTGGTTACCCCGTTGGACTGCAAAGTCAGAGGTCTCTAATTCAAACCCAGGCACGCACCTCTGTCCTTTCGAAAGCATGTGCGTATTAAAAATTAACTACCACTTGCTTTAACAGTGAAGGAAAATATCGTGAGGAAAAATGCATGCCTAAAAGTTTCTCAAAGGTGTGTGAAGTGCGCCAACCCGCACTGCGCCAGCGTGGTACACTATTGTCTAAACCCTCTCAGTTGGAGAGGAGGCCCGTGCCCAACGGTGGGACAATTACTTACTTCTTTTTGGACTTTTGCTTGTTACTTAATAAAATCAAAATATATTATTTTACAAGCAGATTCGTGCGGCTTCGTATGCGATTGACAACAGCGCCATCAAAAATAATTCATCAAAATCGATTAAGCCGTTTAGAAATGGGAGAATTACGAACACACCGGAGTTTTATACACAGGGTGGACATTATCGGCAGGGCAATTACCTTAACCATTGTAGCTACAGCATAACGGTCTTTAGAGACTAACCTTAACTTTTTTAAGAATTATTGATTTGCATTTACAGATTTTGAAAAAATATAGTCAGCAAAAAATTGGTCAATTTATAGAAAAAGCCTTTTTTTACGCCAATCGTTCCTGTATCTTATAAGAACGAAAACCTTCTAAGGCCACATGAGGAGGAGTTCTATAAAAGTTAGAAATCACAAAAAACTTTATACACATATTTCGTTCGTATTCAATTTAATTGAAAAAATATATTTATCGTGAAATTAGGTCATAATGGACACAGAAAACTAAGTTTTGACATAGGGGTTAGATTTCTGCGCCCATTTCAAGATCATTTTATTTATTTATTTAATTCTTTATTGTACACACATATATTGACAAATAACAATTTAACTGAAAGTTTATGTACAAAGGCGAGCTTAACTCAATATTGAGTTTTCTTCCAGCAAACCTTAGAGCGATAGAGAGATGAAAATAGAGTAGAGGATAGCAACAAGTGTACCTACAGTAGAATTAAATAGAATATCCTAAACTAACCATATATATTATACAAAATATCACATACACAGAAATCTAACTATATAGTAGCAAATATACATACATACATAAATATAATAAAATATAACTAAATATATACATATATAAATAAATATATTCAAACACATATATGATAATACTGGACAGGAAATGTTCTTTAGTTCTTTTCTTGAAGGCGTCCAGTGAGATGCTATTGCGGATGGAATGCGGGAGTGAGTTCCACAAGTGCACCGCGTAGACAGTAAAAGAACCATTCTAGCGGCTAGAAGTGTGATGTACTCCTAGTACGGAGAAGAAGGGAAGTAGATGTGCGACAGGGCTTTCCCCTAGGAACTAGAAATTCAAAACGTTCCTTGAGATATGCTGGTGAATTGGGATTGTGGAGAACGGAAAAGAGAAGTGAAAGTACGTGAGCAACTCGACGACGCCGAATAGGCAACCACCTCAATTGCGCTCGAAATTCCGACACGTGGTCGTATTTTCGGAGTCCAAAAATAAAACGGATGCACAAATTTTGAAGTCGTTCCAGTTTATTGAGGAGCTCCTCCGTCGCGTCCAGAAAACACACATCAGCATAGTCCAGAAGGGTAAGAAGAAGAGATTGAGCAAGAGTTATTCTAGTTTGCAAGGGCAGGAACTTTTGGAGCCGTTTGAGAGACTGGAAGGAGCCATATATTCTTCTGCTTACTTCCGCAATATGTATATTCCACGAAAGATGGCAATCAATATAGATTCCTAGATTTTTGACACTTTTGGAATAAGCTATAGGAACGGAATCGTACAATACTGGTGGAAGAAAATCTTGATTTAAAAGGTTATAGTAGTATCTACCACCAATAATGAGCGCTTGAGATTTTGTAGGATTGACTAACAGGCCATAAGTTTTAGCCCACTCGTTGATATTTTTTAGATCATTATTGATGGATTGAATGGCCTCAGGGAGCACGTCGATTTTAAAATGACGATAGAGTTGCAAATCGTCTGCATAAAGATGATAATGTGAAGATAAAATTTTTGTGATGGCGTTAATGAAAACCGAGAAGAGAAGAGGAGAAAGAACACCACCTTGGGGAACTCCGGCAGTCAGATTACACCACTCTGAGGAAGCCTCTTTGTAGCGGACCGACTGTGAACGACCCCGAAGATAAGAGTTAAACCATTCAGTTACAGAAGACGACACATTTAAGGATGATAAGATCCCTAGGAGGATGTCAAAATCAACTGAATTGAAAGCTCTGCTAAAGTCCAATAATACCAAAATGGTAAGGAGTTTATTTTCCATAGCCAAACGGATGTCATCTGTGATTTTTAAAAGCGCCGTTACAGTACTGTGGCCAGGACGGAATCCGGACTGGTATGGACTTAGCAGGCAGTTAGAGGAGAGATAACAAGACAGTTGATCATGTACTACACTCTCAAGTACCTTGGACAGGATAAGTAAGATGGAAATTGGACGAAATTGGGATACAGCGGTGGGATTAGCAATTTTGGGCAATGGTAGGACATGAGCCTTCTTCCAAGCTGAAGGAAATGAGCTTGTTGCAAGAGAATGGTTTATAATGTGGGTTATGACAGGAACAAGTATATTTAAAATCTTTTATAAAAAAAGGTAAACCGACTTCAAAAAGCAAAAAATAAATATATGAAGTCGGTGCTGGTTGGTGCAGTCGGTTACTTGGCACCGACTTCAAATATTTATTTTTTTGCTTTTTGAAGTCGGTTTACCTTTTTTTATAAAAGATTTTTATTTTACAATTTTAAGTGACCAGTGAATTATTCTATATTAGGGTACCTATAGGATTGACGTAATACCCATAATATCTCAATTTACACATGCCTATTGTTTGTCGTTAAGGAGTTCCCTGGTGTATCTTCTAAGTCCAAGGTCCAATGTCAATAAAATTAATATGGGACCACCTTGGAGATATACTGAACCCAATGCAAAAAAAATTATCAAGATCGGTCCACAATTGACGGAAATATCGCTGAACGTACATAAAAAAAAAAAAAAAAAAAAAAGGCATACATACAACCGAACATAGAACCTCCTCCTTTTTGAAGTCGGTTAAAAATGGGGAGAAGCATGTGAATATGTAGGCCATCATCACCCACCGCTTTAGTGGATATGAATAGGATAATTTTCTTTGTGTCCCCCCTCTGCAACTTGGTGAAAAGTATACGAAGCACAATTTGGCAAAGAAATATTAGACAGACTATTCAATGTAGAAGATTTTGTATTGACGTCAAGGGTAATTGGCGATTTGGAGAAATGCTGGTTTATTGCATTAAGATCAATATCGGCTATATCCTCACTGCGGGTTTTACCGATACCAAGAGACTTGAGAAAGTGTCATACTTGTGCTGTGTTGACATTTTGTAGAGACTGGTGAATATGGCGTCTTTTTGCATCTCTACACATACGATTGCAACGATTACGCAGAGCTTTATAACAAGACCAATTCTCTTCCGTTGGGGGATCATATCAAAATATAACTTCGGTATTCAATCAGTGTCACTCTACGAACCTCTTTATAACAATACCAGGATCAGGCCTAATGTCTTCAATAAGTAAGCTCTGCAGAGAAGCTTTTAGCTCAATACTGCCATCCGAACTATACTCAAGCTGTAGTGTAGCTTCACCAGCTGTTAGCTTAGCTAGGCCGTGGTTCAAATCCCTCACTGGAGAGCTCAGCACTTCATCCATATCTGAGAAGAGTTTCAGTTCTATGCCATCAAGAACAAATCTGTAACAAATTTGATAAATAAACAAGAGAGCAAAAGGAAATTAGGAGTGTTTAGATCCATAGCATAAAGGACACTTTTAGCATTGGAGATCGGGATAGATAGCCTCACTAAGTTGCTACGATTAGCATCTGAATGTTTGAGAAGTATACCATTCAGTCGTTGCATCGAGCGTTATAAAATGAGCATTACAGCCTTGACTATAGTTTTATATAGTTTTGACTACCTCGTTGGTCTAGTGGGAAAGCGCATCGCTTTGTGATCAAAGACAAACGTACTTTTTCTAACGAAATATTTCCCATTTTGAACCCGGTGTCTGGAATTGTGCCCGGTATATGGCAATAGATTCGCCCCCTATTATATGGGACATAACATCGTCAGTGAAAAGTGGGTGTACGCAGTACACCTCTGGCGACCTCACTTGGGGAATATCGGCATGGAGGTGTTTACTATAGTTTTCAGATAATAGAAATGGTAATAATAAGACACTGGAAGTGGTATAGCCGCGTGAACTTGTTTGTCACCATACATGTAAGAAAAGAAAAAAAATATTATTATTATACTAACATAACATTAATAAACATAAAACAAAAATAATAATAATAAAAAAAGAGATATAATTAAATGACCTCGTCACAAAAAACGGTCCCAACTCAACATAATGCTGGCTACTTAAAGGTTAAGCAACCAGCGCTGGTCTTCCGTTGGGCCGGTTGGCAACGACACGGATGCCAACAAAACAAAAACTAATATGACATAAATAAAATCTAAGTCTAATAAATAGAAAAAACAAAAACTTACTAAGAAACAAACAAATAAAACCAACAAGCCATAACAACATAGAAAACAAAGTGGGTTTTCTTTTTGCCATAATGGAGACAACAAAGAGAGTGAGACATGTGAGAAAATAAAACAAAATGTTTTAGTACTACTTGGACGTGTAAGTGATGCAGTGGCTAAAGTCGGTATGAAAGTCTTCCAAAACTTATAACTGCACTTATAAAGTACTAGCAGTTTCCTGCACTTCGTACCCGGTCGACAACAGCGCCAACTACCGGGTCTATGTTTTATGGCCTTTTTTACTTATGGATAAGATTTCTAACGGTGAAAGAATTTTTGAAATCGGTTCAGTAGTTTTTGAGTTTATTCGTTACAAACATACAAAAATACAAATCTTTATAATATTAGTGTAGAATACAATTCGTTGGAAAATAGTTTTACAGCAGTATAATGTTAGTGGGCGACTTAGAAGCGTTTCGGATGGGTTGGCCGGAGATAGCTAGTAAAAGATCGGTCTGGAAGACCTTTGCCCAGCAATGAGACAATAAAGGTTAAAAAAGTGTATGTGAGTCTGTTTCCATTTTTTTTTTAACGCACATGTATGGCAATACCGCGACTGTGGTGATAAACAAAATTGTGCGTTATTTCATTAATAGCGTTTTATTGGCATGGTCTGTACGCAAGGTCAATCTTACAAAAACTCACTGAATCGTCAATCGCCGATGCTAAAAGTACCAAGTTTGCATAGGCCTATTATGTTCAAGTATTTCAATAAAATTATGCCAATATCTATTTACCTTAAAACAGCTTCTTTTCTAATAGGCTCTCCTTGTGCGAAGAAAGCTTGGAGTTTCTTCACAGATGTATCAATTGGAGCAACATCAACGGGTGAACTTGGAACTATGGTTCCTAAAAAAGAAAATAGCGCATTTGGTGTAGTAATGAATTCTATAAATAACATACGACAGCTTGATCTAGTGGTTAAGAGCTTAAGTGCTTCGTCTATTGGTTTGAGTATTCGCGGGTTCGATCACTACCCGCAACGGAAATAAAACCCTATATATACCCAATAACCGAATGAAACAAAAACTTTTTTTATTCATGTAAACCAGTATAGTATTTATGAATCGTAATAAAAGTAACAAAGACATTAGAAAGATCAAAATATGCCGCATACCCACCCTTACCTATGCAATGTCCTTCGCTCAAATTGTCAGTCCAAACAGCAAGCATAGTCGCCAAGTCCTTCTGGCCGATGTTGAGCAAGATGGTGTCGATAGTGATGTCTGCTTCACAGGCCAGCAGATCTCGGTACGCGCTGATGGTGACCACCTGCTGGTAGCTGACAGCTCGCTTCATGTCACAGCGTATGGATACTGGCTCCAAGATTGGCTCCTTAAAAATAATTATCTAATTAATTTGACCTATCCTATTGGTTGCTTGTAACGAATAAGAGTAAATTCCTTTGTATTCCTAAAATCCAAATTTTCACTCTCAAATATTAACTAACTTCTAAAAAAGAAAGGATTCATGGTAATTCTCGCCTAGGTGGTACAGGGTCTCATTTTAGCCACATTTTGAAGAACGTGACTAAGTTTATTATGTTTCTATTCTGAATTGGATCAGTCCAGCGTAAAATTAATTAAAATTATATGTACTTAGCTAATGGAGGGGCATCACGGGAGGGGAAAATATTCTTTCAGACTATTGGTTGTGCCAAGCAGTTGTATCACGAAGGATAAATGGAAATTTAATATCACAATATAGCCTTTACACAAACCTGTACTTCTAGCGTGCCAGCCAATGTCATCACCGCCCGAGAGAAGGTGATGTTAACTAGCTTGACCAGTATGTTGTCTATGATGGGATGCTGTATAGGACTGGTCGCCTCTTGGCTAGCACTTAGCTGTTTGAAGAAATTCTCTATCAGGAGATCACCTGGTACACAAGAAGGGTCATATAAATAAACTTTTCAGTTTAGGAAATAAACAAAAACTGTTAATCCTATCCCCTGGTTTAGGTGGAAACCCTTTATTTCAGGAGATAGCATATTTGCCCGTTACAAAGTTGTATCAGCTGTCTTTGAGTAATTATACCATGGCTTATAGTTAGTATGTTAGTAGAATAAACAAATATTATTGTTAATAGCTGTATGCTATCCGACCAAAATAAAAATAAAACAAAATGATTTCGGGTTTCACAAGACTCAAAAACTTTTAGACTCCTCTTTCATCGAAAACAATCAACGTAATATTTCATTCAAATTGATCAAAAATGATGCATATGCACAAAGCAAATATAAAAAGGAGGTGGCCTAAGCTGTGCACTGTGTCTTCCAACTAGGCCCTGATGTTCTCGCGGTGGGCATGGTTTGCACGCTTGATTGGGAAATCTAACACGTTCACGGACACAAAATCATTCTCAATAATTTGTGATATGACACACAAACTTTCCATACGGTTTTCGAGCTAAAAAATCGACAGCGAATGCGATACATGAGCTTATAAATCACATTGTTACTAATCTTGATAGTAAAAAGAAAATAATGGGCATATTCCTGGATTTGGCTAAAGCTTTTGACACAGTCTCGGTCCCTATTTTATTAAAAAAACTAGAATCTCTGGGAATCAGGGGTCTTCAATTAAAACTTTTTTAAAGATTATTTAAAAAATCGTACGCAATCTGTTAAAATTGACGACTATATCAGTAAGGAGGTCTCTATCAGTCTTGGAGTGCCACAAAGAAGTATACTGGGCCCAACCCTATTTTTGACGTATATAAACGATCTCTGTCATCTAGACCTTGAAAACGCTAAATTTATAACCTTTGCTGACGACACAGCCTTACTTTTTAGTGGTTGTTCTTGGATGGAAGCTTTTAAGAATGCTCAAAAAGTATTTAACAGGGTTGTAGACTGGCTCAATAATAATATGTTGACGTTAAATGTTAACAAAACCAAACTTGTAAGATTCTGTTTGAAAAACACTGACGTTGTGGACACCCCACTTAATATAAAATCACACTGCTGTGGAAATCCTACTGACATAAATTGTTCATGCCCCCATCTTGAAAATGTAGAATCCATAAAATACCTAGGTGTAATTATAGACAAAAGGCTAAATTTTCAAGAACACATCGACTTCCTTTCAGCAAGGTTGCGCAAACTCATAGTTGTCTTTAAATCATTGCGACCAGTAGCCACTAGAGATGATGAAGTCCATTTACTTCGCGCTGTGTCAAACGCTTCTTACGTATTGCATTACTGCCTGGGGAGGGAGCACAAAAACACACTTTCACAAAATTGAAAGAGCTCAGAGAGCCATTTTAAAAGTAGGCCATAAGCTACCTTTTCACCATTCCACTACTGACCTCTATAAGCGATGGGAGGTCCTGACTGTTCGTCAACTATTTGTTCTACATACGGTCCTCCTACAACACTCCACGCTAAATTATGACCCGACTATCTTCATCAACGCATGACGTAAAGATAAGGTGTGTACACTCCCAAACTTAAAAACTAGTTTCTCTCACCGCTTCTTTTGTTACCAGGGCTGCAATCTTTATAATAAAATAAATCGGGTGCTTTCTATATACGCATCTTCAAATTATACTTGCAAGTTAATGGTAACAAGATGGTTGTTGAGTCTAGACTACGCATTTACCGAAAGTCTCTTGCATAATACACAGTAGTGACCAACGAATTGCCAAATATGCACATACACACACACCCACACTTACACACACACACACACACACACACACACACACACACACACACACACACACACACACCCACACACACACGAACACACTCACATGATGGTTAACAGGCTATATAACTGTAATATGTTGTTATTGTGTAAGATAATGCACCCAATCTGTGTCCATGGGGTCCTGTAATACAGGCCTGGTGATATGTAATACAGGCCTTGGCCTAACTCAGACACCAGCTCCTCACATTCATTTATTATGATATTATAAAAAATCTTACCTTACTTATGTTATTACCATGTACATACACAATGTGAGGAGAAATAAACGCTTTATTATTATTATT
Organism: Phalera bucephala; assembly: GCA_905147815.2. NCBI lineage: Eukaryota > Metazoa > Arthropoda > Insecta > Lepidoptera > Notodontidae > Phalera > Phalera bucephala. The sequence continues at coordinate 32,627,560 of LR990618.1, forward strand.
ATTATTTATATGTATCTCGCTGAGATTCACAGGCTTTACCCGGACCTTTGAAAGGCTTGCATGGGGACATGGGTCCAACACGTAGAGGCCCTTTGCGAGAAGTTAATGTTATGTAAGCCACCTGCTGAGATCACTTACTGAAAATGAAGAAACATAACCAGCGAACTGACCCCGGCAGGTGCAAGGACTATTGTAAATTATGGAAAGAAAACAAGGGCTATGCAAATGAGGTTTGATGGACAAAAACTGGACTATTTCAAAGGGGACGGACACCGGCCATAATTAGTGATACCTAATTACCCGTGGCCGGCGGTGACTCGCCGCTTACTAGATGGGCCCTCAAACGGTCGTCCTAGGACAACTGAGGGCAACACCGGTGTGAGCGGCTCAGGGGTGTAGAGAGGTGTGCTGCGCTTTCTCCGAAGTTACTCGCGGCGTTATGCCCTTTAACACTTCCACCCCTGGAGTACATCGATGTAGGAACGCATTATCTTCCTACGTCGATATAGCTCTCACGGCTCCTCTCTGGACGGCCAATTAAGGCTAGCCAGAGCCGAGAGTCCTGCGGGCACCCTTCGGTTTCCACTCGACCGACGAAGACACGCCGAGTTGGGGGCCCTGACCGACTCTCTGAAGCACTCGGGTCCGTGGTGTCGTTACTCACCAACAGCTCGCCACAAGCTGCCCTGCGGGCTTATTATTATTATTATTATGTATATGATGTGTATGATGGGGTCTACGACCCAAGCTACCGGTGGTCATGGGCTCCAAAGCTCCTTATTATTATTATTTTGTTTTAAAACTTTTGTTTATCGGGTTTCCCCGGTATGATTAAGACAACACGGGCGTGGCGCCAAGTGAAATCTTATATTTATGTGACAGATTTATAATGTTTGTGTTTGCGACTCCGGGCTATTGTCATGGTCTAATTGTAAAAATTTGCGGACTATGCGACATGTATTTAAAATCGATGCTTTTTGTAGTATGAGGTATGTATATTTTGACAGGTTAAGTGTTTGCAGGCTGTTGAAACGTTGATTCGGAATAACTCCAGTTGTGGAAATTACTATGGGGACTATGGTGACTTAATTCATTTTCCAAATCGTTTTATTTCTTCTTGCAGTTCTGTGTATTTTCTTATCTTTTCAGTTATTGTCGTCTGTATATTGTTAGTATTGGGTACGGCTATATCAATTATGTATGCATGTTTCTTTGTTTTGTCGATTAAGGTTATATCTGGTCTGTTGTTGTATATAGTGTTATTTGTGTGTATGGTGCGATCGTAGTACATTTTGTGTGTGGAGTTTTCTAATACTGGAGAGGGTGCGTATTTGTAATAGGCTGTGTGTTGTGTATGGGATTTACGAATAAGGTTATGTTTTGCAGCTACTTTTTGATGTAGTATGTGTGTTAGTTGGTTGTGTCTATGAGTATAGTCATTTTGTGTTAAAGTGACGCATGCTCCCGTGATGTGCTGTATTGTTTCTGGCATGACATTTTCTGCATAAATTTTTTGAGAGATTTCTATCTTTAATTATGTATTTCCTATAGTTTTTAGTGTTAATTACTTGGTCTTGTATTGCTGCAAGAAAACCTTCAGTTTCAGGGAATAATCCTCCTACCTCTAACCACTTATTAGAAGCTTCTTTATTAATATGTGACAGATTTAGATCGTTTAGATGTCTACCATGTAGTTCTTTACGTTTCCAGTTATTGTATTTGTCATGATTGTATTTTATAGTATCTATAGCAATTACATTAGTATTAGAAAGATTCAAAGGTGTATATGTATTATCTATCTCGCAAACAGTTTTATGAAGTGGGCTAGAGGTTTTTTGTTTATGAAAAATATCTTTAAACTATTAATTTGTCTCTGGTGTAAGTGAGTTAGATCTATTAATCCCCTACCGCCTTCTTTCCTTGATATTGTAATTCTCTCTTTAGCTGATTTTGGATGGTGATATCTATATTGCGTTAATAAAGTTCTAACTTTTATTTCTAATTTATTAATTTCAGTTACATACCATTTTATTACCCCAAAAGAATAAGTGAGTAGCGGTACGGCGTAGCTGTTAATAGATCTAAAAAGATTTTTACTGTTTAAGTGTGATTTACATAGTTTATTTATTCTTGTTATAAATTCGTCTTTAATTGGTTCTTTGATATTACTATGATCTAATTGTTTCAACTGTTTGTATCCTAAGTATTTATATAGTTCCTGATTTTCTATAGCTATTATGTGTTCAGTTTCATTTATATCGTAATTACACCCTACTAACTTGCCATTTTTTATATTAAGTTTGCGGCATTTGTCTAATCCAAAATCCATTTTAATATCTTGTGAAAATGTTTTTGTTATATCTAATAATCCAGTTATATTATTTTCACTGTCTGCATATAGTTTTAAGTCATCCATATAGAGTAAATGGAATATTTCCGATAAATTTTGTCTACTATGTTTAATTTTATGACCGAAACCCGACTCGTTTAATTCATGTGATAATGGATTTAGGGCTAGACAAAACTATAGGGGACTGAGCGAATCTCCCTGAAATATTCCTTTCTTTATAGGAATTTCGTCTGTAGTTATCATGGTCTTGTGAGTCTGTAAATTGAGTGTAGTTCTCCAATTAATCATAATAATTTGTAGAAAATTTATTATTGTAGGATGAATTTTGTAAATTTTTAAAATCTGAATAAGCCAAGTGTGGGGAACGCTGTCGAAGGCTTTCTTATAATCAATATAAGCTGTAAATATACTTTTCCTTTTGCTTTGTGCTTGTTTCAATATTATGGAATCTATAGTTAGCTGTTCTTTGCACCCCATGTGAAAACGTCTGCAACCTTTTTGTTCCTCTGACAAGATATTATTATTTTCTATATGCTTATTGATCCTTCTGCTAATGCAAGCGGTAATTAATTTATACAAAGTTGGTAAACATGTAATTGGTCGGAATTGAGATGGGTCCTGAGTTCTTTCACTTTTTGGGAGCATGTAAGTTAAACCTTTTGTTAAGAATTCTGGCATTATAGCCTGACCTTTGATAATTTCGGTAATTTGTACTGCTAATGTGTTGTGTAGACAATTGAGCCTTTTTAACCAAAAAATATGAATGTTGTCTATTCCTGCTGCTTTCCAGTTTTGTGTTTTATTGATAGTATTTGTCAACTCTTCAGTTTCTATACTTTCAAATTCCATATTTTCTATGCCTTCTACTCTAGTTATTGTTTTAGTGATCCATGTGGCGTCTTTATTATGGGTGTCACTGCTAGACCAAACATTAGACCAGAAATCGGTTAGTTCAGTTTTTGAAGGTGGGTTTCTAACACCTATATTAGATGTATTGTTTTTTAGTTTACGGTAAAATTGTTTTTGATTTGTTACAAATAGTTTATTGTTTTCTTTTCTATCTTGCGCCTTTTTATATCTATTTAGTCTGTGACTTTTTACTGCTAACTTCTGTTTTAACGTATCTAAGTATTCATCTATTCTTCTGTTATTGTCGTCATATTTACTGTGTATTTTGGATCTTTCTAATATTTTGTTAACTTTAATCATTAATTTTTTATTTGTATTACCTAATTTAAATTGCGTCAGTCTTCCTATGTCTTTCCTTAGTTGTTCAATGTCTGTTTCTAATCTTATTTGCCAAGCTGGTTTGGTACGGGAAGGATTTTTGTTTATTTTTATTTTCAAATGTTCTACAATAGTCAATCCCGTACAATATATAAGAGTGTGTGTGTCCTGTAAATTTTCGATATGTGGTATTTTAGGAGGCAAGATGTAGCGGTTCAATATTCCTATAGTTTGGGATATTAATTTGGATGTGCGTAGTTTGGGTAGTCTAGGTCGCATTGTTGGGTCAGTTCCATTGTATTTTAGGATGTTAGTTTTGAGATTTCATTTAATGTTTCTATTAGCTCGGTGTCTGTATCTGTTGTATTTGGTTGGGATGTATGATCTTGTGATTCAATTTCAAAGTGCTCCGTATTAATTGACTGAGTAAAGTAATCGTTGGCGTGTTAATATCTGTTTGAGTTAAAACATAAGTATTATCTGCATTTTTGACATGTTTTGTATACCTAAGCTATTAGCAGAAGCTATAGGAGAGTGCAAGATCTCATTTCTCTCAAGATCTTTAGCAACTTCTTCCTTAATATTATTTATTGTTTCTTCTGATAAAAATCTATTTCTTACTATGTCTCGTCTTTGATCTGACAATCGCTGTTCAGTAACATTACTGTCGGGATATTGTTGGCAAAATTGTTGGTGTAATAATTGTCTGTACATGGTTAAATCTGTTTCAAGTTTTGTTACTTTGAAATATGTGCGCATTATGAAAATGTTGATATTTGAGTCCCATTTCATGCGCACACGTGGTTTTCCAGCTTTGGTGGTCGCAGGTCTCATTGCCGAAGCTACCTGAGAAGCATCCGTGGCCGGTTGAGTTAGAAACTCTTGGGCTATAGTAGGGCTTGAACGGCTGGACGTGGCTTCTTCGGGTGTCCCGGTGAGAGACCGTCCAGTAATGCTCTCACCACCGGTGGCTTGCATGCTGCTACGCCCAGCACCGGCTCCAGGCGTACCCCGGCGATCACCCCCGGGCAGCGGCATTATACGTTTACTTCTGTTCCTTGTTTCCATATTGAATGGGTTGCCAGAGCCATGTTAGCCGTGCCAGTAATTTCATATCACGTGTCCGCCCCCAACGTGAATCGGGTGTTCGATTCGGACGTACGGTTGGGCTTTAGGGGGCTTATTATTATTATTATTATACAAAGTGGCATCACGTCTGGGGACGGGTTGCCACATTTTTTTGCTGGGTTTTACAAGTATGTGTTGCGGCAGTAACGGTCAGAGACGTAACCACCTGTAGGCGTACATTCATACCAAGTGAATTCTAAACCGTGTGTTACGGCACTAACGGCACGCGGCGACTGGTTGGTCGAATGTGTATGTAAATCTTCCGGCCACAGACGTAGTGTCACAACTCGTGTTCTTTCAATGTGTGCATGACAGAGGTAACTTATGTGCACGCGTAGCAGTGTTTGCTGTGGCACTAGCGGTCTGTATTATAGCCTAAAACGGCACAGAGTTCTTCCTACAAACGCTATGAGAAATAGTCGGCCGTGGACGGAGTTCTACTTTTTGTTTTGTATTTTAAATCGCCGCCTACATTCGTAGTGCTATATTATGAGGGTCATAATTTACGTCTCTCGACGTACTGTCCGTGAACGTGCTAATAATGCTGCATCTCCTCTTCATATTTGCTTCGTGTGTATATTAAAAAGCTCGGATCTATCTTAAGTACGAACGATCGATCGCGAGCTAAAGGTAAAATATATAACTATAAACTTACCCATATTTAGAACCAAAAGATTTGGTGATGAAGGCTTTTGAGGCAATAATAGCACAGGAGCGTGGATCTAAAAATAAACAATACGCAGTTTTAAAGAATTCCTGCCGATTTAAGTATCTTTTGCTCATTGAAAATAATCAGAGAAGGAAAATAAAAATTTCCCTTCCAATATTTGAATTTCAAAAAAGCATACGTACCTCAATAACAAGGTTGAGCCTAGTACTCCAAGACTTTATCCCTTGTGCCTGCTTCTCAGCAGCTCTCTCTGCTGCCAATGCTGCTTCAGCGGCCATTGAGTTCGGTATCAGAGGTTCTAGGAATTGCTGGAAAACAATATTCATTTCAGGACCGCCAAGCTGAAGATCGGGTTCGTTTGCGGATATTAGAAAAAGCTTAAGTTAGCAAACTTATTGGTAAAATTGTTTAAAGAGTTATAGACTATTTATGGATTTGAGATAGACATGAAAATTTTACCATTAAACACTTAAAAAGCTCAATCTTAAGTTTATTCATGGCCATTCCAACAGCTATCTATCAACTAAAGAACAACGCTTACTTGTAAGTGATGCAGTACACAGCAGAACATAACAACGTGTAGTCTTCCAACATAGATCTTCAGTTCTCCGTGAGCTTTCATCTGCTGCTGCTCAACAGAAGTGCCGGCCCCGTACACCCTGGCCGCAGCACGTACGTATTTTATCTCCAAAACTTTGTCTTCGTCAGGCCAGACCAGCTATCGAGAAATAATTTACATCTTGATTATGGATCGTGGATGGTTAATACAAAGATGAGTATCGATGACGTGGTTAAGTTTATAACTAAGCTCTAAATTAGCTCAGGGGCGTAAGAGGGAGGAGACTTTTATCTTGATGCGGGTGAAATGCGTTGGAAGTGATGATGAAGATGAAAAGAACCTGGCAGTATCATCTACTGTAGTGGATACGGCTCACAGTGATCAAATTGTATTTGAAGTGGAGATGAAAAACGTATTTAAAAATGGCCATAAAAGATAATTTTAAAATTACACAGGTCTATCTATCTATCTATCTATCTATAACCTCACGCCAGATCCCTTACACAGGTGATTTTAGAAAGACTATAAATATATCATCTGCAAATGAAGAACGATAAAAAAGCGATAATTTATATTGTAAGTATACTGAAAGCACTACAAACAGTCGAAGCAGTCAAAGCGAAGTCATCTAATGATTTTCCTTTTACTGTTTCGCCCTTTTGTGGGTTTGCAAATCTCGCATGTAATTTGTGACCACGGAATTTAAGGCTTAAGACCCAAATTTATGAAACCATTACCGAATGCTATAATATTCGTTAAAAAGCCTCTAAAAATACTTAAGTAATAACTAGATTATAGGATACAATGTATACAAATACCTTTGGATACAAAGTAGCATCAGACAGGTCATCTAACTGCAAAGAGCTCAGGTACAATTTGAATATCATGCGGTCGTTGGCTCTAAACACGCAATCACTTTCCAAAGTCGCCAGTCGCATCTCCAGGACTGAACATTCCTGATGGCACAGCTTCACGGATATGGATGAAGCCCTGTACAGGAACACAGAAATTATGTTTACACTCTGACTGTTTAATTACTGTGCACATGCGCATAGCAGCTGCGAACCAAGCTGCAGGTTACTGCCGCTAGATCAGACGGACCACGCGGTCACGAGGTAAAACTCTTAGTAGCTCGTCTTAAGTTGATCGCTGACGTAAGGTATTCAGGTAGTTGTTTGGTAATTGGACTTTTTGGTTTTATTAGTTATTCAGTAAATAACATCATTTAATTGGAAGGATGTAGGTACCGGGGAAGACTTAGACTATCTTACCATGACCAAATACTAAATCTTATCTGAAGGACAAGTCAAGAGTCTCCGTAACCGGCGAGCGTGTATGAGACGTACTATAGCGGAGGAAGCCAGAGAGGTATGTAAGGAATGAACCTGTTGGAACTCTGTACTCTCTGCTTGCCCCGCAAGGGATGTGGCATGATGATATAGATAGATAGATAGAAAAATTACAAACGTGTTACAAAGGCTGCCGCAATTTGTCTACCTTGTAAAAAGGTTGAAGAGTCTGTATCTGCAATGGGATTAGACAAGCTTGAAAGTTTGCGGAACTGTGAATATTCGCTACTTTTTGTAGTATCTTTACGTTTTATTTTAAAGTACGCCTTGGAAATGATGATTAGATTTCTAGATATATTTTGAAGAGTAGTTATAAATTCATACCTAACTGAATAGCTGAATTTAGTAGCTCCGGGAGGCACGGGAGGGTCAGCTTCCGGCTTCATGAGATAATCCCATAACGACTTCGTTTTTGGTAGCACTACGGTCTTCAAATTCAGAGCGTGTCTATGTTGTATTCTGAGACAAGCGACACTGATTAGAACTTAAAAGACGGTTCTGTCTAATGTCTAAAGCGAGGCGATTTCAACCGCTTTATAAAATAGTTGTAGTTTCAGTTTGTAGTTTGTTTCGGTCTGAGTATTTGTGTATGTAAAATTCATGTTTGTAAACACACCGACGATTCAAGAATAAATACAAATGTAACCTCACATTTCTCACAAAACAATAACCTTTTGAAAAGCTACCCTTACATATTAAGAATAAGGAATAATAAAAAAATAAACACCGTGACACCAATATTCTCTAAGCAGGGGGTGGCAGGAATGTACTATGTTAAGCTACTTTTCTAAAGTATTAAGGTATGAATACTTACTTATCGTAAATATACTGCAAGTACTTCATAAGCGTTCTTAAAGCGTCCGCATGTAGCAGTAGAGAGACATGCCCAGTATCAGCGACTAGGGCCTGCTCCACATTGTGAAAGTGGGAACGGAATTCTGGACAGTCAGCGCGTACCTAAAAACATTAGAAAATGTAAGGAAACCTAACCCCACCATTCCGCAGTGCATGCACTTGTTGAGGTATGTTGCTTAATTTGTGCGGTATAAGCGTTTTGAAGAGATAGCCGTTTCTATCTCTATGCAAAGAGCCACTGTAGAAAATTTTAATTCGTACTGTTTTATCTGTGCATTCCAGTAACTTGAAGGCAATGCAATACCTTTTTCACTAGGGTAACAACAATTGACTTCATCGTCTTGAAGTGTCATCACTGAGTACGATCCTTGGCTACTCTCATCCTGAATGATTACTATTAACCCAGTTAAAGAAATCTGGCAAAATAGAATGTTATCATACCTTCCTGTACAACAAATTGAAGAGTTCTCCAGTACTGGTAAGCAGTTCCAAGTACTGTCCTGTGCTGCTGTGATGCTGCTTGTCGGTCAGCAACAGCTGGCTGATGGACAGCTGCACGGCCGGTCCGAACTCCATGAGCGCCACGTCGAGGCATACCTTGGTGATGCTCAACATGATGTACGGCTTCTCCGTTTGGTCGGTGGAGCGGGAGAGGTTGATTACTATTTCACCTGGTGGATGCAATTGGTCATTGGTCATTTTTGGGATGATTTTGATCAAATGACTTATGTGGCTTTAAGACCACGGTCTTCAAATGGCACATTAGAACACCCTACCAATATCCACCTCAATGACTAACATTAGCAAATTTATAATGATTTGCTAATGTTAGTGTAGATGGGGATAAAACTCAAAATGTTCTCATAGATTTAGAAAGCAAAATTCTATAACGTGGACAATTACTACTATCGACCAAAATATCGATCGTAAATAGATTTTAATCGGGTATCTAAAGTCAGCCTTACTCTTCCACTCATGGCCTTCTCTCACAAATCGAGGAGAGAAAGCTTGGGTCATACTTCACCACGTTGACCCAGTGCGGCTTGGTGGAGGCAGGTTTGTAGCCACCTGCTGTTCAAACTTATCAAGCTAGCTATAAGTCTTCCAATTTGGCTTAACGAGAATGATACGTACCGACAATAAACCTCAGTAAAGTATTGATGTTGTTGCTTGGCGACACATTATCATCAAATCCTGGGAGATCGACCGATCTCGCATACACCTCCATATCCTCATCACTGTGCTCTGAAGATATGAACACCTGTTCTGATTGCTGGAACCCAAGCTTGGCTCCTGCTTTATCGAAGGTAGTTTCTGCGACCCTGTTGATAAAAAATAATACTGCTTGTCTTCAAAGAAAAATAAGGCAAAGATTAAGTTGCCTAACAGAATATTTCATTTAACTGTGATCTTAAGATTTCCTATTGATTAAGCTTGAGTAGATCTAGTTCACTTGTCACATCTTGTTGCAGTGACTTATTATCTACTTCAATAAGACAAGCCAACTGCTAAACTGTGCTAGTAATAAAAATATTTGATTAGTAATATAAAAACGATCTAGGGTGACACTTGGTAGCGTGCAATTGGAGATACCCAGGAAAGAGTGACCTATCTCCAGCAGTGTCGTGATACATAATATAAAGGTGAAAAGTTTGCCATTTAGCAGCAAATCCGATTTCGCCCTAAATCATTATTTTCGAAAACTGATCACCACTTAACGACTCACCTACTCCTCCTTAAATAAGCCGCTACAATCCTCTGCCTCAATTTAACCAAGTCATTATATCCAGGGTCAGCTGTCACTCTATCCAGATTTAAGAGTTCCATCAGTTCTGGCTCTTGCATATCCTCGGCGTAGTCTCCCGAGTCCATGAAAGAAACTGGCACGGTGTTCGGCACCGGTACAGGAAGGTTATCGCAGAAGTCGAGGAGAAGACCGATGATCCGGTCTGAGAGGTTCAACTTGAAGCTTGACAGAGATATGTTTAGTTTGTATCTGGGAAAGAGAAAATAAAATAGAATAACAATTTCTCGCATGATAAGGCCCTAGATAATAGCTATTTATCCGTTTCATTGCTTCAAGAATGGAAGCGAGAATCGACAACCTCGAATGTGAGAAGCTATAAAGTCTATATTTTTTCTAAAGTCGTCAAGATCGTTATAAATTCGCGCCCGTAAAAAGCTCATTCAAACACAATTGAACAAAATTTGTAATTCTAGTTTCTTACCTTGGTAGCAATTTATAATCTTTCTTGATGCTATTAGAGAAGACAACCTGCATCTTAATTTTAGGTATCAAGTGCAATTCTGAATCGGCATGTCTACGGGATTCCCGCCATTGTTCACTCCATTCGCAGAAGAGTACCTAGAATAACACCTTTAGTACGTACTTAACAGCATTACAGCGACTATCTATGTACTACTTAGTTAAGCAAACAAAGCTACACCTCTGTTTCAATAAGCTAAGATTTAAATTACTTTTACAAATCTGGAATATCACATGACTATGTTGCTCAACTGTCCCAATATCGTACGCTACATAGATTTAGTTGATCTCACGCCATCATGCGATGATATCACGCCAAATCCCTTGCGGGGTAGGCAGAGAGTACAGAGTTCCAACAGGGTCTTTCCTTACATACCTCTCTGGCTTCCTCCACTCTTTTAGTTGATCTCAAAGTAAATAATTGAATAAACATAAATTAAGACCAGTGACGCAAAATACAATCACAAAACAGCGGGAACAGCAAAAGAAGCACCTTTTACTTTAGGCTAAAAATTAGTGAAAACAAAACAGTTTAGTTATAGAGTGATTGCAGTACCTGACAAGAACACTCGGCGTGCAGACGGTCGTACAAACGTTCTTCCAGTTCCATACACGTAGCATCTTCCAGCATTAGATTAGAAGGTTGCAAATCAGATTTTATGATGATCCTGCTCACATCGAATATCATCACGCGGCCAGATCTGAAAAGCCACACTAGTATAATAGATTTCATAAAGTTTTGTGAAATAAAACGTTTTGTATAAACTAGTGCTCTCTAATAATCAATGGATTAATCTTAACAATAATTAAACTTTACTTCTTATTGAAGTATATTTTCTCTTGTTCAAAACTTTTAACTTCAGAAGCATCTGTTTTATTCACTATCATATATCAGCAGCGTTTTGTAATACATTGCTGGGTTAGATACATCATTGATAATAACAATTCCTGTCACACCTATCCTAAAACTTTAGTCTACCTGGTACTACTAGTTTGTAAACCGTTGGTAACTTTTACCGTTATTGAATCTTCTGCTGAAATGCTATGTTTGTGTCCTGCGATTTTAAAAAGATTATTGCTACAAATACTTACTTATGCACACAGCCGTGCTCTGGGACAACGATACAAGGTCCTTTCACGTCCACATTCAGGTGGAACACCTTCCTCCTGCTTATAGTGTAGGCTAACACGGATTTGCTGACCTCACCAGCTCGGTACATCGCCTCAGATACCTCAGTAGCTAGCTCGTCTGGTGACATGGAGTGGGTTTGGAAGAAGTTAATTAACTCCGTGTACGAATGCTGTAAAGAAAGAAATAAAAAATATCATTGGAAACCGTTTAAGGAGTTGTCTGAACGCCATATACGTAGTTGTTGAACGCTTTATTGTTTTGCTATCACGAGCTTTAAGGGTTAAACTGTGACTTGCACTTATGGATTTTAGCATTGAAAACAACAACTTTATCTTCAATCTGAATATCTTATATATCTTTATCCTGAATCTGGTACTGAAAAATGTGCTTGAGAAAAAGCGACAGAGGAGCAATGAATTGCCCCGGTCGAACCAAAACCATCTCAGTAAAACGTCGTTGTGACATGTAAGTACCTCTGCCTATTAATTCACTGATAACAGATAACAGAATAATTATTCTCACCTCAACGTAAACCAATTCCACCGGTTCCAACAAGCAGCACAGTCCATAATCAGCCTCGCTGCTGCAAGGATTCTTCTCGAAGTCCACAGCCAGTAAATTGGAGTTGGTGAGAGCTGTGCCTCGTTCTGGAGTAAGCAAGGGTACCAGGTCTCCGTCTGATGTGATACCTTCGATTACTATGCTTTCGGCTCGAGCAGACAGCTGCATAAGTAAAGTTAGAGTGAAAATTTATGATTTAAAAAGCTAAAATTATATTTTATCATATTGCTTTCTATATAAGCGTCTTATTACGCGAATAAAAATTGTTTGCCAACATATTTTAAGGAGTTATTAAAATGTTATATACACAAGATCCTTATTGAAGGACTAAAGTGCATCAGCCTGGTTTGTTTGTAGTTGCGACTGAATTATGCAGATGCTAAATGTGGAAGCTTGTTATTAGCAATTTGTAATATGTTTATGTTTTTATCTCATCTGTATTATTAGTCTGTAAGCTTTCCTAAAAATAAAAAAAAAAATAAAAAAAAATAAAAAAACTGCAAAATTCTTGAAGTTCACAATATATTGTAGCGATTCGACCGATTTTCTATTATTATCAGCCTAAAGCGCTCTGAAATACGCTCAGTAAACTTCCAATTTGAATGCGGATGAAAGTGTTCAATATTGCTAGAAAATAACCAACTCGAGCATAATTGAAGATAAACTAATATTAGTGTAAGCTACCTTATACGCCTTTGCTGAGGGTCTGGTTTCTAATGACGCCAGAAACTGTGTGAGTGTGATCACTAACACTTCTTTGCTTCTATTCATTAAAGTCAACGAGCAATTTGCTAAAGTCAAATTAATTTTGTGCTCTGAAACGTATAAAATTTATTTATTATAAAAATCAGTCTGGGGTAGCACCTGTTTTTAACAGAGTTCCAAAACGAATAAGATTCTCAATTCATCTGCATATTTTTTGTAGTACAATAAAGTATATAAAGTATAATTATTGAAGTTCTGGTAACTGAAATATTGATTACCATGAATGCAATGAACTAGAAAGAGATACGAGCATTGCGGTTGCAAGATGCCCTTGAATTCTTACAAAAAATATAGGAACATGTTAAAGACAACGTGACTCAGATGGGCTACCACCATATTTATAGCAATAGAACAAAGCCAATAACAAAAAATCGGTTCTCATATCTTGAAAGAGAATCACAAATATCTTACCAATATACTGCTTAGACTTGTCCTGTTTCGGAGCCCCCTCCACATAACCAATCAATTCACACACTTTCTTCTTCTCAGGACTGGACAGGTGACTCCAGAGGCTCTTACTCCTCTCAGTTTTCACACAAAGCTCAACATGATTCTTCTCTTCTTCCGTTTCGCTCTCCGGAGGTGAGTTTGTTGGCCTCCACCAATCAAATTCCGTTTCTACAACCTCTATGCGGTCAGGCTCTTGAGCTAGCAGCTGTGGAGAATTGGAGACCTGATAATTAAGTATCTCGATCACCAGATGGGTGGGCAGAGACTTAGTATTCAGTGTAAACGTTACCTCAAATTTAGCCTGTTCTCTCGCAATCACGACTGATATAATCGGCAAGCTGTCTTCGCACTTCTGTAAGTCTAATTTAAGCTCAATATCGTTTGGACTCCTTAAGGTACTCTTGTATATCTTCTTATATACGTTGTAGTTCTCCCTATGTTTTTTAATTGCAGCCCAAGTGTAGGGTCTTACTCGCTGTTCAACCACCACATTGTATGCGTATTGCCACCATTTCTTGATATCCTTGGATAATGGAACACCTGGGTGAAGATGCCGATACTTCCTGTAGGTAATATTAAAAAATATAAATAGTACCTCAAATTTAGCCCGTTCTAATACGGTGTTGGTAAAAACACCTTCACGTTTATATTCTCAAACCAGGGGGCAGAGGTGTACACCCAGATAGCGCTGATGATCTTAGGTCTCACTGTAAGCACTTTAATTGTTCAAGGTTATCAAGGCCGCGATTATCTCATACATAATGTATGGAAAAAGTTTTGCGTGTTACGATTTCTGACTTTTCTAGTTCTCTAAAGATTTTGATCCATATAAGGAACAGGGTCGATTACCATCAAAAAAAGTTTTTGTACCTGCTCGCTGTACATTTTTTTAAATCTGTATAGGCAGCTCAAAATGTCGCAAAAAGTTAAGGATAGTCTCCTAAAACCGTTATCCTGTAGCTACAACGATTAAAGTAGCTGCTCTTACTGCCCCGTCTCAAAAATCAACCTTCTATAATACAGTAGTGCAGTTAAAAAGATGCCTTATATCATATCATCTCTCAGATACCTTACTAATGACGTCTCTTACCTATTAAGTTTGATCCTGGCAAACGAGGAAAGTAAGTTGTTTATTGACAAGTACTGCCTGCGCGATAACTGCAGCGCACTGTCTTGCAGCACAGCATCAAGAAGCAGTCGGGGAACTCGAGCTTCTCCTGAGCGGTTTATCAGAACCTTCACCTTGCATGTAACTGGTTTTAGTACTGGAAAAACATACTATCTTATTTTATTTTGTTCAGTTACCTTACTGCAATTAACAACAATATTCGACACTATCTAAAAGTCACATATGAAAGACTATGAAAAAGGGTTGTTAGCAAACAAGACCTACGCCTACCTACCTTCACGAAGAAATTACAATAAAACACTTAGAACATAGGAGCAGATAAAATGTACACCTAAGACAAAATTGCCAGCATTACTAATAAATAAGAAACGTCGGAAGATATTCATAGAATGTCCGTCCGTCAAGATTCCAATCAAAATTTGTTTCCTTCTGATATTTACTTCTAGTCACAATTTGATATCTAGTTACAATTTGACCTAAAAGAACTTATAAACCTCCGTCCTTAGTACTTAATTCTTGTAGAAACCATACTGATGGAATAGAATGATAATACACCCGGAAGATATGAATAAAGTAAATGAAATAAAATGACAAATATAAATTTGCTTACAGAACTCAAAGTCCTCATGATGCATAGAGAACTTGTCCAGCCCAGTCAGCATGTAATGCTTCCAGTTGTAGTACTGCATGGGTGTGATATGAGCTGTCTCGTTGTCATCTAGAGCGGTAGCTGTAGGGTTCCAGTAAGCAGACAAGGATTCCACGCGCATCATCTGGTAAACGGTCGACGCATTCGCTGGAGTTACTGATGGCTTCCATTTGCTAAGTAAAAAGAATCAAGATATAATTAATAAAGAATTTAAAGGTGATAATATTTTTACTTATACTCTACATAAATATGATAAAGATGATTTTCGATGCATAAACCCTAAAATTATACTCGTGGACAAGGTATTATTTCCTGAAGAGCGTCGTCAAACAAAAGGGCGCACGAAACTGGCTAAAGATGTAGAAATGTGGTGATGTAAATAAACAGTTATTAGGCAGCTGTTAGTAAGTCAGTTATTAGCCAAAAGACATTCACTGCAGAACAAAGACTTCCCCAAAGATCGCTAAGATGACCGCTATGCTGAGTTTAATTTATAGTGGTTAATGTCACAGCTCACCTGTTAGTGGTCTCTATCGACAAGCTCTGAAGACACAACCCACACGCCAGTGGTCCGTCCTTAGAACTTATGGAGTCCTCATACCTCACGTGGACATTCCTTACGTAAATCTGAATATTATTCACGATAGCCGTAAACAGGTGCTCAAAGAAGTTCTGAGGACCTTTCAAGATTTCGCTCTCTGCTTCCAAATCCTGCAGTATTTTTCTCTTAGCAGCTCTAGTTAAACGTCTTTCTCTTTCTGGATCGAAGTGGCTGTTGGAGATTGCTGGACCAACGAGGACTAACACATCTTCGATATGGACAACTACCGGCTGTGTGTAGAGTCCTGACCATGGAATTTGGAGAGCGATTCGTCCGATTGTTCCGATTTTTACATCGATTGGTAGATCAAGTTCGTACTACAAATAGAAAATCAGTGTTAGGTGGGTGCAAAGAACTCTTAATGCATGCAAGTAGCAGCCAGATCAACTTAATTGAAAGGTTTTTATCTGCTGCAATAAGGTAACCTTAAAAGGGGTCTCCGGTTTAATAGAACAGTAGTTACATCTCTTTCTTCT
The DNA here is from genome assembly GCA_905147815.2 of Phalera bucephala. Taxonomy (NCBI): domain Eukaryota; kingdom Metazoa; phylum Arthropoda; class Insecta; order Lepidoptera; family Notodontidae; genus Phalera; species Phalera bucephala. The sequence goes on from LR990618.1 coordinate 32,643,727, forward strand.
TATTA